>BSUD01000005.1:128936846-129001233 GCA_033239045.1 Fagopyrum esculentum | reverse complement strand
CCCCATACTTCAACTGCACCATGGGGGAAAATACGCTTAATTAGAAAAGGTCCAGTCCAACGAGATTTTAACTTACCTGGAAAGAGGCGAAGTCTCGAATTGAAGAGGAGAACTTGATCTCCTTCTTGTAAGTCCTTTGGAATGATATGCTTATCATGCCAACGCTTTGCTCTTTCCTTGTAGATCTTAGCGTTTTCGTAGGCGTTCAAACGGAGTTCATCCAGCTTGTTGATGTCTAGGAGACGCTTCTCTCCCGCTTCCTTCATGCTGAAATTTAGCCACTTGATAGCCCAAAACGCCTTGTGCTCTAGCTCTACCGGCAAGTGACAAGACTTCCCATACACAAGGTTGTATGGCGTGGTTCCTATGGGAGTCTTGTATGCAGTCCGGTATGCCCATAACGCATCATCTAGTTTCAAGGACCAATCCTTCCTAGTCTTCGAAACCGTCTTCTCTAGAATTCCCTTGATCTCCCTATTTGAGATTTCAACTTGTCCACTCGTTTGCGGATGGTAAGGGGTGGCGATCTTGTGAGTAACCCCATACTTGGATAGAAGAGCTTCAAAGCGACGGGCTATGAAGTGAGAACCTCCATCACTAATGATCGTCCTTGGCCTCCCGAATCGCGGAAAAATGGTTTTGTTGAAGAACTTAACCACCACCATGGCATCATTTGTGGGAGAGGCAATGGCTTCCACCCATCTAGAAACGTAGTCCACCGCCAATAGTATGTATTGGTTCCCACAAGAAGAAGGGAATGGTCCCATGAAGTCAACTCCCCAAACGTCAAAAATCTCCACCTCTTGGATGTTGTTGAGGGGCATCTCGTTCCTTCTAGAGATATTGCCTGTTCTTTGACAAGCATCGCAACAAGAAACAAAGGATTGCACATCTTTAAATAAAGTAGGCCAATAAAATCCGGATTGCAATACCTTTGCGCTAGTTTTGTTCGAACTAGCGTGTCCTCCACAAGGTAGTGAATGACAATGACGGATGACACTTTGCATCTCATCTTCCGGCACACATCGCCGAATGATGCCATCCGGACCTCTCTTGAAGAGAAGAGGCTCGTTCCAATGGTATTCCCGGACGTCCTTGAAGAACTTCTTCCTTTGCGCATATGATAGTCCGGGTGGTATTTCCTGGCAAACCAAATAATTAACGAAATCAGCAAACCATGGTTCGTCACCTTTGGAGATTACCTTGATGCACTCCTCAATGATGTGTAGGTGTTCGTCCGGAAAGGAGTCATCAATGGGTAAATGGTCGTCCTCTAGATGTGTTAGGCGACTCAAATGATCCGCAACAGAATTTTCCGAGCCTTTCTTGTCGCGGATCTCAAGATCGAATTCTTGTAGGAGAAGAATCCATCTAATCAGCCTTGGCTTCGCGTCCTTCTTTGCAAGGAGGTACCGGATCGCAGCATGATCCGTGTAGACAATCACCTTTGCACCTACAAGATAAGAGCGAAACTTGTCAATAGCGTAGACAATGGCTAAAAATTCCTTCTCCGTAGTGGCGTAGTTGAGCTGGGCTTCGTCTAGCGTCTTGCTAGCGTAGTATATGGCATGGGTTCGTCCTTCCTTTCTTTGCCCAAGAACAGCTCCAATGGCTACGTCACTAGCATCGCACATAATCTCGAAAGGGAGAGTCCAATCCGGTGGTTGGATAATGGGTGCTGAAATTAGAGCTTGCCGGATGGTGTTGAACGCATCTAGACATTCCTGCGAAAACTCAAAAACCGCATCCTTCATCAATAGATTAGTGAGAGGTTTTGATATCTTAGAAAAGTCTTGGATAAAACGTCTATAAAATCCAGCATGTCCTAGGAAACTTCTTATTCCCTTCACCGAAACTGGGGGAGGAAGTTTCTCTATGGTCTCTATTTTAGCCTTGTCTACCTCTATCCCTCTACTAGAGACTAAGTGACCTAAAACGATTCCTTCTTTAACCATGAATTGACACTTCTCCCAATTAAGAACTAGGTTAGTGTCTTCACATCTTTGCAAAACAAGAGAAAGGTTAGAAAGAAAATCGTTAAAAGAGGAACCGTAAACGGAGAAGTCGTCCATGAAGACTTCCATGATTTCCTCTACGTATTCGGAGAAGATGGCCATCATGCACCGTTGAAAGGTGGCTGGGGCGTTGCAAAGCCCGAACGGCATCCTCCTATAAGCGAACGTACCCCAAGGGCACGTGAATGTGGTCTTCTCTTGATCATCCGGATGTATCGGGATCTGAAAGAAACCACTATAACCGTCAAGGTAGCAAAAGTATGAATGTTGTGCTAACCTTTCAAGCATTTGGTCGATGAATGGCAATGGAAAGTGATCCTTCCGCGTTGCGTTGTTGAGCTTGCGGTAGTCTATGCACATTCGCCATCCAGTCACGGTTCGGGTAGGAATGAGTTCGTTGTTCTTATTGGTGATGACCGTCATTCCTCCCTTCTTCGGAACTACTTGAACTGGGCTCACCCACTTGCTATCGGAGATAGGATAGATGATACCTGCATCAAGAAGTTTAAGAATTTCCTTCTTGACAACCTCTTTCATGGTCGGATTCAACCGCCTTTGAGGTTGTCTTGAAGTTCTAAAGTCCTCCTCCATTAGTATTTTATGCATGCATAGGGAGGGTTTAATTCCTACTAAGTCCTCAATAGTATAGCCTATGGCTTTTCTATGTTTCCTAAGGACAATCATGAGCTGTTCATGTTCATCTATGCTTAATTCGGAACTAACGATAACCGGGAAGGTGGAGTTAGATCCAAGAAAAGCGTACCTTAGATGAGTAGGAAGTGGTTTGAGTTCCATTGCTTTCGGAGCTTCCAACGATCCTTGAGGAGCTTCCGATGTTTCCTTAGAGGTTTCTAAGGATGTTGGATGGTTTGGGGAAGAATTAGGAGAAGTTGAAGAAGCGTGCTGGTCACTGTTTTCCACGGTCAAATTCACGTTCTCCCCTGTCTTTCCACGGCCGTAATATCCTCTGGAATGGAGGTCGAATTTGGTTGTGGAATCCACGGCCGTGGAATAAAGGGTATGGCCGTGGAATCTTGTATTCTCAGCCTCATCGTGGAGTTTCTCAAACTCCACTTCATGCATCTCTTCTTGTGCTTCCAAGGCTTCAATTTCCTCTTTGCACTCTCCTTCTTCTCCTTCATGGGTTAGACTCATAGTGATAACCTTTTGCAAAGGATCGTTAAAGAGAATCGCACTTACCTCCTCCCTAGATAGACCTTCTTCGTCTTGGATATTGTAAATATCCTCATCGAAGATCGGCTCCTTCACTAGAGTGGAAAGAACGAACTCCACTTTCTCCTCCCCAATGTCAAAAGCGAGTCTCCCATTCTTGCAATCGACCATGCAGCCGGAAGTTGCAAGAAACGGTCTTCCGAGTATGATCGGGACCGGACTATCTGCAGGAATGTCAAGCACAACAAAATCAATGGGGACAAAGAACTTGCCTAGCTTGACAGGGACGTCCTCTACAATGCCGACGGGACGAGTGATGGATCGATCCGCCATGTATAACGTCATCTTTACCGGTTTAGGGTCGCCCAAACCGATCTTCCTGCACAATGCAAGTGGTATGATGCTCACACTTGCTCCTAAGTCACATAAAGCGTCATATGTGACCTCTCCCACTCCTATGGGAATGCAAAATGACCCCGGATCCTTCAGCTTTGGGGGCATTTTCTCCTTCATAGTCTTGATGAGGTCCGAAGAATCCGAACTCATCTTGACTTCTCCAAAATCTTCTAGCTTCCTCTTGTTAGAGAGGAGCTCCTTCAAGAACTTGCCATAAGCCGGCATACCTACAATAGCATCAATGAAAGGTATATTAATATGCAGTTTGCTCATGAGTTCTATGAACTTACCGAATTGCTTGTCTAGGCGCGCTCGCGCTCTAGATTGAGGGAATGGTAGGGGAGGTTTGAAAGCTGGAGGTGGAACATAGACGTCCTCCTTCTCCTTCCCCTTTTCTTTGCTTTTCTCCACGGGGACTTCAATAAACGTAGGCTGCGGATCGGTGGTAGTCACTCCGCTCCTGGTCGTAATCGCCATTACCCTTCCCTTAGGGTTGTCCTCCGTCTTTCCCGGAAGTTTCCCTTGATTCCTAGGAACTTCCTCCGCATGGTTGAACATTTGATTCTCCAAAACCTTTTGAGCTTTGTCAACCTTAGAAATTTGATCATCAACCTTGATGATGCGGTTCTCCAACCCTTGAAGCTTTCCCAAGATCGTTTCCAACATGGGATCCGGCTTTTCCTTTCCCGTATTGTTTCCTCCATTTGATGATTGCCCCTGGCTTTTCAAAGGAGTAGAGGAAGAAGAGGGTGGAGTTAGTGAATTGGAATTGGAAGGATAGGAGTTACCGGAATTTTGTTGATTGGAGCGCCAATTGTTGTTGTTCGAACCACGATTGTTGTTCCAATTGTTGTTGTTCCGGTTGTTGTTGTTTCCATTCCAATTGTTGTTCCGGTTATTGTTCCGGTTATTGTTGTTGCGGTTGGTGTTGTCACCGCCATTGTTATTGCCCAAATAGCCAACATCCTTCTCTTGCTGCTTTGGGAAGTTGGTCTTGATAGCTTCCTTCAACTCTTTGATCTCATTGTTGAGGGAGAAAATCTGATTTTGAGCTTCATGTGTGAGCTTCGCTCCTTGCTCCACACGATTTCCCTCCACCTTCCGGTGGGAATACTTTTCTATGACTCTTGCTTGCTTCTCAATAAAGTCCCAAGCGTCATCTTCTCTCATGTCCATGAATGTTCCACATGAGAGGGATTGAAGGTTGAATTGCGTTCCCGCATCCAGCCCCTTGTAGTAAATTTCCAGCAAGGCAAGCTTGGATATGCCATGATGAGGGCAATCCAAGAGCAAATCCTGAAACCTTTCCCAAGATTGAAACAAACTTTCGTTAGGTCTCATAGAAAAAGCATTAATCTTACCTCTAAGTTCCGCCGTTTTGGAGGGCGGAAAGAACTTAGTGAGAAACTCTGCGGAGAGGTCTTCCCACGTCTCTAGCTTTCCACTAGGAAGAGCTTGGTACCAAGATAGCGCTTTCCCTTTCAAAGAGAAAAAGAAAGGTTTGAGCTTATAGCTGTTGGTAGTAGCGTTCTTTGGTCTCATTGTCTCCATCATGCACTCAAAGTTTTGCAAGTGTTGGTGTGGAGATTCAGCGCTTGTACCGCCAAACTGACTTTGGCGAACAAGGGTGATAACTTGAGGGTTGAAGCTAAACCCTTGTACATCTTCAGCATCAAAGTTCACACCTAAGCGGCGTGGTTGTTGTGTTGGATCCATCCGCTGGCCAAGAGTTCTTGGCTCATTATCTACACGTTCGACTCTCACATTCCTAGGCGGAATGCGGCGGTTAGCAGCTCCTTGTGTGTTGAAAGGATTTATATTGATCGTGGGATCAATCTCTTCTAGCGCGGGCATGGAAGAATCACTATCATCGGCGGATGAGTTACCTCTTCTTCTAGACCTTGTCCTTCTTCTCGAGGACTTCTTTCCCACCTTATCTTCAAGATCGCTCATCTTTATCTTCATTTGAACGATCATGTCTTGTAGACCGTTAACTTGAGTTTGATGACGATCCATCTCATCCTGGAGGAGATTCTCATTCCATCGGAGTTGAGCTTCCTTCTCCGCTAGCTTAGTTTGAAGATCGTTTTCGTTTTCTTGAGCCATCCTCTTCTCTTTGCGTTTTTGTCTTAAGGTTTTCTCTAGCTCTTGATCAAGAGGTAAGAGATCTTCGGTGTTCCTAGACCTGCGCATGCACTCAAGAAGAATCAAATAGCGAGAGCAAGCTCCCAAGCTTGACAACCGGTTACCGAATTCGGCCGAAACCAAATCCCCGGCAACGGCGCCAAAAACTTGTTCGCCCCTAGAGGTGTGTGCAAATAAGCTTTAAATTTATAAAACTAGAATCAAGCAGCGAACCCGCAGTGTACGGATCGAGGTAGCTAAGCAAGAATTCCAGAGTATCGAACACAGGGATTTGGGTGGGAACAAATTCGATTTCAGGTTATCAAGCAATAAATATGAGAGTTTTGCAAATATTGGGAAAATAACAATCCTAAAGATCCGGGTATTCAGTTGTGGCAACAGATTCAAGATATACTAAATGATATAAAGACAGAGTAGAGATATGCAAAGGTACACTAATGTAAGGTAATCGTACGGTTGAGGTTCCAAAAACCTTATGTAACTCACCTAAAAGATACTCCTTATACAGGTTGTTGAGGCTCAATATAAAGAGGTTCTAAAAGCAAGGATTAGTATCAAATACCCAAACCTATAATCTAAAGGTCAAGACTAACTTATCCGATTGAGGTTATTGAGGCTCACAATCGGGGTAGAGGTTGTTGAGGCTTCACTACCACCTAGAAAAGACAAGTCTAAACTAAGTTGAAGCAAATCTTTAACTTTGGATTAAGGTAAAAGCAGGCTCGTAAACTCATGGAAATTACGGTTGGATCTTGAGGTTCCACGGCCGTGGAACTCAAGAACAGCCCGTAATTTGGGGTTGTCGGCGACACTTCTCTAACTCTCAGGGTCTAATCTGTTCGCGATCGATCTATCATCATCTATGCCACAACTATCAACCCTTCACCTTAGAATTGTTAAGGGTTTTTAGCCAATAACAGCCATTTGATATCAATTCAAGATTTATAAGATAGAAGATGGAAACTTTCAAGAACTTTCAATAATCTTTCAAACGAATCTCAAAATCACAATCGAAAACAAGTGTTTGTCAAGAGATTCAAATCAAACAATCAGTCACAATCTTAGGAAAGAAAGGAAACGGGATGTCAATCCGATCCTAAATCAAACCTAAGCAAGAAGAGGAGATTTCTTGCAAAATCCTCCAAGAACTTCGATCTTCCTCAACGCGAAGATCGCCAACAGCAATTCTCTAATCACGAACTTTGATCTTCAATGAGATCTCCCAAGAATCGCCTCCAAGAATGAAGACTTGTGTGTTGCTAAACTTGTGTTCTTGCCGCTCCACTTAGGGTTTGAAACGTCGTAAGCTAGGTAGCGGGGTAAGGCGAGGTGATAGCGAGATCATGGAATCTTGCCTCATCCGTCCTTTTTATAATGCAGGGCAAAATGTCGGCCCGGCCCGATCTTCAAGAGATCATGGCTTCGAAACGTGGCGAAAGAATTCGCCAAGATCACGGTCGTGGAAGATTCCACGACCGTAATTTAGGGCGTGAAGAGGAATACGGTTGTGTTCCACGGCCGTAATATCCCCTGGAATGAACATCGAATTCTGCATCACAATCCACGGCCGTAATCTAGGGTCAAACCGTGATTTTTGCCTTCCTTCGTGCATTCCTCAATCTAATACTTCAAATTGCTTCCAAAAGGTGTCCTAAATCTGGAAGTACACCAACTCAACTCTCCTTCGCTCGATTTCGTTCGGAAATAGCTCCAAATTACCTATAATCAACATAGAACTCGTGTAGACATCCATATCGACAATATAGGTAATACTAGCTCATATATGCATAAAGTTCCATCAAAGACTATCAATATGAATCAAATACGATTATAAAACGTGCCTAAAATATCACAATATTTCATGCTAACAAGCTACACCCACTTCCCATTCCTCGGTGGAAGTGGAGGACATCTCTATGAATTTCGTGACAGGTTTGAGACCGAGTCGAGGTTTTGATACTATCTGGGTGATAGCAGATCGATTGGCGAAGACCGCACGTTTCATTCCTATCAAAGAAACGTGGCCGGTAAGCCGATTGGCAGAGGAGTTCACTAGAGAGATAGTGAGACTTCACGGAGTACCTAGGACTATAGTCTCTAACAGAGTCGGACGGTTCACATCGAGGTTTTGGCAGCAGGTGCATGTCGCCCTAGGTATGAGTCTGCAGTTCACGACTGCTTATCACCTCAGACCGATGATCAGTCCGAGCGGACCATCTAGACTCTGGAGGACATGTTGAGAGCCTGCGTGTTAGACTGGGAACAGGTGTGGCTAGATCACCTTCCCTTAGTGGAGTTTTCGAATAACAACAGTTGGCACGCATCGATCAGGATGACTCTGTATTAGGCTTTATACGGACAAATATGTCGTACACCTTTGTCTTGGGACGAGCCGAGTAGTGCTAGCAGTGTAGCACTTGAGCAGATACAGGATGACATGGCTCGAGTAGCAGTGCTCTGATAGCATGAATTATAGTCTATATTTTGGGACTTGTTTAGGCGTTTTATCTTCAATAATCTGCATGTTTGAATGTATATTTTGTGATTATATTGTCGTTTTATCTACCTTTACGGAAATCCAGGTCTACACCAAGTTTCGTTGTAATCATAGGTAAAATCGCACATTTTGGACTAAAATGGAGCTAAAGGAGCTAAGAAATCATTGGAGCTACATTCAGGAGCTTAAGGAAGAATTCAGGAAGCATGGAAATGGATTAAAGATTCACTTTGGACCAGATTTGAGAGATTTCACATTCAGTTTAGAGTCACCTCGGTCAGCTACAGTACCATCTCGACCGAGGTGATCTTGAGGAGCGTCTCGACAGAGGCGAATACCCTGACGCGGCGAGATCGTTTATTCTTGGCTGAGATCTTTTATTTTTGGAAGGAGAGATCTTATATTTTTGGGCTGAATTTCTGGAAGGAAGATTATATATTTTGGAGATCTATTTTAGAGATTAGGATATATTTTATTAGGATAATATCTTTTCAAGATATTTTATCTTTGAAAGATAATTCTCCTATATAAAGGGTTGGATTTTCCACAAGTTCAACAATGCTTATACATGCCTAGAGGGCTGATAGCATCCAGCAATTAAGGGATTTACTCCAGGGTTTTGAAGGAAGGAAGATTGAAGATCAATCTAGGAAGGATTGATAGTTTGAGATAGCTTTTGTGAAGGGTTTTGTAAGACTTTCTTAGATTCCCTTCTTGTTGATTTGTCTTGTTGGATTTGTGATCCAAGGAACGCTTATTTGTTTGATATTTGATTCAGTTATTGAAGCCTTGTTCTTAAGGTTTTTGTGTTCAAATATTCACTTTCTTCCCATATATTTGATTATTGCTTTCATGATGATGAGTGGCTAATTTCCTTGTGCGATTCTAGAGTGATTGGCTGAAGGTTGTGGGAAAAACAATGATAGAATAATCTTAAATTTCAGTAGGACCCTGAAAGCTCGAATCTTTATCCTTAACCTTAGAACATCTCGCTCAGTCGATGAACATCTCGCCGGGGTGGAATTCGTCTGACCGAGGTGACCTTTCTGATCCGAAACTGAGAGTTAAGTGTTAGAGTTTGCCAATCCTATTCTTATTACATCTTTCTTGGTTCAATGCAAGCCTAGGATGAGACTTACCCGGTAATTCCTTTGTGTGTTTACCCAAGATCATAAGTTTAGGTAATAAAGGTTTATCCTTTATTGGGGTTTGAGTGTGCCTTCATCCCATCTTTGTGAGTTAGCCTGAGACTTACCCGGTAAGGGTTGATTCTATTCCCTTAGTTGGTGTGTTGGTTTGAGATTATAATTCCTTTCCTTAGTACCTTGAGACTTACCTGGTGATAGGTTCTTTGGGTTGGGATTGTGAGTAGTGAGACTTACCCGGTGATCTATTCCACTTTAGTAACACCTTCCCTTTGCAAAATCTCAGCTTTGTCCGCTTATCTTGAGATCTTGAGTTGGAACCACAACTAGATGCTTTAATCCCTAGAATTTGCATATTTCCTTAATTGACTATATTATCATCTTTGATTGCTTTAATTGCTTTTGTGGTTAGTTGTGATATTGACTACCTATATTGGTTTTGTTTCACCTAATTCCCTGAGATCGACACCTCGGAATTCTTGTTTTTACTACGATTGACCCGTACACTGCGGGTTCGCATCCTTGTTTTAGGCATACATCTAGGGTTATAAATTTAAAGCTTGCACACACCATTTGGAGCGAACAAGTTTTTGGCGCCGTTGCCGGGGACTTGGTCTAGACCGAGCCGGTTGTGGTTGTCTTTCGGGGCACTTGCCCCTGTTGCTACTAACCACTCTACTTGAGTGACTTTCGCAAGTTCTTTCCTGTAAGTTTATGCGAAGAACCCGTGCTGGGAAGGAAATCGTTCCTTATGATCCCGAACCAGAAAAGACATACAAAAGACGCTTGAAAGAAGCTAAGATGGCCAATGAAGAGAATCGTGATCTTGAGGCCGAATTGAAGGAGGCATTGGAACAGCTACGCCTCAGTAAAGAAGAATTGCGACTGGAAAAGGAAGAAACTCGCGCAAGGACGGAAGCGATCGAAGCAGATATGGTGACTTTACGGGACCAATAACTACCTCGGCCAGATCCACCTCCTCGACCGAGGCAGGACCCAGTTCCAGCTGCCCGGTCGAGATACTTCCACCTCGGATACCAGTCCGAGATGCTCTTTTTGCAGGTATTCCACAGACCCTAGGGCAGAAGATGGACCCCAACCAGCAACTGAAGCGTCCAGGAGTCAACCTAGGTGATCCAGCGGACCATGACTATGAGCTTCGACCGCAAGTTCTTTCCATGATTCGCCAATGCTAGTTTAGAGGGCTAGAGAGGGAGTCTCCGCATCAACATCTGCAAAACTATGAGATCTTGATGGAGACCTTGAGACCTTCAAGGCTAGAAAACAACAATTACAAGTTAAGGCCTTTCTACTTCTCTTTGAAAGATAGGGCGCTTACTTGGTATCAATCTCTCCCTCCAGGAAAAATCAACACATGGGAGGAGATGACGATGGAGTTCTTGACTAAATTCTTTCCCCCCTCTAAGACCACTGAAATGAGAGGGAAGATCAATGCATTCATCATGAAGGACAAGGAGAGTTTGTCCAAGTCATGTGAGAGATTTAAAGACATCCTTTTGGATTGCCCACATCATGGGATTCCAAAGATAGAGTTGTTGGAGATATACTTCAAGGGACTGGACGGAAACACCCAGTTCAACCTTCAACTACTATCCGCCGGCATGTTCATGGACATGCCGATTGACGAAGCTTGGGAGTTCAAAAAGAAGCAAGCTTTGCACTTGGAGAAATACTCCCACCAAGGAGCTGAAGGTGGAGTTAAAAGAGTCAACTTCCAAGAAGCTCCACCACACAATGATCAACTCACCTCTTTGAAGAATGATGTGAAGCAATTGAAAGACCTTTTGGTTGCTCAAACCAAGAAAGAAGATGAAGGATATCAAAACTCGAGGAACAACAATGGTTACCGGAACAACAACAACAACAACAACAACAACAACGGTTACCGGAACAACAACTACAACAATAGAGGATTCAACAGCAATAATTTGGAGGCCAAACAATCAAAATTCGGGTAACTCTTACTCTAACTCCAATTTAAACAACTCCTCTAATTCTTTCCTCTCTTCTTCTTCTTCTTCTTCTACTCCATTAAAGAGCCAGGAGCCTGGATCAAGCTCATCCCAGCCGAAAAAGAAAGATGCGGTGCTGGAGGCTATCTTGATCAAGCTCAACGCTATGGAGACGTCCATGACTTCATTTTCGAAGGCACAAAAAGCCTTAGAGCAACAATTTTTTAACAAGGCGAATGAAGCGCCAAGAGATCCAGGGAAGCTTCCAACAAGGACGGAAAGCAACCCTAAGGGACAGATCATGGCAATAACGACGTGAAGTGGATTGAAAACTACAGATCCAGTGCCTCGGTCGATGCCAGTACAGTTGAAGAACACCTCGGTCCAGGCACAGTCGAAGAACACTTCGGCCGAGGTGCCAACCGAGGTTGAGCCTCAGAGAGCGTCGGACAAAACTGAAGTTTATGTTCCACCTCCTGCATATAAACCACCACTTCCATTCCCCAGTCAAGGGCCAGAGCACATCTAGACAAGCATTTTGGTAAGTTCCTTGACTTGATGAATAAATTACATATTAACATCCCTTTCCTTGATGTTATTCTAGGGATGCCCGCCTATGGGAAGTTCTTGAAAGAAATTCTATCAAGGAAGAGGAAGTTGGAAGACTTTGGTGAAGTAAGGATGACATCTAAATCCTTGGAGCTCATTCAAATCATGAAGGAGAAGATGCCACCCAAGTTGAGAGATCCCGGCTCATTTTGCATTCCCATTCAAGTTGGGGATGTCACTTGTGAGGCGTTGTGTGATCTAGGAGCCAGCGTGAGCATCATCCCGTTGGAGCTATGTGTGAGGATCGGACTTGGAAAGCCCAAGCCGGTGAAGATACGGTTGTACATGGCGGACCGCTCCATTACCCATCTCATAGGCATTTTGTACAACGTTCCGGTTAAGTTAGGTAACTTCTATTTGCCTATAGACTTTGTTGTACTTGACATTCCCGCAGATTATCCCGTTCCTATCATTCTCGGGAGACCATTTCTAGCAACTTCGGGTTGCAGTGTGGATTGTAAGAACGCCAAGTTGCAATTCAACATTGGCGATGATCAAGTTGAGTTTGCATTGCTTGCGGCAATGAAAGGAGAGCCGCTAGGAGATGATATCTTCAACATCTATGATGAAGAAGAATCAAGAGAATTGGTGAGCTCTATCCTTATTAATGATCCACTTGAGAGAGTTATTAGTTTTAGCTTAATGGAGAAAGGTATAGATGCTTCTTGTGATGCAGATATACGGAGCTTAAAGGCGCTGGAAGAAAATCCAGGAGCTAAAGTTGAAAAATTAGTCCAGGAGAAGAAGATCTCCAGTTTCGGTCCCAGTTACAGTACCTCGACCGAGGCACCTTCTGGACCAAGCGAGGTGTTCTTGACTAAAGAACATCTCGGTCACCCACTCTGCACCTCGACCGAGGTCGAAAGCGAGATGATGTCAACTGAGAATAAACTTCTTACTCCCTTTTCTGACGTTCATCCTCAGTTGGTGGAACACTTTCTCCACCAAATTTCTGATAATAAAGGGCCTTGGTATGCTGAAATTGTTAATTATCTTGTTTGCCAGGAAATACCGCCCGGATTGACGTACGCTCAAAGGAAGAAATTCTTTAAGGATGTACGCCATTACTACTGGGATGAACCTCTATGTTCGCTCCAAACGGTGTGTGCAAGCTTTAAATTTATAACCCTAGACTTAAGCTTAAAACAAGGATGCGAACCCGCAGTGTACGGGTCAATCGTAGTAAAAGCAAGAAAATTCCAGGGGTCGATCACAGGGACTCGGTGAAACAAAGTCAATACGGTGTGCTTATGTCAATACTAACCACAAGAGCGATTAACACAATCAAAGATGAATAAGAAGTCAATAAAGCAAACATGCAATTCTAGGGATTAAAGCATCTAGTTGTGGTTCCAACTCAAGATCTATAGATAAGCGGACAAAGCTGAGATTTTTGCGTGGGGAAGGTGTTACTAAAGTGGAGTAGATCACCGGGTAAGTCTCACTACACACTAATCCTAAACCGTAACTCCTATTACCGGGTAAGTCTCAAGGAATCAAGATAAAGAATTATAACCTCAAACTAACATACCATCTAAGGGAATAGAGTCAATCTTTACCGGGTAAGTCTCAGGCTAACTCACAAAGATGGGATGGAAGCACACTCAAACCCCAATAAAGGATAGACCTTTATTACCTATACTTATGATCTTTGGTAAACAAACTAAGGAATTACCGGGTAAGTCTCATCCTAAGCTTGCATTGAACCAGGAAGGTGTAATAAGAATAGGATTTAGCAAACTCTAACACTTAACTTTCTGTTTAGAATCGGATAAGCCACCTCGGTCAGAAGAATTCCACCCCGGCCGAGATGTTCATCAACCGAACGAGATGCTTAGGGTTAGGGTTAAAGACTCGAACTTTCAGGATCCTACTGGAATCTAAGATTATTCTATCATTGTTTTTCCCACAACCTTCAGCTAATCACCCTAGAATCACACAAGGAAATTAGCCACTCATCATCATAATGAAAGTATTAAAATATATGGGAAGAAGGTGAATATTTGAACAAAGAAGAATTTAATGAAAAGACTTCAATAACTGAATCAAATATCACAACAAGCGTTCCTTGGATAGCAATCCAAAAAGACAAGACAACAATTAAGGGAATTGAAGACAATCTTACAAAAACCCTTTCAAAAAGCTATAAAAGCTATAGACTTCAATCTTCCTTCAACCTTCAAAAAGGTTCTTCGAGTTTAAACCACTAAGACAAGACAACAATTAAGAGAGTACTTCCTGGAATTAAAAACTCAATATGATCAAAACATTTTATAAATATAAGAAAGTTGTTCATCTTTGCATAAAATCATAGAATGCATAATAAATCATAATTATCAAAATTAATCATGTATAATCCAGTTTAAACCACTAAGTCAATCAACAAGCTCAAGGTCTCAAGGGCTTCCCAAAAGAAAAGGTCAAGAAACGTGTAGGGTAGGGATGTATGTAAGGTAATGTGGTGCTAGAATCCGGGAAAAGGATGAACTTCACTTTCACTTTGACTTGCAACATCTTCCACCAATAAGCTTCACTTATCTCACACTTTTTTTTTCTTTTTACTTTACTTTTTGGGATGCATGGACAGAGGTGCACAATAACCGAAGCCTAGGAAATCTGCAGTCATCAATTTCTCGAGATGCATCAAACCCTTGATGCACATACCATGACCCGTTAGGAATATCGCTCAATCCGACTTTGGCAAGACACAAACACCCGGCTATGTGAATGGTGCCGAGTTACTCATCTTCATGATTGACTTCCCCAAACCTATTATTGTTTCCTAACACTTCCACTTCCAGCCACTTCTCAACTTTGACTTCACTTGCTTTTACCACTTCGCTTGCTTCCAAATTCCCGGATAGGTAAAGGGAGGCAAAATGTATATGAGGGGCTAAGCATGATCAAGAAGAAGAAGAAGAGAATGAATTGCCTTGGTCTTTCCAAGAAGAAAGTGAGAGAACTTAATCCTGCGGTGTCAACCTTCAAATTCAACATAATTTGGATAAAAACAAAGTATTAAACATGCTAATAATTCTAGACAAAGCATTTAGCAACTTAAACATATTATAAAACCTTTCAAACACATAAAGAATTTAAAACCAGTAGGTAAACAGAATCTTCACTGAGATCATATCCAGATAAGTAACACAAAATCGCTTTCGAAAACTTTCTGTTACGCACCTCGGTCGAGATGTTCTTGGTTCAACCGAGGTGAAATGCCTCGTTTCGCCAGAATCTCCCCGGTCGAGGTCAAAATTTTTTTTTTTTTTTTAAAACCATTTTTTTTTCGGTTTCGACGTTTTTCTCAATCAAATAACCTGTAGGTATGCATGCAATATCAGATAATCATATAAAGGCAACTGAAGCATAAATATGAAAATATCCGATAAAATATAATACATCAAGGGTAGTCAAATAATACAAACACCCCATACTTGGGACACACTGTCCCAGTGGGTCAAATAAAAAGTCTGAAAATGAGAGTACTCACCGGATAAATAGCTGAACTACATAAAAGAAAATAAAGAAAATCCTGCAGCTCCTCAATAATCTCGATCCGGCGGTGGTGGTGGTGGCACGTACGGATACTGTGTCGGGTCGAACGGATAACCCATGACACGCTCGAACTGCAGTTGGGCCATGACGTGCTGATAG
This sequence comes from Fagopyrum esculentum, assembly GCA_033239045.1. Lineage (NCBI taxonomy): Eukaryota > Viridiplantae > Streptophyta > Magnoliopsida > Caryophyllales > Polygonaceae > Fagopyrum > Fagopyrum esculentum. The sequence goes on along the minus strand of BSUD01000005.1, from coordinate 128,985,623 downwards.
TGCTGCCGCTCCTGCATCTCGCGGATATCCAGCGATAATGCAGCATATGAGTCGATAACCTGATCCGTCAGGTCATCGATCCGTCAGTGGGCAGCTCGATCTCTCACTCCGCGCCTCCTGCGTCTAGCAGGTCTGACTGGAGAAGTCTCAGCTGGTGCAGGCTCCGTATCCTCCTCGTCATCCAAGTCTATAATCGGTGGCGCGCTCATCCCTGCAGTATCCGTCCCTGTATCCATCGGGACTCCACCGTCTCTCTCGTCCACCGTCTCCTCATCATCGTCATCCTCCTCCTCCTCAGCAGGGGCAGCTGCTGCCTCTCTGTGATCCTCCATCAAAGGAGCCCAAGCTGTCTGCCAGTAATGTGGATCAAAGACTGTGAACTGTGCAGACCAACGGATCCCCTGAGGTGCAGTCCGCTCCCAAGGCATGGCAACATATGGAGTGGTCAAACCACGGGGAACTAGAATCCTCCGTGTGATCATCTCCTGTAATCCCAGCGGCTTCGGAGCCGCTGCCATCGTGCAAATACTGAGGTCCATCCCGTGGTAGGTAGCGATATGGGTGACTAGACCTCCGCAGCAAATGTCTCCCTTCGCCTTGGCCTTGATCCTGTGCAGATCCTCTGCCAGGAGCAAGCCAAAGTCTGGGAAACCTCCTGTAACCATGCAGTAGAGGCTGAAGAGCTCGCCCTGTCTGATCTTCTGGGGCGTCTTAGTACGCGCCAGAAGTGTCTCGCTAAAAATCCTGTGGGCTAGTCTGAAGGCTGGGTGGAAGATGACCTTCTCCCTGGAATCTCCAGGGCGCCATCTGTCTGCATGCTCAGTAGTATGGGCAATCTGCCCCCAGAACTCCCTAGCTACGGATCGGGAGGGGAAGTCGGTGGCGGTGGGCTCAGAAAAGCCAAAAATCTCTCTCCATATCTCTAAGGGAACTATGAAGTTCCGGTTCATCAACCGGTACTTCACAGACTGGTCTGTGGGGAGGTAGGAGAAGGAGCTAACAAACTCTAAGGTCGGCTCCAAGTAAGCTGGGGCTCGGATCTCAGTAAACTGATCCAGCCCGACAGTAGCAATCATCCTCCTAAGGTCAGCATCTAACCCTAGGCAATCAAAGGCCGACACGTCCAGAAATCGTGGTGCGATAACTGGACGGCTAGCTATCCGCTCATAGTCTACCCGGCATCTCTCGTGGATAACCGGGTGGTAAGGACGGGAGGAAGAGGAAGAAGGGGAGGGTGAGGATCTGTCTCTGAGGGCTAAACGACGATCGGAACTCATTCTCACTCAACACTGTCAGACCACCTCGGTCACTGACAAGCCCCAAGAATCACCTCGGTCGAGATGCAGTTCGACCGGACCGAGGCGCAGCAGTTACGATTCCAAATCTCAAAAATTCAGTTCTTTTCCCCCCAAAATCACTACAATCGCTTCCTAAGGGGTACTTAAGCTTTTCCTCAGCAAAATCAGGGGCAACCAAAGCCCAAATCAAAGCGAACGAACGAGTTAGGGTTTCGACTTGTTTTACCTCGTTTCGGTCGATTCGCTCGATTTCTTTGCAGATCCATTGTTGCAATCGGTTCCTCTACCCTTCAATCGTAGTTTGGAAGCGGAAATCTTCGAAAACGAGCAAGATTCGAGAGGGAGCGAAGTGGAAGTCGCCGCGGTCGAGGTGGGTAAAGTAAAAAGTGAAAAATAAAAAATTTTCCCTTTTTATACTGTTCTTGGATCTGCTGTCACCTCGGTCGAGATGGTCTCGACTGGACCGAGGTGATATGGACCGAGGTGGTTCTGCAGAAACCCTATTCGCCTCGGTTGCTCAAGAATCAACTCGGTCGAGGTGCTCTGACAGTAACCGAGGTGCTTCTGTCTTCTCAGAATCTCGAACTTCTGTCCTTCCAGATGTGCTCCTTCCTTAGATATTCCCTGTTGTCTGTCCAGAACGCCAAAAACAAAGCGAAGCAAAGCAAAAACAAAAACTATCTAAGCTAGACTAGAAAACGGGAAAAGAAAGCAATACCTTGGGTTGCCTCCCAAGAAGCGCTTGATTTAAGGTCGCTAGCTGGACCATGGTGCGTCTCTATATGTGATGGGAGGTGCCCTCACCCCATACTTCACCTCCATCGTGGGGTGAAGTAAGTAGATTCATCAAATGCTCCAACAAGTGTAAGCGCTCATCGGGGAATGAATCGTCTATGGGTGGGTTATCCGTCTCGCGGGAAGATTCCGGTAGCCGGCTGAGGTGATCCGCAACGGAGTTCTCGGATCCCTTCTTATCGCGGATCTCTAGATCAAACTCTTGAAGCAAGAGAATCCATCGAATAAGGCGCGGCTTGGCATCTTTCTTAGCCAACAAATAACGAATGGCTGCATGGTCGGTGTAGACAATGACTTTCGCCCCCACTAGATAGGAACGAAACTTCTCGAAAGCATATACAACCGCCAATAACTCCTTCTCGGTGGTAGCGTAGTTGCGTTGTGCTTCATCTAGCGTCTTGCTAGCATAGTAAATGGCGGTGGTCCGCCCATCCTTCTTCTGTCCAAGCACCGCTCCTACGGCTACATCACTAGCGTCACACATGACCTCAAAGGGCAAGGTCCAATCAGGAGGCTGGATAATGGGAGCGGAGATCAACGCTTCCTTAATCCTGTAAAAAGCATCAAGACACTCCTGCGAAAACTCAAAAACAACATCTTTATTCAAGAGGTTAGTTAGAGGTTTAGAAATCTTAGAGAAGTCCTTGATGAATCTCCTGTAGAAACCTGCATGCCCGAGAAAACTCCTCACACCTTTAACAGAACAAGGAGGAGGGAGTTTCTCAATAGTTTCGATCTTAGCTCGATCGACCTCAATGCCTCGATTAGAAATGAGGTGTCCTAGCACAATGCCTTCATTAACCATAAAATGACATTTCTCCCAATTTAAAACAAGGTTAGTGTCTTCACATCTTTTAAGCACTAGAGAAAGGTTAGATAGGCAATCATCAAAAGAGGAACCATATACAGAAAAGTCATCCATGAATACCTCCATGATCTCCTCTATGTACTCGGAAAAGATAGCCATCATGCATCGCTGGAAGGTAGCGGGTGCATTGCACAATCCAAATGGCATCCTCCGATAGGCAAACGTCCCCCAAGGACAAGTGAAAGTGGTCTTCTCCTGATCATCCGGATGGATAGGAATCTGGAAGAATCCACTATAGCCGTCCAAGTAGCAAAAGTGTGAATGTTGGGCCAACCGTTCGAGCATTTGATCGATGAACGGAAGCGGAAAATGATCCTTCCGAGTTGCCGTGTTCAGCTTCCTATAATCGATGCAAACTCTCCAGCCCGTAACGGTCCTCGTGGGGATCAACTCGTTGTTCTTATTCGTCACAACGGTCATCCCTCCTTTCTTCGGAACGACATGCACCGGGCTAACCCACTTGCTGTCCGAGATAGGATAAATAATACCTGCATCCAACAACTTAAGAACTTCCTTCTTCACAACCTTTTTCATGATCGGATTCAACCGTCTTTGAGGTTCCCGTGAAGTCTTATGATTATCTTCCATTAGAATTCTATGCATGCAGAAAGAAGGTTTAATGCCAATAAGATCATCCGTGGTGTAACCTATAGCTTTTCGATGCTTTCTCAGGACGTGCATTAACTTAGACAATTCAGAATCGGAGAGGGAAGCACTAGCAATAACGGGATAAGTAGAATCCGGCCCAAGAAAGATATACCTCAAGTGACTAGGGAGTTGTTTAAGCTCCACAACTGGGGGTGCTTTCTGAGAGGGATCTCTGCTTCCTCTTCCAGTGGAGTGGTGTCAGAAACTGGACTCGATGCAGTCTCAGTTAGAATCGTCTCGCCATCGACCTCGGTCGAGGCGCAGAGGCGTTGACCGAGGTGTTCTTCAGTCGCCTCGCTCTGTCCAGAAAGTGCCTCGGTCGAGGTACTGCTACTGGATCCGAGACTGGAGATCTTCGTCTCCTGGATTAGCTTCTCAGTTTTAGCTCCTGGATCCTCTTCCAGTTCCTTCAAGCTCCGTATATCTGCATCACAAGAAGCATCTATACCTTCCTCCATTAAACTGAAGCTAATAACTCTTTCGAGTGGGTCGTTAATAAGGATAGAGCTCACCAATTCTCTTGATTCTTCTTCATCGTAGATGTTGAAGATATCATCAGTTAGTTGCTCCCCTTTCATGGCTGCAAGTAGTGCGAACTCCACCTCATCGCCACCAACGTTGAATTTCAACTTGGCGTTCTTGCAATCCACGTTGCAACCCGAAGTTGCCAGAATTGGCCTCCCGAGAATAATAGGTACAGGATAATCTACGGGAATGTCAAGTACAACAAAATCTATAGGTAGATAGAAGTTACCTAACTTGACCGGAACGTCCTCCAAGATGCCCACGGGATGGGTAATGGAGCGATCCGCCATATAAAGTCGAATCTTGACCGGCTTGGGCTCTCCAAGACCGATCTTCGTGCATAGCTCCAGCGGGATGATGCTCACGCTGGCTCCTAGATCACAAAGGGCTTCACAAGTGACATCCCCAACTTGAATGGGAATACAAAATGAGCCGGGATCTCTCAACTTAGGTGGCATCTTTTCCTTCATGATTTTGATAAGCTCCGAAGATTTAGATGTCATCCTAACTTCACCAACATCCTCCAGCTTCCTCTTCCTTGATAAAATTTCTTTTAAGAACTTCCCATAGGCGGGCATACCTAGAATGGCATCAAGGAAAGGAATATTAATATGTAGTTTATTCATCAAGTCAAGAAACTTACCAAAGTGCTTGTCTAGATGTGCTCTGGCTCTGGACTGAGGGAATGGAAGTGGTGGTTTGTATGCAGGAGGTGGAACATAAGTTTCTGTCGTCCCTCCTGCTTTCTGTTGCTCCGCCTCGGTTGGCATCTCGGTCGAGGTGTTCTTCGACTGGATCTGGACCGAGGTGGTCTGCGTCGAGCGAGGTACTGGATCTGCAGTTTTAAGTCCACTCCTCGTCGTTATGGCCATGCATTGGCCCTTAGGGTTAGTTTCCGTCTTTGCTGGAAGCTTCCCTGGATCTCTTGGCGCTTCATTCGCCCTACTAGCAAGTTGTTGTTCGAAGGACTTTTGGGCCCTCGAAAATGAAGTCATAGAATTCTCCATAGCACTAAGCTTGATCAAGATTGCCTCCAGAACTGCGTCTTTCTTTTCTGGCTGAGACGAACTTGATCCTTGCCCTTGGCTTTTCAATGGAGTAGAAGAAGAAGAAGGGGAAGAAAGGAAAGGGTTAGAGGAATCATTAGAGTTGGAGTTTGAATGATTGTTACCATAGTTTTGGTTATTCGCCCTCTAGTTGTTGCCATTGGACCCTCTATTGTTGTTGTTGTAGTTGTTGTTTCGGGGACCGTTGTTGTTGTTACGGTACCCGTTATTGTTGTTGTTCCTTTGCCCTTGCTCTTCCTTCTTAGTTTGAGCCATCAAGAGCTCCTTCAATTGCTTCACGTCATTCTTCAACGACGTGAGTTGATTGTTGTTGGATTGAGTCTCTTGAAAGTTGACTCTTTTAACTCCACCTTCAGCTCCTTGGTGGGTATATTTCTCCATGTGCAAGGCTTGCTTCTCAATGAAGTCCCAAGCCTCATCAATCACCATGTCCATGAAGGTACCGGCGGAGAGTAGTTGGAGATTGAACTGGGTGCTTCCGTCCACCCCTTTGAAGTAGATCTCCAATAACTCGATCTTTGGAATCCCATGATGTGGGCAATCCAAAAGGATATCCTTGAACCGCTCCCAAGATTTGGACAAGCTCTCCTTGTCCTTCATGATGAAAGCATTGATCTTCCCTCTCATTTCAGCGGTCTTTGAGGGGGGAAAGAATTTGGTTAAGAATTCCGTAGTCATCTCCTCCCATGTGCTAATTTTTCCTGGAGGAAGAGATTGATACCAAGTAAGAGCTCTATCTTTTAAGGAAAAGTAAAAAGGTCTTAGCTTGTAGTTGTTATTTTCAATTCTGGGAGGTCGCAAGGTTTCCATCAAGATCTCGTAGTTTTGAAGATGTTGATGTGGCGACTCCTTCTCTAGCCCTCCGAATTGGCATTGGCGAATCATGGACAGAACTTGCGGTCGAAGTTCGTAGTCATGATCCGCTGGATCTCCTAGGTTCACCCCTGGACGCCTCAGCTGTTGATTAGGGTCCATCCTTTGACCTAGGGTTTGTGGGATTCCTGCAAGAAGAACATCTCGGACTGGCATCCGAGGTGGAAGTACATCGGCCGGGGCGTCAGGTACTGGAATCTGCCTCGGTCGCGGGTCAACTACTGGATCCTGCATCGGTCGAGGATCAACAGGAGGATCTTCCCTCGGTCGAAGTAGAATCTGGTCTCGTATGACTGCTATTTCCGCTTCGATTGCTGCAGTCTTGGTGCGATTCTCCTCTTTCTCTTGCCTGAGTTCTTCCTTGCTGAGGCGTAGCAGCTCTAGCGCCTCTTTCAATTGGGCCGCAAGATCGCGATCGTCTTGTTGGGCCATCTTCGCTTCTCTTAAGCGTCGCTTGTATGTCTTTTCTGGTTCGGGATCGTAAGGAACGATTTCCTTCCCAGCGCGGGTTCTTCGCATATACCTAAGAAAGAACCTGCAAAAGTCGTCACTCAAGTAGAGTGGTTAGATGAAACGGGGCAAGCGCCCCAAGAGCAAACCGTACCGGCTCGGTCTAGACCAAGTCCCCGGCAACGGCGCCAAAAACTTGTTCGCTCCAAACGGTGTGTGCAAGCTTTAAATTTATAACCCTAGACTTAAGCTTAAAACAAGGATGCGAACCCGTAGTGTACGGGTCAATCGTAGTAAAAGCAAGAAAATTCCAGGGGTCGATCACAGGGACTCGGTGAAACAAAGTCAATACGGTGTGCTTATGTCAATACTAACCACAAGAGCGATTAACACAATCAAAGATGAATAAGAAGTCAATAAAGCAAACATGCAATTCTAGGGATTAAAGCATCTAGTTGTGGTTCCAACTCAAGATCTATAGATAAGCGGACAAAGCTGAGATTTTTGCGTGGGGAAGGTGTTACTAAAGTGGAGTAGATCACCGGGTAAGTCTCACTACACACTAATCCTAAACCGTAACTCCTATTACCGGGTAAGTCTCAAGGAATCAAGATAAAGAATTATAACCTCAAACTAACATACCATCTAAGGGAATAGAGTCAATCTTTACCGGGTAAGTCTCAGGCTAACTCACAAAGATGGGATGGAAGCACACTCAAACCCCAATAAAGGATAGACCTTTATTACCTATACTTATGATCTTTGGTAAACAAACTAAGGAATTACCGGGTAAGTCTCATCCTAAGCTTGCATTGAACCAGGAAGGTGTAATAAGAATAGGATTTAGCAAACTCTAACACTTAACTTTCTGTTTAGAATCGGATAAGCCACCTCGGTCAGAAGAATTCCACCCCGGCCGAGATGTTCATCAACCGAACGAGATGCTTAGGGTTAGGGTTAAAGACTCGAACTTTCAGGATCCTACTGGAATCTAAGATTATTCTATCATTGTTTTTCCCACAACCTTCAGCTAATCACCCTAGAATCACACAAGGAAATTAGCCACTCATCATCATAATGAAAGTATTAAAATATATGGGAAGAAGGTGAATATTTGAACAAAGAAGAATTTAATGAAAAGACTTCAATAACTGAATCAAATATCACAACAAGCGTTCCTTAGATAGCAATCTAAAAAGACAAGACAACAATTAAGGGAATTGAAGACAATCTTACAAAAACCCTCCAAAAAGCTATAAAAGCTATAGACTTCAATCTTCCTTCAACCTTCAAAAAGGTTCTTCGAGACTCTCCACTGGAGTATGCTGCTGTTGCTGCGTATGCGGGATGTAAGTGGCGTCTCCGAATTGTGGAAATCCAACCCTTTTTATAGGAAAATAACTCTCCAAAGATAATAAATCTTAAAAAGATATCTTCCCATAAAATAGGTAAAATATATGATTCTGCATATCTCCTTCCTTCCAGAAGCCAAGCCCAAAAATATAAGATCACTTTCCAATTTTAAAAGATCTCATCCAAGAATAAAATATTCTCTCCACGTCCTAGGTGTTCGCCTCGGTCGAGTCGGCGTCTCTGGATCGCCTCGGTCGAGATGAATCTCTGGTCAACCGAGGTGAGTCACAACAGAATGTGAAATCTCTCGAATCTACTTCAAAGCAAATCTTTAATACATGGCTATGCTCCCTGGATGTAGCTCCAAATGACTCATGACTCCTTTTGCTCCTTTTCGATGCAGAACGTACCATATTACCTGCAATTACAACGAAACTAGGTGTAGACCTCGATTCTCGCAAAGGTAGATGAAATGGTAGTAAAATCACATAATGCACATACGAACATGCAGATTATGAAAGATAAAACGTCCAAACAAACCCTGAAACATAGACTATAATTCATGCTATCACTCTTCTATTTAAGAGAGGTCCGGATGGTATGCTTCGAAGATGCATTCCGGAAGATGAAGTTACCAGTGTCATACGGCATTGTCACTCGCTTCCTTGTGGAGGGCACGCTAACGCTAACAAAACGTGCGCCAAGGTATTACGTTCCGGTTTCTTTTGGCCTACATTATTCAAGGATGTGCAAACGTTTATTATCTCTTGTGATGCATGCCAAAGAACAGGAAATTTATCTAGGAGGAACGAGATGCCACTCAATAACATACAGGAGGTTGAGATCTTTGATGTATGGGGAGTTGATTTCATGGGACCTTTCCCATCATCCGGAGGAAACCTCTACATTCTCCTAGTTGTCGAATACGTCTCTAGATGGGTTGAAGCCATTGCCTCTTCCACTAATGACGCCAAGGTGGTTGTGAAGTTCTTTAATAGGACTATCTTTCCACGTTTTGGGACTCCATGCATCATCATCAGCGATGGAGGGACACATTTCATCAACCGGAAGTTTAAAGCACTTCTATCGAAGTATGGGGTAACCCACAAGGTAGCAACCCCTTATCACCCTCAAACTAGTGGACATGTCGAGATCTCAAATAGAGAAATTAAAGCAATCTTGGAGAAGACCGTCTCTAGAACGAGGAAGGATTGGGCCATGAAGTTGAACGACGCTCTTTGGGCCTACAGGACCGCATTCAAGACTCCCATTGGTACCACCCCTTATAATTTGGTATACGGGAAGTCTTTTCATTTGCCCGTTGAGCTGGAACACAAAGCATATTGGGCGATCAAATGGTTGAACTTCGACATCAAAGAAGCCGGTGAGAAGCGACTATTAGACATTAACGAGCTGGAGGAGCTGTGTTTGAACGCTTATGAGAATGCCAAGATCAACAAAGAAAGGACGAAGAAATTGCATGACAAGCGTATCATCCCTAAGGAGCTTAAAGAAGGAGACTTAGTTCTACTTTTCAACTCCCGCCTTCGCCTCTTTCCAGGTAAGTTGAAATCTAGATGGACTAGACCTTATGTAGTGAAACATGTTTTCCCTTATGGTGCAGTCGAGATCTGGGGAGAAACAAGTGGAAGATTCAAGGTCAATGGTCATAGACTTAAGAAATACAAACCGGAAGTCCCGGTTGAGGAGATTGAACCGCTATACCTTGTTTAAAGACACCGTATGGTCCAGCTAGCGACCTTAAATCAAGCGCTTCTTGGGAGGTAACCCAAGGTATTGCTTTCTTTTCCCTTTTCTAGCTTAGCTTTAGATAGTTTGCTTTTGCTTTGCTTTGCTTTGCTTTGTCTTTAGCGTCCTAGACAAACAACAGGTAATCTCTAAGGAAGGAATACAACCCAGGAGCAATACTGGAAGGACAGAAGTTCGAGAAATCGAGAAGACGGAGTTTGACTGAGACACATCTCGGTTGCTGTCACAGCACCTCGACCGAGATGATTCTTGATCAACCGAGGCGACTAGGGCATCTGACAATCCACCTCGGTCCGTATCACCTCGGTCCGGTCGAGACCATCTCGACCGAGGTGACAGCAGTTCCAGAAAAGGGTATAAAATGGGGTTCGAATTCTCTCTCCTCCCTCTCTCACCTTCTCGACCGCGGCGCACCAATTCATCTCGTTCACCATTTCTCGATCGTTTTCAACGATTCTTGCTTCCAAACTGCAAGGAAAGAGTAGAGGATCAGTTTGCAAGCGACAATCTGCAACAAAAACGCTCCGAATCGACCGAATCTGGGGTAAATCGAACAAAAACCCTAACTCGCTTTTCTTCACTGTTTCAGTCAAATTGGGCTTTGGTTGCCCCTGCATTGTGTTGAAAAAGGCTTAAGTACCCCATAGGAACAATTGGTAGTGATATTGGGGGAAAATAACTGGATTTCTGAGAGTTACGATCGAACAGCCTTCTACCTTGGTCTAGTCGACCTGCGTCTCGACCGAGGTGTTCTTGAGATCTGACAACCGACCGAGGTGGTCTGACAGTGAGAGAAAGATGAGTTTTGATAGACAGCTGGTTCTGAGGGATAGATCCTCCCCTTCTCCTTCTTCTTCTTCTCGCCGCTCCATATCGGTGATCCATGAACGTCACCGGGTAGATTATGACCGCATTGCTGCGCGTCCAGTGATTGCACCACGATTCCTTGATATCGCTGCTTTTGATTGCCTCTACGTGGATGATGACCTGAGGCGGATGATTTCTATGGTAGGGCTGGAGCAGTTTACTGAGATTAGAGCTCCAGCCTACCTTGAGCCGACTTTGGAGTTTGTGAGCTCCGTGACCTACCTGCCTACAGACCAGGCCATCAAGTACCGGTTGCTGAACCGGAACTACTTAGTTCCGATAGACCATTGGAGGGATATCTTCGGCTTCCCGACCCCCACAGTTTCTGATTTTCCTTCTCGAGCCGTGGCTCGAGAGTTCTGGGGCCAAATAGCTCACGTAGTTGAGCATGCTGATAGGTGGAGACCTGGAGACTCCAAGGAGCGTATCATCTTCCACCTCGCCTTCAGATTAGCCCACCGGATCTTTAGCGAGACACTTCTGGCGCGTACTGAGACGCCCTAGAAGATTAGATAGGGGGAGTTGCTGAGTCTATACTGTATGGTTACCGGAGGAGTTCCCGACTTTGGAGTGATGTTGGCTGAGGATTTACACAAGATAAAGGCGAAGGCAAAGGGAGATATCTGCTACGGAGGGCTAGTGACTCACATCGCGAGTTACATGGACCTTGATCTGAGTGCTTGTACTATGATGGCGGCTGCCAAGCCGCTTGGGCTACAAGTGATGATTACGAGGAGGATCTTGGTTCCTCGCGGACTTACTACGCCGTATGTGGCGATGCCCTGGGAGCAGACTACACCTCAGGGCATTAGACGGTCATCTCAGTTCTCAGTATTTGACCCGTAGTACTGGTACACCGCGTGGATTCCTCTTATTGAGGATGCTAGGGACGCAACAGCAGTAGCAGCCCAGGAGCAGGATGAGGAGGAGGCTGATGAGGATGATGATGGCGGTGCTGCCATGGATACAGGGACCGATACAGCTGGGACCAGTATACCGGTCGTCGATCTGGACGACGAGGAGACAGAGGACGAGCCAGCTGCAGCACCAGCACGACTTGCCAGGCGTAGAGTTCGGAGGCAAAGGGATCCCATAGCTCACCGCCGGATCGACGATCTAACAAATCAGATGATTAACTCCTACGCAGCCATGACCGTCGATCTAGGGGGACGTTTGGATGACCTTCACAGAGAGTTAGATAGCCGGACTCATCAGATACTGGAGAGCCAGCACTATCAGCGCCGGATGATGGAGATCCAGTTCCATCATATGATGGGGCATCCATTCGAACCGTCTCAGCATCCATACGTACCATACCCTCCACCACCGCCAGCAGATCAGGATTAGAGCTTGCAAGATTTCTTTTCTTTATTTATTATGTAGTTCAGCTTTGTCCGGTGAGTATTCTGTTCTTATGACTTACTTGACCCATTGGGACAATGTGTCCCAAGTATGGGGTATTCGGATATGTATTATTTGACTTATGTGGATGATTGTATGACTCTTGATGGATATTTATGATTTTATCCTGCTTTATATGCTTATTTGAGACTACATGCATGCTTACAGGTTATTTGATTGAGAAAAACGTCAAAAACTGGTTTAAGAAAAAAAAAATTTATGACCTCGACCGAAATGCTTCTGATCAATCGAGGTACAGTACCTCGGTTGACTTAGAACATCTCGACCGAGGTGGTTTAACTGAGAAAGTTTTCGAAATGATTTTTGTGCTTCTTATCAAGAGATGACCTCAGTGATGATTTTGTTTGCTGACTGGTTTTGAAATCTTTATATGTTTGAAAGGTTTTATGATATGTTTAAGTTGTTAAATGCTTTGTTTGAAATTTGTGACATGTTTAATACTTTGTTTTTATCAAAATTATGTTGAATTTGAAGGTTGACACCACATGATGAGTTCTCTCACTTTCTTCCTAGGATGATTAAGGCAATTCATTCTCTTCTCTTCTTCTTCTTGATCATGCTTAGCCCCTCATATACATATTTGCCCCCTTTACCTATCCGGGAATTTGGAAGCAAGCAAGTGAAAAGCAAGTGAAAGAAAAGTTGAGATGTTGGCTGAAAGTTAGAAAGAAACAAATAGGTTTAGAGAAGTCAATCATGATGATGAGTAACTCGGCACCATTCACATAGCTGGGTGTTTGTGTCTTGCCAAAGTCGGATTGAGCGATATTCCTAACGGGTCATGGTATGTGCATCAAGGGTTTGAGGCATCTCGAGAAATTGATGATTGCTAATCTCCTAGGCCTCGGTTATTGTGCACTTCTGTCCATGCATCCCAAAAAGTAAAGTAAAAAGTAATAAGCAAAGCTTTTTGGTGGAAGATGTTGAAAGTTCAAGTGAAAGTGAAGTAAATTCCCTTTTTCCGGATTCTAGCACCACATTCCCTATATACATCCCACCTCACACGTTTCTTGACCTTCTCTTGAAAAGCCCTTGAGACCTCGAGCTTGTTGATTGACTTAGTGGTTTAAACTAGATTATACATGATTAATTTCGATAATTATGATCTATTATGCATTCTATGGTTTTATGCAAAGATGAACAACTTTCTTATATTTATACAATGTTTTGAGCATGTTTTGATTTAAATACCATGAAGCATTCTCTTAGAGTGATCTATGATTGGAGCACACCACCAAAAATGTTTTGAAATACTTTTCATTAATCTTTATGACTTATAATCCTTTCTATCTTGTACTTAAGATTTGGAACTTGCTTGGGGACAAGCAAGGGACAAGTATGGGGTATTTTGATAGCATGAATTATAGTCTATATTTTGGGACTTGTTTAGGCGTTTTATCTTCAATGATCTGCATGTTTGAATGTATATTTTGTGATTATATTGTCGTTTCATATACCTTTACGGAAATCGAGGTCTACATCAAGTTTCGGTGTAATCGTAGGTAAAATGGCACATTTTGGACTAAAATGGAGCTAAAGGAGCTAAGGAATCATTGGAGCTACATTCAGGAGCTTAAGGAAGAATTCAGGAAGCATGGAAATGGATTAAAGATTCACTTTGGACCAGATTTGAGAGATTTCACATTCAGTTTAGAGTCACCTCGGTCAGCTACAGTACCATCTCGACCGAGGTGATCTTGAGGAGCGTCTCGACCGAGACGAATACCCTGACGCGGCGAGATCGTTTATTCTTGGCTGAGATCTTTTATTTTTGGAAGGAGAGATCTTATATTTTTGGGCTGGATTTCTGGAAGGAAGATTATATATTTTGGAGATCTATTTTAGAGATTAGGATATATTTTATTAGGATAATATCTTTTCAAGATATTTTATCTTTGGAAGATAATTTTCCTATATAAAGGGTTGGATTTTCCACAAGTTCAACAATGCTTATACATGCCAAGAGGGCTGATAGCATCCAGCAATTAAGGGATTTACTCTGGGGTTTTGAAGGAAGGAAGATTGAAGATCAATCTAGGAAGGATTGATAGTTTGAGATAGCTTTTGTGAAGGGTTTTGTAAGACTTTCTTAGATTCCCTTCTTGTTGATTTGTCTTGTTGGATTTGTGATCCAAGGAACGCTTATTTGTTTGATATTTGATTCAGTTATTGAAGCCTTGTTCTTAAGGTTTTTGTGTTCAAATATTCACTTTCTTCCCATATATTTGATTATTGCTTTCATGATGATTGTTCGCCCCTAGAGGTGTGTGCAAATAAGCTTTAAATTTATAAAACTAGAATCAAGCAAGCGAACCCGCAGTGTACGGATCGACGTAGTTAAGCAAGAATTCCAGAGTATCGAACACAGGGATTTGGGTGGAACGAACTCAGTTGCAGGTTATCAAGCAAGTAAATATGTGGAGCTTTGCAAATTATTGGGAAAACAACAATCCTAAAGATCCAGGTATCCAGCTGTGGCAATCGATTCAAGATATACTAAATGATATAAAGACAGAGTTGAGATATGCAAAGGTATACTAATGTAAGGTAATCGTACGGTTGAGGTTCCAAAAACCTTATGTAACTCACCTAAAAGACACTCCCTATACAGGTTGTTGAGACTCAATATAGAAAGGTTCTAAAGACAAGGATTAGCATCAAATACCCAAACCTATAATCTAAAGATCAAGACTAACTTATCCGATTGAGGTTATTGAGGCTCACAATCGAGGTAGAGGTTGTTGAGGCTTCACTACCACCTAGAAAAGACAAGTCTAAACTAAGCTAAAGCAAATCTTTAACTTTGGATTAAGGTAAAAGCAAGCTCGTAAACTTAAGGAAATTACGGTTGGATCTTGAGATTCCACGGTCATGGAACTCAAGAACAGCCCGTAATTTAGGGTTGTCGGCGATAATTCTCTAACTCTCAGGGTCTAATCTGTTTGCGATCGATCTATCATCATCTAAGCCACAACTATCAACCCTTCACCTTAGAATTGTTAAGGGTTTTTAGCCAATAACAGTCATATTGATATTAATTCAAGAATTAAAAGACAAAAGATGGGAACTTTCAAGAACTATCAATAATCTTCAAATGAATCTCAAAATCACAGTCAAGAACAAGTGTTTATCAAAAGATTCAAAACGGAATAAGCAATCACGATCTTAGGAAAGAAAAGAAACGGGATGTCAATCCGATCCTAAATCAAACCTAAGCAAGAAGAGGAATCTTCTTGCAAAATCCTCCAAGAACTTCAATCTTCCGCAATTCCTGGGAATCTCTACGGCAATCTCTACCAAAAGTACGAGATTCCAGGAAATCCAAACACGAACTTCGATCTCTTCAAAGAGATCTCAATTGCTTCCAAGCAAACTAGGCAAAACGTGCTTGTCTAGACGATGATGTCGCAAGTGTAAACCTAGAACGGAAATGTAAGCGATGATGACGGAATCTCCTTTCTTCCGTCTTTTTATAATGCAGGGCAAAGCGTCGGCCCGGCCCAATCTTTAGATGATCATGGCTTCGAAACATGGCGAAAAGATTCGCCAAGATCACGGTCGTGGAAGATTCCACGACCGTAATTTTTGGGCGTGGAAACTACTACGGTTAGTTCCACGGCCGTAATATCTCCTGGAATGAACATCAAATTTTGACTCTGAATCCACGGCCGTAATTTTGGGCAAGAACGTGGTTTGTGGTACGGCCGTGTTTTAGGGCGTAATCAAGAACGTGATTCTTCCCTAACTCGTGCATTCTTCAATCTAAGACTCCAAAATGCTTCAAAAAGTGTCCTCGACTATGGACACATCAACTCAACTCTCCTTTGCTTGATTTCGTTCGGAAATAGCTCCAAATCACCTATAATCAACATAGAACTCGTGTAGACATCCATATTGACAATATAGGTAATACTAGCTCACATATGCACAAAGCTCAATCAAAGACTATCAATATGAATCAAATACGATTAGAAAACGTGCCTAAAATATCACAATATTTCATGCTAACAAATAACCCCATACTTAGCACTTGCTTGTCCCTAAGCAAGGTTTTTCAAAAAAATTTTAAACAAGAGTTAGGATGAAATATGTGTACCTTCTTTTTGGATGAAAGTGACTTCTAAAGAATAGATCATTCTCAAATCTTGCTTCAATCGTTTTTCAAACTTTCACACACTTAATTAGAGAGTAAAAGGTAAAGAAAACTCATGAATCAATTTAACTTCCAAACAAGCATTATAACCTTCAAATATTATCAAAATCAATCATAAGAACTTCAATTTAGATCACCAAGCCATATAACATTCTTTTGATCTTAAGGACTTTCAAAGAAAAGGTCTAGAGGATGGAAGGGAAGGGAAACCTTGAGGGAGAGTGGTGCATAAATCCGGGAAAGTGGACAACTACCTTCTTCTTCTTTTGCGATTTCCGCAACACTTCACTTAGAGCTTCGCTCTCTTCTTTTCATTTTTCGACTTTACTTTTGGAGTTATGGACAGAGGTGCACAAAAACCGAAGCCTAGGAGATTGGCGTTTCTCAAAATTGCAAGAGATGCCTCAAACCCTTAGCGCACATACCATAATCCGCTAGGAATATCGCTCAATCCGACTTTGGCAAGACACAAACACCCGGCTATGTGAATGGTGCCGAGTTACTCATCGTCATGATTGACTTCCCCAAACCTATAATTTCTTTCTATTCAATTGATTGCAAATATATGCTCTCATGGCCCTCCCACATCAAACATGCCTTTTTCTCATTCACTTTCCAAGTTCCCGGATGGGTAAGGGAGGCTAATATTTCAATGAGGAGTTAGATGATCAAAGAAAGAAGAAAGAAAGTATCGAATTGCCTTAATCATTTCAACAAGAAGTATAGGAACTTATAATGTGATTTCAACTTCAATTTCTTACATGATTTAGGTAACATTTTCACATTATACAACTTGCAAAAGAGGTAAAATTTATTCATTCAATTTCTTTTCGAATTACCATCCTTTCAAGCATGCAATTGTTATCAACTCAATTCGCAAGTAGTGATTATCATGGAAATCATATCGATTCGTTAGAAGCATCAAATTTTCAAAATTTTTCAATTTTTATGGGTTTTTAAAGTTCTTTTTCATGCAATGCAAGAATGAAACGTGTAACATATGATGAGCATGCAATGATAGTCTCGGAATGAAAGCAACATATAGAGTAGAGTTATTACAAACATTTAGTACATCCCACCCCATACTTAGGACGAACATTGTCCCTAATGTTCACAAGAAAGAACAAAAGAAAGAAAAGAAAAAGAAACTCACAAATGGTGGCGGGAATGTCTAAAAAAAGAGCGGTCCGGTCATCGATCACTGCGGCGCCGGTGGGGGTGGGAATGGAGAGAAACTCGGATCATAGGACCGCCCAAACTGCTGGCGGTAGACGTCCCTCATCATGTGGTCAAGGTCGTCTAAGCGTCCGTCTCTAGCATCCGCCCGGATCTCTAGTGCTCCGACTCGCTCAGAAAGTCCGGTAGCCCACTCCGGCATCCTCTCATACCATCCCGGGGCGTGATCATACCATGCGGGAGCATCTGCTGGTGCTGGCGGTGGTGGTGCTGCTGGCTGCGTCGTGGACCAAGGAGGAGGTGTGTCGTACCAGGTGGGAGGTGTAGTCATCCACGTGGGCCTCTCGCTCACACTGGCGCGGCGAGATGACGAGCCTGAAGCTCTAGCTGGGCGTGGAGAGCGCCTAGGTACATCCGGGGCCGCCTCCGGCTGATCCGGAAACGTGCCGAACTCCTGCTCTGCTCCTCCACCACTCTCGTACTGCTCTCCCATGTCCTCCTCATCCTCAGCCGGTGGTGGAACGTAGGGGGGAGCTACAAGCCTGTTCGCATGCATCGCAGCGAACGTCTCCTTCCAATTGTGGCGTCCCGCCACAATGGAATACTCTGGCAGCCACTCAATACCCCTGCCTGTCCTACTCTCCCAGGGCATGCCCGCATAAGGCGGACCTCTATGTGTGGGGAAGATGAGTCCCCTAACCATGAATGCATGTAGTCCTAGAGGTACAGCGGGTATGCGGGTGCAGGCTGAAAATTCTACACCAAGGCTCCTAGCTATGTGGGTCACTATCCCACCATATCCAATGTTCCCCTTCGCTTTGTTCTTGAGTTTACTCATCGTCGCCGCCAAAAGAGTAGCACAATCTGCGCGGCATCCATAAAGCATAGCGTAGAGAAGGAATAGCTCATCCGTCTTAATCTTTTGGGGCGTCTCCGTCCTAGGAAAGAGACACTCCGAAAGAACACGGTGAGCTATCTTCAAGGCTAGATGGTACATCAATCTAGCCTTGGTATCAGCCGGTTGCCAACGGTCCTCGTCGGCATAAATCATGGCCACTTCCGCCCAAAAGTCCTTGGCGGAAACGCCTCTAGGAAGTCGACCGTTATAGGTCTCATGGAACCCAAAAATGGTCCCGAACTCAACAATGCTCAAATGGTAGTCTCTGTTCATGAGACGGAAGGAGACGGTCCTATCAACATGGCTGTGCTCGAAAGATGTCACAACCTCTCGGGTGATCTCCTCATAAGCGTCTTCACGAATGTTCGTGAAGACAAGCAATCCGGCTCTATCCAAGAGCCATGTAAGGTCATCTACTATGTTGAGAGGATGTAGATCCTCCAACAACAAATACCTAGGACCTATCACTGTCCTCTTCTCTATTTTCTCAAATGCAGCTATGTGGTTTTCGTGTATGGTCGGGATGCTAGGAGGAGGGGGTGAAGATGGAGGTGAAGGTGATGATGGTGGTGAGGGAGATGAGGGTGGTGGTGCCCTAGAGGTTGAGGGGTTGCCCTTTCTTTTCTTGTTTTGCTCCCCTTTCTTTTCCTTAATCCTTCCCGACATCCTCCTTACAAAATCCATTTCTGTTCAAAATCACGGGCTGTTCTTCAGAAACCACGGCCGTGGAACCTCCAAAGACCGTGATTCGACACAGAATTTTGTGAATCTCAGCAAATTCACCAAATTTCACCACAACAAGCAGCCCTAATCTAATTCCTTCCAATCTTTATCAGTTCTTCCTAAAAATCTATGGCAAAAACGAACCAAATCCACTAGAATCAAAGAGAAGAAAATAACCTCTTTTTCGGATTGAAAAATCCAGAATGCGGGTTTGTTGATCGTTTTCCACTCGATTTGTTGCTTGGATCTTGTTCTTGATTGGATTTGCTGCAGATTAGAGCGAAGAATCGTTGAAAACGATTAAAGAACGAAGATTTGGGAGAGGCTGCGGGTTTTCGGTATTTAGGGCGTGGAATTGGGGAGGAATTGTGGTGTTTTTGTGATGAAGTGTGGCTTTTATACTCGCAGGCAAATTTTCAAAAATCACGGTCTATCGGGGCATTCCACGGCCGTGGAAGTGTACGGACCCGTGGTTTTGGTGATTTTTCACAGGCCTTTGAGAATTACGGCCACTGTAGCTATGACGACCGTGGTTTAGACCGTGGAACCTTCTGTAAAGCTTCAAAGTCCAAATTTCGTCACTTATTTTTGACATTATCCTCCCTTTCTCCCTTTCCATCGATCCTACAACCAAAAACACGAATATACCGGAAGAAATCGAGGCATAACAAAGCAAAAACTTCTATTCTAAGCTAAACTATGAATCGAAAACAAAAACGAAAATGCAATACCTTGGGTTGCCTCCCAAGAAGCGCTTTGTTTAAGGTCCGTAGCTAGACCATTCTTGCACTTATTCGAGTGCGGTAGGTGCAAACTCCTCAGCTTGGAGTTCCGGTGAGTACTTCTTGAGTCGTTGGCCGTTCACCTTAAAACTTCCGCTAGCTTCACCCCATACTTCAACTGCACCATGGGGGAAAATACGCTTAATTAGAAAAGGTCCAGTCCAACGAGATTTTAACTTACCTGGAAAGAGGCGAAGTCTCGAGTTGAAGAGGAGAACTTGATCTCCTTCTTGGAAGTCCTTTGGAATGATATGCTTATCATGCCAACGCTTTGCTCTTTCCTTGTAGATCTTAGCGTTTTCATAGGCGTTCAAACGGAGTTCATCCAGCTCGTTGATGTCTAGGAGACGCTTCTCTCCCGCTTCCTTCATGCCGAAATTCAGCCATTTGATAGCCCAAAACGCCTTGTGCTCTAGCTCTGCCGGTAAATGACAAGACTTCCCATACTTAAGGTTGTATGGTGTGGTTCCTATGGGAGTCTTGTATGCGGTCCGGTATGCCCATAGTGCATCATCTAGTTTCAAGGACCAATCCTTCCTAGTCCTTGAAACCGTCTTCTCTAGAATTCCCTTGATCTCCCTATTTGAGATCTCAACTTGTCCACTCGTTTGTGGATGGTAAGGAGTGGCGATCTTGTGAGTAACCCCATACTTGGTTAGAAGAGCTTCAAAGCGACGGGCTATGAAGTGAGAACCTCCATCACTAATGATCGTCCTTGGCGTCCCGAATCGCGGAAAGATGGTCTTGTTGAAGAACTTAACCACCACCATGGCATCATTCGTGGGAGAGGCAATTGCTTCGACCCATCTAGAGACGTAGTCTACCGCCAATAGTATGTATTGGTTTCCACAAGAAGAAGGGAATGGTCCCATGAAATCGACTCCCCAAACGTCGAAAATCTCCACCTCTTGGATGTTGTTGAGGGGCATCTCGTTCCTTCTAGAGATATTGCCTGTTCTTTGACAAGCATCGCAACAAGAAACAAAGGATTGCACATCTTTAAATAAAGTAGGCCAATAGAATCCAGATTGCAATACCTTTGCGCTAGTTTTGTTCGAACTAGCGTGTCCTCCACAAGGTAGTGAATGACAATGACGGATGACACTTTGCATCTCATCTTCCGGCACACATCGCCGGATGATGCCATCCGGACCTCTCTTAAAGAGGAGAGGCTCGTTCCAATGGTATTCCCGGACGTCCTTGAAGAACTTCTTCCTTTGTGCGTATGACAGTCCGGGTGGTATCTCCTGGCAAACTAAATAGTTAACGAAATCAGCAAACCATGGTTCGTTACCTTTGGAGACTACCTTGATGCACTCCTCTATGATATGTAGGTGTTCGTCCGGAAAGGAGTCATCAATGGGCAAATGGTCGTCCTCTAGATGTGTTAGACGACTCAAATGATCCGCAACAGAATTTTCCGAGCCTTTCTTGTCGCGGATCTCTAGATCGAATTCTTGTAGGAGAAGAATCCATCTAATCAGCCTTGGTTTCGCATCTTTCTTCGCAAGGAGGTACCGGATCGCAGCATGATCCGTGTAAACAATCACCTTTGCACCTACAAGATAAGAGCGAAACTTGTCAATAGCGTAGACAATGGCTAAAAATTCCTTTTCTGTAGTGGCGTAGTTGAGCTGAGCTTCGTCTAGCGTCTTGCTAGCGTAGTATATGGCGTGGGTTCGTCCTTCCTTTCGTTGCCCAAGAACAGCTCCAATGGCTACGTCACTAGCATCACACATAATCTCGAAAGGGAGAGTCCAATCCGGGGGTTGGATAATGGGTGCTGAAATCAGAGCTTGCCGAATGGTGTTGAATGCATCTAGACATTCCTGTGAAAACTCAAAAACTGCATCCTTCATCAATAGATTAGTGAGAGGTTTTGATATCTTAGAAAAGTCCTGAATGAAACGTCTATAAAATCCAGCATGTCCTAGGAAACTTCTTATTCCCTTCACCGAAATTGGGGGAGGAAGTTTCTCTATGGTCTCTATTTTAGCTTTGTCTACCTCTATCCCTCTACTAGAGACTAAGTGACCTAACACGATTCCTTCCTTAACCATGAATTGACACTTCTCCCAATTAAGAACTAGGTTAGTGTCTTCACATCTTTGCAAAACAAGAGAAAGGTTAGAAAGACAATCGTTAAAAGAGGAACCGTAAACGGAGAAGTCGTCCATGAAGACTTCCATGATTTCCTCTACGTATTCGGAGAAGATGGCCATCATGCACCGTTGAGAGGTGGCTGGGGCGTTGCAAAGCCCGAACGGCATTCTCCTGTAGGCGAACGTACCCCAAGGGCACGTGAATGTGGTCTTCTCTTGATCATCCGGATGTATCGGAATCTGAAAGAAGCCACTATAACCGTCAAGGTAGCAGAAGTATGAATGTTGTGCTAACCTTTCAAGCATTTGATCGATGAATGGCAATGGAAAGTGATCCTTCCGCGTTGCGTTGTTGAGCTTGCGGTAGTCTATACACATTCGCCATCCAGTCACGGTTCGGGTAGGAATGAGTTCGTTGTTCTTGTTGGTGATGACCGTCATTCCTCCCTTCTTCGGAACTACTTGAACTGGGCTCACCCACTTACTATCGGAGATAGGATAGATGATACCTGCATCAAGAAGTTTAAGAATTTCCTTCTTGACAACCTCCTTCATGGTCGGATTCAACCGCCTTTGAGGTTGTCTTGAAGTTCTAAAGTCCTCCTCCATTAGTATCTTGTGCATGCATAGGGAGGGTTTAATTCCTACTAAGTCCTCTATAGTATAGCCTATGGCTTTTCTATGTTTCCTAAGGACAATCATGAGCTGTTCATGTTCATCTATGCTTAATTCGGAACTAACGATAACCGGGAAGGTGGAATTAGGTCCAAGAAAAGCGTACCTTAGATGAGTAGGAAGTGGTTTAAGTTCCATTACTTTCGGAGCTTCCAATGATCCTTGAGGAGCTTCCGATGTTTCCTTAGAAGTTTCTAAGGATGTTGAATGGTCTGGAGAAGAATTAGAGGAAGTTGAAGAAGTATGCCGATCGCCCTTTTCCACGGTCAAAATTACGGTTTCCTTTGGTATTCCACGGCCGTAATATCCTCTGGAATGGAGATTGATTTTAGTCATGGAATCCACGGTCGTGGAATACAGAGTATGACCGTGGATTCGAGTATTCTCAGCCTCATCGTGGAGTTTCTCAAGCTCCACTTCATGCATCTCTTCTTGTGCTTCTAAGGCTTCAATTTCCTCTTTGCACTCTTCTTCTTCTCCTACATCGGTTAGACTCATAGTAATAACCTTTTGTAAGGGATCGTTAAAGAGAATCGCACTTACCTCCTCCCTAGATAAACCTTCTTCGTCTTGGACATTGTAAATCTCCTCATCAAAGATTGGCTCCTTCACTAGAGTGGAAAGAACGAACTCTACTTTCTCTTCCCCAATATCAAAAGCGAGTCTCCCATTCTTGCAATCGACCATGCAGCCGGAAGTTGCAAGAAACGGCCTTCCGAGTATGATCGGGACCGGACTATCTGCAGGAATGTCAAGTACGACAAAATCAATGGGGACAAAGAACTTGCCTAGCTTGACTGGGACGTCTTCTACAATGCCGACGGGACGAGTAATGGATCGATCCGCCATGTATAACGTCATCTTCACCGGTTTAGGGTCGCCTAAACCGATCTTCCTGCACAATGCAAGTGGTATGATGCTCACACTTGCTCCTAAGTCACATAAAGCGTCATATGTAACCTCTCCCACTCCAATGGGAATGCAAAATGACCCCGGATCTTTCAGCTTTGGGGGCATTTTCTCCTTCATAGTCTTGATGAGATCCGAAGAATCCGAACTCATCTTGACCTCTCCAAAATCTTCTAGCTTCCTCTTGTTAGAGAGGAGCTCCTTCAAGAACTTGCCATAAGCCGGCATACCTACAATAGCATCAATGAAAGGTATATTAATATGCAGTTTGCTCATGAGTTCTATGAACTTACCGAATTGTTTGTCTAGGCGCGCTCGCGCTCTAGATTGAGGGAACGGTAGGGGAGGTTTGAAAGCTGGAGGGGGAACATAGACGTCCTCCTTCTCCTTCCCCTTTTCTTTGCCTTTCTCTACGGGGACTTCAACGAACGTAGGCTGCGGATCGGTGGTAGTCACTCCGCTCCTAGTTGTGATCGCCATTACCCTTCCCTTAGGGTTGTCCTCCGTCTTTCCTGGAAGTTTCCCTTGATTTCTAGGAACTTCCTCCGCATGGTTGAACATTTGATTTTCCAAAACCTTTTGAGCTTTGTCAACCTTAGAAATTTGATCATCAACCTTGATGATGCGGTTCTCTAACCCTTGAAGCTTTCCCAAGATTGTTTCCAACATGGGGTCCGGCTTCTCCTTTCCCGTACTGTTCCCTCCATTTGATGATTGCCCCTGGCTTTTCAAAGGAGTAGAGGAAGAAGAGGGTGGAGTTAGTGAATTGGAATTGGAAGGATAGGAGTTACCGGAATTTTGTTGATTGGAGCGCCAATTGTTGTTGTTCGAACCCCGATTGTTGTTCCAATTGTTGTTATTCCGGTTGTTGTTGTTTCCATTCCAATTGCCATTCCGGTTATTGTTCCGGTTATTGTTGTTGCGGTTGGTGTTATCACCGCCGTTGTTGTTGCCCAAATAGCCAACATCCTTCTCTTGTTGCTTTGGAAAGTTGGTCTTGATAGTCTCCTTCAACTCTTTAATCTCATTGTTGAGGGAGAAAATCTGATTTTGAGCTTCATGTGTGAGCTTTGCTCCTTGCTCCACACGACTTCCCTCCACTTTCCGGTGGGAATACTTCTCTATGACTCTTGCTTGCTTCTCAATGAAGTCCCAAGCATCATCTTCTCTCATGTCCATGAACGTTCCGCATGAGAGGGATTGGAGGTTGAATTGCGTTCCCGCATCCAGCCCCTTGTAGTAAATTTCTAGCAAGGCAAGCTTGGATATGCCATGATGAGGGCAATCCAAGAGCAAATCCTGAAACCTTTCCCAAGATTGAAACAAACTTTCGTTAGGTCTCATAGAAAAAGCATTAATCTTACCTCTAAGTTCCGCCGTTTTGGAGGGCGGAAAGAACTTGGTGAGAAACTCTGCGGAGAGGTCTTCCCACGTTTCTAGTTTCCCACTAGGAAGAGCTTGGTACCAAGATAGCGCTTTCCCTTTCAAAGAGAAAAAGAAAGGTTTGAGCTTATAGCTGTTGGTAGTAGCGCTCTTTGGTCTCATCGTCTCCATCATACACTCAAAGTTTTGCAAGTGTTGGTGTGGAGATTCAGCGCTTGTACCGCCAAACTGGCTTTGGCGAACAAGAGTGATAACTTGAGGGTTGAAGCTAAACCCTTGTACATCTTCAGCATCAAAGTTCACACCTAAGCGGCGTGGTTGTTGTGTTGGATCCATCCGCTGGCCAAGAGTTCTCGGCTCATTATCCACACGTTCGACCCTCGCATTCCTAGGTGGGATGCGGCGGTTAGCAGCTCCTTGTGGATTGAAGGGATTTATGTTGACCGTGGGATCAATCTCTTCTAATGGAGGCATGGAAGAATCACTATCATCGGTGGATGAGTGGTTTCTTCTTCTAGACCTTGTTCTCCTTTTCGAGGACTTCTTGCCCACCTTATTTTCAAGATCGCTCATCTTTATCTTCATTTGGGCGATCATGTCTTGTAGACCGTTAACTTGAGATTGATGACGATCCATCTCATCCTGGAGGAGAGTCTCATTCCATCGGAGTTGAGCTTCCTTCTCCGCCAACTCAGTTTGAAGATCGCGTTCGTTCTCTTGAGCCATCCTCTTTTCCTTGCGTCTTTGTCTCAAGGTTTTCTCTAGCTCTTGATCAAGAGGTAAGAGATCTTCGGTGTTCCTAGACCTGCGCATGCACTCAAAGAAAAATCAAATAACGAGAGCAAGCTCCCAAGCTTGACAACCGGCTACCGGATTCGGACGAAGCCAAATCCCCGGCAACGGCGCCAAAAACTTGTTCGCCCCTAGAGGTGTGTGCAAATAAGCTTTAAATTTATAAAACTAGAATCAAGCAAGCGAACCCGCAGTGTACGGATCGACGTAGTTAAGTAAGAATTCCAGAGTATCGAACACAGGGATTTGGGTGGAACGAACTCAGTTGCAGGTTATCAAGCAAGTAAATATGTGGAGCTTTGCAAATTATTGGGAAAACAACAATCCTAAAGATCCAGGTATCCAGCTGTGGCAATCGATTCAAGATATACTAAATGATATAAAGACAGAGTTGAGATATGCAAAGGTATACTAATGTAAGGTAATCGTACGGTTGAGGTTCCAAAAACCTTATGTAACTCACCTAAAAGACACTCCCTATACAGGTTGTTGAGACTCAATATAGAAAGGTTCTAAAGACAAGGATTAGCATCAAATACCCAAACCTATAATCTAAAGATCAAGACTAACTTATCCGATTGAGGTTATTGAGGCTCACAATCGAGGTAGAGGTTGTTGAGGCTTCACTACCACCTAGAAAAGACAAGTCTAAACTAAGCTAAAGCAAATCTTTAACTTTGGATTAAGGTAAAAGCAAGCTCGTAAACTTAAGGAAATTACGGTTGGATCTTGAGATTCCACGGTCGTGGAACTCAAGAACAGCCCGTAATTTAGGGTTGTCGGCGATAATTCTCTAACTCTCAGGGTCTAATCTGTTTGCGATCGATCTATCATCATCTAAGCCACAACTATCAACCCTTCACCTTAGAATTGTTAAGGGTTTTTAGCCAATAACAGTCATATTGATATTAATTCAAGAATTAAAAGGCAAAAGATGGGAACTTTCAAGAACTATCAATAATCTTCAAATGAATCTCAGAATCACAGTCAAGAACAAGTGTTTATCAAAAGATTCAAAACGGAATAAGCAATCACAATCTTAGGAAAGAAAAGAAACGGGATGTCAATCCGATCCTAAATCAAACCTAAGCAAGAAGAGGAATCTTCTTGCAAAATCCTCCAAGAACTTCGATCTTCCACAAACGCGAAGATCACAAACAGCAACTCTCCAATTACGAATCTTGATCTTCAATGAGATCTCCAAAATTACCTCCAAGATGAGGGTTTGTGCGTTGCTAAAATGTGAATTGTAAGCGTGCGTTTTTGCCGCTAAACTAGGGTTGAAGGGTCGTAAGCGAGATGACGGAATCTTGCTTCATCCGTC
Organism: Fagopyrum esculentum; assembly: GCA_033239045.1. Taxonomy (NCBI): domain Eukaryota; kingdom Viridiplantae; phylum Streptophyta; class Magnoliopsida; order Caryophyllales; family Polygonaceae; genus Fagopyrum; species Fagopyrum esculentum. The sequence goes on along the minus strand of BSUD01000005.1, from coordinate 128,958,770 downwards.
TTTTTATAATGCAGGGCAAAATGTCGGCCCGGCCCAATCTTCAAAAGATCATGGCTTCGAAACATGGCGAAAAGATTCGCCAAAATCACGGTCGTGGAATCTTTCACGACCGTAATTTAGGGCGTGGAAACTACTACGGTTAGTTCCACGGCCGTAATATCTCCTGGAATGAACATCGAATTCTGACTCAAAATCCACGGCCGTAATTTAGGGTGAGAACGTGGTTCTTGCCTTCATTCGTGCATTCCTCAATCTAAGACTCCAAATTGCTTCCAAAAAGTGTCCTCGATCTATGGACATATCAACTCAACTCTCCTTTGCTCGATTCCGTTCGGAAATAGCTCCAAATCACCTATAATCAACATAGAACTCGTGTAGACATCCATATTGACAATATAGGTAATACTAGCTCACATATGCACAAAGCTCAATCAAAGACTATCAATATGAATCAATTACGATTAGAAAACGTGCCTAAAATATCACAATATTTCATGCTAACAAATAACCCCATACTTAACACTTGCTTGTCCCTAAGCAAGGTCTTTCAAAAAGCTTTAAACAAGAGTTAGGATGAAATATGTGTACCTTCTTTTGGATGAAAGTGACTTCTAAAGAATAGATCATTCTCAAATCTTGCTTCAATCGTTTTCAAACTTTCACACACTTAATTAGAGAGTAAGAGGTAAAGAAAGCTCATGAAACAATTTAACTTCCAAACAAGCATTATAACCTTCAAACATTATCAAAATCAATCATAAGAACTTCAATTTAGATCACCAAGCCATATAACATTCTTTTGATCTTAAGGACTTTCAAAGAAAAAGGTCTAGAGTATGGAAGGGAAGGGAAACTTTAAGGGAGAGTGGTGCATAAATCCGGGAAAATGGACTACTACCTTCTTCTTCTTTTGCGATTTCCGCAACTCTTCACTTAGAGCTTCGCTCTTACTTTTCATTTTTTGACTTTACTTTTGGAGTTATGGATAGAGGTGCACAAAAACCGAAGCCTAGGAGATTGGCGTTTCTCATTTTTGCGAGATGCCTCAAACCCTTAGCGCACATACCATAATCCGCTAGGAATATCGCTCAATCCGACTTTGGCAAGACACAAACACCCGGCTATGTGAATGGTGCCGAGTTACTCATCGTCATGATTGACTTCCCCAAACCTATAATTTCTTTCTATTCAATTGATTGCAAACATTTGCTCTCATGGCCCTCCCACATCAAACATGCCTTTTTCTCATTCACTTTCCAAGTTCCCGGATAGGTAAAGGAGGCTAATATTTCAATGAGGAGCTAGATGATCAAAGAAAGAAGAAAGAAAATATCGAATTGCCTTAATCATTTCAACAAGAAGTATAGGAACTTATAATGTGATTTCAACTTCAGTTTCTTAATATGATTTAGGTAACGTTTTCACATTATAAAACTTGCAAAAGAGGTGAAATTTATTCATTTGCATCCTTTTCGATTTACTATCCTTTTAAACATGCAATTGTTGTCAACTTTATTCGCAAGTAGTGTTTATCATAGAACTCATCTCAATTCATTAGAAGCATCAAATTTTTCAAAAATTTTCAATTTTTATGGGTTTTTAAAGTTCTTTTTCATGCAATGCAAGAATGAAACGTGTAACATATGATGAACATGCAAAGATAGTCTCGTAATAGAGGCAACACATAGAGTAGAGTTATTACAAACATTTAGTACATCCCACCCCATACTTAGGACGAACATTGTCCCTAATGTTCACATGAAAGAACAAAAGAAAGAAAAGAAAAGAAACTCACAATGGTGGCGGGAATGTCTAAACGAGCTGCCGGTCATCAATCACTGCGGTGCCGGTGGAGGTGGAAATGGAGAGAAACTCGGGTCATAGTACCGCCCAAACTGCTGGCGGTAGACGTCCCTCATCATGTGGTCGAGGTCATCCAAACGTCCATCTCTAGCGTCCGCCCGGATCTCTAATGCTCCGACTCTCTCTGAAAGTCCGGTAGCCCACTCCGGCATCCTCTCATACCATCCCGGAGCATGATCATACCATCCGGGAGCATCTGCTGGTGCTGGCTGTGGTGGTGGTGGTGGTGGTGCTGCTGGCTTTTATACTCGCAGGCAAATTTTCAAAAATCACGGTCTGTCGGGGCATTCCACGGCCGTGGAAATGTACGGACCCGTGATTTTTGTGATTTTTCACAGGCCTTTGAGAATTACGGTCACTGTAGCAATGACGACCGTAATTTAGACCGTGGAACCCTCTGTAAAGCTTCAAAGTCCAAATTTCGTCACTTCTATTCGACATTATCCCTCCGTTCTCCCTTTTCATCGATCCTACAACCAAAAACACGAACATACCGGAAGGAATCGAGGCAAAAATAAAGCAAGAACTTCTATTCTAAGCTAATCTATGAATCGAAAGCAAAAACGAAAATGCAATACCTTGGGTTGCCTCCCAAGAAGCGCTTTGTTTAAGGTCCGTAGCTAGACCATTATCCATAGATGACTCAATGCACCTTGAACATCTTGGATTGCTCTTCAAATCCATCATTAAACTCCTCCAAGAAATCTCCGGTTCCTAATTTCACCGGCAAGTGGTAAGATCTCCCACGTACAAGCTTGTACGGTTTGATTCTCACCGGAATCCTCCTAGCTTTCCTATGCTTTAATGGGACATAATTCGGTCTTCCATCCCATCCTTTCCTAGATCGAGAAATCAGTTTTTCGAGAATCCTCCTAGCTTCCCCATCTCCAGTTTGGGGATGATGTATGGTCTTCGTCATGTGAATGACCCCATACTTGAACAAAAAACACTTATTGGCATTGGCGTTGAAGCTCTTGCCAAATTTACTCCTTATAGTCCAAGGAGCATCTTCTTCCAGCAATTTCAATAGAGGTTTCATCTTCACCTTAGGAGGTTCTTTTGGAAGAGACCTCCAACTCTCCGGTGCATTCCTGGAAAAATCAGAAATTTTAATAGGAATAACAAAGGAAGTAAGACAGTATACCTTGTTAAGTTCTTCAAGGCTTGGGACAAGTTTCATGTTGGCATGATGATCCACACATGAAATATCTCCCAACTCAGCTGGATCTTCTTCAACCTTGGCCACAATTTCAGTAATTTGGCCAAGGTTCACCACTTCTTCCTCTTCTTCAAGCACAACTGACTTTTCTTCAATCTCGACCACAATATTAGCAATTGGGTCTAGGTGTTCCACTTCTCTCTCTTCTTCAATGCGAACTTCAAGAGGTTCTAGAGGAACTTTGGGTTTGATAAGAGCATTCCTCGAGACTTGGAGTTCTTCCTTAAAGGCTTTCAATTTTTCTTCGATCATACCAAGTTCCTTCTTCAATTCTTCAAGTTTCGAGTGTTCCGCATCTTTGGGACGTTTCTTCTTAACCTTCTTTGGGTAGTGCAGCTTTTCCCATTTTGCAAATTCATATTCAATGGTTTGTTCACGTTCTCTTTCGCTGTCAAACCAATAGAAGGCGTATTTCTCTACCAAGTATTCATAATGGTCTGCTCTAGCCGTATGCTTCGCTACCCATATTGGATCGTATGGAGCCATACTTAGCTAGTGGAGCCTCAAAAACTCATACCAAGAGATTAAAAAAAACAAAAGCTCCCAAAACTTGTTCTTTGGCGAAACTCTGTTCCGTTGCTGGAACAAGAACTTCGTATGTACCTAAGAACACAAACCTGCAAGAACACTCAAGAAAAGGATATCAAATAACGAGAGCAAGCTCCCAAGCTTGACAACCGGCTACCGGATTCGGACGAAGCCAAATCCCCGGCAACGGCGCCAAAAACTTGTTCGCCCCTAGAGGTGTGTGCAAATAAGCTTTAAATTTATAAAACTAGAATCAAGCAAGCGAACCCGCAGTGTACGGATCGACGTAGTTAAGTAAGAATTCCAGAGTATCGAACACAGGGATTTGGGTGGAACGAACTCAGTTGCAGGTTATCAAGCAAGTAAATATGTGGAGCTTTGCAAATTATTGGGAAAACAACAATCCTAAAGATCCAGGTATCCAGCTGTGGCAATCGATTCAAGATATACTAAATGATATAAAGACAGAGTTGAGATATGCAAAGGTATACTAATGTAAGGTAATCGTACGGTTGAGGTTCCAAAAACCTTATGTAACTCACCTAAAAGACACTCCCTATACAGGTTGTTGAGACTCAATATAGAAAGGTTCTAAAGACAAGGATTAGCATCAAATACCCAAACCTATAATCTAAAGATCAAGACTAACTTATCCGATTGAGGTTATTGAGGCTCACAATCGAGGTAGAGGTTGTTGAGGCTTCACTACCACCTAGAAAAGACAAGTCTAAACTAAGCTAAAGCAAATCTTTAACTTTGGATTAAGGTAAAAGCAAGCTCGTAAACTTAAGGAAATTACGGTTGGATCTTGAGATTCCACGGTCGTGGAACTCAAGAACAGCCCGTAATTTAGGGTTGTCGGCGATAATTCTCTAACTCTCAGGGTCTAATCTGTTTGCGATCGATCTATCATCATCTAAGCCACAACTATCAACCCTTCACCTTAGAATTGTTAAGGGTTTTTAGCCAATAACAGTCATATTGATATTAATTCAAGAATTAAAAGACAAAAGATGGGAACTTTCAAGAACTATCAATAATCTTCAAATGAATCTCAAAATCACAGTCAAGAACAAGTGTTTATCAAAAGATTCAAAACGGAATAAGCAATCACGATCTTAGGAAAGAAAAGAAACGGGATGTCAATCCGATCCTAAATCAAACCTAAGCAAGAAGAGGAATCTTCTTGCAAAATCCTCCAAGAACTTCAATCTTCCGCAATTCCTGGGAATCTCTACGGCAATCTCTACCAAAAGTACGAGATTCCAGGAAATCCAAACACGAACTTCGATCTCTTCAAAGAGATCTCAATTGCTTCCAAGCAAACTAGGCAAAACGTGCTTGTCTAGACGATGATGTCGCAAGTGTAAACCTAGAACGGAAATGTAAGCGATGATGACGGAATCTCCTTTCTTCCGTCTTTTTATAATGCAGGGCAAAGCGTCGGCCCGGCCCAATCTTTAGATGATCATGGCTTCGAAACATGGCGAAAAGATTCGCCAAGATCACGGTCGTGGAAGATTCCACGACCGTAATTTTTGGGCGTGGAAACTACTACGGTTAGTTCCACGGCCGTAATATCTCCTGGAATGAACATCAAATTTTGACTCTGAATCCACGGCCGTAATTTTGGGCAAGAACGTGGTTTGTGGTACGGCCGTGTTTTAGGGCGTAATCAAGAACGTGATTCTTCCCTAACTCGTGCATTCTTCAATCTAAGACTCCAAAATGCTTCAAAAAGTGTCCTCGACTATGGACACATCAACTCAACTCTCCTTTGCTTGATTTCGTTCGGAAATAGCTCCAAATCACCTATAATCAACATAGAACTCGTGTAGACATCCATATTGACAATATAGGTAATACTAGCTCACATATGCACAAAGCTCAATCAAAGACTATCAATATGAATCAAATACGATTAGAAAACGTGCCTAAAATATCACAATATTTCATGCTAACAATGATGAGTGGCTAATTTCCTTGTGCGGTTCTAGGGTGATTGGCTGAAGGTTGTGGGAAAAACAATGATAGAATAATCTTAAATTCCAGTAGGACACTGAAAGCTCGAGTCTTTATCTTTAACCTTAGAACATCTCGCTCAGTCGATGAATATCTCGGCCGGGGTGGAATTCGTCTGACCGAGGTGACCTTTCTGATCCGAAACTGAGAGTTAAGTGTTAGAGTTTGCCAAATCCTATTCTTATTACACCTTTCCTGGTTCAATGCAAGCCTAGGATGAGACTTACCCGGTAATTCCTTTGTTTGTTTACCCAAGATCATAAGTGTAGGTAATAAAGGTTTATCTTTTATTGGGGTTTGAGTGTGCCTTCATCCCATCTTTGTGAGTTAGCCTGAGACTTACCCGGTAAGGGTTGATTCTATTCCCTTAGTTGGTGTGTTGGTTTGAGATTATAATTCCTTTCCTTAGTACCTTGAGACTTACCCGGTGATAGTTTCTTTGGGTTGGGATTGTGAGTAGTGAGACTTACCCGGTGATCTATTCCACTTTAGTAACACCTTCCCTTTGCAAAATCTCAGCTTTCTCCGCTTATCTTGAGATCTTGAGTTGGAACCACAACTAGATGTTTTAATCCCTAGAATTTACATATTTCCTTAATTGACTATATTATCATCTTTGATTGCTTTAATTGCTTTTGTGGTTAGGTGTGATATTGACTACCTATATTGGTTTTCTTTCACCTAAGTCCCTGAGATCGACACCCTAGAATTCTTGCTTTTACTACGATTGACCCGTACACTGCGGGTTCGCATCCTTGTTTTAGGCATACATCTAGGGTTATAAATTTAAAGCTTGCACACACCATTTAGAGCGAACATGATCCGCGAGCGGATATTAGCAGCGTAGAGTCATCAGAAGTCTTATGTGGATAAGAGGCGTAGACCTCTGGAGTTTAGAGTTGGAGATCAGGTTTGGTTGAGAGTATCCCCGACACGAGGCATCAGACGTTTTGGTGTCAAGGGGAAATTGAGCCCCAAATATGTCTGACCGTTCGAGTTTCTTGAGCGAGTGGGAGAGGCAGCATACAGACTTGCTTTGACACCTAGACTCGAGGGTGTTCAATGTGTCTCAGTAATGGGAGTACATACCGGACCCAAGACACACCGTCAGTCACGAGGAACTAGTGATCGAGCCAGACCACACGTTTGTTGAGCATCCGGTGGCTGTCTTAGAGCGTAGTACAAGACGGTTGCGTTCGAAGGACATACTAATGATGAAGATTCAGTGGTCGATGTGAGGAGCTGATGAGGCAACGTGGGATACAGAGGATAGTATCCAGAGGAACTACCCAGAGTTTTACGCTGAGTTGGTTGCGCCTTTAGCATAGTTGTGCGTTTCAGTTTTCCTTTGTGAGTTGCGTACGCTTTTGTGACGTTTTTAGTTACGTGCCCTGAGTGGGAATATATGAGTTATGTTCAGCATTTCGCCTTGTTGTTTGTGTTCTTTCGGGCTTTTGCAAGTTTTGGTACAAAACTTCTAATTAGGGGGACCTGATGTAAGACCCTAGTCTTTCATCTTCACCGCCCCCGCGGTGAAGTGTGCCGCCCTTGCGGCAGGCCGAGCCCGCGGCAGGGTCAGCCGCCCCTACGGCTAACTGCAGATCGCACCCGATCTTTCTTTCGTTCGTTTTTATCTTCTTTCCATTGATAGAAGATCCGATCTTCTATCTTATGGGCCGGCCGGTTTCCTTATCTTCTTTCTAACCCTAAACGTCCTTTCCTTCTATCTTTCCAGCCCGCCTCTATATATTCCCGTCTTTTTCTCTTTTTCCCGTTCCTTGCTTACGTTTCTTTAAACCCTTGAGAGCTGCAGTCGTCACCTTGCTTCCTACGACCTTGTTGAACGTGTAGGTTCATCCCTTTTGGTTTCTTCATCACGTTCATGTAGTTGTTGCATCCCTTTCTCTTCTATTTCGCTTTTTCCCTTCGTTCTTCCTTTTCTTCTGCTCTAAGGATCAAGATCGAGTCTTGATCCTTGTTGTTGGTTCTGTTGTTGATGAGTTGATGTTCACATGCTCCCTTGGTCGAGTCTTGAAGAGTTGGAACAAAGGATCGAGCTTTGGATCCCTTGCTGCGAAGTTTTTGTCGAGTGAAACTCGACAGCACTTTCTGTCACGCAGCCGCCCCTGCGTCTGCACATCCCCACCCCCGCGGCGAGCTGCCCCTGCGTCTTTCTAGCCGCCCCTGCGGTTTTCCTACAATAGCTCCCGTCTTTGGTGAGCTGCTTCCTTCCTTGCTTTCCTTGTTCCTTCCCTTGTTCCTTCTGGATGTAGTTGACCCTTAGTGTTCTGTAAGACTAAGGTTGAGCCCTTAGCTTATGGAGATCTCTTGGAGATCAATGAGACTAGAAGTTATAGACTTCTAGCAACCGTTTCGTTCCTGATTCGTGATGCTTGTGTGAACATGCTTTTCTTGCTCCTTTCTTGAGGGAAATTGAGCCGTCTTTGAGTTGTTTGTTGAGCTTTGAGTTACCTTCGAGTGAGGTAAGTCCCTTGGACTTATTTAGCTTCATTCCGCGTATTGGTTTTAGTGTTTTTGCTTGTTTGTGTTGTTATCATGTTATAACGGATAATCGGAATAGGATTCACCCTTTATAATCTCAACTGGCCCAAGTGTATGATAACCGGGCGGTGACCACTTGTCTAGTTCTTCAGGATACTAGAATGTGCTCTTGTAACCCAGGCCCGTAGGTAACGGATAGTATTGATATATTCCTATTTGTAGACGGAAGTGGAGGCGAGTTTCGGGAGATTCTCGTGTGAAAAAAGAAGTTGAATTAGTAATGGATAACTTAATGAAAGATAATAACTAGTTGAGTGCGAGCATGCTATATGTTCACTTTCCCTTATGTGTGTTTGTGCCTTTGCGTTCATGTTGATATTTAGAATGTTAGCTAACGGTTTATACCGTCGTTGTAGATGTTCCGCAGGTTCAGGATGCTGCTGAGTGATCTGGACGGTGTGGTCAGCCGGGGTTTCCGTACATTATAGGACGGGATCGGGTGTATGCATATATTGTTGCTTTTCCCTTTTTGTTTTGAACTCGGTTGCGAGTCTTTTACGCATCCTTTGTTTAAACCTTTGTTTTTATTATGAGTTTTGGTTTTCATTCGTCTGTGCCTTGTTGTAATATCCGTTTGTCGTTGATACTCTGAGGGTCGGGACCCATTGTGAGGTCCTAACGCGTAACGCTTCGAGTTCCCTGAACTTGGGGTGTTACAGGAGGATGTTCGGTTAATGCAACATGAGATAGTCACTATCTTGTGTAGGATGGAGATGATTTTTCCTCCCCATTTCTTTACCATTGTGGTTCAAAAAGGAGGATGCTCGACATGCACGTCAAGGTCTAAGTATGGCGTGCATGATGTTTCAATGTTTTTTTATTTTTGTCCTTTCTTTGTTGGCGGTAGTCCTACGAATGACTTGGTGGATTAGAGTCGAATCCTTTTCAAGAGGAGAGGACGATGTGATCCTCATCAACGAGGATGACGATGACACCGATACTCCAACACTAGAAGCTTTTTCACCTATCACCCAAGCTAGGGCATGTATGCTCGGTCAAGACATTTTCGCTCATCGACCTTCTATAGTCTCATTAGTCTAATCTGAAGACCCACATAGGTTAATTTTTTTCGAAGCCAAGATGACACTCACGGAAGCCGCACCCGCACCAACGACCGTACCTAGAAACACCTTGATTACGTCCCTCGCTACCAGGCTCCCGATGTCATGCCTTCCCCCAGCCTGCCTATTTTGTTTTCGTGATTGATCCATGCATACTTCATGCAACATTTCCCATTTTATGCATGATTTTATGTGGCATTTAAGACAAGAAATTTCAAGAGTCAACTCCACGTGAATTCAAGACAACTCCTGCACTGGTCTTGAATGAACCATCCAAAAACACCCCCTAGGAGGTCACCCATCCTGAAATTGCTCCCGCACGAGCACACTTAACTCCAAAGATATTTGTCCTCACTCTACCACTGGAAAAGAAGAATTATTGTTGACATCAGTAGCAACCCATCCTTATAAGTTAACTATAAATCCCCATTCATATGATGCGAGATGACAATTTTACAGGGTGTTACAATCTCCCCCACTTAAACTCCTGGCGTCCACATTAGGCCGAATGACCGTCCACCGAGCCGAGTGACCGCCTACTAGGGCGAGCACACTTGTAACTCAGGGTTACCTCTGATACTATCTGTAAGACCCTAGGTCTTAGGGAGGTTGTCCTCATGCCAACCATGCTGGCGCAAAATTGCTCTCGCACGAGCATGCTTAACTCCAGAGATATTTGTCCTCACTCTACCACTAGAAAAGAAGAATTCTTGTTGACATGGGTAGTGATCCATCCTTATAAGTTAATCATAAATCCCCATTCATATGATGCGGGATAAAAATTTTACGGGGTGTTACAAGAAGCTCTTGTGCCGTCCAAAGAAAGTCAATCGTGGTTATTGGTTTGCTTTGAATTAACTAAATCAAACTTACCTATTTTTGTACGTTCTATTAATTGAAAGTAAAACTCTAACATTAATAAAATGAGTTTGGTTAAAGTAGATTTGTGGATAGATTTATATGGTAGATTTACCAAAAAGCCAAAAAGGTAAAAAATGTACATATTGTTAAAGTTAGTTTTAAGGGGTAAAATTATAAAAAAAAATTCGATAATATACACAAAAAGCTATCATTTGAACCTTTTGAAAATTGAACCAAAAAGTTTCTGAAAAATCTAATGAAAAAGTTAATCTACCAAATAAGCTAATATAACGAACACCCATTAGCTTTCATTTTTTTTCAAAACTCTACAAAAAGCTCCGCCGAACAAGGCCTAAACTACTCAATTTAAGAACTTTATCGACTTCCATATATTTTCAGAACATTAAAATATAATGTTATAGAGGTAAATTTCATTTTCATTAATTACCATAAGTCATACTAAATATGAGATTCAAAAGCTAGGTAAGTGTGTTACATCCAAATTTAAATTTTTTTATAAAAATATTAAAATTAAGAAAATAACAAAAAACGAACTATCAACATTGCACTCCAAATTTATTTATTTTAATTTATAAACTTAATACCAGCTTTTAAAAAATTACTATAACGTATTGAGATGCATCTATTTGAATTGTCAAGTTAGTACCAAATTTTAAATATAGTTACTATTGTTATAATAAGAAAAAATAACTCAAAATAATTTCAACTATCAACATTAAACCCAAAAATAAAATCAACTTTAAAAATTATTAGAAGCGATACAAACTATCCACTTATTTAATAAAAATAATACGTCTTACGGGCAAAAAACTAGCTCCGGCGATGACGTGACAATATTTTATTTACATGTCATGCAAAAATTTGGATGAGGTGTGTGTTGTGGATTTAATTTCTTAAAAATATAAATTAATATTATTTAATATGCTAAAAATATAAATAAAATATTTTTTGATAATTAAAAAAATATATTTTTATTTCAAAATTTTGTATAAAATAAACAAATCAATTTTTTAAGAAACTTTTTTTCGTTTTTTTTTATAATATTTTTTTTCAGAATTTTGCATAAAATGTATTTTTTTTAAAAAATTAATTTTGTTTAAAATTTGTAAAAAAAAAATTTATTAAAAAGTTAAAATATACAAAAAAATATCCCAAAAAAAGTGTTTAAAACTTCAAAAGAAAACTAATTTTATATTATTTCCAAAAAAAATATTTTTATGCAAAACATATTTATGTAAAGTATAAATTTTTATAAAAATAAAATTCTATTATAATTTTTTAAAACATATTAAATGATATTAATTTTAATTTTTAAAAATAAATCAAAGTCACACAATTAAATCCCATTTTTTGATGACACGTAAATAACTGGTTGCCACTTCATGATCGAAGCTAGGATTTTCGTCGAAAAAGTAAGATGTATTATATTTGTTGAATATGTTGATGGTTTGTTTCTCTCCTAGTAGTTTTTTAAGTTGATATTATTTTGGGTTCAATTTTAATAGTTGGTATAATTTTGGGTCCATTTTATATTACAGAAATTTTTACCCTATTTATAAAAGAGTTACTATTTATTAGGAGTTAGTCTCTTTTATATATCCTTACAATTATAAAAGAGGGAGTAACCTCTTATGAATAGTCAATTTCCATTTAAGCCCTTCTCTATTTATTATTATATTGGACTCCTACAGCTGTCATTAGCTGTATACTAATAGCCGAGATTTGTAATGTAATTGGGCTTGGGACTATTGTTTTTAATGGGTCTCGTTTTCATTTAAGCCCTTCTCTATTTATTGTTATATTGGACTCCTACACCTGTCATTAGCTGTATACTAATAGCCGAGATTTGTAATGTAATTGGGCTTGGGACTATTGTTTTTAATGGGTCTCGTTTTCATACTTGGATATTGGGTTGTCGTCCAATATTGGGCTTTTTCTTCCCGTTTGATTGTGACCCAATTATTGGGATAGTTTTTAGGTTTTGCGCTGTAATTTGTGTACATTTTCACAGCGTCATATGCTCAAGTTGAGACGGTGAATCCATGGGTGCTCTACACGTGTTCTCCTTTGTGTCCAAATCGAAGGGTCACAGCAGACACATGATTATCGAGGTGGAACCTTCTAATCAACTAGGATTTGGTATATATTTTCCACCATTTACCTTTCTTAGTCAGTAATTTGGGATTACAGAATACGGGTTCTTCTTCTTCAGACGGTGAGATGCTTCGCCTTCTTACTCCTTCTTTGTTCTTTCACTTTTATACTTTTCATTTTCATTTTTTCATATTCTGGAACTGTCTAATCTTTTTTGAACTTATTTCTTTCCGATTTTCAATTGCCGGAATCTATTTTAAAGAACTATTGTTGTTTTCCGTTTGCTTGAAAATGTCAAATTGCCTATCAATGGGTTTTATAAGTTTATGCTTCATGTTCGGTTGCATGCAGAGTTACCTAATGTGAATTTGTTAAACAAAAGTTTTTGCACAAGGTTCGTTGTCTTTCGCTTTGCTTTACACAGTCATATTGATTGTCACCATGTTTTTTTTAAATTTAAGCTTTTCCTTGTTGAAAAAAGTTTCGGACACCGCTTTGTCTTTTGGAGTATATTTTGGAATTAGTTTCTATGTTTGCATGTAGTGAGTATGTGATTACTCGTTTTCTGATTTACAGTGAAATCCAATTTTTTGTGTTTTTACACTGTACAGCATTAAACTTTCTTCAATAGGCATTAATGGTTTGTCGCTTTCACTGTCACACAGGTTTCCAATCAGTAGCTTACCGAAAGATTCGGCTTTGGTATGACCTGATAATCGCTTGTGCTTATATATTACTTTTTGCCTTTGTTTCTTTCTTCTGTCACCAAATTAAAGCCTTTGTTTGTTCGTGTCAGGTTTCTTCAAGTGATAGCCTTCAACTTTTCGTCCACAGAGGTGAGACATTTACTCTTTTTTTACATGTCGTTGTCCTTTGTCCTTGTTATGTTGTCTTCCTGCACAATCTGCATGTACTTAATTATTTGGTGACCTTTTATTGCATGTTTGTCAATGTTCCTGTACTGGAATCTTTGAATTTTCATTCCCTCATGTTGCACTTGAATGACTTGCATGGACCCCCTTTCCGGTTTCCCTTTGAAAGGTTGCATGCTGTATTTGAAGACTATCGTTTAATCATATTTTGAAAGGTTGCATGTTGTATTTGAAGACTATCATTTAATCATATGATAACCGACATATAGATACATATACCATATATACTAATAAACATTAAAAGGTTGTTAAAATGAAAATCATCTTCATAGTAAAAACAAATTAACCTCCAAATGATACTCAAATTGTTTCTAAGTTTATGACTGCATCTTCACCTTTCAAATATGTTGTCACCATTACTCTTTAAAAAGAAATTTTGACCAATAAAAAGTTGTTTATAAATGTTTGAAAGAATTTATGTACACACTGCTAATAAAGATTGAATTATGGTCTTAAGCTTGTAAATTATGTACCAAATAGGATAGTATGGCGTAAACATAGCAGTTTCAAACGACTACTAGTTTCTTTCAAATCTTTTTTCAAATTAAATTAAACCACAATCAATAGAGGATGATGTATTGATAATTTGTTATATTTGAACCACAGTGGTTGTAATATTTTCTTGTGTTTTGGTATTCCAACATAGATTCACACTTTCAAACTGCTTTTTTTAAAAATTTACACATTTAAGCTTGCAGATTCATAGAAAAGCATTAAACATACATACACTGATTCTTATTTGCTATTTAGAGTTATATATGTTATTTAATTCAAAAGGTCTGATTTTGTAAATTTGTTTTCTATGAAAGGAAAAAATGGCAGAAACTCACATAACTCTAGACAAGCTGACAACCCGCTGACGATCAAAGATTGTTTGCATCCGCTTTATAGACAAACATCCTAGACAGGAGAGTCAAAACAGATGCGCATACCAGCGCATGGTATTTGTAGACGAAATGGTGCGACTAATATAATGACTTTAAATTATGTCCCTTTAGCAACCGTTCATGTTTCTAGACTAATTGCTTGTTTGTTTGCTTGTCTATGCACTGAAACCGTATGATTGCAACCCTTTTTGGGGTCGACATTACTATTTACGAAACCATTCTCGAACGTGGCAAGTGGTATGATATCAAGAACATGGTTGTTAATCCAGTCCCTCCACGCTATGCAATCTATGAGGGCGAGCTCCAACTTTATTTCACAAACTCTGCTGAGGTAAGGAGAATATCAAAAGGCTCAAGTTCAAGCGACAGTTTAAGTAGCACAGGATCGACCACTGAGTGTAGCCCTTTCACTTATATAAGTGGAGAATAGGTTGATGTTTTTTGTCTTTCCTATTTCATATTTGCTTCTCAAATCTCAATATTGGGTTTTCTTTTTTTAATTAATAGATGTTGTTGTCATTCTCTTGTGGGTCCATCCGGAGAAGCTCGTAAATCGAGGCGAGCACGCACTTCCGGTCCAAGAGATTTCGATAACTGATGATAGGTTGTTACCATCATGGTCTCACTTTTTAAAATGTGTTCTACTGCGAAGTTGTGCATACATATATAAGGAACAATAAGGATTTATATAGTTCGAGGAACTTCCTGCGCATTTGTTAGCTCAATGAAATCAATTTTTGTTTGAAATTTGAGACAGGGTTTTACAACACTTCATATGTAACAACATGTTAGGTAGTTTGTATACATGCTATGCGTCTTTTCTGTATATATAAATTAGGTCGCTCAATGCATTCCCACTAATGTAATATTGACAGCCAGATCTTTTATGATTTTCATATCTTCTGCAATTATATGTGTGCTTTGCTTATCTCATTGTTAGGTGGTTTTCATATTATATCTACATTTTTTCCAGTTGGGATCAAGTTCTTTTGGTTTCTTCATGGACACGTAATATAATGACCAAGTTTGAACAGCTAGGAGAGCTCCTGATTTCTGATCCTATCATCAAGCTTATAGGTCTTAAAGTCAACTCCTACGCCGGTAATATGTCATATACCGAAACTTTTTTTTCATAGGACAACTTTCGTTTTTAAGCCTAACAAATTTCTCATTTGTTTAGGCTTTTCACCGGCGGCGACCTTATCAACTGAAATTCGTATAAATTCACCTTCCCCTCGTGCCAATATGATGCGTCAATGGTTTGCATTCACGTCCTCAATCATATCACCATGAAACGTTAAAGAACGCATACATGTCTCAAACGTATGCGTGAATTTTATCTTGTCTTTATTAAGTACAAGGATAATATGGTTGAGATGGATTTAAGGGCTATTCATGCAATCAACAACAATAAAGTGTCGGCTTACCCATAAAACATTACTTTCATTGAAACTGCTCGACAAACAACGGTTACGCAACCATTTTTTGATATATCAAACTTCATTTTTACCCTTTTTAATCGTACAAAAAAAATAACATTTTTATAATTACACAATCATTTTTGCAACACTGCTCATGTACAAGCCGATGACATTGACAACACGGAAGTTCTGCGTGTCAAAGTTTATATACCAAATTTGTCATATGACATGCTTCGCCTCTTCGTGGGTTGCCGGGTATGCGGAAGAGCATGCACTGACGAGAGTATTCAATTCCAGCAGGAGTTCTAGTGCACCACCTGTGGTGGCCAAAAACAAGCGGAAGCGAAGTGTGTTTCCATATACGCATTACCTCCTACAATTTTTCCTAATATTATTATTCTAACATTATACTTGCCCTTCATTCTAGGATTTACTTCCGCTTCATATGCACGGATGGGTCAGCAACATTGACCCTCGATGCGTACACTAGAAACGGAGAAAAACTACTAAATGTGAAGAGCAACCATTTCTTCCTCATGACTTTGCCGGTTACCCTACTTTACTCCAATTAGTTTTTAAACACATTTCTTGCACTTTTACTTTTGTCACTTGACTGTTTCAATTTTCTTTTCATTTTTGCAGGATCGCCGCGCCGTCGTAGACCGAGCACAAATTCGGTACCGTATTGGGACAACTGAGGTCATCACTTGTCCGGTGAAGAATCTGTTTGTCAATCACATGGTCATCAAGTGGTTCCTAAAGGACGTCATTGGGTGATTTACATCGCCTACTTGGTACCACTTTTGCGGTGTGCCGCCTCGGCTTCCATGTGCGCCAAATTTTTCTATGTATATATTCGCGTTATCACGCACTACCATCGTTCCGTTCGCTTTTTAAGCTTTATGTATTTTGACGCCTTTTATATGGGGGCTTTTGTAGTTTTCTGTCAAACATTGTTGCGTGATGTTTAACGTCTGTCTGATCAAACAAATTACATATCGACTTTGAATATTTCAAAAATCATACTCATGTCTTGTAATCGACTACTCAAACAGCCGTCTTTGTCTTTCGTCTACAATTATTTGCTTACCTATAATTGATTTTGACCATGATTACTTATGAGTAAATCCCAAAATTTTTTGAAGTTGTGTTACGATATATTACTACTCAACAATGCTTAAGCTACTAGTACGCTATATTTTTCAACTTTGACACCATAGCATACAACATTACCGTTTCATATCATCCCAAAAAATATATCTAAGAAAAATAGACTACCCTACCCAAAACACGCACTATTGAAGTACCTAACGTGTTATGCAAAAAAAAAAATTTAACATGCCCATATACGCATTCGGAAATATTAACATAAATACAAAGTACTATTATTAATCGTTACCAACGTGTTACGCCAAAAAAAAAAAAGACGCCCATATACGCCTTCAGAAATATTAACATAAGCACAAATTATTAATATGACTCGTTAGCATTACAAATTATAGCTTCCAAAAAGAACATGACATTTTAAGAAATTCAGACACTATATCTGTTTCTCAATTCTTCTACATTCATGACCCCTCATGTGTCTGCCTTATTATTTACATGCAAATTGTGTGCCATACATTTATATGTTTGCTTAGTGAACGTATTTCCGCTTTAACGTATATAGAAAATATACTTACAACTACTTGCTTAACTTGTAGGGTTTTATCACCGACTGCTTACAAATGACAAGTTATTCTAAAAGCAATCAAGCTTTTTCACAAAAAAAAAATCGTAGAAGAACAATAACCAACCATGTTCCTTTGGCAATCGGGTTCAATCACATACCAACATCTATGATGGTTCTCCCAACCCAACAACGATGTACAAAATGCGCCGCCTTCAAATTCGCCCATGAAACTGCAAATTTTTGTTGCCAAAGTGGAGCTATACAACTAATATCTCATCCTCTTCCACCTCCGCTTGTAAGGTTTTTTACTAATAAGACACCACTTGGGGATCACTTTAGGCAATATGCGCGCCTGTACAATAACTTCTTTGCATTCAACTCCTTGGGATATGATCATATTGACGCCCGTACCGATAGAGGGATTCACGTTATCAGACTTCAAGGACAACTTTATCATTTTTTGTCAAGCTTACAGTCACGAACAGATAAACACAGATTCTTGCAACTTTATTTCTTTGACGGCATGCGGGAAAGAGAACACCGAGTACGCACATTTTCAGATCAAAATCCTGATATCATTTCTGTATTTATGGATTTGTCGACTTCAAATCCATACGCATCATTCTTTTGTTCCTTGTCCCAACAACAAGTTCACGACGAAACAAAAAATTTTATATTGAAGAACCCCGCATTAGGTCAGCGTGTTTACAACGCCCCTACCTCTGATGAAGTTGCTGCTATTCTTGTTGACAATGTCAATGCAAATAGAATTAACAGCCCAAATATTTTAGTTATTGGAAATGAAAACAAAACATACGGAGTTATGCACGATTATGGATGCTACGACCCTCTACAATATCCACTACGTTTTTGCAAGGGCGAGTGTGGCTGGCATCAAGGAATAATTAAGAGAAAGAAAAAGACAAGAAACGAGATCAATATTGAAACACGCTTTCCACAAGGACACAACATCACAGAAAATGCAGCTCAGTTACTAGGCCACGAGGAAGAAGGTCCTGCTATTACTTCCTCTTTATTTTCGGACACACGGAATAAACAATAATCTTATATTTACACATTTACTCTTTTCAGCTGCTCGTAGGAGACCTCTAGAAGAGGGTAAAGAGATTCCATGTAGAGAATACTACTGCTACAAATTTCAAAGAAAGGGAAAACAATCACATCTTACTTACACGCCGCATATACCAGCAGTACATTGTGGACATGTATGTGAAAATAGAAAACACATAGACTACTTCCGCAGAAACCAGAGCACAATACGCAGTGAGCTATATCAGGGAATAGTTGACAGCATCAACGACGGTTACAGAAGAGCTTCAGATATTGGCGAACGTATAATACTACCAACAACATTCATTGGTGGTCCAAGAGACATGAAAAAAAGATACTTAAACGCCATGACCCTTGTTCAGAAGCACGGGAAACCTGATCCGTTTATAACTATGACATATAATCCTAATTGGCCTGAAATAAAAGAATAGTTAAGCCTAGGAGAAAAATCAGAAGATAGACCAGATATTGTAGCAAGGGTATTTAGAGCCAAACTGACCGCTTTAAAGTCCCTCTTAACAAAGAAGAAAATTTTTGGAACAGTAGCAGCCAGAGTTGATGTTGTAGAATTTCAAAAACGTGATTTACCCCATGCACATATATTACTGATCTTGTCGTCAGATTCTAAGATATTTGGCACAGACGATTTTGACAATTATGTTTGTGCAGAACTACCGAGCAATGACAACAACAACCTGAGTAAATTAGTTATTCAACATATGATGCATGGCCTGTGTGGTAATAACAATCCCTTATGTGCCTGCATGAAGAGAAAAAATAATAAACTAATTAACAAGTACGGATATCCCAAGAAATTAGTTGATTTCACTTCAAGCTCTGAAGATTCATATCCTATATGCAGGCCCATAAACAATGGTGATCAAGTAAATGTTCGAGGATCAAATCTTGATAACCGTTAGGTCATTCCGTACTATCCATTTCTTCTAGCAACATTTAACTGTCACATAAATCTAGAAGTCTGTTGCACAGTTGGAGCAATTAAATACATCTACAAATATGTATATAAAGGTCATGACAAAGTAGCATTTGCTTTAACAAAAGACGACTCAACAACAGGTGATGAAATACAAAATTATCAAAATAGAAGATGGATTTCACCACCTAAAGCCGCATGGCGTATATTCGCATTTGACCTATACGGCATTAACCCTGTTGTTATTCCACTACAAATTCATTTTCCTGATCTACAAAATGTAACATTCTCAACGTTCGAAAATTTAACAACAATGATCTCAGACGAAGCTTGTCATATGACACCTCTAATGGCTTTTTTCCACACTAATAGTAAACTCGACACAGAAGAAAGACATTTATATGCCGACTTCCCACAGTATTACACATGGCATGAAAAACACAAAGTTCGGAATAAGAGACAACAAAGATCTTCACTTGGAAGATTAACACATGTTAGCCCATGTGAAGGGAAAAGATATTATCTACGCTTATTGCTAACACACATAAAAGGACCAACATCATTTGAAAATTTACGCACAGTAAATGGAACTACATATTTTTGAAGAAGCAGCACTTAACTGCGGCTTAATTGAAGTAGATGGGTATACAAATACATGTATGGAAGAGGCATCAACAATTGACATGCCAACAGCACTACGAAAACTTTTTGCTACATTGCTTGTATTCTGCACACCAGTAAACACCCTTCGTTTTTGGGAACACTGTTACAGTTGCTTACCGGATGATTACTCAAACAAATATCCATCACAGTTTGACCTTGTACATAAATTAACATGGACTGATTGACAAATATTTAGAGCCTATGGGAAAATCACTAGAAGGTTATGGAATAACGAAACAAATCAACTACGACAATTCAACACGTATTAGAGAAATAGACGATGCACTAAATGCTGTCATTCTAGAAGAATATTTGAACGCTTCAAAACTACTAAATACAAATCAAAAAATCGCATACAAATCAATCATTAATCATGTGAAGACCAATCGCTTTGGTGCATTTTTCATTGATTGACCAGGGGGCACGGGTAAAACCTTTCTGTACTGTTGCCTTTATGCAAAAGTAAGAAAACATAATAGAATAACTATAACTACTGCTACATCAGGCATCGTTGCATCAAATTTACCCAACTGGCGCACTACGCATTCAAGGTTCAAGATACCACTTGATGACATTAACAATCAACTTTGTAACGTGTCAAAGCAGAACAACCTTGCACACCTTATACGACAAACTGCTATGATAATATGGGACAAAGCATCAATGGCAAAGAAAACATTGAAACACTCAATTTACTTCTACAAGACATCTGCAACTGCACAGATCTTTTTGGCGCAAA
The DNA here is from genome assembly GCA_033239045.1 of Fagopyrum esculentum. Classification (NCBI taxonomy): domain Eukaryota; kingdom Viridiplantae; phylum Streptophyta; class Magnoliopsida; order Caryophyllales; family Polygonaceae; genus Fagopyrum; species Fagopyrum esculentum. Next base: position 128,938,220 of record BSUD01000005.1, on the reverse strand, counting down.
AATTGTTGTATTCAGCGGAGATTTCAGACAGGTGCTTCTAGTGGTTCAAAACCAAGTACAGAGGGAAGCCATCAACTGCAGTTTAGTAACATCTGTATTGTGGTCGTCTTATATAAAATTCAAGCTAACAGAAAATATCAAAGCAAAAGACGATATCGATCTTGCAAAGTTTTTACTCCATCTAGGAAATAGTGAACTACAAGTGGAAGAACATGCACAGATAAAAATACCAACATCTATTGTCACATGTCGTACAATTGAAAACAACACAACAACTGCATTAATAAATACTATTTTCCCGGAAATAAGTAGAGAAGACATAAACTACAACATTTTTACTACCCGAGCCATTTTATTACCAAAAAATGCGTACTTAGACCTCATAAATACAGGTTTAATAAACGCATTTCCAAGACCCAAAAAAATTTACACCACCTTCGACTCAGTACTTGATGGCACTGATAATCTATATCCTATCGAATTTCTTAATACGCTATGCCCACCGGGTATAAGCCCTCACAATCTCTGTCTTAAAAAAAAACTGTCCGGTAATGTTATTACAAAACATTGATCCATCAAACGGGCTATGTAATGGCACAAGGTTAATATGTAAATCTTTTCATAGGAATTTAATTGGATGCCAAATAACGAATGTTATTACAAAGGAACTGATGTTTTCATATCACGCATTACACTTCGTCCCTCAAATAACAAACACCCTTTTGCATTTCAAAGAAAACAATTTCCAATTAAACTATATTTTGCAATGACAATCAACAAAGCACAAGGTCAAACATTGGACAGAATTGTAGTGTATTTGCGTTAACCATGCTTTGCACACGGACAACTTTATGTAGCTCTCTCAAGGGTGAAACACAAAAGCAATCTAAATATTTTTACACGTAAAAACATTAGCACAAAAAATGAAAATCATAACTCACTAAAAAATATTGTTTCCTTCGAAATATTGGAAAGATCAAATATCCGCACAAACACGGTGTGAACTACAATTTTTTTTTAAAGTGGTTAGAAGTCGACAAACTTATGTAATTTATAATGCCACCTCCGTTCGAGTTTTTGTAGACATCACATTATGTACGCCGCGCCATTACAGTTTCTTGTATCTATCTTTTTGTGCTATTTATTCAATAAATGTAGGTACTCTTTACCATTCGTATTAAACTATGTCGTTTCATAAATTCTATCTTACGCAACGAACATAAATTTCTTCCATCGTATGGTTCAAACTGAAATCACGATGCACGCGCGGCCTCGCCTAGTATATATATATAAAGAGAGAGAGAGAGAGAGAGAGAGAGAGAGAGAGAGAGAGAGAGAGAGAGAGAGAGAGAGAGAGAGAGAGAGAGGGGGATA
>BSUD01000005.1:128907479-128936714 GCA_033239045.1 Fagopyrum esculentum | reverse complement strand
AGAGAGAGAGAGAGAGAGAGAGAGAGAGAGAGAGGGGGATTTATAAAAAGTTAATATTTATCTCAAGTTGTATGTTATATATATATATATAGATGGATAGAGATAGAGAGAGAGAGAGAATAGATCATACGAGAACAGGCTTATTGTGTAATCATGAGAACATGCTTTATTATTTAATATATTATTCGTAGTTATTATTAGTTTTGGTACGAAGGTGTGATATCGTTTACTGTATTATTCGTAGTTATTGTTGGTTGAATGGATTATTCGTAGTTATTATTATTCGTAGTGATTATTAATTATGATATCTACCCTAAATCTCGACCCTTAATACTCATCATCCGACGGTCTAAGATTGTTCTCATGATTACACGGTAAGTCTGTTCTCATGGGAACCGCACCCGATATATATATATATATATATATATATATATAGGCCGGTTCCGGTGAGGATGAGGCTTCCAGATAGGAATGAGGAGAGCTAAGATGGTGACACGTGGCATGCCACATCACAGTTTTTTTTTTGTGTAAAAAAAACGTTGTTCATATTTTTACAAGTATGTGTTCATTTTTCTTAGAAATTATGGTGTTCATGGTTGTTAAAGTCAGTGTTCATTTTTTAATAAGTCATTGTTCATATTTTTATTAATAACTGTTTATTTTTTAAGAAGTCATTGTTCATATTTTTATTAATAACTGTTCATTTTTTGCCAACAGTAACCGTTCATGTTTTAACACTAAATTTTCATTTTTGAATTTTTGTAAAAAATTTCTTTTTGGTTCAAATCGTGTAAAAAAATATTATGTTCATTATTTTACAAGTGTGTGTTCATTTTCTTACAATTACATTGTTTATATTTTTCAAAGTAAGTGTTCATTATTTTAAGAGTCAATGTTCATAATTTTATTAATGATTGTTCATTTTTTTTGTTATAGGTATTGTTCATATTTTCATACTAACTGTTCATTTTGCGGTGGTGACACGTGACATGTCACGTCACCGTTTTTTTTTTAGGAAAAAAAAAAAGTAATGTGGCATGCCATGTGGCACCACCACGGCTCTCCTAACTCTCCTAATTCCTATCCACAAGTGTGCTCCTCACTTGAACCATAATCTATATATATATATATAAATGTATATATATATATATAGGGTCAGGATCCGGTAAGACCGTGTATTATGGTAAGAAATAAGAACAACTAAGGATCGTTGGATTAATGCACGAATGACTCAGATTTTATGTCTAAATAAGGTATATTATATTGTGATTTATTACATGCTCCTGAAAATGGTAATAAGACTATAAGAGATTTTTTTTTTATGGAAACAAGTTTATTTTGTTAAATTAGTACACGAAGAATAAATATCATATTGGAATTTAATTACTCGTGCTTGTCATTGCCGGTGTATTCATTAGATCTTCAAAATTTAACTATTGCTAAATTGTGCATGGTTTTTTTTATATTGTCATGCTTATATTAGTGTTGTACTACTCGTGCATGTTTTATTTTGATTCGTGCTTGAAATTATTTAGTCATGTATATCAAATATATTGAACTTAATCAATATGTGCACGATTCGTATAGTATTTTATCAGTGTAGTACTCGTGCATTTGTGCATTATATAGTACTACTGCATGCTATCAAGTTTGTGCATTTGTGAAACGTGCATTTGTGCACCACTAATCTAACATTTAGTGTTTTATAGTACTTGTACATGTAGTGCTTTATAAGACGTAGTATTTGTTAAACGTGCTTGTGCATGTAGTGTTTTTATTCGTGCATGTGTTTACTATTAAGTCGTGCATTTGTGCACAACTACTCTAGCATTATTTTTTTTTGAAATGGATTGTGCACGTACGACTAATCTAGTGCACTACTCCTCTAGCATATTTTACTATTAGTGCATTTAATTTTGGACGAGTGTATACCAATACCTTTTCCGTCTTCCATGGCGTTTGAATTTCTTCTGACGTCGAAATGAAATGATAAACGAGGTAAGACTTAGTTAATCATATAAATTAGTAATTATCTTTAATGCATAAATGATAATAGTATATATTTATCCAAAAATACAAAGGTCTTTAATTAGTATACAAAATCATATTGAATCATGAACGTCGATCCTATTTAATCATGTGGTTGATGTTTGTTCTCATTTTTTACCGTAAGTTATGTTCTTACTTGATTCTATCCCTATATATATACATATACATATATATATATATATATATATATATATATATATATATATATATATATATATATATATATATATATATATATATATATATATATATATATGTATATATTAGATATATAATAAATTAAGGGGAATTACGGGCAGTGCTCTATTTTAGACTTTTCCGGATTATGCTCAAGGGTTTTTCAGTTTCTGAATCGTGCCCTTGAGTTTTAGATTTTTTTCGAGTTGTTTTCTACCATTCACAAATTAAAATTTACTAACATTTTAAGGGAATATAAAGATAAGTTATTCATTCAACAATATTATATATACCTTTAAAATGACTATTAACCATAACTAGAAAATAATAATTATCTTTTTTTCCCTCAAAATGTTAACGTATGGATGGTATAAAGGCATATTTCGGAAAATTATAAAGCTCAAGGGTACCATCCGAAAACTAAAAAACTATCAGGCATAATCCAAAAAAGTCTTAAACATAAGGGCATTATCCGAAATTTTCCTAAATTAAATTAAATTTATTTTAATTTAATTGTCAAATCAATACTAACTTTTATGAAGAATTACTATATTGAGATACATTTATTTTAATTGTCAAATTAATAACACATTTAATAGATATAGATTTTTAGTAAAAAAAAAAGTAAAAAAAAGCATTGAATAACCATTTCAAAATTTTAGATTATGGGCAAGGGCATTTAGGTAAACCTTTAAAATGACTACTAACAATAACTATGTAAGACCTGAGGTCATAGGGACGCTGTCCCAATGCCAACCATGCTCGCGCAGAAAACTTCCCAAGGAGGTCACCCGTTCTGAAATTGCTCCCGCACGAGCACGCTTAACTCCAGAGTTATTTGTCCTCACTCTACCACTGGAAAAGAAGAATTCTTGTTGACATGGGTAGCAACCCATCCTAATAAGTGAACCATAAATCCCCATTCATATGATGCGGGATGGCAATTTTACGGGGTGTTACAATCTCCCCCACTTAAACTCCTGACGTCCACGTCAGGCCGAAGGACCGTCCACCGAGCCGAGTGACCGCCTACTAGGGCGAGCACACTCGTAACTCAGGGTTAGCTCTGATACCATCTGTAAGACCCGAGGTCTTAGGAACGTTGTCCCCATGCCAACCATGCTCGCGTAGAAAACTTCTCAGGAGGTCACATGTCCAAAAATTGCTCCCGCACGAGCACGCTTAACTCCACAGTTATTTGTCCTCACTCTACCACTAGAAAAGAAGAATTCTTGTTGACATGGGTAGCAACTCATCCTAATAAGTGAACCATAAATCCCCATTCATATGATGCGGGATGACAATTTTACGGGGTGTTGAAAACTAGCAAATAATAATAATTTTTCCCTCAAAATATTAGCTTATGGATGGTATAAAGGTATATTCCGAAAATTATAAAGCTCAAGGCACCATACGAAAAGTGAAAAACTTTTGGGTATAATCCGAAAAAGTCTAAAACACATGAGCACCATCCACAATTTTCCTAAATTAAGTTAAATTTATTTTAATTGTCAAATTAACACCAATTTTTAAGAAGAACTACTATAATTGAGATACATTTATCTTAATTGTCAAATTCATCACAAAATATATAGATATAGATTTATAGTTAAAAAAAAGGTTAAAAGAAGTATTGAATAAACCATTTCAAAATTTTAGATTATTGGCAAGGGCGTTTAGGTAAATTAATATTAGTTATTCATTAGGAGTTGGTCTCTTTTAATAAGCAAAATGACCAAGAATAATACTATGAGGTATGAACCAAAAATAATACAAACTTTAAAATTTACTAGTTGATATACAAACTATTTCCCATTAAACCAATTTTGATACCGGGCGAAATTATGATCAATTTTATTACAAAAATTATCAATAAGTTTTTAAATCACACAAAATTACCCCTACATTATATTTTCTTTCAAAAACCACCCATATTATTTTTTTATACCTAACGAATTATATAATAAAGTTAGTTAGCACATTATTCTTAAATACTTTAGGCCATTTATTTAAAATATAACTATAAGAATGATTGAGAAGTTTTAAAACTTTTAATATAAAATTTTGGTCAAAAGACCTATACTAGGTGACATTTCACAAAATTTTGGTATAAAATAAGATTGATTTTTGAATGTTTAAAATTTTAACATGAAATATATATGTTTTTTTCACAAATTTAAATTAAATATATTGATTTTAAAATTTCAAACTACACAAATTTTCAAATAAGTGATATATTCTTTTATTAAGTTTTACCTACAAACATGAATTTTTTCCTCAAACTACCCCTAAAACAATAATGACACCAAATATGGTTCTATTAACCAAAACTTTATTTTTAAAACTTCATAATTTTATTTAATGAATAAACTACCTTAAATATTAAAAATAAAGTGATGACCAACTTTTGTGACCTATTTCGTTAAGTATACAAAAATAACATGGGTGTTTTTTAAAAGAAAATAAAATATGGGTCATTTTGTGTGATTTAAAAAATTATGGGCAATTTTTGTAATAAAATTGGTCATAATTTCACCCCGTATCAAAATTGGTTTAATATAAAATAGTTTGTATACCAACTAGTAACTTTTAAAGTTTGTATAATTTTTTATTCATACCTCGTTGGTATTATTCTTGGTCATTTTTCTCTTTTAATATTATTATATAGATAGATAGATAGATATATACTCATGTATGGGGTCCTAACAAGAAGTTTAAACTTGTGTTTTTTCACATTATTGTTTGCTTAAAAACAAACCCATAAATGGAAATGAGAGACTTATGAAACTTATAGTATCATGTGAAAGGCTAAAAGAACAAAGAGATTTCATACCAAAGTGAGTTTGAAAGAGAGATTCTTGAGTTGAGAAAATCCAAAATTTGAAGTCAAAAGATCTTGCTTTTCATATCCCAAATCATTTCCCGTCAAAACACATCAAGAAAATCAACCAAAAAGAAAGGAGAAAGAACAAGGTTAGATTCTCGTGCTCTGTTAGAGTATGGGCCTAGTATATTGGACCATATGTTGGGCTTATCTTTTATTGGACCATATGTTGGGCTTATCCTTTGTTTGTTAGTTTATTTTTGATCTTATCTTTTAGTATTAGTTTATTATTTTATCTCTTTATATTTTCCTATATAAACATTGGTTCATCAATGGAATAAGACAAGCCTTTCCGATTCACAAATCTCTTCATGGTATCAGAGCACACTTTGTCCACGGTATCAGAAAATACTTTGCCCTCTATTTTCATCCTAAACACAAAACCTACCTAAACACAAAACTTACCTTAGGGCGCTAATCTACCTGCGTCCTAGGACCCTAGGACGCTAATCAACCTGCGTCCTAGGATCCAAAACTTACCGTAGGGCGCTAATTTACTTGCGTCCTAGGACCCTAGGACGCAATTGCGTCCTAGGATCCAAAACTTACCGTAGGGCGCTAATTTACTTGCGTCCTAGGACCCTAGGACGCTAATCAACTTGCGTTCTAGGATCCAAAACTTACCGTAGGGCGCTAATTTACTTGCGTCCTAGGACCCTAGGACGCTAATCAACCTACGTCCTAGGGCCCAAAACTTACCTTAGGGCGCTAATTTACCTGCGTCCTAGGACCCTAAGACGCTAATCAACCTGCGTCCTAGGATCCAAAACTTACCTTAGGGCGCTAATTTACCGACCCTAGGACGCTAATCAACCTGCGTCCTAGGGCCCAAAACTTAATCATTCTGCGTCAGGTCCAACCCACCGGCGTCAATACAAAGACCGATGATGAAGGAAGGGAGTTACATCAAGCTGTTCTTCTTCAAGTTTCTACTGTTCAAGCTTGGAGTTGTTGAATCACACTTCCAGCTTGAGGGGAGTGTTAGAGTATGGGCCTAGTATATTGGACCATATGTTGGGCTTATCTTTTATTGGACCATATGTTGGGCTTATCCTTTGTTTGTTAGTTTATTTTTGATCTTATCTTTTAGTATTAGTTTATTATTTTATCTCTTTATATTTTCCTATATAAACATTGGTTCATCAATGGAATAAGACAAGCCTTTCTGATTCACAAATCTCTTCATGCTCGAAACGTAGGAGGAACACACCACCATGTCACTTCTATGGTGGAGTTCAAACTCACTGGTACTTAACATCAAATTTGTAATGAAGGGAATGTTCTCACTCGGTTATAGCACGGAACCCCCAAACTTATGTGACGTGCTTGGACTTCGACGCTGGCGCAAGGATTCGCCTTCTTTCAGCAATTCCAAACACTTCAATACCAGCTTAATTGATTATTACAAACCCATCATTTTGTTTGTTTCATTCACTATCAAACACAAAAACATTCTTCTTCTTCTTACATAATACATCTTCACAGTATAATGGCTCAACTGCAGTCTGTTTCATAGCTTGCAAGGCCAAGCAATTCTGGACCTTCCAGGCGAGGATTGTTCTCAAAGCTGCACAAATCACAGTCATTAATGATGATAAATTCAAAATGGAGAGGACTAATCAACTATTAAGCACAAAGAATTATCTGAAAAAAATTTAATTTAGAAAACCTTTCACAATCAAGAACTACAAAACTTTTTATTTGGATTAACTCTTTCAAGTTTTTCCCCATAACTGAAGCATAAGCAAGACAGATAAACCTAAGAAAATTAGAGGTAAACCATGACATCCAGGTTTCCAATAGTTTTTGGCACCAAACATATACCAAAACCCATATATTGACAAGATCTGAGGATCTTTGAAAATAAAATGATAGGCAAAGTTAACAGAGATCGCAATACAACTTCATATGTTCCAGCACAGAAATAAACTTTTGCAAATGAAAGCTTGCAGCAACTTCACAAGAGAGAAGGTTCACAAATGAAAGCTTGTAGCAATTGCACAAGACAGAAGAGTTTAAGATATTCCAGCACAGAAATACATTTTTGCAAGAAAACAAAATGTTTTCATCTATGTCTAGAACCCAAAATCCAAGCCCTTGTTCCACTCTTAGAAACACTACAGAGCATTAGTTTGCCACTAGAAGCTCTCTTGCTAATTTAAGAAAAAATACACATCTACCAGACCATGACAGATGTGGCACAAACACAAAATAATTGCAAAATGCAAATAATCAAGCACTGATTTTAGACAAGGGCTAACTCTGACAAAGGAAGCTTGCTTTTATCTGACCAAACCATATAAAGCAATTTTCTGATATAAGTGATGTGTGTGGTACACAGTGTAATCATAAGTAATGAAGAAAATAAACAAGTACCAAAGGAAATGCTTACTTCTCCAATGGAATGTGCTCAAAAGGACCAGTAGTAGGAATTGTTCCGCATAAATTGTTGTTGGAGACATCCCTGCAACAAAAGATAAACACAATATGAGCAAAGGAATATACAAAAATAGTTACAAAGAGAGGTTTGAACTATTAGACAATAACTTACACAACTCTCAAGCTAGTCACTTTTGCCAGCTCCCTAGGAATACGCCCAATTAGTTGATTATTGTTAAGTCGCCTGCCATATCAAAGGGTTGTCACTATCATCACTTATTCATACATAGATGAATTAAATAAATATGAAATATACCACTTACAAGAACACAAGTGACTTTAAGTTTCCCAGTTCTGGAGGAACGATACCAGAGATATTGTTGTTATACAAATCCAAGCTAATTAAATTCTTCAGGTTTCCAAGCTCAGCAGGAATTGTTCCTTGGATATTGTTCCTGTAAAGCTCCCTTAAACAACAAAATGAAATTCATTAAGTGAGAACATCAATCTGTCGGCAGAATTAGCATTTTTCATATGGTAATAAAAAGGGTATCTAACACATAATATGTAAAGATGACAAGTAATTAAGATGCTTACAGATATTGAAGATGTTCAAGTTTACCAAGTTCAGGCACCAGGTGACCAGAAAGGTTCGATATCCCAAGGTACCTGAAGGTATCATCATAAGATGATCAATAAGCACATATTATTTGCAGCTCAAAGCATCAGAACCATGAGCTAATTTGAACCTATTTATGGACACATTGGATGAAGTGAAAAATGAAAATACTCAGATACACAATATGGAGAGTATTTCCATAGTTTCAACTTTTACCACACTATAATGAATGCAAGAAAATGCATGCACGGTATAAACTATATCACATATAAACTACACCTTGAAATAAAGAAAGAGTGACAAACTCATCACATTCTATTGTTAATTTCTTGGCTCGTAGAACATGCCTTCTATGGTATTTCACCTTAAACGTAGATTGTCCAATTTCGAAGGAAAAATCGCAATATAAGAACTCTAATGAATTAGCATAGACTTTATGTCCAGCTTCTAATCTCAACTCATTCAGATCATAGCATCTCAATTATAGGCCGGAATAGAAAACTTTGAAAGAGGATAAAAGGATAGCTAGATCTGCTGACAGATGTGCATGTGCTTGTGCTTATGTGCTACTCTATCAGCTATGCTTGTTGGTGAACAACCATGGACGCAACTCAAGAGTCATGCAAAACAGTTGTAACTACTCAAGGAGACGACCCCCCATCAAGCTAAAACCATACAGTATAAATTAACAAGGTGTGAATGATATACAAACAACCAGACTCATCCGAGAACAATTAGTTTCTCCAGAAACAGAGCAATACAAGCAAAAACTAACATAATACATAAGAAATGAACAGAAGAAGAAGCAGAAAATGATAAGATAAAAGGAAAGAGAATAGGGAAATCTCACACTCTAGTAACATGGTTGTCTTGGTTACAGGTGATGTGAGTCCAAGTACACGGGGTCACGAGATTCGGATCCCAGCTGCGAAGAACATTATCCGGGTCCACCAAGCTCCGGCGAAGAGCGTAGAGGGCATCTCTTTCTGAATTGCCTGCAACAAAACTCAGAGCAAGAAGCAAAGTCGCAACAGTGAGTAACCCAGTAGCTGTCATCTTTGTTCTTAATGAGGCACCACCCAGAAGCCAACAACAAATCTATTTCCAGGGTTTGCTCGAAGTTGGGAAATCCATTCTCATGGAATTGCAAATTTAAACGAATGGAAGGGTACCCAAAAATTAAATTTGTTTAAGAAAGTGGTTATGGGTGGGTGGAGAATATGGATCGGCTTTGGAAATTGAAACGAAGAACGGTGAGTGAGAGAATAAGAAGTTTGAAGTTTGAGGTTTTAGTGTTCATTCGTTAGAAAAGCCAAGAATCAATGCTTATTCCATCACAAAATTTGACCAAAAAAAAAAATCAATACTTTACCAAATGCGAATGTCAACACCAAATGTAATTGGCCGTCGACTAAAATAATAGAGATCTTGGATTACTATCGTATATGGATTTTTCGTAAAGTATTGATTTTTTTAGTTTTGTCATATTTTTTGTTGGTGTTACAAAATGGCGGGCGGCACATATTCGAACTTCAGTGCAAAATTATGACAGTGTTGAATAACAAAGAAGAAGTAGACGCATCACGACAGTTAGACTTGTTTATATTTGGATTCGGTTCAAATTTTATAAAAAAAATTGTCCATTTATCTAGACCCAGTCGGGTCGAGCCCGAAGACCGAATGGCGGGATTGCAGTGGTTCCCGTACCACGACGGCCGGCGGGTCCCTATTTTTATTATTTTTTTACTATTTAAAAGTTATTTTTAATATAAAGTTGTTTTTCAAGTAAAATATATTAAGATATTTTTTATGTAATATACATTAAATTTATTTCATTTACTTATTTATAGTAAAATATCGTTACATACATTTGTCATATTTTGCCAAAACTTATTCATGTTTCCTGTAAAAGCCGAAAATTTTATTCCTTAAATTTGACCGAGCTGAAAATTTTATTGAATGGGATTTAGTGTATCTGATCAAAATAAAAAATTAAGTATTTTCCCTTTAACGGCAGTGACGGGCCCATTAGGGGACTCCTCCATCTCGCCTTCTATAATCTTCAGCATGCCGGAGTCTCCATCAGTGTAACCACCTCTACGGGTCCGAGATACTCGCTGGCATCGGTGCCTCCAAGTCTGTTCCTTTCTTGTTTTTTTGTGCATTAAACCGCAACCTCCTACCTACCATCTATCTCTCACGATCGCCGACGACGAGTCTTCCACCCTCTGCACTCAGGCGGACAGCACCTGCGAGAGTCTTCCGCTCCAGTCACCGTCGTGACCAACTACACGCCAGGAACACCTTCTCGCCATCTGCTCTCCCCGCTTGCAAGTGAGCCTTCTGCACCCTCACAACAGATCTGGGCAGCCTCTTCGTCAGTAGCAGAGTACCCTCGCCTCCTAGGCCTTGCATGCGACATAGCAGCCTTCTTTCTACAAGGTAAACTACTGACGAAGAGGCTATGTATGCGAACTAAGCCATCAATGTGTAACAGAAGGAACCCTCTTGTATCCTCAAGCACGCAGAAGGGATCCATTGAAGGGCTCCTAGATGGCTACCCTCGTCAACCGTGGATCGATGTATTGAGTTGTCGACTTTGAGTCTGTGTTTCAATAATTTAGATTTATTATTCACTCTGCAAATTTTAGTATGTTGCAGAGGGTTATGCATAATGCATACTTGGACTATCAAAAGTTTGGGTCGTTCTAACGGTCGGATCTAGTATTATAAGGTTTCAAAGTAGACCTTAGAGAGTTTTTCCTTGAAAGCTAAAAGTTGGAAAAATCTTCCAACTTGCTTAATCTTTCTCGTGAGTTTTAGATTATGGTTTCGGGTTCCATAGGATAGTTTGGAAGTATTCTAGGAATATTTGTAGGGTTTGAGACTCAAGGGTAAAATCGTTTTTTTTACCTTATAATGGTATTTTGGTAATTTCCGTTAGATGTCCTATAGTATATTAGAAGTTGAAGGCTTCTAAGAGGTTTGGATATATTATTGATCAACTTTCCATTCATATCAGGAGGTTTGAGTTCTTTCCTTGCGGATTGAGTTTTGAGATATCGAGAATTGTAACTCGATTCAAATAAGTCTTTTGGGCTTAGTTAGCTAGCTTTCTGTATATTAATTTGGAATATGATAGAGGTGTTTACCTTATATGTTTATAAGTATATAGTGCTTATGTATTACCGACTTGTAATTGGCCCAAGAGTAACGGGTGGTGGCATCAGCTGCTCAGTAGCCCGAGGGCAACTAGGAGGATCTTCGGGACTAAGCCATTCACGGTTTGCGGGGAGGGTACCAAACCACTTCATATGGCATACGGGGAGATACGCCGAACCTCGCTGGATGGATAAGAAACGGAGGCGAGAGTCTTAGACGTATCGTGCCACAACCTTAAAAACGGATTGAAATGAATCACTTATATACTAGATAATAACCAGTTTTGTGTGCTAACATATTGAGTGTTATATTCTTACTTTATGTGTGTTTGTGCTATTATTATTCTACTAATATTTGGATAGTTAGCTAACTGTTTATCCGTGTTAGGTTATTTGTAGGTATAGACAGTTGTAGAGAGATCCGGAGCGGATGATCAGTCGGGTCCACGTACTCATTAAATGGGGATGAGTGAGTCTTCCTTTTGCATGCACGTCGTGATATATTTATGTATTGTAAGGTTGTCATATGTACTACATTGTTCAAATATATTTTAATGTTTTTCAAACTATTTTATTTACATTTGTGCCTTGTTGAAATATCCTAATTAAAGTTATTTTAAATCAAGGTCGGGACCCATTGTGAGGTCCTAACCAGTAGCTCCCCGAGTTCTGAGAATTTGGGGTGTTACATTTTCCTAGTATGTCATCTCTTGTTGGCTCTTGGTTTTGCATTAGGTACTTCCAATACATTGCTTACTTTGGCAAAATATGACAGATGTATCGACAACCGTGTACTATAAAAATTAGATGTACTCCAAACAAAAGTTTAATAAATACTATTATTATCAAGACCGTTTACGAAGGCCTCTTTCAATCTTGTTTGGGTTAAGCATTTTGATGTTGTTTTTTGTCCTTTATTTTGTGTGTGTATTATACACTGATGGAGATGTGTAGGTATTAAGGTTGGAAAAGGAGAAATGAAGTTCATTAGAGATGATTGTGCTTTTGACAAGGTTAGTTGCAAAAGAGTAATAATTAATTACCTCAATAAGAAGGAAAATCTCATATTCAGATTGTTTATATTCAAGGTTATGTTAGCGATGGTGAACATCCACTGATCCACGTGCTTCTTCTGAGATGTACATACATGGAGTTCCAAAGACTCTTAACATTGTTGTTGTATTGATGCAGAATGTAATGCTTTAATATGGCAGTTATAAGAGCCTTTTATGCTGAAATTATCAAAGAACAAAATGTCCCCAAACAGTTTTAATTATATTTCTCACATCTGTTGTGTATCAAACATCATATTTTATGTAACTATGTTTCTCACTTAGGAAACAATAGTTGTTGAAAAACTATGGAGATTGTGGTGAATCAAACAACCAATGCATTGCATCCTGTTGGAAAAGGTATGACTCATTTACAAAGAAAATTGTGAAACTAGGAACTCGTGTTGTAAGGAGGTTGACATTGGGAAGAAAAGGGTGCGAGGGTAAGAGACACGATCATATAGTTAATTATATTCATGTGAATGTTATGTTTTGAAATAACTTTCCACGAAAGTAGCTATTGCATGAAATTCATGGGTTGGTTTCTAGTATTATAGATTATATTCTACAATATGAAGAATTACCTTGGCTTTTCAATATAGAATAAATACTGAGTTTACAAAGATTGTTGATTGATTTGTTGTTGATAGGAGACATTTAAACTTAATAATATTCAAGTTAATCGAGCCAAGTTTTATAGGTTCAACTTGTACTTTCGGGCTATATCCTACTATCTTTTTTATTCCAAAATGACTTTATAGCCCGAAAATGTAGAAATTTGTGTTATAAACTATTATTTTGTGAGTAATTACCATCACGGTTCAATGTAAAACCGGGTGAAAAAATAAAGTTGTGTATAGTGCAAGCATTCATCACGGTTTAATTGTGATAAAAAAAACCTTTTCGATCCTTTTATCACGGTCTTCAACCGGGATAATTAACATTTTTATCACGGTTTGCACTAAACCGTGATAAAATGTACCTACACGCTACTTCTTTGACTTTTTTGAACCACGGTTTTTAATAGTGATAAAAAAATTATTTTATCACGATCATAAGCGTGATAAAAGAGCGGTTGGCTTAACAAAAATAAACAAGAAACCGATTCAAGTCCTTTTATCCCAATCTTGGAACCATGATAAACAATACCTTTTACTACGGTTTCTTCCCAAACAACTTATTATCACAGAACCTACTATCACGATTCATAACCAGGATAAAAGGTCAAAAGCAACTGTGATAAAAGGCATTTTTGGTTCTAGTGCGTGAGCAGGTTCATGGGACGACCCAGAAAAGAACACTGGCAGTTGTGAAGAGGATATTTAGGTACCTTAGAGGAAATGTTGATACTATAAGATCTATGACCGATTACGTTTTCATTGTTGGTGGTTCTGTTGTGAGTTGGAAGACAACCTTACAACCAACGGTCACGTTGTCTGCCACGGAGGCGGAGTTCATGACATTGACAAAAGCAACTAAAGAGAAATTTGGTTAAAGGGGTTGGTTAGTGATCTAGGTATACAACACGATCAGGCTATTGTATATTGTGACAGTTTGAGTGCAATCGGTTTGGCCAAGGATCAGGTTCATCATGAGAGAACTAAGCAAATTTGATGTCAGATATCATTTTTTGAGAAGTGAGAATAGGATCAAGGTGAAGAAAAAGTAGGTATTATTAATAATCCTGCTGATATGCTCACCAAGCTGGTACCCCACAACAAGTTCTAACATTGTTTGGACTTGCTAAATGTTAGAAGTTGTTGAGTGTCCATGGGGAACATCGGGATAGAGAGAGAGAGAGGAGTTAACGTTAGTCTAGGCATTGACTAATGCATCTGATATGTCTGTGAGGATTCAAGTCAAGGTCGAGATTTTTTTGATATGCCTTGAATTGGGCTTGTTGTCTGTTTGGGCATTTACTGTTTGACCCAATCTTATACTTGGCGACCAAGTATAACATTGGGTTTTGTTACTCTATATATTGTAGTGGTCCCTTTGCCTCCAATTAATTTGATTATTATCTGTTTATCTGTAATCTAAAACTCCTCAATAAAATCTCTCTAAAAAGTGGACGTAGCCATTATTAGGTGAACCACTATAAATATGTATGTCGTCTTTCTTGTTTATTGAATTTCGTTCTTTCTCATAATTTTGCATAACAAGACTCATACCAAAGATCTTTGTATACTCATACTTAGTTAACGGTGGATCTCCATCTTCTTTTACCAGTGTTGGGGTTTAGTTTTGCTTTCTTACTTCCTATATGTTCTTTTGATCTGCTTATCGAGCTTTGCGAGGAGCCATCTATGAAGGAGACAATGATGCAACTAATTCCTGTTAAGTAAGGTTTTATCCCACCTACATACATGACTGGTGTTTTTTTTTTGTGGAGTGCTTTTTGCATGCGTCCAATCTTTAACTCTTTCCTCTTCTATTCCCTTCATATCTTGCCTCCATCCTTGTTTCTTTCTTCATGAATGAGAAGTTTGTTTTTCTTTGTTCTAGCAGTTTTAAGGCGGCAATTCTCAAAACCCTAGTTTTTGTCAACGCAAAACCCGCGGCCCTTTGAAAAGTCTTCAAACCAGATGTGGAAGAGCATAATGCTTCCGTTGTCATCAAGGATATGCACTTTTAAATTAGGTTTCCAGCTCTAGATCTATGTTGATACACATCCTAGCATAATTGCCACCCATTCCCTTTTCAAAGAAAAGGGTCCAATTTAATGAACATGCCAACATTGTTACTTTCAACAATTGTTCTAATAGCTTCTCTATTGATATATTTTGGGAGATAAGGGGAATATCTTGCCCACGCATTTACAACAAATATGTTTTTGGTAAAGACATTAAAGTTAGACTTTCAAGCTCTAAGCATCAAAATATGGTCAAAATATGGTAAGGTCTCTTCTCCCATATCATCACTTTGTCATTTGGATTTGAAAAATTAATTTCAAACAATTGGTTTAGTTCTGTGATAATTATTACTTCACTTTTTACGTATCTCCATTTTGACAGTAGCTTTGTTATGACCTTGCTGAATTTCAGTGTGACACCAAGTACCCTTCCCATGAGAGATGATTCTCTTATTTTTGAGAAATCCGACTTCACCTTGAAAAAGTTGAAAGAGATATTCTTCCAGTTTGACTTCTTAATCCATGATTCCTTTCCTTTTCCTCTCTCTAGCTTTCTTCGAGTTTTTTTTTGCCTCGGAGTTCTCTTTTTTCCTTTCCAGTTGAAGCTTTAGCATTCTCAGAATATTATTATGGTTCATTGTTATTGTTGCTTTCATTCTTTTTTTCATGGACCTCACATATTTTTTACTTGATTTTCTCACTCATATTCGTTGTTAGAATACTCTTGGTTATATTGATGTGTTTAGCTTGGTTGAAGTAAGATGGTTTTATAAGCTCTTTCATGGAGTTTTAGTTCTTGTGGGAAAACAATTTAGTCATTTTGGGCAAATAGAAGTAGATAAAATCGAACATAAACAGAGAAGAGATTATATTAGTCGATGTTTTGATTGCGCAAATCTCATGATGTTGTTCAAGCGCAGTTTTATTATATATAAAGCACGAAGTCATGACTCAGTATTTATCAAATATATCATTTCGTACTTGCAGGAGTAGGTAGTTGCGTAGTATCCCAACCAATTGTTCGCCAATCCACTCAGACAATCTCTTTGAGCAACTTTCTTTGATTCCCCCATTCTTTTAAATATTTCCTTCTTCGTAACTCAAAAACTAGATCAACCAGTACCTCCATTTTTCTTCTTTATCTCCTACGTTGATGAAAGTCGTCCCACTGCCCCAGAATTTCCAACACATCGTGATTTTAACCCTTTTTTTTAAAAAAAATTTTTCCTCAATCAATTTGTCCTAAAGAGAAAATTGATCCTTCAAATCAGCTTCTCCTAGTGAATTCTTACTTTGTACCTTTCATTTTCATCTCTTTTGCCGCCTATTTGCTGTGTAGGAGCTAGACCCAAATCAATTTTGAGAGATTTATGTGTCAATTTGATTTCAGAATAAGGTGGAAGGTAGGGGTTGTTTTTGTGAAATTTGGTAATTTTCATAAGCACGAGGGCGCGTACTTTCGGACATTTTCTTTTTTCCATTTCAGAAAAGAGCTGAGAAAATTGGTGAAATATGACCCTTTTTTTTAATATAAACTAACTATGTCCCTCTATTTTTTACCTAAATTTTTAAATAAAAAATAAATTAATCCAAGGGGTATAAGGGAAAACATAAAATATAATCCTATAAAATCATTCAACCGTCAGATTTCACATCCAGTTAGAGTTTCTCGTAGTCATTCATCTTCTTCGTATCACTATTGCCGCCGCCTCCTGTGCCCGGTCACCAGAGATCTGACGCCGCTGCCAGGAAGCATCGCCTCACCGCCAGCATCATTCCGACACCGAGGGGCGAGCGAGACGGCTGGGCCTCCACCGCAAGTGTTTGGGGGGGGGGGGTTCGCCCTGCTGTCCGCCGCACACCAGGCCCGTCGCACGCCAGGTCCGCCGTTAGACCTTCGCCGCCTAACATAGTGCCGATCTGCTGACTTTCGCGGACACCACAACAACTCTCTTCCACCGGCGCCATCTTCCACTTTTCGGTCCCGTCTTCCTCTTTCCGGCCAAGTATCCATCTCCTCCTCCTTTGCAGATCCATTTCTGAATTCTTTTTGGTGAGATTTCGGTATGCAATAACCCTAATTTGTGAGATTTGGGGGTTTGTTGAGTTTAAGTTAATTGGGGGTTTGCCTTGCTGTCCGCCGCACATCAGGGCAGTCCTGGAGGCGGATCTGGACAGTCCTCGTTGCAGCCGCAGTGCAATCTCAAGAACCCTAATTTCAATTTTAAAATGTTGGCATATTTACAAAAAGGCTCCCCTTTTTATAATTGTATTTATGACCCATATTTTTTAAATTTGCAAAATTGTCCCAAACTGGATAATTACAAAAAATAAAAAACTACATTTTAATTTTTGCAGTTATAAATACGGGATATTGACTACATATTTTATAAATACGGGATATTGACTACATATTATATATATAATTGGGCTTGTGTAACTCGAATGAGCTTGAAACAAAGATGGGCTTGTGTAAACGACAAGCTTGTGTAAACGACAAGCTTGTGTAAACGACAAGCTTGTGTAAACGACGGACTTGTGTAAATGAAAATCATGTATTAACATTGTGTAATTGAACTTGTTTATTAAAATTGTGTATTAAGCAATATGTAATAATACCTTGTATGAACAAGAGAATGCACGAAGTTCAATTAGTCCAGCTGGTATAAGGGTGAGAGGTAGGGACTGTCGTACAGAGTTCTATACTCACTAATTTATAAACACGAAATGAAAATTTGTTAATTAACCTCAATAAGTTACATAATTTGTCGCTCTTACATAAACCAACGTGCACGTACTAGGCCTACACAACGCATTACGAGAGATGACCTCCGAAAACACAATTTGTGTCCACTGCTCTAGAATATCTAACCGGAATTCTTGGCTCAATTATGAGAGATGACCTCCAATTGGTGCAAATTTCAATATTTTTGTTAATTAGAAAAAGGAGAGAAGAAAGAAGACGATCATCTGAGATAAATTCCAGAATCAGACCCGGAAACCAAACAATCAAACCCATACAAGAAAACCCACATAGAAGGGGGGGTTGATCTGCTCGAATATCGCGGTCCTCCACACGCTATCAGAGACTTCAGAGTTTCTCTCTTTATCTCCTAGCAAAATCTCCCTCTTTTTCCGCTTTTTAAACCCATTGATTTGTTTGCTTATTCACTTGTGCTCTGTCTCTCTACCCTTTTAACGGCGAAGTGAATCCATTAGTGCTTTGTCATTATTTTTAAGCCGTTGGAAGTTGGGGTTTCTGTTTCTTCAGGTGGGTTGTGCTCGGTTTGTCGGATTGATCAAAAGGCTTTCGAATTTGATCAGTTTTCAGCAGCGTGCTATAATTAGGGGAGCAATTGCAATATTATCGGTGGCTGTGAGCAAATGATTTATTTTGAGGGTGATTACTGAATAGCTAGTCACTTCCTGAGTTTGACCTGACTTTGTCTTGTCGCTGATTCTTGCTTATGCGAATTTCGATCTGGGTTTCCGGTGACGGTGAGACACTTCTTTCATCTTCCCCTTCTAGCTTCTTTTCTTCTCGATCTGGATTTGGTCTATGTATTTTCAATTTGTTTTCCTTGATTGAAGACATTGCTTGTTTTAATGGACTACTCTTTTTCCTGTCTGATTGAAAAATCTTTAGCCTTTTTGATGCCCATTTCTTCAGTTGAATTAAAGAAGGTTGTGGGTTATGGGGAATTGAACTTGATGCTTGAAAAAATTATTGATGCTCAGATGTTAATCATCATCCTTGAGTGTATACTAGCCATTGTTTCTTTCTCCAATTCTCTTTGTGGAAAGCAATGAACACTTGGCTCAATAGTGCGTGAAAACTGAAATCTCATTGCTTCCACTGGAAAGTGCCCTTTCTGTTCCCTGCTATTCATGCTTTTTCTAATATTCTGTGATGATGTCAATCAAAATCCCATAAATTCTGTTTCCGTTACCCTTTAGTGTTTAGAACTTACCAATCTAGGAGTTTTGTTGACCCTGAGGGTGTAAATGTGGTTATCTATGAAACTGGGGTCTTTTGTTGATGCATTCCATTTATGCTAGTGCAAGATGGGCATATTGGTGCTATCTTTTGACCAAAATGAAAGGGGGTGTAAGTATGTTGCCTTGAAGTGATTGTGGTAGATAGCTGGATCTGAACTGTTCATCAAGATGAGGTGCGAGTAACTAGCTTCTGTAAAGTCAGATTTGTCCCTATCTTTGCTGCCGCTAGCTAGTATCAGTTCTTATATTTTCAGAGGGACATTGCAGAGCTTTCCAAACTCTTTGCAAGTGCTTCTTGTTTATGTTATATCATCGATAGTGCTAGAGAAACTGAATAAATTTGTGGGTGATTTCTGCGAAATGCTGAAATAGAAATGAATGTCATATTAGGGGCTGAAGTCTGAAAGTTTTGAATAAGGTGTAGTTTGATTGCAAGAAGAGATAAAAGGAATAATGCTCCCTTTTTTGTTTGGAACTTTGCAGTCTTACAAACATGTATCAAGCTAATATCTCAAATACAAGTTTGGCACCAAATAATGCTCAAGGCAGTGAACAGGGGGATATTTCTGGGGCAATAGGTTTGGGTGCTGTCAAGAATCCAACTCCACCAGGTGGAAGTGGGAAGCAACGGTTGAGATGGACTGCTGATCTGCATGAACGTTTCGTGGATGCCATAGCACAACTTGGTGGACCAGATAGTGAGTATTTATTCTATTGAGTTTATTATCCTCCTGTCATTAATGAGTTCCAATTCTGCTAAATAGGTGTTCGCTACTGCTTACCACTACCAGCAAATATATATTATTGGTAGATATCTGATTCGGCTATGATTTAATCCTTCTAAATTCGAGCAACAACTTCTTGTTGATCAAGAATAATGCTAAGATTCTCCTTTTATGGAAAAAATAAATTATCACACACATTCCAGTTTCCCTCGTTCCATCATGTTACGTTTCATCTGTTCGTGTAAAGTTGCCTAAAGCTTTTAAGTTAATGTCATATAAGTAACTAGCTTAGTACCCGTGCATTGCGCTGAGATTTATGTAAAAATTGAAATAATTACTATTTTATTATTTTGTATAAATGGAAAAAACATCTTAACTAACTTCATGGATTTTTAAGGTCATAAAAACGAATCACATGAACATTTTTGTTTATACAACGATATAATGCCGTTGATAGTGATTTTTTGTATGATGGATTGCAAGTAGCTAGTTAATCCGCAAATTTGATTTGCTTTCAAGTTTTCAACTAGGATCGGCACAACGGTACACATTAGTAATAGTTTATTAATCTGTTTTAGTTCTAAAAAAGAAACTATTAAGCTAATAGAATCATATGCAGTCATGGCTGATACAAAATACTGTAAGATCAATTTAAGGTCAATTTTCCTTTCGTAGCTGACAATAATTTTATCATTAATTCCTTAAATGATTTTGGAGAAAAATTAAATTGTAAAACATGCAAAAGTGAGTTGGGGTAGACAAAATGTGGAAAATCACTTATGTTTTTGTATTCTATGGTAGATGTGAACGTTGAGAATGTGTCGGAGTTATAAAGACCTTTCAAATTGTATTCTAGGTTTTGCTTGTCCCGGTTGGACCATTGATTTAGTCAGTTGACTCAGTTTGTGTAGCTAGTATCGACAGCACATGTGGACATTTGGTTCTTATGAAACCGTGTCCTTATTTCCCTTCTCGTATTATTGTTTGATGATCGTCAATTGAAGTTACTTTTGTGAGTTCATATTTATCATGGAGAGTTTATATACATTAAAAAGGAGTTGATGACCTTAATTTCATGATTTTGAGCAGCTTTGTACACCGAATGAACAAATTCTAAAACACATGGGTACCACGCAAACTTTTTGCAAGTTCTGTCTACCAAGAAGAAAATGTGAAAACTCGGGTACATACAGATTATCCCTAAGTTAAAGTTCTGATAAGATAGCAGCAAAAAGCTTGTACTTACAGTCAGATAAAAAGATATATAAGACTTTGTATGAGGCTTTTATTCCGTTGGTGGTTAGGGAAACTTTCTGTGACACTAATGTATGGTGTAAATGTTAACGCTGCAGGGGCAACACCTAAAGGAGTCCTGAGAGTGATGGGTGTACAGGGTTTGACCATATATCATGTTAAAAGCCATTTACAGGTTGGTTTCTGAAGAATGCCTGATATATGCATAGCAGTTGTATTACATGCTGACTTCTATCTGTTGTCAGTTTCCTATTGAAGTGACTTTCTACTACAATGGATAGAGGGACAGGTTGAGTTTTTGCATATCATGGCACTTCATTGAATTGCATTTTCATAACTTTATTTTGACGTGCTTTTGTTTGAATTGCATTTCGGTAACTATTTACTATTTTAACTTCGTGCATGTAGAAATACCGTCTTGCAAAGTATCTGCCAGAGTCTCCAACAGAAGGTAAAAGTACTTTGCTTAGGATGCTCTATACAACGCTTTGATGGTTAGTGATTCTGATGTTAAAGGCTAATGTGACACTTAGGTTCTAAAGATGAGAAGAAAGGTTCAGGCGATGGCACTTCTTCTAGCAAGGATTCTCCCCAGTGAGTCACTAACCTATTTTAAATTTGTTGAAAAAGTTTTACCATCCTTTCTAGTTCTAGGTGATGCAACTTTAGTAGGAATTAAATTTTTTTATTTTATTCTTTTTTCAGGGGAGTACAAATTAATGATACACTGAGGATGCAGATGGAAGTTCAGAAACGTCTTCATGAGCAGCTTGAGGTTTGTTCTTGCATTTATTATATTTAGGATTTCATTTATATTATCTAGGTCATTATATTCTACTTCATGTTTTATCTGTTGATTAAGTGTTTGGATTATTATCAGCCTATAAAAGGCTTTCCTTATTCAATAAATAGTAAGCAAAATTATTATCAAAAAAGGAAGTTAGACGGTAAAGTAAGAGGGTTCATATGTTAAACCTAGGAAATGTTCTTGTCAAGGACGAGTCTACTTTCATCTATCCACAAATCTATATTCCTCTTTCCACCGATCCACTGTCACCAATCCACCATATATTGCAAGACAGTTTCGCATATCTATATATGCAATTTGATCCTATTTCGGGGACCATAACAACATGGTATCAAAGACAGGTCTCATGGGTGACATGACATATCTAGCAGCCAAGTTCGAGTCTTTTATACCGGAAATGGCTAAGCATCAAAAGGCATTAGAAGGGCAGATAACGGAACTGTCTTCTTTCTGGAAAGAGGAAAAGATTCTAAGAGCTATTACACCAGTGAAAAAATTCTATTGTAGAATTATATTTTTTTTGGGTAAAAAGCCTTCCCAACAATGAAACTTCTCAAAAAATATCTGGATGAAATGAGAAAAAAAACAGCGCACAAGAAAAAATTTCTTCTTGCTTTATCAATCATTTGGGCCCACAATAATGATAAATAAGTAGGAGAAAATGTGGTGGGATAGGTTAAAAAGTAGGGGAGAGAGTTGTGAGAGAATTGTTTGGTTAGTTGGTCGGTGGGATAAAAAAAAATTTGTGGAAAAAGATGGTATGGAGGAGAGATAAATGAAAAAAGAGAGTTGTGAGGGATTTTTTTTTTAACTAGTGAGAGTGCTCTAACAACACAGGGAGTTTGTGCTTTGGAAAGCAAACTAGGTTGGTAAAGGGTATCAAAGCCATCAGGGATTGAAAGAAGTAAACCTTTTTATGGCTGGATCGAAAGATGAAATCAGGGATGACCTTGAACTGCAACAACGTGCAAATCTTGAAATTTCCAATGGTTTTGGCTCAGATATTAGAGCGGAAGCAAAAGGTTTTTCAAGCGATTGTAACCTTGTGACTTGTCATCAACACACTCAACCCCAAACCAACAACGAATGCTCATCAGAGCAAAGGGGAGCTAGGGTGTTTCGAACTTTGATAACCGTATAGCATAATGTTGAAGTAGTTGAATGCATGGTGTCAATGCTTCTATTTTCCGGTGTTTATCATGGCCGGAGCCCATCGGGAAAGTGCCCGGAAAATGCACCGGCGACAAATGTCATAGATGAGTTACAACAATTATCAACTCATAGTAGAATAACCGGAAAAAGGGTCTAATGGATTGAGGAATAAAAGTGATGAATCCTACTCGAAGGTATACAAATGTGTAGGGTTATTATTGATTGAAGTGTTGGATCTCAAAGAAGAACATAACACGTCAGAATTTAAAATGTCTCCTGGTATTCAACGTTATTCTTTGATTTTTTAGGGTATAAGTGTTATAAATTAAAATAAACCAAAAAAATAAACTCGAAGTAAACAGCCTTATATTGTTTATTTATATAAATCCGTTGAGAAATAAACCCGAAAATAAACTATAAACCCAAATCTGCAAGTAAACAGGCCGTAAGATGGAGAGACCTTGTATTTAGGATTTCATTCATATTATCTAGGTTAATATATTGTACTTTATATTCTAGGATGTAATTCATCTGTCTTTCCCAAACTAGTCCTATTGCCTTGTTATCAACTCTCTTGTTAAACCAAGAGAGTTTATACGTTAAACCACAATCCACTTTCCTTTATCTACCGATCCACTTTCTCCTATCTATATACATATATTAAAGCAGAAGCGTTTACTTCAACGTGGTTCATCCTAACAAAAAATATGCCACGTGTCATTTTCTTATAATTTTAGTTTTTTTAAATAATATATATAGTTACCATATTTTAATTATCCTAATATAGATTATATTTATCTACTTACCAAACATATATGTATATACTATTAGTGTTAAAATATATATCTATATACTAACAATAAAGTTGAATAAAGTAGAAGCCTTTAATGCCATATGTTTTTTTTTTCGTTCTTTTTGTCAATGCAATTTAAAACGCACTCTCATTTTAAAAAATTAATTAAAAAATAATATAAACTAACTATCTATATATATATATATATATATATATATATATATATATATATATATATATATATACTAATATTAAAAAAAAACCTTAATTACATAAACCATGGTTCCATATATTTTTATATTACGGGTCATTTTAACGTTCAGTTTCATTTAAGACCTTTTTTTTTATCAAGAACATGTAAACCATCATTTATTTAAAAATATCCCTTTCTGTTTTTATTATTTTTTACTTTCCCTTATAATATTATCTTCCAACTCACTTTAATTAATAAATAGATTTGTTTTACAATTTATTAAAGTTAATCCCGCACACGGTGCGGGTATTAGACTAGTTCACCATATATTCTAAGCAGTGTTCTAAAAAAAAGGCTTGGAAGACTGTTTGGACCCCGTCTAGACTTTGGAAGGCATTTGGGCTGTACCGATTTTCAGTTGGATCCTTTTTTGTGCGATATAGCCTAAAATAATTAGCTTGAAGCAAGGTTCTAAATTATTATTTTGAAGAGTTTGACTTTGAGTGGGTCAAAGAGTTTGAAGTTTAAAACTATGGAAATAAAGAGTAGATTGTATGATGATTATGTGTTGTTTAGCTGTAGTGAACCTATTTGTGTTGTATTTCTTTCGTTTTGGATATTTTTATGTGTTTTCAAGTTTGAGTTGGACAACTTTAAATATCAACAACAATTATGTTTATATGATTTGCATAATTATTTCTTGATTTTAAAATGTTGAAGACTTTGTAAATGAATGGTAAATTGCATTATATAAATTTGGGCAAAGCCTAGGTGTTAGATACAAGAAAATAATTTTAAAAAAAACTTCTTGCTGAATCCATCAAGACGTTCGTCTAGCCATCTACAAGCTACATGGTTGAGTCCGTACAGCGTATTTTGGAACATTGATTGGAAGAGAGTTTCCGCACGTCTATATCTGAGATTCATAACATTTTTACTAGGGAAGATGAGACGCGTCTTTTTCTTTTCAGCTACTTGAATAACTTCTAATCCTCCAATACATAGTCAAATATAAAACAATTTAAA
This sequence comes from Fagopyrum esculentum, assembly GCA_033239045.1. Classification (NCBI taxonomy): domain Eukaryota; kingdom Viridiplantae; phylum Streptophyta; class Magnoliopsida; order Caryophyllales; family Polygonaceae; genus Fagopyrum; species Fagopyrum esculentum. The sequence continues at coordinate 128,911,811 of BSUD01000005.1, read as the reverse complement.
CATCACTTGATTTGTGCACCCAATTGATTTTCTTGGTCTGGAAGATGTATAGCTTATCTGACCAAGAATAAATGAGCAAATGTTGGAGCTTATAAACAAAGACAATAAGGTAGTTTTTGTTTAAGGCCATTGTTGAGCACCCCTAGTACTTTCTGCTTCATAATACTGTTTACTATAGCATATCCGACTCTTATTTGATGAGCTTTCTGCAATACGAGATTCGAGAAAAGATCATAAACTTGATAAAATTGGATATATAGTCAATAGACTATACCCGATAATGGACCATTACAATAGATGAAACTCTACTATTACAGAAGGGTGTTGATATCTGTTTATTTGTTATATATTTCTGTATTCTTTTGCACTTTTAGTACATTATATATGTATTAGTAAAAAACAATGCACTGGATCTTCTCGTAACGAATCAGCTCACTATATGGTTCTCATTTCTCGCCCATTAAAGTGTTGATCTGCATTTTACAATTCTTGTAGGTGCAAAAGCAATTACAGATGAGAATTGAAGCTCAGGGTAGGTATCTACAGAAGATCATAGACGAGCAGCAAAAATTGGGTAACGTGCTAAAGTCTTCTGAAACGTTGCAGTTAGCCGATGATAAGAAAGACACAAATAAGCCATCTGATTCTCCTTCGACACCAGATGCATCCATACGTCTTCCTTCATCTCCTCGAAAGAAACAAAAGCTTGACAGCTCATCATCATCCATGGCCATGATCCCTCCAGTTCCAATGTTGACAGACCAGAAATGTGGCTTCCTTGACGATTGGGATCAAGATCTGTATGGAAGTGCTGCTGGGTTCAAATTCGACCTAGAAAGCGGGTTCAAAAGGAATGGGAAGACGTTATCGCTAGAACCGGACCATTTTGAGGGTTCAAAATAGGTCAGAGTTGGACTGGTGCATTATTATTTCAGCATAATCATGCTTGTAACATTTCTTGCTGATTGTAGCTGTTAGCTTCTACCATCTTTTTTTTTTTGTTTTAATGTATGTAATACAGCTGATAACTTTAAATGTAGCTAGAAAGTGAAATTTGGGTAGTCCTGTTATGGCTTTTAGTAGTGGGTGAAAAAAAAATTGTCTCAAGAACATTGAGATCTTGATAATTCATTGGGTTTTCTTTTCATTGTATCTATGGATCAAAATTCTGATATACCATAAGATATTGTTGGAAACAAGAGCGTTGGTAGTTAAAAGAGTTGAGAGGAAGATGCAAATATTGATCCATGAAACTAGTAGGACAAAATGTACTCAAGCCTGTTACTGGGTCTGTAAGATACCGAGTTGGTGACGGGGAGAAACAACTCTGGCAATGGCATACAAGTATACAACTACTAAAGTCTGTTGCTGATATTGATTGAAAGCAACAGATTATAATAGAATTGAAGTGTGTCATGAGGCTACCAAGGCGCTGAGCTTGTTCGACGCAGCTGGTACTTGGGCTCTGGAAGAGGTACACTCGGCAACACCATTTCCGCTTCCTGTAAGCAAAATATGTAAATGAAACAACTAAGGAGAATGTATATGCAGCTGTACAATATTAATGGACCTCATTGAAGAGATATACATAAGCAGTCACAATCAAGTTCAGAGGCTAGATGTAAGCAGGTTGTTATACAAGACGAGTGTTCGTATGCCCAGGTTCAGCTCGTTTAAGAGCACCTTTTAAGTACACCCCTCAATATTGTTTGTTCATGCAGATCTATGTTTTCAGGCTGTCTGTATTAGCTTTTAGGGTCGTCTAGGAGCAGTTTTGATCTCCCAAATAATAGTCAAACTTGGAAAAAAAAAAGTTTGTTCAATCAGTTACCTATTTCAGCTACGGCATAAAATTCAGCTTGGGGTTCACATTGACAACAATAACATAAAAGAAATAAGACTGCCCTTACTTTCTTTGTTTGTAGCCTTTCATTTTCTTCCTCCAGTAGAGATATCTTGATCTCCAGCTCATGGGTATAAGCCTAATGCAAATCAAACAAGAACAACAGCACACAAACAGATCAAATATAACCAACAACACCCTGAACAAAAGAACACAAACACGAAAATGAAATGCCTTAATCAGGACCTGTTTCCTTGCACGTGAACGAGCAGCAGATTCGCGGTTCTTAATCATTCGTTTGTGCCTCCTCTCGACGGTCTTCTCCACAATCTCCCCAGGAGCCACCCTCTTTCTCCCAGTCACAGGTGGCTGTGTATCCGACATTATCATATTGGAAGGAGACATTGACATGTCCAAGTAACCTGAATCCCCAAATTGACCTCCATTTGCAGGTATAAGCTGGTTTTGATCAACATTATGGTTCGGAATCAAAACCGGCATCACACTAAGCGCTTGATGATTCTGAGGAAGCATCTGATACTCAATCCATTGAGCATTAGCATTATCACTATCAGCAATCACACCAGCTTGATTCAAGAAATCCTCTAATGTCATCTCACCAACTCTATCGTTCTTACCATCCATTTTCCCATGCTGAATCTCTCTCCAAACCTCCTCGACTGTTTTCTTACTAAGATCCTGAGACAACGAAAAACTCGACTGGCTATTAATCAATGGAGATCCAGACCCAGATGGAGGTTCTGTTTCAGATGTCCAAATAGTCCTAAGCAACTCATCCAAATTCATGGTGCCTAGGGTTTTGCCTAAATTGCCGAATTGGGATTGAACCTCATCGAGGGTAAGACTGTACAATGCTGAACCTCGTCTAGAAAGTGAATCAGAACCCTCTACACCCTTCGTTGTTTTCTGAGTAGCCATGACTCAAATTTATCAAAACACAACAGAAATGCTAACAATATACAAGCCCAGGCCTTTAAGAATCAATTGTTCCAAGCGAGAATCAAAACAAAATATAGTTTTCGAAAATTCATGCCAACTAAGAAACTTTGCTGCAGCATCTCCTCAGTGAGATGATCAGAATAACAATAAATAATAATATTCAACGTACAGCCACGCCACCTGAAACACGAACAGCTTTATTCAGTAATGGAAAAACAACACATAATCTGTCAGGATTACATTCTAATTCTCCATAGAATCAACAAAAACAAATTAAGAGGGAGAGAGTGAGATAGTTACAGAGTGGGAGGCCGCAAGATCAGATCTGATGGTAGCTTAAAATGGTAAAAGAAGAGAAAGTTGCAAAGATTGAGGGATTCTAGCGGGGTCCCATATTCCCAATGCTTTGAAAAATATGATTCAATTCACTGCAATGCTATTCCCATGATTCATCTCACTTTTTATCGGAGAATCATTTTACTTTCCAATCCATTTTCTTCTCTTAAATAAAAGAAAATGATTCGATACTGTAGATGTGTATATTTGGAATATCGAGTGGTCCAATTTTTTGAAGTTGGAGAAACTCGATAATTGTACATGCCAAAATATACAAACATTGTACAAATGAAGATCAAAATATCAAGTGAGTATGCCACGTCACATTTGGTACGGCAATACGAATGAAATTTGAATAATTGAAATGAGTAATTTGTTACCGTCTAATTTGGTATGACGTTGGAATGAAAGATTTATAAAAATATGTTGTTTGATTTTGTATAAATTGATTAATCATATATATCATATTAGTATTTGTCAAAAATAAAGAATTTTTGGACTAACATTAATATCACATGCAAAAATGAACACATTCAAATGATTATGGGATGAACAATTGTTTTAATTGAGGACAATGATCCATCTACTCAAGAACAACCACAAAATTACTCAACATTAATGTTATGAATAAGTAAGAAAAAGTTAGCTTTTAAAATAAATAAATACATTATTTCAAGCTGTTGGAATCCAGATTTCATCATTCCAAAAATTATGGGATGACTTTCCTTTTTGAAGATGTTTCTCGATGGTGACCTAAACGATTGTCTTGGAAGATGCCGTAGTCACATGCCCCTGTTGATCGTGTTGATTGTGATCGTGGTTGGGTTCGAGTTCTCCGAAGATCCTCCATCTAGGTGGGGGCAACGTCGTGGGATCCACATTTCCGCAGGAGGTATGACATCCCCTAAGAAAGGTTTCTACCATCCTGCTTCCCGGCGGCGAGACACCGCGCCAGTCCATCTAGCCCGTGCCCTCTCCATGTTTTGCCACCCTCGAGTGTTCCGCGTCTTCTCCAAAGGAGTAGTTGTTCCGATCTTTGGATCTTCCCTTTTTTTTTTTTATGCCTTTGCTTGTGGCGATTGTTTTGTTTCCTTTTTTGCTTTTCTTTTTGCATGACGGTTTGCCCGTTTGCCGGTTGTCGGCCTCTCGATACATCAATTATCTTTGGTGTAATCGAGTCTCTTACCTTCTTG
>BSUD01000005.1:128883911-128905426 GCA_033239045.1 Fagopyrum esculentum | reverse complement strand
TATTTTTTGAATAAAAAATCAGATATTTTAAAATAATTTGTAAAAAAACTAATAAATTTCATATTAAAACTATATGGAAAAAAATTGAAAAATTTTGCAAAAAAAAATAATTTCAATTTTTTTAAAAAATGTATCAACTTTTTAAAAAATAAATCAAATATTCTTAATAAAAAGTTTTTGTCATTTACACAAAAGTATTTAAAAAATCAGGAACAAACACGAAAAAAAAAATCAAGAAAGTATCATTTTTTTTTGAGAAAATTATGAATATATTTTTTTAAACACCTTTTTTTAAAAAAACACTGGAAAATTCGTTAAAACAACTTTTTTTTGAGAAAATCGTTAGGGTGTTAACAATTAATATGTTAATCAATATTTTTTAAAAAAAAATTTTAAATGATTTTGCGCTAATAATTTTTTAATGAACAAACCGTAAATTGATACTTGGCTTAATTTCGTGCAGTCACCTCATCAATTTTGGCAATGTCGTCTATTCGTTAACCTAAATCACGTACTCCAAAATTTAATTTAGTTGTAATATCCGGAAAATTTTAATTCCGTTCAATCCGAGTTAAACCGGTTTTTCGATCCGTGGACTTTTCCTAGTTCTACTTAGGGTTTCACTAAAACAAATTCTATAATTTTATGTACTCTTTTAGTCACATAAAATGATGAGTTGTATCAAACCCTAATCTAAGTCATAACATGTGTATGGACAAGATTTTGACAAACTTATGACGAGGCCATGACAAAGCCATGACAAGGCCATGACGAGATCATGAGAAGCAGGGACAAGGTTACCGGGCTGTTGTGACAACCCATTCCGCAGCAGAATTCAGCCCAATCAGTCAGCTCCTATTGCACAATTGCCAGCCCAGTCAGTCAGCTCCAACTGCACCAGATGCCAGCCCAGTCCGTCAGCTCCAACTTCAGCGCCAGAAGCCGCTAGCCCAACCCAACAACTCTAGCTCTTCAGCGCCAGAAGCCGCCAGCCCAACCCAACAACTCTAGCTCTTCAGCGCCAGAAACCATCCGGCCCAGAAGGAGAAGAGCTCGCGCGATGCAACCCCAACAGAAAAGGAAAGAACTCCCTCTCTCCTATCATCAGACGTGTGCAATCCCATAACTACCGGCCTCTATCTTGAATGAGGGGAATTGCTGGATCACAAAGTACAGCAACGCCAGAACGTGCACGCACCAGCCGACTTCTCTCTTCCATCTCGCAACCAGATGACGAGTTTCAATCTTACTTGCGAGGCTATAGGACGATCAAGGTGAGCCCTTTCTCTCTTTCCCATCTGTCCTCCTTCTCCCTATTGTCCACACTACCTTGCTGATGGACGGAGGCGAGTCTCTGCAGGTGAACCGAACCAACCGACGCTCCAAGCGCCACTGCAGAACCTTCTGGATCAGTGCTGCACTCCCTCAATAACTGGGTGAGTCCGGTCGTGAGCCTTCTTCCCTCCTAGACCTCTCCTGTCTAATCTTTCATTTGTACCAGTAGTCCAGAGGGTGACCCATACGTTACTGTATTAATACAGCACCCAGGACCTCCTCGCCTTGTCGACTAGAGACAGCAAGGGCAGGACCGGATACAACACGTTGCAGCCGGTAAGTCTTCTGAGTACTCCTTCCTGCAGCAACCATATGTGTACAGAGGGTGATGGTGGGTAAATTCTATGCTGTTTGTGTTAATAGGTTCATCTAAGTTGTGAGGGGTAGTGCACAGATTGTTTTAGAGCTTAATGGGACTCGAACTGGGGATGTGTGGGTTTAGAAATTTGATCCAGAATTGTTGACAGTGGGTATCGAACTAGAGACCTCCTGCATCTATCTATTTCCAGATTTTTAGTTTTATACTCATAAGCTGGCTATTTGGAGGATAGGTTTCGATGCCTTAGAATGAACATCCACCGTTGAATTTTTAGTATATTGTAAATGGAAATATATAGTTTATCGTGCTAAAATTTGAGGGAAAGTTAACGGTCGGATTAGAACTTATAAGGACTTAAAATAGGATAGTTGGACTGTTTTTACAGCAGAGAAAATTTGGCTAAGTATAGGAATGTTGGTTTTTACCCCAACTTTAGAATTTTATGTGAAAGTTTTAATAAGAGTTTTTGAGAGATCTTTGCCCTATGTTGAGTATGCATATCATAGAGGATCCCGAGTTTTATTTTTGAATTTTTATAATTTTCTTCGAGCCTCATATCCTAAATCAAAGTCGGACCTTAGCAACTCTTAAGAAAGTTTAGAATTTTGGGTTAACTTCGGTAAATCTTTAGCAAACCATCTTGTGAGAACTAGTTTATGAAATTAAGTTTCAAGGGAGGTTTTGGAACTAAGATATAGACTTTTCCGTAATTTTCGGGACCAGGGGTAAAATAGTCTTTTTACCTTAAGAGAGTCTTTTCCGTAAATTCTCTTCATGAGATTGTACATCTTAGAAGTTTATAACTTCTAAGAGTAGAAGATGTGTTTTTGATCCACATGCCTTGTTGAAAGGCGTTTGAGTTACCACGAGTACAAACCGAGTTGAGATTTGAGAGAGTGTGATTTGATTCAGGTAAGTCCTTCCGACTTACTTAGCTAGTTTCTGGATGTTAGTTGAATAATAATGGTGGTGTGTGTGTGATGTGTGTTTATAATAATAACTTGATAGGACGACTGTTATTATTATATTTTAAGGTCCAAGTGTATGTATAACGGGCCGTGACATCACTGACCAGCTCTGACAGGAGACTGGGAGGTTCTCTATACCCAAACCATACAGGTACAAGGTGAGATGCATCGGATCCATTCCTGATGGTTACACGGGAGCGGAGGCGAGGTTTGGGAATCCCTCGTGTCACAAAATAAGTATCATTAGTAAGAGTGAATAACCTAAGTAAAGATAATAAATGGATTGTTTGAAAGCATGATGAGTATTTATTTTTACTTTGATGTGTGTGTGCTATTATTATTTATCTAATGTTTAGATAGCTAGCTAATGGTTGTTCTGTTGTGTTTTTAGATTCACCACAGGTTAGAGCAGCAGCTGAGTGATCCGGAAGTAGTTGTCAACCGGGTCTCCGTACTCCTTATAGTGGGGTTGGGTGTTTACCTTGTTGTTCTTTCTTCTCGTTAAAGACAGTTAGTCTTTTCCGTTGTTTAAGTGCTATAGGTTGTTAGACGTTGTTGCATTCATCCCTTGAAAATACATTTTTATGAATTTCGGTTTTTCTTATTGTGTCTTGTTGCAAGATCCTAGTCAAATTGTTGTCAAACTGAGGTCGGGACCCATTGTGAGGTTCTAACCAGTAATGTCCCGAGTTCTGAGAATTCGGGGTGTTACATTAATAAACCTGAATTTTATCTAGGATTGATACTAACTTTGACATTCGAGTATCTCAAAGAATATTGCCTCGGATTCCTCTTTCTCGGTTGTTATTGCAAGATTCGAATTCTTGCTTGATTTTCATTCATAATGTGAAATATACAATCTTGCAACAAGTATCACATAACAATTAAGACAATTCTCAACATAATGAATCATCAAATAATTTTTTGACACACAATTATCGTCTAACCCGTGCAGGGCACGGGTATTAACACTAGTATCTATTAAAGCAGAAGTCTCTTTTGCCACGTGTCAACACCAAATTTCTCGAAGCTCAAAAAAATAATTTTAAAAAGTGATTTCTGAATTCTAATGTAAATTAGATATTAAAAAAATGTATACAAATAAAAATTTGATTTAGATATTCTTTTTAGTTGTAACAAACCGTATATAAAATCTATTTACTAAGAGAGTATATCGAAAGTTTTAATATAGATAAGTATGTATTCATAATCTTTTTAAATGATTATTTAAAATTTATCTAAAATAATTTTCTGCATTTTTTTAATCTTTGTAATCAAGTTTAAAGTTTTAGAATAATTTCAAGTACGTATATATACTTTTAGGATTTAGTTTGAAAATATTTATTAGTTTTAATATTAATGTATATAATAATTTATTAAATAATTTAAAGATAATATGAAATTTCTTATCTTATCTTATATTATATCTATTAAAGCAAAAGTTTTTTTTGTCACACGCCTTTCAAAATCAATTTATTCATTTTTAACCAGTTTTTGATATATTAAAGGTTGTTAACGCCTTTTAAAAACATGTATTTGTTTAGTTCCAAAATTTTTAGTTAACAATTTTTCAAAATTAAAAGGACCATATTTTAGAAGAAAATAATTACAATTTATTAAAATTTAAGGTGCGGGTAATACACTAGTATATATATTTATATAGAGAGAAATGTGTTCAAACTAAAAGTTGTTCCTAATGATAGGAATGAGAAGAACCATGATCCACTTACATATGCAAGTAGGATGAAACAATGGAGTATTGTGTGCACTAAATCCTTCAAAAGTGCAAAATCATGATCAACTTATGTATGCACTTTTGAACCTTATTTATGTATTTGTTACCCTAATTTGTGCACCTAATATTTTAAGGGCCCGTTTGGTTCCAACTCCGGAAACGGAAACGGAATGGAAATGAATTTAATCCATATGTATTTCCTTATTCATGAAATTTTATGGAATCATTCCTTGTGTTTTAATACAAAATGCACTTGCTTCCTCACATTTTGTTTCCCTATAGGGTATCAAAAGTAATTAAATTGTACTTCAATTACTTTAAACCACAAGGAATGATTCCACAAACTTTCATGAATAAGGGTATACGTATGGACTAGATTCATTTCCATTTTGTTTCCGATTCCAAAGTTAAAATCAAACGGACCCTAAATGTTTTAGCTCTAAAAATAATTATTTTGAACTTTTTGATCTTACCTACGCGCTTTTAAACTAACCCCTAAAATGTGATAAATGGCCAAAATGAAATTGTTTTATTTTTATGTTCATTTAAAATAGAAATAAATGGGATGAATTACGTGTTAAATGGAAAAAATAGGCTTTAAAAAAATTATGTATACTTAATTTTAGTAAAAGCGGAAACCAAAATAGGAAACCCTCTACTCTACTCTCGTAACTCTCCCCTTGTTCCTGCTTCACAAACTCGTCAATGGCGACTTTGACTTATTCACTTAATCTCCCCCGACTCCCCTTCCCTTTACCAACCAAATCAATTGTCCGACTCCACCGTTGCCGGTTAATCGCTAGTCTTAGCCCAAGGTCACCGGAATCTCCGATCGGCAAGACCTTCTCCCCTTCTAGCCCTTCTACCGCAATTCCCACGAGTTAGGAGGGTTCGATTTGAGCTATACATATTCAAACCTTGGTGCTCACTTTGTTCAATCTATAGAGTCTTCTATCGAACGAGTTTTATTAATTACTTTCATCATGCTTGTAATTGATTCAGATTTCATTGTTAGGTTTCTAATATGTTGTCGAATATTACGTGGAGCATGCCATATTTTACCTACAGATGGAGGGAAGTGAAGAAGATTTCTCCCTAGGGTTGCTTGTTGGGGTAGGAGTGAAAAAGGCTACAAATGTCAACGAAAGTCATTCTGTCGATTCAACCTCCTTCCCCAGTTGAATTATTCAATCGATTCAGTTCCAAAATTTGATCAATTAAGTCGGTTAAATTTCTGCTCCAAAACGCAACCGAACAAGATGAAGAAAGCTTAAGTCGACTGAATCTTAGCTACCGAACGGCCCCTTAGCTATGTAAGAGGGTTTTTTCTTAGAGTTTTTCCTCGTCCAAACACTTAAAATTTGTTCTCCAAAATCAAAATGGAATTATTTTTCATGTTGTGCACTTTGGCGGACTTTAGTTTGCCAATGAAATTATTCTTTATTAAAAAAATTATTGAAAATTAGTGACTTACAATCATTTTTAGTACTCACTGTAAATTAAATTATTGTCGGAACGTGTCCTTATAGCTGTAAGATCCTAGGTTTTGCCTTCACCGCCCCTGCGGCTGTGAGATCCGCCCCTGCGAATTTACGACAGATCGTGCCGATCCTTTCTTCCGTTCTTTTATCTTCCTTCCATAGATAGAATATCCTATATTTTTTCTTATGGGCCGGTTTCCTTATCTTCTTCCTAAACCCTAGACGCCCTTCCTTCTTTTCTTTCCAGCCCGTTCCTATATATTCTCTTCTTTCTCCCCTTTTTCCCGTTCCTTGCTATCATCATCAACCCTAGAGAGTTGCAGCCGTCTTTTGCTTCTTGCGACTTCGCTGAACGTGTAAATGCATCTTTTATGGTTCCTCCTCACGTTCCTTTAGCTTTGCATGCCTTCTCCTTCTATTTTGGTTTCTTCCTTTCGTTCTTCTCTTTTCTTTTTCTCCAAGGATCAAGCATGAGCCTTGATTCTTGTGGAGTGTTCCGTTATTGACCCTTCGTTGTTCTCAGGCTCTTTGGAGTTGAGTCTTGACGTGTTGGAGCCCAAGGTTCGAGCTTTGGTTGCCCTTTCTTCGAGTTTTGTCGAAGAAGAAAGCCGACAACACTTTTTGTCACGCCGCCGCCCCTGCGCCTGCACAAAGCCGCCCCTGCGCCTCTATTCAGCCGCCCTTGCGCATCTGTCTAGCCGCCCCTGCGGTTTCTCTGCAGTAACTCCCGTCTTTGGTGAGTTGCTTCCTTCCTTCCTTTCCTCGTTCCTTCCTTGGTTCCTTATGATTATTCCTTGGTTCCCTGAGTGTTGTAAGACTAAGGTTGAGCCCTTAACATGTGTTGATCTCTAAGAGATCGTTGAGACTCGAAGTCATAGACTTCTAGCAACCGTTCCGTTCCTGATCCGTGTTGTTTGTTCGTTCAGGCTTTCCTTGCTCCTTTTCTGAGGGAAACTGAGCTTTCCTTGAGAGTTTCCTGAGTTGTTGTTGATCTTTTGGTTTACCTTCGTGTGAGGTAAGTCCCTTGGACTTACTTAGCTTCATTCCGCGTATTAGTTGGATTGTATTGGCTTGTTTGTGTTGTTTATCGTGTTATAACGAATAATCGGAAATAGGATTCACCCTTTATTACCCTTAATTGGCCTAAGTGTATTATAACCGGGCGGTTACCACTTGTCTAGGTCTACAGGAGACTAGAATGTGCTATTGCGACCCAGACCCGTAGGTAACAGATAATACTGATCTATTCCTATTGGCAGAATGAAGCGGAGGCGAGTTTCGGGAGATTCTCGTGTGACAAAAGAAGCTGAATTAGTAATGGATAACCTTAATAAAAGATAATAACCGGTTGTGTGCAAGTATGCTATATGTTTACATTACCTTATGTGTGTTTGTGCCCTTACACTCTTGCTTATACCTAGAATGTTAGCTAACGGTTTATACCGTCGTTGTAGATGTTCCGTAGGTTCTGGATGCTGCTGAGTGATCCGGACGGCGTGGTCAGCCGGGGTTCCCGTACATTATAGGACGGGATCGGGTTTATGTTTTTTTTGTTGTTTTCCTTTTGTTTTGAACACGGCTGCGAGTCTTTTCCGCTTTGTTTGTTTAAACCTTTGGTTTTATATTGAGTTTTGTTTTTTATTCGTCTGTGCCTTGTTGTAAGATCCGTTTGTTGTTGCTACTCTGAGGGTCGGGACCCATTGTGCGGTCCTATCCCGTAGCGCTTTGAGTTCCCAGAACTTGGGGTGTTACAAACTTACAATATGGTATCAGAGGAGGTTGGCAACAATGGCACTCGAAATCTTCTACAGGTCGGATGGATAAATAAATAGAACCCGCAAGGGGTCTAACATTTTCTAAAGGGGATTTTGTTTTAAACCGTTGGTCTAGGATAGATGTACGGGCGACCACCACTACCTCCGCGGATCTCAGCAGTGTAGTTCTTTTGTGTTGGCCTCTATGTGTGCTTTTTCTAGACTTATGCTTTAGATGTAGCGTGGCCTTATATCTATATATATATATATATATATAGTCTTATATACTATCCTTATAGTAGATGGTACGCACTAGGGTTACCGCTGCTATAGAGCGAGGAAGGGGTCGACCACCACTTCCACCTGCCGTCCGTGGACGAGGACGTGCAGCAAAAACCTCCACTAGCTAGAGGTCGGGGCCAAGCCCCAGTTGCTGATCCGCCTATCGTTGAGGCGTTTGCTGAAGAGGTTGCCGAGAGCATTGTTCCTGAGGCTGGAAATGGGACCGCTGCTAGGTCTGGAGCACAGAGAGCGCCATCAACAGAGTCCGCACGAGTGTCTATCGGAGCTTCTGCATTTTACGACTATATGCAGAGGGTTGAGGAGGCTATCAGGACTGGAGGACCAGCACCAGTGCCACCAGTTCCTGCGAGATCAGCTGTGGTTTCGCTGAGAGTTACACAAGCTGTTGCCCCGCCTGCTGGAGTTGCCAAGGTTGTTAGAGCGCCGGCTGAGGCAAAGGAGCCAAAACCCGACAATTGGTTGAAGGCTTTTGATTAACTGAAGGTTCCCGTCTTCGTAGGAAGGACTGGCTTTGAGGTGGAGTAGTGGCTAGGAGAGGTTGATTCTGCTATGGAACCTATCGGTTTCCCCGAGGGACGTCGAGTCAACATAGCGTAGACGTTGCTAAAGGATCAGACTCATTCTTGGTGGAGGACAATTCGCAGTAAGGTCACCAGTTATGAGCAGATGAAGACAGTATTCAGGGATCGCTACTGCCCTGCAGCTATGAGGAGAGACCGTCTTCAAGATTTCCTTGAGGCTGGATTCGAGGATTTGCCTATTGCTGAGATAATCCTCAAGTTTCAGGACAAGTTGGCATTGATAGGTCCTTCTGCACCACCAGAGGATCAACATGTTTACCTTTTCTCTCGAAGGTTGAGAGAGTCGACACGCTCTTATCTTACTGGTTTCCGTTGTGAGTCTTTGACGGATTATCAGGATAGAGCTTCTGCTTATGAGAGAGACCGACCGGGTCAGAGGAGAGCTTCTCAGGCTGGAGGTCCTGAGAAGAGACAGAAGACTGGATCAACCAGTGTTGGAGCTGGAGCAACTGGTTTTGGGTGTAGTTAGACGCCGGGACGTTCTGGTTTTCAGCAGAGTTCTGACAGAGCACGGCGGTGTCATAACTGCGGAGTAGCTAGACACATCCGAGCTGATTGCAAGAAGCCAGCAGTGACTTGCTTTACTTGCGGCAAGCCCGGACATAGAGCTGCGTTTTACCATCAAGGCAAGGCATTATCCCAACAGGGTTCTTCACCTGCTAGTGTTGTTGGAGGAGGACAAAGATCGCAGTACCAGCAGCCGCAGCAGAGAGTTTCTGGTTCTACTGTTCCTCAAGGTTCTACTCTGGGATAGGGGAGAGGTAGAGGACGTGTTGGTGGATCTGCAGACATCAGGGATGCACCAGCCAGGGTTTACGAGGTTAGGAGTGCAGTAGAGCCGACAACGCCAGAAGCTACATCTACCATTCATATTAATGGTTTTCTTGTCAGAGTTCTTTTCGATACCGGTGCTACGCATTCGTTTATATCTGATGCTTGCGTAGATAGATTGGCCTTAGTTACTGTAGAAGGTAAACCCTTCTTTATAGGATTACCCGATGGGGGTAAGATTCGAGGTACTCGAGAGGTTCGTGATTGCCCTATTAGATTGGGAGGTCGCGATTGGCCAACTAACTTCTTCGTTATGTACTTAGTACATGAAGAAGTTATTTTGGACATGGATTGGATGGATCGACATCGAGCAGTTCTGGACATCGGGAAGAGAACATTTAGAGTAACTACAGATGCAGGCCATGTTGAGATCTTCCGAGGATGGGATCTCGGGAAGACTGGTACCGTCATCAGTGCAGTTCGAGCTGCAAGACTTATCAGTCAAGGATGTGAGGCTTTTTGGTGCTATGCCATGAAGGATAGTACTAGTCCAGCTTTGGAGGAGATTCCAGTAGCTTGCGAGTTTGCGGACGTCTTTGGAGAGCCATCAGGTTTACCTCCACAAAGGAGTGTAGACTTTGACATTGATCTAGAGCCCGGTACGAGACCGATCTCTAAAGCTCCTTATCGTATGGCGCCTATCGAGATGCTTGAGTTGAAGAAACAACTCGAGGAGTTAGCAGAGAAGGGCTTCATCCGCCCCAGTGTATCTCCTTGAGGCGCACCAGTTCTCTTTGTCAAGAAGATAGACGGGTCAATGAGGTTATGTATCGACTACCGAGAGTTGAACAAGGTGACGATCAAGAACAAGTACCCTTTTCCCCGTATCGACGATCTTTTGGATCAGCTGCATGGATCTTTTGTGTTTTTAAGGATTGATCTGAGATATGATTCTCACCAGCTGAGGGTGAGAGAGCAGGACGTAGCTAAGACAACTTTTCGGACCAGGTATGGACACTACGAGTTTGTAGTGATGCCATTCGGGCTTACGAACGCGCCCGCGGTCTTCATGGAGTTGATGAACAACATCTTCATCGACTTTCTAGACCAGTTTATAGTTGTCTTCATCGACGACATTCTGGTTTACTCTCGCAGTAAAGAGGAGCATGCAGGACACTTGAGGATTGTTCTTCAGGTTTTACAGGATAGAGAGTTGTATGCCAAGCTCCCTAAGTGCGAGTTTTGGATCTCCGAGGTAGCATTCCTTGGTCACATCGTTTCTGCAGAAGGTATCAAGGTAGATCCGGCGAAGATCGAGTCAGTAGCATCTTGGCCGCCACCTAAGAACGTCAAGGAAGTTCGCAGCTTCTTAGGATTGGCAGGCTACTACCGGAGTTTTTTTGAGGGCATTTCTGTTATCGCCCGACCGCTCACTTCCTTGCTGAGGAAGTCTATGAGGTTTATATGGTCCGAGTCTTGCATGCAGAGCTTCGAGGAGCTGTAGAAGAGGTTGACCTCTACTCCTATTCTAGCTCAGCTAGAGGGCATTGAGGATTTTGTGGTATACAGCGACGCATCCAAGCTAGGTTTGGGATGTGTTCTGATGTAGAGGGGAAAGGTGATTGCTTACGCATCTCGACAGCTCAAGACGTACGAGGAGAATTACCCTACCCATGATTTGGAGTTGGCTGCTGTGGTTCATGCTTTGAAGATTTGGAGGCATTATTTATACGGAGCTACGTGTCAGATTTTTACAGACCATAAGAGTCTGAAGTACATATTCACTCAGCGAGAGTTGAATAACCGCCATCGTAGATGGTTAGAGTTGATCAAGGACTTTGATCTTGAGATCTTATACCACCCGAGAAAGGCTAATGTGGTAGCAGATGCTCTCAGTAGGAAGACTTTCCGGGAGATGGCGATCGCTAGGCTGAAAGCTCAACCACAGGTACAACGAGATTTGGCATGGCTAGAGATGGATATCTACTTCCCAGATTCCGACAGCTAGTTGTCCACCTTGGAGATAGTACCTGATTTGTTGGCCGAAATCCGACAAAAACAGGAAAGTTACCCAGCTTTGACACATATCCGAGACCGGATGTCTCGAGGAGAGGCACCACAGTTTGCAGTTGGTGGTGATGGAGTTTTGAGACGCCAGGAGCATGTTTGTGTACCGTCAGATCGAGAGTTGAGACAAAGGATCCTTCAGGAGGTTCACTCTTCACCTTACTCAGTACACCCTGGTGCGAGTAAGATGTATCAGGATGTCAGACGCTCTTTCTGGTGGGGAGGTCTGAAGCCAGATGTGACGAGATATGTAGCTCAATGTGCGACCTGTCACCAAGTCAAGATCGAGCATCATAGACACGGAGGTGAGCTACACCCACTCCCTGTTACTTAGTGGAAGTGGGAAGACATCTCTATGGATTTTGTGACGGGTTTGAGATCGAGTTGTGGTTTTGATGCTATCTGGGTCATCGTAGATTGACTGACGATGACTGCACGTTTCATTCCGATCAAGGAAACGTGGCCAGTGAGTCGATTAGTAGAGGAGTTCACGAGACAGATAGTGAGACTTCATGGAGTACCCAGGACCATTGTCTCTGACAGAGATGGACGGTTCACTTCGAGGTTCTAGCAGCAAGTTCATGCCGCCCTAGGTACGAGTCTATAGTTTACGACAACTTATCATCCTCAGACCGATGGTCAGTCCGAGCCGACCATCCAGACTCTCGAGGACATGTTGAGAGCCTACGTGTTAGACTGGGGACAGGTGTGGCCGGATCACTTTCCCTTAGTGGATTTTTCGTACAACAACAGTTGGGATGCATCGATCAAGATGGCTCTATATAAGGCTTTATACGGACAGAGATGTCGTACACCGTTGTGTTGGGATGAGCCGAGTAGTGTTAGCGGAGTAGCACCTGAGCAGATACAAGATGACATGGCTCGAGTAGCAGTGATCCGAGAGC
This sequence comes from Fagopyrum esculentum, assembly GCA_033239045.1. Taxonomy (NCBI): domain Eukaryota; kingdom Viridiplantae; phylum Streptophyta; class Magnoliopsida; order Caryophyllales; family Polygonaceae; genus Fagopyrum; species Fagopyrum esculentum. Next base: position 128,893,207 of record BSUD01000005.1, on the reverse strand, counting down.
GGATGTTTGTAGCACAGAGTCGACATAAGTCCTATGCAGATAAGAGGCGCACACCTTTGGAGTTCAGAGTTGGAGCTCAGGTTTGGTTGAGAGTATCCCCGAAACTAGGCGTTAGACGTTTCGGTGTCAAGGGAAAGTTGAGCCCCAGATATGTTGGAACGTTCGAGATCCTTGAGCGAGTGGGAGAGGCAGCATACAGACTTGCGTTGCCACCGAGACTCGAGGGTGTTCACCCAGTCTTCCATGTGTCTCAGCTACGGGAGTACATACCGGACCCGAGGCACATTGTCAGTCATGAGGATCTAGTGATCGAGCTAGACCACACGTTCGTAGAGCACCCGGTGGTTGTCTTAGAGCGTAGTACGAGACACTTGCGTTCGAAGGACATCCCGATGTTGAAGATTCAGTGGTCGATGCGAGGAGCTGATGAGGCGACTTGGGAAATAGTGGATAGTATTCAGAGGAACTATCCGGAGTTTTATGCTGGGTTGGATGCACCTTTAGCATAGTCAGTTGTTTGGTTTTCTCTTGTTGCGTTGCTTGCGCTTTTGTGTGACGTTTTGAGTTACGTGCCTCGAATGGGAATATATGAGTTCAGTTTTGTTTCTGTTTGTGTTGTGCTTGTGAGCTTTTGCAAGTTTCGGGACGAAACTTCTTTTTAGGAGGATCTGATGTAAGATCGTAGGTTTTGCCTTCACCGCCCCTGCGGTGAAGAGGGCCGCCCCGTGGCCAGCCGCCCTAGCGGCTGTGAGATCCGCCCCTACGGATTTACGACAGATCGTGCCGATCCTTTCTTCCATTCTTTTATCTTCCTTCCATAGATAGAATATCCTATATTTTATCTTATGGACCGGTTTCCTTATCTTCTTCCTAAACCCTAGACGCCCTTCCTTCTTTTCTTTCCAGCCCTTTCCTATATATTCTCTTCTTTCTCCCTTTTTCCCGTTCCTTGCTATCATCTTCAACCCTAGAGAGTTGCAGCCGTCTTTTGCTTCTTGCGACTTCGCTGAACGTGTAAGTGCATCTTTTATGGTTTATCCTCACGTTCCTTTAGCGTTGCATGCCTTCTCCTTCTGTTTTGGTTTCTTTCTTTCGTTCTTCTCTTTTCTTTTTCTCCAAGGATCAAGCATGAGCCTTGATTCTTGTGGAGTGTTCCGTTGTTGACCCTTCGTTGTTCTCAGGCTCTTTGGAGTTGAGTCTTGACGTGTTGGAACCCAAGGTTCAAGCTTTGGTTTCTCTTTCTTCGAGTTCTGTCGAAGAAGAAATCCGACAGCGTTTTCTGTCACGCCGCCGCCCCTGCGCCTGCACAGAGCCGCCCCTACGCCTCTGTTCAGCCGCCCCAGTGCATCTGTCTAACCGCCCATGCGGTTTCTCTGCAGTAAAACCCGTCTTTGGTGAGTTGCTTCCTTCCTTCCTTCCTTTCCTCGTTCCTTCCTTGGTTTCTTATGATTATTCCTTGGTTCCCTGAGTGTTGTAAGACTAAGGTTGAGCCCTTAGCATGTGTTGATCTCTAAGAGATCGTTGAGACTCAAAGTCATAGACTTCTAGCAACCGTTCCATTCCTGATCCGTGTTGTTTGTTCATTCAGGCTTTCCTTGCTCCTTTCCTGAGGGAAACTGAGCTTTCCTTGAGAGTTTCTTGAGTTGTTGTTGATCTTTTGGTTTACCTTCGTGTGAGGTAAGTCTCTTGGACTTACTTAGCTTTATTCCGCGTATTAGTTGGATTGTATTGGCTTGTTTGTGTTGTTTATCGTGTTATAACGAATAATCGGAAATAGGATTCACCCTTTATTACCCTTAATTGGCCTAAGTGTATTATAACCGGACGGTTACCACTTGTCTAGGTCTACAGGAGACTAGAATGTGCTCTTGCGACCCAGACCCGTAGGTAACGGATAGTACTGATCTATTCCTATTGGCAGACGGAAGTGGAGGCGAGTTTCGGTAGATTCTCGTGTGACAAAAGAAGTTGAATTAGTAATGGATAACCTTAATAAAAGATAATAACCGGTTGTGTGCAAGCATGCTATATGTTTACATTACCTTTTTTTTTACCCTTACACTCTTGCTTATAGCTAGAATGTTAGCTAACGGTTTATACCGTCGTTGTAGATGTTCCGTAGGTTGAGGATGCTGCTGAGTGATCCGGACGGCGTGGTCAGCCGGGGTTCCCGTACATTATAGGACGGGATCGGATTTATGTTTCTTTTGTTGTTTCCCTTTTGTTTTGAACTCAGCTGCGAGTCTTTTCCGCTTTGTTTGTTTAAACCTTTGGTTTTATATTGAGTTTTGTTTTTCATTCGTATGTGCCTTGTTGTAAGATCCGTTTGTTGTTGCTACTCTGAGGGTCGGGACCCATTGTACGGTCCTAACCCGTAGCGCTTCGAGTTCCCGGAACTTGGGGTGTTACAATAGCGATACACTGGAATGAGTTATAATTATTCCTATCTATTTTGTAAACTTGAAATTTCATTACATCACAATTGTTTATAACGCAAATACTACATTAGTAATCTATTATTACAAATCGGGAATCCTAAACTAATATCACATATAACCATCTGAAGAGTCCATTTAATTTCATATTTTAAATGAATTATTTAAAATTCACTCATTTAACAGTAAGAATCTTAAACTAAAAATCGAAGTGATAAATCACTTGGGCCAATGGAATGCCGACTGCTTTTTTTTATCAAAAATATTGGCATATAGTATGACCTATGGTTATTTGTGCGATCAAGAGTTTTTATAGAACTAATTATGCAAGTAAACCATACTTTCATATATCTAATACCGAAAATCGATAATCTGAGCACAAATCACGATAGACCAATCAGGTTATGCTCAATAAACCATAAACTAATTGCAAAAATACTAACAAATCGATTAAAAGTTATTATGCCTAAACTAACTCACTGAGCATTTTCCTAAAACAGATCATTCCATGCCTATAAAACACGAGGTCTTAGGTTCATTGTCCTCACTTCACAAGAGGTCACTCATCCTAAAATCGTTCTCGTCCGAGCACACTCAACTACATAGTTCTTTGTCCTCACTCAACCACTAGAAGAAAAAAAATTCTTGTTGACATGGATAGCAACCGATTCCTTTAAGTTAATCATAAATCTTCATTTAAATGAGGCAAGATGATAATTTTATGACGTGTTACAATCATAAACCCGAGATCTTGGGGGCAATGTCCTCATATCAACCATGCTCGCATAAAGTTCTTTGTCTTCATTCAACCATTGAAAAAGAAATATACTAGTTGTCATGGGTAACAACCCAATTCCTTTAAGCTAATCATAAATCTTCATTCAAATGATGCGGGATGAGAAATTGTGTGGGGTGTTACAATGACAATGTACTCATAGCACACAAAGTTTTCATGGCTTTAAATAAAAAGGAAAGTGAAGTATTCATGACCATCAAATTGGATATGCAAAAAGCATATGATAGAGTGAAATGACCCTTTACCATTGTTGTCCTCCAAAAGTTTGACTTTTCCGAAGAAAATATAAAATGGATTGAGGAGTACATCTCTACAATCTCATACTCAATCTTAATCAACAATAAAAGTAGTGAACAAATTTACCCAACGAGAGGATTACGGCAAACTGATCCCTTACCACCTCTTCTATTCAACTTGGGGTTGACGTACTGACAAGAAACATTCAAAAATCTAGTAACCAACACAAAAATTATTGATTTTCCTATTACTAGAGGGGGTCAATCGTCCATTTTCTAATGTATTTTCGTACCGAATTCGAATCCGGTTTCAGATAGAATGTGGGGATGACAAGACAATTAAATAATGAAAAATGCATGGTTGACTGACCAACCGTTAAAACATGGTCAAGATAAACAAACTTTCTTGGTAAAGACAAACTAGTAATCTCATATATCACACATAACACATTGAAACACGACAAAATTGATAATATACTTGGATATATTCTTTCCCAAAACCTAATATCATAATTTCACATTTACCCACTCCCTGTAACAAACATTCAAGACGAACTCTATTGGGTACCATGTGAAAAGGGGTGGTTCTCAACCAAATCCGCCATCATTTTAATCCAAAACGAAAAAGAATGCCTCCAAGTAACAACACATAAATATGAGAATTAGACATCATGCCAATAGTAAAAACGTTTTTTTTAAAATATCCATTAATGGTCTCCCAACAAAAGAAAGACTAGAGAAACAAAAAAATCTCGATGTTCATGCACTACGTCTTATGCCAACACCCATATGAGCGTGCTAAACATATTTTTCTCCAATGCCTTTTCATGACGAGCAACATTTCCATCAATAAGATCAATGGTTATGTATCAACTATGGACATAACAACAAAGAGTTGGACAAACATTTTCAATGGAATAAGAGAATACCTTATGTCAACTATTTGAGGCACTTGGCAGTAACTTGGTGGTACATTTGGCTCACATGTAACCAATGCATTTTCAATAACAAAAAAAAAAGGTATCAAACAATCGGTGATATTGCAAATGAAAGGATGGACGGATGCGAATGTGGAAAAACAACAAAACATACAACCCCAAACCAAAACCAAAGAAAATAAGGAACATCGATTGACATAAATTGTGTGACAAGACAACCAGACTTAACTTTGATGGATCAAAACACAACAATGAGAGTTGTTCTTTTGGTTACATTCTCATAGACCCCAACACTTCTACCATTTCCCTTGAATATGGACAATGTGGTTTCACATCCGTCCTCCATGTCGAAGCATGCATGCTAAGGGAAGGATTGCGTAAGGCTCATGAGTTGAGAATATATGACATTGAGATTGAGGATGACAGTCTAATAATCATCAATTCTGTAAACAAGGTGTGAAAACCACTTTGGGAAGTTGATCTCATTATATATGATTTGTCTAATCTTATTTCCGAGTTCTCGCAAGTTTAGATGCACCATATTTTCCGGAAATTAGCATGATTGCGGACAAGCTCACGTCCATTGACCACAACTACCCGATTCTTGGAGAGACGACCATTTATGATTTTGACGCCCGCATCCGCAAGGTTGTTGTAGGTCGGACCATCCGGAAGCGGGTGATCAACTTTAAAATGTTTATCTAGTATAATTAAAAAATCGTAGAGGTTAAATTGTGATTTTTCTCTCTTAATTAAATCATCGAGTATAAATTAATTACATTATTTATTTGATTTTGATTTGAAACTAAGATGGTAAAATGGCTAACTAGGTCATTTATCACTATTATTCTATTGGATTTTTTACTTAAATAACAAATAAATATAAAATTATTACCTATATAACAAATAGTAAAACTTATTTACCAACATAGCAATTTTTCTGACACATATGTACAGCTTTTTGACACGTGTATACTCATTTATCATCATAACAATTTTCTTGACAAAAAAAAAAGAAAATGGTGGTAGGTGGGATTTGAACCTGGGATGAACAGAACATAAATCAGCAACACTCACCACTATACCAACTTGTTTTCAATGAACATGTTTTGTTCCGTTTTAGCTATTATCTATTTTTCTTAAAAATATATACCGAAATAACATTTCAAATAAAAATATCGATTTTTGTATTTACGTGCTTCTTATTATATTCTTATGATGCATAAAAATAATATTAATTATTATTTTGACACTCAGTAAATAATTTTTGAAAACTTATTTAAATAAAAACTATTTTTATTTTTATTTCTTTTATTTACTGAATAAATTTATTTATAAATATCTAAAAAAATAGAAAAGCTTATTTATTGAGCATCAAAATATAGATTTTTTTTATTTAAAATGAAGAATAAATAATTAAAAATAATCAATTTTATTTGAATAAATAAATAAATAAATAATTTATTTACTGAGTGTCAAAAATAATAAAAATAATAATAATAATAATGATAATAATAATTATAATAATAAAAAAATAATAATAATGATGATGATAATAAGAGTATAGATTAAAAAACCGTAAATAAAGAATCGATATTTTTATTTTAAACGATGTTTTGGTATTTACTTTTAAACATACAATCAGATATTATTTATAAAGGAGCATACATTCATATCGAAACTTAAATGGTGTAGTGGGTAACTATGTTGCCTCTTGTTTTATTTGTTTGTGTTCAAATCCCATTGCATGCAGTTTTCTTCCTTTTTCTTATATTTTATTTCGTTTAGTTTACATTACTACAAAAAGAAGTGGTTCGGACTGTTTTTTATTTATTTTATATTAAATATATACACGTGTCAAAAAAGTTCTATACATGTGTAAGAAAATTTGCTATGTTAGTAAATAAGTTTTACTATTTGTTATATTGGTAATAATTTTGTATATATTTGCTATTCAAGTAAAAAATCCTATTCTATTAAGAGTACCTATAACATAAACTCATTAAATGAATATGTCCATAACAAATAATAGTGATAAGTCAATTAAAATAATAAAAATTAGAGATCTACCAAACAAAAATGCCCCATTCTTTTATTAAAGAATTAAATGAAGCTATAGATGTACTTAGTTTTATAGCAAATCCAAAGCAGCATGAAATCTGAAAAGGACGAAATGTAGATTGCAAGGTTTACAGATTTGGAAAAGTGGGAGAGAGTGAAATAGGCACCGCCCACCGGAGCAACTTGTTCATTATTTAGGTTTTTCAGACAAGAATGTGTCAGAGGAATAGACTCTTAATGCTTTCCAGATTCTCTCTCTCACTCCCATTTCTCAATTCCTCATCATGCTCTGCTTTGTAAACAACGATAATGTTGGGACTCTACACCTACCCAAAAAGGAAACAATCAACCACTAATATTAACTTTTATTCAATACTTTTTAAATTTTATTCTACGCCAACTGCCAATAAATTTGGACTATAAAATATAACTAACATAAACAATAACAAATATCAAACTCTAAATTTCCCCTTACAGAGTTACCATGATATACAATGGCGTCATCTTATTTGCACCCTAGACAATTACAATCTAACAAACTCTGTACATTGATTTGGTTGAATGATGTTAATCTGGCATGTAGTGTAACGTCACGTAAAATTGTCATCCCGCATCATATGAATGAGGATTTATGGTTAACTTATAAGGATTGGTTACTACCCATGTCAACAAGAATTCTTCTTTTCCAGTTGTAGAGTGAGAACAAATAATTCTTCTTACAGATGGTATCAGAGGTAACCCTGAGTTACGAGTGTGCTCGCCCTAGTAGGCGGTCACTCGGCTCGGTGGACAGTCCTTCGACCTAACGTGGACGTCAGTAGTTTAAGTGGGGGAGATTGTAACACCCCGTAAAATTGTCTTCCCGCATCATATGAATGGAGATTTATAGTTAACTTATAAGGACGGGTTGCTACTCATGTCAACAAGAATTCTTCTTTTCCAGTGGTAGAGTGAGGACAAATAACTCTGGAGTTAAGCGTGAGGATGGGTGACCTCTTGGAAAGTTTTCTGCGCGAGCATGATTGGCATGTGGACATCGTCCCTAAGACCTCGGCTTTTTTAGGAAAAAACTATTGATAATATATTAATTAATTAAAATTGATAAAAGTAATTATTAATATTGGTTAATTATAAATTAGTTCTTATTAATTATTACAGGTCACAACTAATAATTATTATTAATTATTAATTATTAAAGTAATTATTATTAATTATTAAAGTAATTATTAATATTGGTTAATTATAAATTAGTTCTTATTAATTATTACAAGTAGTTATTATTTAATTATTATTGAATAATATTAATCTATTACTATTGATAATATATTAATTAATTAAAATTGATAAAAGTTAAGAAAATTAAAATATTATAGTCATTATTCTTATTAAACTATATCGTTCGGCTTTCTTATGAAAAACTAACGCACTCCATACAAATAGTTAAGATACGAGATGATTGTATTGTTGACAAAAGGCATACTATTTGCACATACCCAACTTAAATATTATAATAATTCTTCATCGGACTTCCCTCTACCTCTCTTTTCAAGTTGTACTATTTGCACGCTAGGTGCATGACATAATATAGTTTAAATGAGATTAACCACAATATAGAATAGTTTAAATGAATGACTATTAAGTTTGAAAGTTGCGAGAAATCGAAAATAATATAGGAAGGCGGAACGAAAATTTGAAACTATTTCATGAAGCGAACGTGTGTGTGTGTGTATATATATATACATATATATCTCGAAGCAAATATATCTCGTGAATTGGTCGTGTGTCCTATTTAATGATTGTCTCCTATAGGGATAAAAATTGGTACACAACCAACCAATCAACCGGCCAGCCAACCCAAATATACAAGTGAAAGTCCAAAGAATTTTGCGTTGGGCGGTTGACAAAGAAAGTGACGGATGGCGGGGTAGGTATGAGTAAGAGGTACAACCACCGACCAACCGAACCGTCACCCATCCGCCTTGTTCCACCCGTGTAAATTAATTTTAAAAAATCACTAAAACCATTAAAATACATATTAGTTTTGAACATTTGTCATTCACTTAGCCAAAGAGTTGTTGCCTGTATGATCCCCATCCGCTTCCACATATTTTTAAAATCGCTTCATCAAACCTTCGACACCTTATCTTCGCGAGCCTTCAACCACGTCTAGTCGTTCACATGATAAGTTCGCTCTTTTTACCACTCACATCTAATTTATACATGTTTATGTTTATTGTATGTAAAAAATATTACATTTGTGTTATATCGTTTATATTCATTGAAATTCATTTTGACATTTGTTTGTAATGTTGAATTATATATCGTAAATTAGTTGATTTAGATAGGGTGATTTTGGTAAGTATGCACTTTTCTACTAGGTAATGTTCATGTACCCAACTTCACTCACGTACTCAACTTCGGTTACCCAACTTCACATACCCAATTTCACTCACGTACTCATTTCCACAAGGAGCCTCATCGTTCAAACCAACTTATATATATATATGTGTGTGTGTGTGTAAAGTCGGATCAAGTGAAAGAGTGGTATTAGAGACAAAAGTAGGAAGGATTTACAACCATTGGACCAAGTAACAGCTGATCAAATATAACATGTATACGTTCAATTATATTCGAAATTGTTCAACTACAAAACTAACTGTTCAAATGTTAATTTATATGCTCAATTGTACAATTACCTTTGGTTGAAGTATATGAGATGCGTTAATTAAATTGGACGAGCACAACCCTTGATTATTTTGAGTTTTTCCCACTTTTGACCCTAAGACCCCTCTTATATGATCGAATAGGGGGGGGGGGGGGGGGGGGGGGG
>BSUD01000005.1:128844963-128883801 GCA_033239045.1 Fagopyrum esculentum | reverse complement strand
TTCCCTAACATTCTCAGTTTATTAAATCGTTGGATTGCTTCTCATTGTCTTCTTCCATCTTCAATTCTATCGAACCCTAACCGTGAAATTCGCTAATCCCTTCAAATTAACTACAATGAGTGACTTCCATCATAAAGTTAGTTTAATCAACTCAACTTTATGCCATTTTCACCTTCTTCTTCAAACTTAATCTCCTCTTTAAGATTATTATTCATATTCTTCTTCTATCGTCCTATTTGAGAGCAACGAACATGAATGCATGTATCATCCTGTTGAAGCGAACTTTATGATGGAAAGTTCATATATCTTTCTCATATCTCCTCGTTTGTTTGAGTATTGGTGATATTTGTTTTATACTTGTGTATACTATGAGTTTTTTAAGTTGTGCACACAAACATGTTTTATGAAAAGTTCCAATGAACTTACGTTATTTTTGGGCAGTTTGATAAAAATTCAAGATAGTTTGTATAAAAAAAATGAATATTTTGTGTATGAAAACAAATATGGTGTAGCTAAAAATGAACTACTCTAACCAATGAAGCCAATTATATATTTTGTTTTCAATAACAATTTGATACATATGAAAAATGAACACGAGATATATGAAAAATAAAGTCAACGCAAAAACAGATGAATTATTTAAAGATAAGTTTTAAATTACGCTACAAGTTCAATCGCATTAAGTACTACATATTAGGGGTGGGCATAAATCTCACTTAATCCTGTCCCGGTCCCGGTCCCGGTCCCGGTCCCGGTCCCGGTCCCGTCCCGATCCCGGCGGGATTTGAGAAAAAAAATGTGTATCCCGTCCCGTGAAAAATTTGCGGGACGGGACGCGGGACATAGACTTCTCACCCCGGTTAATCCCGTCCCGCATATATATATATATATATATATATATATATATATATATATATATATATATATATATATATATATAATATTTTTATAAATATTATTTTTAAAAATATTTTTATATTTTCAAAATTATTAGTTCGATAATTTTTCATCAGTCATTCACTCATTCTTTACGACTTATTTGGTTGAATCTAAGAGGTTATGCTCTCCCTTGGTTTACTCTGTTTGCCGCCTTGCTCTGGTCCGTTCCATCGCCGCCCTTGCTCTAGTCCGTGCCATCGCCCTTGTATATGTGGATTCCCACAATTGTAATCGATAGTTAAATAAATTTAATTTTTTGTAAATTATTTGTTGTTATTTTTTGAATGTGAATCGGTAAGACACTTTGATGTAACTTGAATTTGTTTCAATGTATTAACTACTAATGTAGGCGTCATTAATCGATAATTAGGTATCGAGTTTTTTTCCTATCATTTGTGTCTTTAAACATGAAAGAAAATAAGCATACATATTGAATATAATCATTGCATAATTTGCGCGGGATTTGTTCCGTTCCGTCCCGTCCCGTCCCGTCCCACATGGGATAAGACCCGCGCTGGACGAAGAAAAAAAGTCATATATCCCGTCCCGCCCCGTCCCACAACTAACTTGCGGGACGGGACGCGGGACGACCCCTATCCGTCCCGTCCCGTCCCATCCCACCCCTACCACATATTCAACATTGAGTTTTACATTTTCACCTTCTAGTATTACAGTTTTATTTAAAAAAAATGAACTACAATATTTTGCTCATTGTATCATAACACTAGTGTGCTTGTAGCGTCACTACTAAACTTCATTCAATCATGACCGTTAATCTATTTTGATCTTCTGGTTCATAATCCTCATCACTCCTCTTCACAAGTACCCTCCTCACCTAAACCAAAATATGTATAGGGGTTGGTTCGGATGAGAAGACTCCTTGTAGAGAGGAGGTGAAGAGAATTTTTTTTTTTTTTAATTTCTTTGTCTTCAGTTCTAATTCAACAACCCTTCATTTTTCTAAATTTTCAAATATTGACGCCTATCCTAGAAAAAAAGAACCCATTTTTTTGTTCATGATTAAAAAAAAATGAATAGTGATACCAAATATAAAATGAACAACTAACATAAAAAAAACCGAACATAAAAAAGTTGATGGGTTGATAAATCTTCTCATTGTTTAAAGCTGGCTTCTTTACCTTTAGTTGATAGACTTGCATTTTTTTTTTTTAACACGCATATGAATTTTGCGCTCATATTTAATGATTGGGAAAAGTTTTTTTTAAATGAGTCTAGTTGTGTTGTTTTGTAGTTTTCATTGTGTGTGTGAAGATATGGATGATCTTGAGTACACTCCAAAACGTGAATTGGAAGGGAATTTCAAACTTATAGACCTCGAACATGAGGTAACTTTTACAACATTGGTTTGCCCATATGAAGGGGTTACACCACTTATATATCACCTATAATCGAGATTTTTTTATTGGTCATTTTGGGAACGAAGAGCAGCATACCGTGACCTTTAAATGACCAATGTATGCTTCTTGTGATGCTTATATAGTTTAGATTATAGCAAACTTTGTATGTTGGAATCAATGGATAGTCTATCCACAAATGGCTCACTCTTACAAACAACTTTGTAGGGTGAGATTCCATGAAACCCTTTGTAACACCCCCGGATTTTCAAACCCGGAATGCTACGAGCAATGACCTCACAATGAGTTCTAATTCTAGTTTGACAACGACAAAAGTAGATCTACAACATGACAAAAGCTATAAAACTGAAAAATACTTATCATGCGGAAACAAAAGTCGTGTGTGCAATGAAATTATCAGCCTCAATATCGTAAAACAACTAACATTATAGCATAACACTAGTCGGAATAGAAAGCAACATAAGAACAAAAATTATAATATAATCCTAATAAGTACGCAGAATCGTCCAACGACCCGCTTCGGATCGCTCTATGACTGCTTTTGGTTGGTAAGCTATACAAATAGTTAGGGTCATGTAGTAAGTTTGTATCCAAAAGAATTAAAAAAAACAATTTTATAATGAAACTGACGGCATGGGCCACAGTACAGAGCTATATATTTTGTGCCCCAAATTTCTATTAAAAAAATATCTTTTAAATAAAATTAGATAATTAAAAAGGTTATATGCCGTAGGTTTTTCAATCTAAAAGGACAACAATAATTATAATCCTTCAATAATCCTAATAAGTACGCAGACTATCGGTAGGTTTTTCAATCTAAAAGGTTAAATGCCTTAGGTTTGCTTCAAAAAAATGCAAGACAACATCAACATGCCTAGTTATGTATTTCATAATGTGTTTTTGATTTATTTATAATTATATAAAATATGATTTTGGTTTTTTGTCACTTGTTATTTGATGTTTTATATCTAATAAAATTGTTGTGGGGAATCGTCGATTGGGTTACATACCCCAATAATAATTTGAGTATGACATCAATTTTAAATCGTTACATGTTAAGAAATGACACCCGAAAGTAATATTGTCCTGGACACAACAAATTCAAGAACCGGCCTTGATCACGATGCTTTTGTAACCATTATGGGTCATTTGGATAACTCGAACCAATTAAAGTTGAAACTTAAACCAACAACCAGCTTCTTTCTTTTTTTTTTATATGATCTTAGTAAGTATTGTCATCGCATTTTCGAAGCGAAAAACAAAAAGAAGCCTTGATCACGATGCTTTTGTAACCATTATGGGTCGTTTGGATAACTCGAGCTAATTAAAGTTGAAACTTAAACCGAACACCTAGCTTCTTTTTTTTTTTTTATATGATCTTAATAAGCATTGTCATCGCATTTTCGAAGAGAAAACAAAAAGAAGCCTTGATCACGATGTTTTTGTAACCATTATAGGTCGTTTGGATAACTCGAACTAATTAAAGTTGAAACTTAAACCCAACCCCTAACTTCTTTCTTTTTTTTATATATGATTTTAGTAAGCATTATCATCGCATTTTCAAAGCGAAAACAAAAAGAAGGTGGACTTGAATTAGCACTCAGAGATTGTTCTGAAAGAACTCCAAACAGAATAAGTTCTTAAAAAATAGTTCCCAAAAGCAACCTATATAATATGAGATTTTTGTTATGTGGAATATATCCTAACGTTAACATGTTTGTGGTGACGAAGTGAAAACTTACAATAATGGATAAGCCAACTTCAAATAAATTAAATTAACTCAGAAGGGTCGATTTCGGATCGTGTTAAATTTGGGTTGGATCAGTTTCAGGGCAGGTTTCCCTCGCATTGGGTCCGTATTGACTAGATATATTTCGGGTCAGTTCCATAACTGGATTAGATTGGATCAAACCGGAATTCAAGTTACGTATTTGAATAACTTTACGGATTAGATTAGGTCTTGGTTTGGGTGAATTGGATCGGTTTTTTCGGATCGTATTGGGTCTCGACAGCTCTATAATGCACCTCGTCGATGGTAGAGTTAAGTTACACAAACTTTTACTAGACAATTGTCACATGTTAGTCGTGGCTTCTCAAGGCTCAAGTTATGCAGCAGTATCCAACACAGGCAACGACACCCACCCGCTATGTCCCCCGTGTGCTCAACACGGAAAATGACAACCACCGGATGGGTCCATACATCATAAATTTGCACACATTAAATGACACAAGTTTTCAACCTAAACTGAGAATCAATATTGATACACAGAAAGAAACCCAGATTATACGGCAATCCCTTCCTCTGAAACTTGGAAGGGCGAGGTCAGTGTCACGCAATAAGGGCCCATCTCAAGCTACCATAGTATCTGTTTACAGTCATTTTCTCACGAGTTAATGCGCCAATTATTCTTGAATGAAGCATCACCCCATCATGTTAACAAGAAGAATGTTTAACTTTCTTGCATGAAAATCAAAAGATCAAGTGAAACCATCTCTCTCCCATGACCCGTTCAGGGATCCAAATGACCCGGACCAGAAAGGGCAAAAGCGAAACCAAATTTTCAGGAAAGAGCCAACTAAACACAAAACTAATAAAAACAAAGAATGGAGATTCGGGTTTTTATGACCCGAACTGGAACAAAACCGAGAAAAAAGTGATAACCGAAAACCAGACCAGAACCCAGTCCAGTTCCCACCAAAAGAAAATATCACCTAGACCAGTTATGGTTCTGATTCATTCGGACCAGTTTTTGATATGATCGAACACCAATGCACGCATCTGCAGTTTGATCTTTGCTGGAACAGTAGAACCTATCACAACTAGTTGCATATCAACCATATTTCCTACTGGAATTACTATTAGCAACTTACCTCTCTGTCTTCACTTCTACAGTGCACCAATAGGTAAATTCTGAACAATAAGTGAATATCCAGTAGACAAAGAAGATGGCAATGTCAGCTCTTTTTCATTCTCCTGGAGACCAAAGCACATGTTCCTGTTAGATTATAAACAGAGCCCTTCCTACTTCACAGAATCAGCAAGGGCACGTGGAGCCTTCAACCAAGAAATGAGGGTGTGGGTTAAAAAATTGAAGTGTGTAGGGAAGCTGCCTTTCTCTGAGTCAGACTTCATGCCACAAAAGCATCGAGTAACAAGTGAATCAATATGTAACACAAACACAACCAAGGAAAGGATTAGCTGTGCAAAGTGTATCATGGACAACAAGCCATGCAAATGCAATAGCACAGACAACCACATTAAGAATGCAGATGGTTCTTGCAACCAGCCCATGAAGGCCACTAGTTCTTTCTTTGATGCCGTCGTCAACATGAGTGGGATGCTTATAGGTAAAACCTAACATAGCTTCATTATTTCGAACATCATCATTCAACTCAATACTTATTTATGCTCTTAAGTATTCTAATCAATAAAGTATGTTATCAATTTCATGACAGGTCTAGGACAATTATCAACTCCCTATGCCTTGCAGAGTGGGGGTTGGTCCTCCTCTGCCCTACTCATCGGACTTGGTACAGCAAGTGCTTACAGTGGTCACCTTCTCGGGAAGTGTCTTGACAGGGATTTTAAGTCAAGAAGCTACGTAGATATAGGAGAGAAAGCACTTGGAAGGAAAGGGAAAATCCTAGCTTCAACTTTCATCTACACAGAAATCTTCATGGCCCTTGTGGCTTATACCATTTCACTCCATGACAACCTGAACATAGTTTTCACAGGGACGAAGATCAGGGTGCCACTCATACACCTGCCTCAATCAAAGATACTTACAGTGATTGCAGTTCTCATGGCAATTCCGAGTCTGTGGTTGAGAGACCTCTCTTCCATATCATTTCTCTCCACAGGAGGTATCCTCATGTCCCTCCTCATTTTTATGACTGTGGCAAGCACCGCAATATTCGGAGGCCTTAAAACAAACCACAGCATAACAGCACTCCAGCTCGATAAGATTCCTCACGCTTCTGGCCTTTATGCTTTCAGCTATGCTGGGCATATAGTTTTCCCTAACATCCATAAAGCCATGAAAGAACCTTCCAAATTTACAAAGGTATACAGATCTTTATAAATTTATAATCCTAGGACAAATTTTCAGATGATAAGCTATGACTTAACATTATTTTTCTTCATTAATTGTGGGCAGGTGGTCACCGTAAGCTTCGTACTAGTTACGTTACTCTACATATCCTTGGCATTCATGGGAGCAAAACTCTTTGGGCCAGGCGTTAATCCTCAAATAACACTCAGTATGCCTCCACACCGAGTTGCAACAAAAATAGCCTTGTGGGCAACAGTTCTCACACCTATGACCAAATATGCCCTTGAGTACACCCCATTTGCTTTAGAAATAGAGCAAAAGCTTCCTCAAATGAAATCAAGGACAAAGATGATTATAAGGGGTACGATTGGTTCAATCCTGCTTCTAACTATACTAGCTCTAGCTCTTACCATTCCATACTTCAAGTGTGTCCTCAGCCTCACCGGTTCCCTCGTCAGCATTGGTGTAGCCATCATTCTCCCATGCACCTTCTACATCAAGATTTTTCAGGGTGAAGTATCTAGACCTTCCTTCATCCTCAACTTAACGCTTATAACGTTGGGCTCTCTTCTTGGAGTCTCTGGAACTATATCCTCTTCAAGGTTACTTATTAAAACTGTAATAAGGGCGAGACACCAAAAATAGAAGTTATCCTTGTCATTCCATTGTAAGGTAATTCGAGTGGCAAATACTGTAGGATACAAGGACTGTTTTGAAAGAAAAGCATCTACCATATGATAGTGTGATACATATTTTCACCAAAAATAGAAGTTATCCTTGTTCTTAGAATGAGCAGTCTTTCAACAGATAATTCACAAGATCCAGATAGAGATTCAACTATGCACGGATACATTTCAACGATGAGACTATGTTTCACAATATCATATGCTAGATGTTTTTCTTTCAAAATAGTCCCTGTATCCTATAGTATTTGCCACTAGAAGCAACCTAGACAGTTACAAAAAGTTTATTTTAAAAAGGACTAAGAGTCTCTACATTGATGTTGTTTCATCAGAGCAGGAAGAAGTTTTAAGGGATGAAATGACAACCCTATTTTCTTACTGACAGGATTTTACAATACGAATACATTTGATTACAAACCCAATTTCAGCAATCAATTCAAAAGGTTGGGACTCGTTCAAAAGGTTCTGGATCGCAAATTATTAGCTGGATCCCAAATAGAATGAACAGCCATGCAGCAATAAATTTTGCAAAAGCAAGAGGTTGGAAACATCATTTTCAGCAATCAATTGCAGAGCAGCCCCTTAAGAACTCGCAGTAAGTAATCAAACATCTCAGCATTATCAAAACAACTTTATTGCTAAAGTAGCATATGAAAGGTTAGTAGGACACACATTTCAGACAAAAAGAAGGGCTGAGAAAAGCCATACTCTATTATAAATAAGGGAATGTTCATGGATTCTACAACATATTTTTCATCAGTGCACAGTACAAGGCCTATTGACTATTCAATGGTGTACATATCTCAGATTCAGTGCAAGGCAGTAACATACCATCCTAGATACAATTGGATGAAATATGAATTTTCAGCCTTGCTGCATCTTCCTTGATGACCAAAACATAATCTTCATTGTTAAAATCGCTTTTTCATAACAAATTTATCCTTCTTCCATAGTGAATGTACAATGTGCAGAGCCAAGGGGTCTTCATATATCCAAGTAAGGTAGAAACAATGAGGCAGCATTTTTTTCTTTTGAGTATGTCACAAAAGAATAGGAAACTCAACCAAGAACCTTCTGAATATAGGTATTTTCCTTGATGACTCAGATTAATCTCCACTACTAGTCAACTCAAGACCTGCTTGCTTTGCCAATTGTGTATAAAACTAATTGAAAGTAAAGCAGCCAGATTCCTACCAGTGAAGGTTATAACTTCCTGCTTGCATAAGAGGATGGGCAAAGTATGCACCTAGAGTAAAGATGATGATTGCAAAATATGGCAACCTGATAAATTCCTTATAATAATCCTTAGGTAGTTTCTGACGTCCATCAACTATAGCTGCAAAAGGAACAACACTGGTTCGGTCCTTCACAGCCTCAAATGCCTCCCCATATCGTAAAGCTAGCCTTCTATCTCCATTCCAAACTCCAAATAAATGGTGTCCAATTAGGCCAAGAGAGGCAGCAACTGCTACAGAATTTCCAATCCAAATTGTGTGAGCCAGACACCAAATTACCTGCCCAGCCATCTTAATATTGAAAGCTTTATCAGTGTATTGCATAATAGTACTAAAAATGGAAAGAAATTAAAAGGGAGCCAGCCAAGAGATTAAAAAAAAAAAGAGTACAGTTTGATTATCACTGAATCATCCAAAATAGAAATTCTAAAACTATTTAAAAAAAAGGACAGGAGGGAGAAGTGACATCCACAATATAATAAGTACCTGTGGATGCCTGGTAATTCTCATGATTCCAGTTTCCCAAAGGTGCATTTTTGGCTTGTCAACAGCAGCAACTTCTAATAAATTGAATGTTGATGGATATAGGAAAATGAAGGAGATGAAGGAAGATAGCCACATAAGCTGATGAACTCCAGGAAAACTCTGGAGCTGCCATAGCTGAACCCCGTCATATCTGTGATTGATGAAGTAGACCTGAACAATGGAATCCTCAGAATTAGCATAAGTAGTCACATGATAACAGAGTCTAGAACGAAGAAAGACCCAGTAAAAGATTAAAATATATAAAACAAAAAGGGTATCAAAATGTTACCACAGTGCTGACAGCCAAGGGAAGAGATAGTCCAGCAAAGAGAACACGAAAAGCACGCTCTCCGATAAGTCCTTCCCCAATAGTCCTCAAACTAGCCAATCCACTGTGCACCAATGCAAATATGATAATAAGACTTAGCATTACCACCTGCGTAATATTCAGTAAGTTTAAAATGAATCCGTTAGGAAACCGTCAAACTACCAATTCAAGGCAACGAGAGGCAATCAAGAAACATCAATTATTATATTGGCATAATCTAGGAAATAACTTTCTGCCACTGAGCCAAATAATAAATTTGCAATAAGCCAAATTCAAGTATCAGGTGATAGATTTCTACTGTACAACTCACCTCAGGACTATCTGAAGCGCTCTCAAGAAGACCAATAAATGATTTCCCGAATCCGGTGGAGTTGTCAAGCCAGAGGAAATTAAGAGCAAATAAAACAGTTCCAAGAATCAAGGTGAAGTAAATCCAGGAAGAAAGCTTCTGCTGACTCAGTTCGAAAGCGGCCGAGTCTTCTCCGATGAGAACCTCATCATCGGTCTCTCCGATTGAACTTCCAGCAAGCAGTCTCCGGCGAAGTGGCTTGGGTGTCTCATTAAATTGGAGAGCGTTGTAGGATACAGGCAAACTGGAAATTCGCTGAAGTTTGAAAGTTGTAAACTGATATAAAGACTTAGAAAGATGGTTAGGGCTTGGTCTGCGTGGAAGAGATAAAAACGGACATGAGAGGATAAGCGAGGACGCCATAGAAGGGGAACTTGGGAATTAGTGGTGACTGGTATTTGGGCAAAGTGGCAAATTAGAGACACCAGAAAATTGGGTAGTGGCGCATTGCGCACACATTTTTATTTGATAATAGATCAAAGAATTAGGTCGCACACAATTATAATTTTTAACTCATATATTTATACACTTTTATTTCTTAACTATGTATTTATTTACGTAATATATTTATATACTTTTTAAATTTTGGATACGATTAATTTTATTTATAGTTAAATTTATTTTAAAAATTATATATAATGTATTGTAATATATTATTTCATGTATCATAGTTATAATAAATATAAACAACATCATTAAAACTTATTAAATTTATAATAAATATGAAGACATTACATATACTAATTTTTATGCGTAATGTCTTGTAAGATATTAATTTTTATATGTAGTATATTCTATAACATATTAATTTATATGTGTTATTTTAATTATATTTACAATAAATATGGACAAATAACAAACTAATACATTACTTATATTGAATATTGTTCTATAAAAATAATTATTAATTCTAAAAACATTCAATATTAGACTTTATGACTATGGATGGATACAAATAAAATATAAATATTAAAAAATAAATTTGTCAAACTATATTCATATTAATCAAAATATTCAATTAATTATAAACCAAATCTTTTTAAAAATAAAAATAGGTATTATTGTTTGGATGACAAATGGCACCAATCAAATTGGTTACAAACTTCTCGAGAAGGCGAGGAAAGTTTTGGAGAATTTTATGATTATGGTTGAAAACTTATTCTTCTCTCGTTAGCCACGTAAGTTGTGTTTAGAGGATTGAGGAAAAGCAACAAGAAACCTACTATAGCTACAACATCTCGATAAACTCTCCTTCGATTCTCCAATTGACGCTTGAGTGCAGCGTTGACAAATTCAATTGTTGGATTACATAATGACTTTTCTTCTCGTTACAGGTTTGTTATTTGTGCTCAATTATATTGTACTTCTGATTCCAATTTCATGAACGCTTGACTGTTTATTTTTCCTTCTCTTTTGCCACTTTGTGGCAAGTCTCCCTTGACAATGATCTTGTCATGTCTTTAAAGAACTCTGAAGCCCTTAACCTCCCCATTTATGGAGATTTTCGTGTTTATCTTTACTCAGAGTTGTTAAATCCTAGTAACAATGAGGACCTGACATTTGATGTCCAACTTTACTCGCTCTTCATGACCCGTTTTGACCGCTTTCTAGTCTGGTCTCCCATGCTTAGCCACCCAAGACCTCGTTTTGAATTTGTGAGAATATTTGTTTCTTTTGCCTCTCCCGCGCCTGGTTGATTAGTTGTTAAAGTTTCATGATTGTTAAAATTTTGGCGAACTTCCTATCGGTTTAGTTTGTGTAGCCGATTTTCATATCAAAGGAAGATGTTTGGATTTTAATAACTTGGAAAGCCATAGAATTAGTTCTGAATATGTTTTAAAGTTGAATTGTTTATGTATAGTAGGTATGACATCCGTTCGATTTTAAATTGTTGAGATTGCGCTTTATAATACAATGGAATATACCTAGTATTCTAACACATATGTACTTGGTTAATGAATGTTCATGGAGGTCATCAAACGTGTGGGAGTCGCCTAAGAAATATTCACACATAAACTATTATCATTAGTAAAAGGAAGACTTGCTTTGATTGAATAAAAGCTTAAGTGATACATTTAAGTTAATATATTTCTTGATTGGAGTAACGCGTATAATATTTTGACGGTACATTTTGTAGCAAACTGTTTTACCTATTTTTTCTTGTACTTGACATACAACTAGGTTTAAATCATGATTCAATTAGTTACGTTTCTCTTCTATGTACTTTTTTCCTGGAATGGATTGATTTTGGTGGAGTATTTATCATTGGAACTTCATTTATTAATATTATAAAAGTATGATGTTATGTTGACCTTTTGTGGTCACGAACTTTACTATTTTGTTGGAGCCGTTTCACACCCAAGAGATCATTTGCCGCAACTGTTGGTGGCTCGAAGGTTTTATCCAATATTTGAGTGATTGGATCACTTTTGAAAAATGTTGACATGTTGTTTCTTGGCAAGATATTTATCTTCTACAAAGCCCAGGATTGTTATTACCAACAAATTTGTAGTTGATGCCGAGAGAGGGGCAAGCCTTTCTCCCTCTTTTCCCCTACCAAATTTGTATACTCTTTGCGATAGAGCGTGTTAATAAGCTTAGTGTCTCACATTACATTACGTGGTTCTTTGAAGCTTCTTGGTTGTCACGTAACACTTGCAAACTTGGGTGAGCTTTCATAGACGTTGTTTGGTAATTTTTTATTAGAATTCTTTATTTTTCCGTGATTTTGATTAACTTGGACGATGATCGATTTTGTCAATGCCTTTTTTCCGTATGAGAGGTCTTTTATATCTTTAGTTGCCTTTTCTTCTTCATTTTGTTCCCGTGTCACGCCTATGTTCATATGCATGCTTCGTCTTATCCAAAGTTCTTTTGCTTTAGTTAGAATATGGGAATCTATAAATCCATTGAGCTCTATTAAATGTGTGGGATATGAGAATTTTTCGGTGCGGCTATGTAAATATGCATATTTTTTTTATGTTCACGTGTTCTTTTCGGAGTATATCATAAATGGTTCAAGGGTTCCTTTGGTGAAAATTTGATCTATTTGGATTCAAGTGGAATTGAAATTAGAACATGAAAGCAGTAGCTTTGTTTTTATTTTATTTTTATCTTTAATTTAAATTGAGTTGTTTGTGGCAATATGGATGAGGTGCCAATGCACTATGAAAATAGAAAATATGTTACTTATTATAGACAGTTTTATTATAGATAATAATGTTTACATAGAGGTAGAAGGTAAAGGGACAACAAGTTTTTGTTGTCAACCCCTTATGAGTAGCAAACTCAATTCTCCTAAACTATGTCTGGAGACCTAGGCGACAAGACCCGTTGTACCCTCTTGAGAATCGCAATGACATTTGGCTCAAGAAAACCAGTCGAAATCGTAAACTAAGGATTCAAATTGAAACGGGGAATTGAGTTTACAATTTGGATATGCTAAATGTTGAAGAATTCTCGTTACTAGTTTTGATATCATTCTATATCAACTTGACAAGCATTCTTCTGACGGTATCACCTCTCAAATTCAGTCGTTGACATCACCTCCCAAATCCAGTCGCTTGTCGTTGTCTCACTTATGGTCGTTGTCATTCACCGATATCAGAACCAAATTGAAATGAGAAAATGAGGAAGAACTTAATTAGAAGAAAATGAAACCCAATACACTTCTCGTTTTGGGAAGTTGGATAAGTTTGAGGGTGTAGACTTTAGGAGGTGGCAAAAGAAAATGCACTTCCTCTTGACTACACTAAAAGTCGCTTATGTACTCACTACACCTAGACCGGCCGAGCCGGTTGATGATATGGTGGAGTAGATAGAGGTTGTCCGACAAAGGAGAAAATGGGATAATGATGACTACATATGTCGTGGTCATATTCTCAATGGCATGAGTGATGCATTGTTTGATGTCTACCAAAGTGTAGAGTCATCAACGTCGATGTGGGATCAATTGGAGTCTAAGTACATGGCAGAGGATGCTTCATCTCGAAAATTCTTAGTCTCAGATTTTAACTCATATAAAATGGTGGACTCAAGGCCGGTAATGGAACAATACGATGAATTGCTCCGGATTCTTGGGAGGTTCACTCAACATGCCATGCATATGGATGAGGTCATTGCGGTTTCGTCTATAATGGATAAGCTCCCCCCTTCGTGGAAGGACTTCCGCCATGTGCTAAAGCACAAGAAGGAAGAACTCACGTTGGTGGAACTTGGCTCTCACCTTCAAATTAAACAAGACCTTAGGGCACAAGAGGGGGGACTCAAGAAGGAGGATACAACTTCTACTTCCCACGAGGCCAACATGATGGATGGCAAGGGAAAAAGGAAGAGATTCAAAGGAAAGGACAAAGACAAGGACAAGAGAAATAAGTCCAAGAAGTCCAAGAAGAATAATATTGACAAGAAACCAAAAGGTTCTTGTTAGAAGTGTGGCAAGACTGGTCACTTCAAGCGGGATTGCAAGGTTAAGGGCGATGGATCCAAGGGTGGAGGCCAAAGTGGCCAAAACCCCCCAAACCAAGGTGACTCACTTATGAGTCTTGATTATAACTTTGATATAAATTCTTATCTGAATTATGTGTCATTGACTTTTGAATGTTTGTCCATGCAGGATGATGACCTTGGATGGTGGGTGGACTCGGGTGCAACAACTCACGTTTGCAAAGATCGGCGTTGGTTCAAGACATACGTTGTTGTTAACGATGGAGCACTCATACATATGGGAAACGAGTCTATCACCCCAGTTCTAGCAAGAGGACGGGTTGACCTATACTTCACAAGTGGCAAGACTCTAATCTTGTCAAATGTACTACATGCACCGGCCATTAGAAAGAATGTGGTTTCTGGTGGTGTACTCAATAGGCTTGGCTTCAAACAAGTCATAGAAGCCGACCGCTATGTATTATCTAGGAGAGGAACATTTGTAGGCTTTGGTCATTGGAACAATAATATGTTTCTTCTCTCTTTATGTAATCAACTTTCGAATACTAATATAAACAAGAATAGTTTGTTCACATTGTCTTCTTCTTCCAATTGTGATTTTGTTAAATGGCATGCACGAGTTGGACATGTTTATTTTAAGCGTATGAATGACATGACTAAGGATGGTATTTTACCTAAATTTGACTTGCCAAAAGACAAGCGTAAAACGTGCATGTTGACCAAGATAACAAGACTTCCATTTCCTAGAGTTGAAAGAGAACAATCAATGCTCGGCTTAGTCCACTCGGATCTAGGCGACTTGCACTCTACTCCTTCATTAGGAAAGAAGAAGTACTATGTAACATTCATAGATTATTACTTTAGGTATTGTTACGTATATCTACTCTTTGCAAAGAGTAATACCTTAGACAAATTCTATGTATTCAAGAATGAATCAGAGTTGCAACAAGGTACCTTAATAAAAAGACTACGCACGGATCGTGGTGGTGTATTTATGGATAAGGAATACTTTGAGAGTGTCGGGATCATACATGAGACCACGGCACCTTACACACCACAATCAAATGGTGTGGCCGAACGAAATAACCGAGTGCTTAAAGAGATGGTCAATGCCATGTTGTCTTGCTCGGGTCTTGAGCATTCGTTTTTGGGTGAAGCTATGCTCACAGTAAACTACTTGCTTAATCGTGTTCCCAACAAAATAAGCAAGAAGACTCCTTATGAACTATGGTTCAAAAGGAAGCCAAACCTACATTACTTACGAGTTTGGGGATGTTGAGCCATAGTAAAGCTCAATGACAACAAACGTAAAACTTTAGGTGAAAAAGGTGTTGAGTGTGTGTTCATTGGCTATGTTGAATACTCCAAAGCTTATAGGTTCTATGTGATAGAACCAAATGATTTCATCTCGGTTAATACCGTAATAGAGTCTAGGGATGGCGTCTTTGATGAAGATCGCTTCACCTCGGCTCCTAGGCCTAGGGAAGTGATCAACATGACTTTAGATGAGGAACACCCAGACAAGCATCGTAGGATTCAAGATGAATCCTGGCAAGCGTCCCACGGGCTTGACTTGCCAGAGATTGCTCCTATGAGCACCAATTTATCCCAAAAATCGATTTTCCAAGTGTTCTTGGTTGAATGGTCAAGGGATAATGAAATGGATCGTCACTCTTACTTTCATATAGATGAGGATCCAAAGACATTTGACGAGGCCATGAAGTCTCAAGATGTTGCCTTTTAGAAGGAAGCTATCCAAGAGGAGATGGACTCCATTATGGGTAACCATACATGGGAGTTAGTCAATCTTCCTTCCGGTTGCAAACCTTTGGGATGCAAATGGATCTTCAAGAGGAAGATAAAAGTTGACGGTTCCATTGACAAGTTTAAAGCACGCTTGGTCATCCAAGGATTTAGACAAAGGGAAGGTGTCGATTACTTTGACACATATGCTCCGGTGGTTAGGATTACAACCATTAGGTTATTAATAGCTATGGCGGCTATATATAATCTAGTGATTCATCAAATGGATGTCAAGACAGCATTCCTTAATGGTGATATAGATGAGGAAGTGTATATGAGACAACCTGAAGGGTTTTTTTAAAAGGACAAGAGCACAAAGTGTGTCGCTTGGTCAAATCCTTGTATGGACTAAAGCAAGCTCAAAAACAATGGCATCAAAAGTTTGATGATGTCATATTGTCAAATGGACTTAAGATAAATCAAGCTGGCAAGTGTGTCTATAGTAAGTTTGATTATACCTGTCAAGGTGTGATCATATGCTTATATGTTGATGACATGTTGATCTTTGGAACAAACCAAAGACAAGTAGATCTTACTAAGGATTTCTTGTCCACTAAGTTTTCTATGAAAGACTTAGGTGAGGCGGATGTGATTCTAGGCATAAGAATCAAACGTGATGCTAAAGGCTTAAGCCTCACACAATCACACTACATTAAGAAGATTGTCAAACGCTTCCAATGTGATAAAAGTTTAATTGTTAGTACTCCTATGGACTCAAGTGAGAAGTTGATGCCCAACCAAGGATCAGTTGTCTCTCAACTTGAGTATGCACAAGTAATAGGATGTTGCATGTATGCAATGACTAGCACTAGGCCAGATATTGCTTTTGCTATTGATAAATTGAGTAGGTACACAAGTTGTCCTAGCTCACAACATTGGAAGGCACTAAGGCGTGTGCTTAGGTACCTCAAGGGGACCATGAGTTTTGGCATCTTGTATAGTAAGTATCCTTCAGTGATAGAAGGCTACTCGGATGCGTCATGGATCACTAATCTAGATGATCACTCATCCACCACAGGATGGGTTTTCTTGTTAGGTGGTGGTGCCATTTCATGGGCTTCAAAGAAGCAAACGTGCATCACAACCTCGACCTTGGAGTCCGAGTTTGTGGCACTTTCCGTTGCCGGCAAGGAAGCTGAATGGCTAAGAAATTTGGTTCTAGAAATTCCTCTATGGTCAAAACCGGTTTCTCTTATCTCAATTCATTGTGATAGTGCAGTTACGTTGGCTAAAGCTTATAGCCAAACGTACAATGGGAAATCAAGACATCTCAATTTTTTTTTCTTTTAATTGTACACATTAATTGATTGTGTGCAATAATTGATTTTTATTATTGTTTTTTTTCTTTTAGTTGATAATAGTTGTACTTATTGCAAAAAAAAACGTGATCTTACTTGTATTTTTTTCCTTTTAGGTGATAATAACATTTGTAACTATTTTGATTGTGTGCATAATTGTGTACATTAAATGAAATCATTAATTGTTTTTCAGTTTTTTTTCTTTTAAATGTACATATTAATTGATTGTGTGTATTAATTGATTTTAAAAAAAAATAGCAGAACTTTTGATCTTTACATTGTATGATTTCTGTAAACTGTTTTGATGTGTGCATGATGGTGTACGTTATATTATTTATTAGATAAACTTCTTTTATTTATTTTTTTGAGATAGAATTGCTTCTATTAGATTAAACAAAAAGTAACGAAAACACAACATAATATATTAAGAAATAATCACACTTCGATCTATAACATTAATATCACAATGAGTCTTATAGATTTTGATTTATTTAGACAAAAAATTTATACATTAATAGAATGAACATGTACGTGAATGTTCCCAATTTTACTATGATATTAGGGAGTATAGACTCGTGCTACACACGAGTACTTCTAAAATTAAATAAATTTATTTAATTGATAATTACGATAATAAATATTTATCTTAATTATTTTAGCAAAAATAACCGATAATAGGCTTTATTTTCTCTCAACGATTAGGTTTCCAATATATTTTATTGTATCAAGTATTTACGGATCATTTGATATGCTAAGATCGAAGGTCGTGAAATGATAATTAAAATTTTAATTATATCATTCATATTTTCTAATAAAGAGATATGTTTGATTATGGTACAAAAATTGTAACAAAATTTATTATAAAATTCTAATCTTATGTGTCTATAATTTTAATTATAAATATTGGTGTAGAATATATAATTTATATGAAAGGGGTGTGATTAGATTGCATGCATTGAGATAAAATCTTTTGCAAGAAATTTTATTTTGCATATAAATTAAAATTTAAATACATACATGAAAGGTAAAGAATGTATTTGATTATATACGTTGAGACAACATTTATTACAAAAAATCATAATCTTATTTGTAGGTAGGATATTAATATTGTTGCTAGTTTTGTGGTTAAAAAATGTGAAATTTGTAATGTTTCCACCAAAAAAATAAATGAAATAGATTAAATTTTGTTAATTTGTTCTTATAATTATCTTCATCCAATAAACTCTATACAGTCGAAATCATGCATATTATCAATCGACGTCCCGATTCTTGAAGGACATCTCATAACGACAAAGAGGACAAACGTGACTCTTACTCAACCACTTAACAACACAACCCTCATGAAACACGTGTAAACAAGGCATCGCAGTCGAATCTCCTCTCTTCTCAATCTGGTCCATACAAATTACACATTGACAATCAACATTCCTCCAATCGATCTCAAATCGTTCACATTCTTCCATCTCCACTCGTGATCTATCACTAATCACCCTTCCACATAATCACGGGTTGCGAGTTTCATCATGAACCCAACCTCCTTAAATGACTCCATAAAAACTCTATCCTCCTCCTCTTCCTCCGTCGCTCGTGGTTGAACATGGAATTTAACCACATGACTAATTGCATGTCTTATCCTATGCCGATGTGCACAAGTGTGGTCGGCATTAACGACATTATAAAACGACACGATATTTTCGGCAAAGCCGTTAACACTTTGTACACAAAGTAAAGGGTAACAAGAAACCAACTTGTCACACACTTTGTGTTTCCAATGTCGTAAGAACAAATCGTAGTTGGAAAAACAAGAGCAGATAAAGCATCGGATACGTTGGCGTTGCTCATCGGCTATGTAAACTTCGATGATCGTACACGGTAGTGGGATGGACCGGGCGGCGACTCGTTGCAGGTGCTCGGTTGTACGCACTGTGTAGTTGAAGTCACCAGTCGAATATGTCACTGCCTCAGTCTGTCACATGGCTATAGGCTTGATCGACTTGCCGATAGAATGCAAAAGACATGGTTAAATTTATAAATCTTGGTTTAGTGCTCAAGTTTTATCATGTTGATGATAGATAATATAAGATATTATTCTTTTGTTTCATGATTTTAGATTAGTTACCATACAAACTTATTTTCTCACCTTTATTAAATCATAAAATATTTATTTTATTAATATAATTTGAAGTATGTTTAGTGTATACATATATATATATATATATATATATATATATATAAAAGAGTCATGTTTGGTAAGTAGATAAAATATAAGTTTACAATAGGATAACTATAATATGATAACTATATACATAATTTAATAAAAGATAAAATTTTAAGAAAATGGTATGTGGATTATTATGATTTAGAAAGATCCACATTGAAGTAAATGTTTTGGCTTTAATATAGTGCATATATATAATTGTGATTGTTTAGAGAGGAAGATATAAATGTTTAGAAGAAAGTGATATATATATTCTAATTGCTTTATAAATTTATTATGGGTTAATATATAGAAGAGAGACACGTAGGATAAATACGTTTTGCTGATATAGTTAAATTATGCATATTCTATATTATAAAATTAAAGAAACTCAAATTTCCATTAATCTTATGTTTGATTAATTAATAAAATTTGTATTTTTCATATTTTTTTTATGTATATATTTGATCATAAATCAACGACTTTAAGTTTTACCGATATCTCTCCATAGGCATTTTCTATTATTTTAGTTGTTGAAATTTGTAATGAAATGAGACTCATTAAAACTTTGTTAATCTAATAAATTGTTTTCTATAATTGACATTCTCATAATTTTCTTCGTCTCATAAACCCTATACAACTGAAACACCACAAATGAATAATTGACAACCCGAACATCAAAGGACATTAAAATTATTTAATTGATAACTCTGATAACAAGTATTTTTGTTAATTGTTTTGGTAAAAATAACCGTTAATTGACTTTATATTCTCTAAAAAACTAAGCTTTGTTGTTTGAACTTGGTTTTTCACAATGTTGCAATCCATTTTTATAGGCTGAATAGAATCTGGTAATTTAATATTGTATTTTTAATGAGAATTGATAAAGGCTTTTGAGTTTCTTTTGATGTTGTCAAGGTGATGCGTCACTTATTTGCCCGCAAGTGATAAGTCTATATTTTAATTGTGTACATTAAATGAATACATCAATTGATTTTCAGTTTTTTTTTTCCTTTTTACGTGATAGTAACATTTGTAACTATTTTGATTGTGTGCATAATTGTGTACATTAAATGAAATCATTAATTTTTTTTTTCAGTTTTTTTCTTTTAATTGTACACATTAATTGATTGTGTGTATTAATTAAGTTTCAAAAAAATAGCATAACTTTTGATCTTTGCATTGTATGATTTTTGTAAATTGTTTTGACGTGTGCATAATGGTGTACGTTAGATGAATTTATTAATTAATTTTCATTTTTTTTTTCTAAAATTGATAACTCTGATAACAAAAGACTAATCATTAATTGAGTTTCTTTTGATGTTGTCAAGGTGATGCGTCACTTATTTGCCTACAAGTGATAAGTTATTCAAATTTTACAACTAATAAAATAAACTTGTAAAACCTATATTATAATAAGCTTTATTCTACAAATAAAGGGCAAATAGGGGCTATTTTTGTATTTTGCTCAATTATACCTTACAAACAATTTGATGTTAATTGAATTTGCTTCTTCTTCCTTTTCACTCGAAGCCCTAATTTCTCAAATCACAAATCCTCTTCACAATATTGATCGTCACCCATCGTTCAGATCCTTACTCCCCATACTCGATATTGCCGAAAAGAATCCTCAAAATTGACACATGGAATCAAGAAGCGTTGTAGATAAGTTGCCCATAGTAGTTTCAGCTCTCAAAATGAAAGATATACATACTGCAGATTTGCATCATCCATCTTGAACAATAATCCTCTTATTTAAACCAAAAAAAATTAAAATTTACAATATTTTTAATATTTTTAAATTACAAAAACAACTTTGCACCTGGTGTATATTGTGCTTGAGAGTAGGAGGGCCATTTTATATTGGGCTTGAGAGTAGGGGGCCATGAATAAGAGAAAAAATGTAATCGTCATAGTGGATCTTGAATTCTTGAACATCTTGCATTTTGTACAACGAATGATTGTCATGAACAACAAACAAAGATTATAAAGGTGCTAAGGTATCCCAAATGGATTTATGGCATCCCATTTTCGGCATATCATGAGTTTAATCTTAGCCTGAGTTTATTTCATCAATTCTTCAATGTTGTCATAACTTTCTGCATCTCCACTTTTGTGGGAACCGGATGAACCTTCTTTCATTGCAATTTGCTTCGCTTACAAAAAAAAAAGATAACTATATTCATACATGAAGTCTGAAATTATATTGATCATGAGGATGGTGAGAGGAAAATAACAACTGACCTACAAAGTGGTGCTAAAAAGAGATAATAGTAGTGTTGTTTGAACTTGGTTCTTCACAGTGTTGCAATCCATTTTTATAGACTGAATATAATCCGATAATTTAATATTATATTTGTAATGAGAATAGATAAAGACTTTCAAGTTTCTTTGGATGTTGTCAAGGTGATGCGTCACTTATTTGTCTGTAAGTGATAAGTCTATATTTTAATTGTGTACATTAAATGAAAACATCAATTGATTTTCAGTTTTTTTTCCTTTTAATTGTATACATTAATTGATTTTCAGTTTTTTTTTTTCCTTTTAGGTGATATTAACATTTGTAACTATTTTGATTGTGTGCATAATTGTGTACATTAAATGAAATCATTAATTGTTTTTCAGTTTTTTTTCCCTTAATTATACACATTAATTGATTGTGTGTATTATTTGATTTTCAAAAAAATAGCAGAACTTTTGATGTTTGCATTGTATGATTTTTGTAAACTGTTTTGATGTGTGCATAATGGTGTACGTTAGATGAAATCATTAATTAATTTATAGTTTTTTTTAATTGTACCCATTAATTGATTGTGTGCATTAATTGATTTTCATTATTGTTTTTTGTGTCTGCCCAGTCTAAATTGCCGGATTTTCCATGTATTAACCCTTGGTTGTTCAATTTCAGTTTTTTTCCTTTTAATTGTACACATTAATTGATTTTGTGCATTAATAGATTTTTATTATTGTTTTTTCTTGTAGGTGATAATAGCTGAACTTTATTGGAAAAAATGTGATCTTACTTGTAGGTTGGATAATACATATATCACGACTCACGAGTTGTTTTTGCGGACTAGGGGCTTGTTTACTTGTAGCTTATTTGTGTTTCATTTAGTTTATAATCCCTGAGTTTTATTTTTGTAGGTGGTTACTTATGAATTGGTTTATTTCTCTAGGGGTTTATTTGGGTTTATAAACCACTCAAAAATAAACTTTTCATACCAAGGTTATTTTTGCTTGCAAGAGTCTATTTTTGTTTAAAACTTAATTTTGGTCTTGTGTTTTTCCATCTTATTTGTTTATCCTTAGGTATTCAACGTTATTGTTCGTTTTTTTAGGGGCATTTTGAAGTGAAGTAAAGTAAACCCAAAAAATAAACTCCATGTAAACATCCTTATCTGGCTTATTCATATAAACCCATCGAGAAATAAACCTGAAAATAAACTATAAACTCATATAAGTTCATTTAGAACTAAATGAAACACAAATAAGCTACAAGTAAACATGTCCTTACTTTATAAACCCGAAAATAAACCAATCTAAAGCCGTAGGTTTCAACGGTCCAAAAACTAATATCTGGACAGCGCACATCAGAAGCCCAAAGGGGGCGGCCCAGCTCACCTCAGTTATTTAACATCATACTGGCAATTTAGGGTTTTCTCCACCGGCCTTCACCGTCGTGAACCAGAGAGAGAGAGAGGAACAGAGAGAAAATGAAGACGGTATTGGCGTCTGATACCATGGACATCCCCGAGGGGATCACCATCAGGATCAATGCCAAGATCATCGAAGTCGAAGGGCCTCGCGGAAAGCTCCTTAGGAACTTCAAGCATCTCAACCTCGACTTCCAGCTCACCACCGACGAGGAAACCGGTAAGAGGAAGCTTAAGATCGACTCGTGGTTCGGTTCCAGGAAGTCCACGGCGGCAATCAGAACCGCCATAAGCCACGTTGAGAACCTCATCACTGGCGTTACTAAAGGCTACCGTTACAAAATGAGGATGGTTTACGCTCACTTTCCGATCAATGCCAGCATCGCCGCTGCCAGCAAGAGCATTGAGATCCGTAACTTTCTCGGAGAGAAGAAGGTATGTCACTTGTACTCTTTGAATTGTTTGAATTTAGTTGCAAATGTAATTCAAGTTTTTCTAGTTTGTCTGCTGTTGGTGCTATGACAATGTATATACCTCAAGTTTTGTAGATTATTAGTGTTGTTTTAATCGTTTGTAATCGGTTTGATTTTGTATGTGTGGCTGCCTGCTGTGATGAAGCCTGTGCATTTATGTTATCATCACAGTGTGCTGCTGAAAGTTTGTAATCTCCTTATTCCATCGTTATCGACTTCTCATATACCCTGCTTCTTAAACCTAGTTAACCTTACAAGAGCTCACTGCCATGACTGAAGATTGATTTCATTATCTATCTGCAGCTTTAATATAAACCCGAACATAAAATTTTGGTGTTTTATATGAATTGATGTTACTTCGCGTCGTACTGTGTTGTGGTTCATGTAAATTTGGAAGGGGCTTATGCTTTTAAGCTGTGTAAAATCACAAGTTTGATCAGAAAATAGGCAAAGTTCGGAAATTGGTAATGATCACCTGGATAAACAGCAAAGTAAACACCAGCATTCTAGTTTAGAAACCTGTGTACTTATTTGTATCAATGCAGTTGAAATCTGTAGTTATATTGCTGTAAAATATACACATTGCTCAGCAGATGTATGTTGTTATCCGTGAATTAAATTGATCTTAGTCACTCATTTGTATTTTCTTGATGCCTTGTGGTGAGATATGTGTTTGAATGAACATGTGAACCCTAAAGTATTTCATTGCTTTGGGTCTTTTAGGTAAGGAAGGTGGAAATGCTTGATGGGGTAACTATTACTAGGTCTGAGAAGGTGAAGGATGAGCTTGTGTTGGATGGGAATGACATTGAACTTGTATCCCGATCTGCTGCTCTCATTAACCAGGTAATGTTTCTATTTTCATTCATCAGACACTATTCTCACTCCCATTTTGTATATGGATTGACTGTTCTTATCTTATAACAGAAATGTCATGTGAAGAACAAGGACATCAGGAAATTCTTGGATGGTATCTATGTGAGCGAGAAGGGAAGTATCGTCGAGGAGGAATAGATATGTTAGGATACTATGTTTTGTCTTGACAGGTTTTTGGCTCAACATTGTATGGTTATCCAGATTCCAATATAAAAATGACAGTTTGTTTTGTTCAATAGATTGATCAAATAGGTTTCCTAGTTATTTTCTTTATCCCTTCCATATCTCATTTTGTTTTGTTCAAATGATATTTACTGCTTAAATATGCTGCCAAATACAGTAATAAACCCTAGGCTTTGTTTGGGAAGCAGAAGCTGAATGAAGCGGGATTTAAGTAGCTGATTGTTTTTAATAAGCTAGTATAGCTTTTGGGAAGGACGTTCTGACCGAAGTTGATTGAAACGTAAATTTACCAAAAAGGGCTTTATTAGTATTTTAGTATTTTATAGTGGTTATATATTATGGTGATAGAAATAATTATTTAAATTGATTTTATATTTGAATTAATATTATGAAATATTATTTTTTGAAGTAAAATTTTGTAATTAAAATTGTCTTAAATTCTCTATCATGAATTGGAACCCTAAAATAATTATTATTCTAAGCGTCAATAAATTCGAATTGAAATATATGATAAATAATATTTTAAAACATTAATTGGAATGTTTTTTTAAAAATTGAAATCTTCCTTATGTGAAAGCTTTACGAGCCACTTACTGCTTCTCACCCCGACAGAACTCTTCGCCATTTGAGAAGCATAAGCACCCCGACAGAACTCTTCGCCATTCCTTCGCCTGGAGATGGGCAGCAGCAAGGAACTCGCAGGTAAGAGATCTCCACCGTCTTCAGTTTGTGGATTTCGAGTTTCGTTTGTAATACATTTGGGGTTTTAGGGTTTTTGATTCAGCTACACATTTACCTCGTTTGTTAATCGAGTACTCTGATGACATTTGGGGTTTTAGGGTTTTCGATTCAGCTTCACAATTACCTACTGAGCTTTTGAATTTTCTTACACAGAATAGCATGTTGTGACAGATTTATGTTGTTGTTGTGCTTCTTGATGTTGTGACAGATTTACCATTGTTGATCTATTTGCAAACTCTGGGGTCATTGACGTTGCGATAGATTTACCATTCTTGACCTATTTGCTGTTGTGCTACTTGTTGGTGCTTGTTTCCGTTGATATGATATTTTGAATTGTCTTATAGAATAGCATGTTCAATACATTTCCATTTGAATTTGCTTAAACAATAGCATGTTGTATGTGACAGTAGTAACATCTATAATTTTTGTGAGTGTTGTGACATTAGTATCTTCTATGTTTATGCTAGTATTGTGACACTAGTATCTTCTATGTTTACACTAGCATAATGACTAATACACATGATGGTTGTTGTGAAATTATCAAGTGATTGGTAAGGTTGTAGAGAAGAAGTTTAATTGGACTGAGGAGTCAACTAGGACGTTCTTGAGGGTTTGCATTGAATATCAAAAAGTCCACGGTGTTGATCAACCATTCAGTTGGGTAGAAATTGCTTATGTTTTAGAGAATCAAATAGGTAGGAAATGTCCTCCTATAAAGCTAAAAAACAAGTTTGATCATAGGAAGAAGTTGAACAAACTTTGGAAAGATTTGAGGCACGGTGAGACAAGTATTGGATGGGACCCTGTCAAAGGTCGAATAACAGCTGATGATGCTTGGTGGGAAACAAAGATTAAGGTATTGCAGCTTATGTTGTACAGATTTTTTAAGTAAAGTATGCACTAAATTTGATTCCTTACTTTTGTTGTTGTTATTTGTTGTAGGAAAAAGACGAGTACAAGCAATTCAAAAAAGAGGTGTGGCAGCTGACTTGGAAGAGTTATGGGAGCAAATTTTTAGTGGGATCGTAGCTACGAGGAAACATTGTGTTACCCCCTCTATGGATCCTTGTTTTCTTCTACAAGGCGGGGGAACTGAAAAGCCTAATGAGGGTGCTAAGGAATTTGCAAATGAAGAAGGAGAAAACAGTGACAGTGAGTTTGGAAATTTAAACAACATCGACTTCAATGCTCCTAATGACGACATTCTGAGAGACATCCGAGAACAACTAACTTCATCAAACCCTTCTACCAACATCAATAAATGTACTAAAGCTGCATCCAAGGTCTCGAAGAACTCTGCTAGAACCACACCATCTGGAGTTGGCTCAAAACATCGTAAGAAAGGGTCCACCAGTGCACAACTGTATAGTGAACACCTTGCAATAGTGGAGCAGACCAGTCAGAAAATGCTCACCTTGTTTGAGGTAGAAGCTGCTACATCTGCATCACCGAGAGAGAAGTGTACATTTCAGCATGTTAGGGAATTACTCGAAGAAATGGTGAAGGAGCAGCTTGTAGAGGAGGATTCTTTGTTGTGGTGTTTTGCTACTTCACAACTCATGAATGAGTCGTTTAGGCAGATGTTCATCAACATTCCACACCATGCTGAGAGGATTGCTTTTATGAAATACTAATATGTTGAAATCAAAGGTGTCAGTCCATAATTGGTTGTTTCCTCCGCCTGATGAATTGTAGTCTTGAGTGTTGAGAGTTCTTCCCAATTGAACCGCATTGCTATTTTATGTTTTTCTTTTCTCAATTGAATTGTAGAGGTTGTTTCCTCCGCCTGATGAATTGTAGTCTTGAGTGTTGAGTGTTTTTTTTTTTTTTTCCAATTTAACTATTATGAAGGTTTTATAGTTTGATTGTATTGAACGTTTGTGTTGGTTTCATCATGGTTAGGTAGCTAATATGATGGATGATTGTTCGCTCCAAACGGTGTGTGCAAGCTTTAAATTTATAACCCTAGACTTAAGCTTAAAACAAGGATGCGAACCCGCAGTGTACGGGTCAATCGTAGTAAAAAGCAAGAAATTCCAGGGGTCGATCACAGGGACTCAGTGAAACAAAGTCAATAACGGTAAGCTTCGTGAATACTAACCACAAGAGCAATTAACACAATCAAAGATGAATAAGAAGTCAATAAAGCAAACATGCAATTCTAGGGATTAAAGCGTCTAGTTGTGGTTCCAACTCAAGATCTAAAGATAAGCGGACAAAGCTGAGATTTTCGCAAGGGGAAGGTGTTACTAAAGTGGAATAGATCACCGGGTAAGTCTCACTACTCACTAATCCTAAACCGCAACTCCTATTACCGGGTAAGTCTCAAGGAATTAAGATAAGGAATTATAACCTCAAACTAACACACCATCTAAGGGAATAGAATCAACCTTTACCGGGTAAGTCTCAGGCTAACTCACAAAGATGGGATGAAAGCACACTCAAACCCCAATAAAGGATAAACCTTTATTACCTACACTTATGATCGTTGGTACACAAACTAAGGAATTACCGGGTAAGTCTCATCCTAAGCTTGCTTTGAACCAGGAAAGGTGTAATAAGAATAGGATTTGACAAACTCTAACACTTAACTCTCAGTTTAGGATCAGATGAGTCACCTCGGTCAGCCAGATTCCACCCCGGCCGAGATGTTCATCGACTGAACGAGATGCTTAGGGTTAAGGTTAAAGACTCGAACTTTCAGGATCCTACTGGAATCTAAGATTATTCTATCATTGTTTTTCCCACAACGTTCAGCCAATCACCCTAGAATCACACAAGGAAATTAGCCACTCATCATCATTATGAAAGTATTAAATATATAGGAAGAAGGTGAATATTTGAACAAGAAGAATTTAATGAAAAAGACTTCAATAACTGAATCAAATATCACAACAAAAGCGTTCCTTGGATATAAATCCAACAAGACAAGACAACAAGTGAGGGAATTAAAGACAATCTTACAAAACCCTCCAAAAAGCTATAAAAGCTATGATCTTCAATCTTCCTTCAACCTTCAAAAAGGTTCTTCGAAACTCCCAACTGGAGTATGGCTGTTGTGGTGTAATAGGTGTAAGTGGGATGTATGCGAGATTTTGCGCTGATAGCGGATGTAGCGGGGTGCCGGATTTGTGGGAAATCCGACCCTTTTTATAGGAAAATAACCCTCCAAAGATAAGATATCTTAGAAAGATCTTTTCCCATAAAAATAGGTAAAATATTAGATCTTCTTCCTTCCAGGAGCCAAGCCCAAAAATATGAGATCACTTTCCAAAGATAAAAGATCTCAGCCAAGAATAAAATATTCTCGCCGCGTCCTAGGTGTTCGCCTCGGTCGAGTCGGCGTCTCTGGATCACCTCGGTCGAGATGAATCTCTGGTCAACCGAGGTGAGTCATAACTGAATGTGAAATCTCTCAAAACTGGTCCAAAGTGAATCTTTAATCCATGGCCATGCTCCCTGGATGTAGCTCCAAATGACTCATGACTCCTTTTGCTCCTTTTTGATGCAAAATGTGCCATTTTACCTACAATTACAGCAAAACTAGGTGTAGACCTCGATTCCCGCAAAGGTAGATGAAATGGTAATATAATCACATATTATACATGCTAACATGCAGATTATTGAAGATAAAACGTCCAAACAAACCCCAAAATATAGACTATAATTCATGCTATCAATGATTCCTTTGGTTATACCGTGCTATGTTTTCTATCATTTAATTGTGTGTGTGTATGTTATGGTCAATCTTGAATCATCTCCTGATGTTCAATTGATTGCAGAAGCGAAGAAAAGGCTCAAACGACGACAAAAACAAATGATGTTTGCAAACTTATGGCTGAAGATGAACAGTTCATTGTCCTCCATGCATTACTTCAGTCACATACACAAAGAACCATGTTATAATTCAGAATTTACAGGTTACAAATGGATGAGGCAAGTTGTAAAAGCTAGAATTTTCGAATCCTAATAAAGGATGATTAAGGGTGATTAAGTTAATCATCGATATCAATTAACCCATAACTCGCGAATAATGTGTAGATGACGAGTATGAATTCCACCGTCATGATCTTGACGTAACTTTGGACTTATGGGGAAATTTCCACTTTTTCCTCCGGGAAATAATTTTTACCCTCTAGTATTATTTGGAGCATTTGGGAGCTTCAATTAATAAAACTGCAGTTGAGAGAAATGATCAGGACATCGGATATGTTCTAGATATGAAATAACATGAAAAAGCAAAATGGTCAAAAGAATTGCTATTTTGTTTCTTAGCGGCTAAGAAAGACGGCTTAGGAATACGCGTTTTCCGAGTAAGTTGCGGAATAATTATCCACACAATATGTCAGATTTATTATTCCAATTTCGAGAAGTTTGGAGAAGGGCTCAAACCGCCTTGGGATCGGTAAAAGGATAATTATCGACTTTGTTAAAAGGATAATTATCGTCTTCGCTATAAATAGAGGAAATTCTTTTATTAATTCATTTCCTTTCACGTTTCCTCGTAAAAACTCTAATTTCTCGCAACCTTCAAATTCAGATCTACTCTCCGTTTCTAATCCGATTTCAAATCCATTTGAGTTTTCGGAATCCTCTCTTCATCCTCTTCATATCGGTACCGAGTTTGTGTTTTTCCGAGCACATAAAGGGCTGGTCGAACATATTAGTTGTTTGGATGGTGGCGCCGTGTTCGCTCCAAACGGTGTGTGCAAGCTTTAAATTTATAACCCTAGACTTAAGCTTAAAACAAGGATGCGAACCCGCAGTGTACGGGTCAATCGTAGTAAAAGCAAGAAAATTCCAGGGGTCGATCACAGGGACTTGGTGAAACAAAGTCAACACGGTATGCTACGTTAATTCTAACCACAAGAGCAATTTAAGGCAATCAAAGATGAATAAGAAGTCAATAAAGCAAACATGCAATTCTAGGGATTAAAGCATCTAGTTGTGGTTCCAACTCAAGATCTATATATAAGCGGACAAAGCTGAGATTTTTGCGTGGGGAAGGTGTTACTAAAGTGGAGTAGATCACCGGGTAAGTCTCACTACACACTAATCCTAAACCGTAACTCCTATTACCGGGTAAGTCTCAAGGAATCAAGATAAAGAACTATAACCTCAAACTAACACACCATCTAAGGGAATAGAATCAACCTTTACCGGGTAAGTCTCAGGCTAACTCACAAAGATGGGATGGAAGCACACTCGAACCCCAATAAAGGATAAACCTTTATTACCTACACTTATGATCGTTAGTACACAAACTAAGGAATTACCGGGTAAGTCTCATCCTAAGCTTGCATTGAACCAGGAAGATGTAATAAGAATAGGATTTAGCAAACTCTAACACTTAACTTTCTGTTTTAGGTCGGATAAGTCACCTCGGTCAGAAGAATTCCACCCCGGCCGAGATGTTCATCAACCGAACGAGATGCTTAGGGTTAAGGTTAAAGACTCGAACTTTCAGGATCCTACTGGAATCTAAGATTATTCTATCATTGTTTTTCCCACAACCTTCAGCCAATCACCCTAGAATCACACAAGGAAATTAGCCACTCATCATCATAATGAAAGTATTAAAATATATGGGAAGAAGGCGAATATTTGAACAAAGAAGAATTTAATGAAAAGACTTCAATAACTGAATCAAATATCACAACAAAGCGTTTCTTGGATAGCAATCCAACAAGACAAGATAACAATTGAGGGAATTGAAGACAATCTTACAAAACCCTTCAAAAAGCTATAAAAAGCTATGATCTTCAACTTTCCTTCAACCTTCAAAAAGGTTCTTCGAAAACTCCCAAATTGGAGTATACTGCGGCTGCTGCGTTGTATGCGAGATTTCCAGCTGTAAGCGGATGTATGCGGCCTCCTTGATTTGTGAAAATCCAACCCTTTTTATAGGAAAATAACCCTCCAAAGATAAAATATCTTAGAAAGATATATTCCCATAAAAATAGGTAAAATATATGATTCTGCATATCTCCTTCCTTCCAGAAGCTCAGCCCAAAAATATAAGATCACTTTCCAAATTTAAAAGATCTCTTCCAAGAATAAAATATTCTCGTCGCGTCCTAGGTATTCGCCTCGGTCGAGTTGGCGTCTCTGGATCGCCTCGGTCGAGGTGAACCTCTGGTCAACCGAGGTGAATCACGACAGAATGTGAAATCTCTCGAATCTGCTCCCAAGTGAATCTTCAATCCATGGCTATACTTCCTGGATGTAGCTCCAAATGACTCTTGACTTCTTTTGCTCCTTTTTGATGCAAAACGTACCATATTACCTGCAATTACAACGAAACTAGGTGTAGACCTCGATTCTCGCAAAGGTAGATGAAATGGTAGTAAAATCACATAATGTACATACAAACATGCAGAATATGAAAGATAAAACGTCCAAACAAAACCCAAAATATAGACTATAATTCATGCTATCAAAATACCCCATACTTAGCCCTTGCTTGTCCCCAAGCAAGTTCCTCATATAAAAGACAAGATAGAATGGATTATAATCAAGAAAATCAATGAAAAAGCCTTTCAAAAATTATTTTAT
The DNA here is from genome assembly GCA_033239045.1 of Fagopyrum esculentum. Classification (NCBI taxonomy): domain Eukaryota; kingdom Viridiplantae; phylum Streptophyta; class Magnoliopsida; order Caryophyllales; family Polygonaceae; genus Fagopyrum; species Fagopyrum esculentum. The sequence continues at coordinate 128,852,089 of BSUD01000005.1, read as the reverse complement.
GGTGTGCAACTATCATAGATCACTCTAAGAGAATACTTCCTGGAATTAAAAACTTAATATGATCAAAACATTTTATAAATATAAGAAAGTTGTTCATCTTTGCATAAAATCATAGAATGCATAATAAATCATAATTATCAAAATTAATCATGTATAATCCAGTTTAAACCGCTAAGTCAATCAACAAGCTCAAGGTCTCAAGGGCTTCCCAAGAGAAAAGGTCAAGAAACGTGTAGGGTAGGGATGTATGTAAGGAAATGTGGTGCTAGAATCCGGGAAAAGGATGAACTTCACTTTCACTTTGACTTGCAACATCTTCCACCAATAAGCTTTGCTTATTTCGCACTTTTTTCTTTTTTTTACTTTACTTTTTGGGATGCATGGACAGAGGTGCACAATAACCGAAGCCTAGGAAATCTGCAATCGTCAATTTCTCGAGATGCATCAAACCCTTGATGCACATACCATGACCCGTTAGGAATATCGCTCAATCCGACTTTGGCAAGACACAAACACCCGGCTATGTGAATGGTGCCGAGTTACTCATCTTCATGATTGACTTCCCCAAACCTATTATTGCTTTCTAACACTTCACTTCCAGCCCACTCTTCAACTTTAACTTGCTTTCACCACTTCGCTTGCTTCCAAATTCCCGGATAGGTAAAGGGAGGCAAAATGTATATGAGGGGCTAAGCATGATCAAGAAGAAGAAGAAAAAGAAAATGAATTGCCTTGGTCTTTCCAAGAAGAATGTGAGAGAACTTAACCTGCGGTGTCAACCTTCAAATTCAACATAATTTGGATAAAAACAAAGTATTAAACATGCTAATAATTTCAAACAAAGCACTTAGCAACTTAAACATATTATAAAACCTTTCAAACACACAAAGAATTTAAAAACAGTAGGTAAACAAGATCTTCACTGAGATCATATCCAGATCAGTAGCACAAAATCGTTTTCGAAAACTTTCTGTTACGCCGCCTCGGTCGAGGTGTTCTTGGTTCAACCGAGGTGAAACACCTCGTTTCGCCAGAATCTCCCCGGTCGAGGTCAAAATTTTTTTTTTTTTTCGGTTCTGTTTCGACGTTTTTCTCAATCAAATAATCTGTAGGTATGCATGTAATATCAGATAATCATATAAAGGTAAGTGAAGCATAAATATGAAAGTATCCGATGAATATAATACATCAAAAGTATCGAATACATCAAGTAGTCACGTAGTCAAATAATACAGACAAATACCCCATACTTGAGACACACTGTCCCAGTGGGTATAATAAAAGTCTAAATGAAAGAGGACTCACCGGATAAAGAGCCGAACTGCATAAAAATATAATAAATAAAACCCTGCAGCTCCTCAGTAGTCCTCATCCGGTGGTGGTGGTGGTATGTAGGGAAACTGAGTCGGATCATAAGGATGGCCCATGATACGCTCAAACTGTAGCTGAGCCATCATGTGCTGATGATGCTGCCGCTCCTGCATCTCGCGGATATCCAATGAAAGTGCAGCATATGAGTCGATAACCTGATCCGTCAGGTCATCGATCCGTCGGTGTGCAGCTCTGTCCCTAACTCCCCGCCTCCTGCGCCTAGCGGGCCTGACCGGAGAAGTCTCAGCTGGCGCCGGCTCAGTGTCCTCCTCATCCTCATCTAGATCAATAATGGGAGGCGCGCTCGTCCCTGCTGTATCTGTCCCTGTGTCCATCGGGACGCCGCCTCCTCTCTCATCAACTGTCTCATCGTCGTCGTCATCCTCATCAGCCTCCTCAGCCTCCTCCGCAGGGGCAGCTGCTCCCTCTCCGTAATCCTCCATAAGTGGACCCCAAGCAGTCTGCCAGTAATGTGGATCGAAGACAGAGAACTGTGCAGACCATCTGATGCCCTGAGGTGCAGTCTGCTCCCATGGCATAGCGACGTAGGGTGTAGTCAGTCCTCGGGGAACCAGAATCCTCCGAGTAATCATCTCCTGAAGTCCGAGCGGCTTGGCAGCCGCCACCATGGTACACCTACTCAGATCCATATCTTGATACCTAGCGATATGGGTCACTATCCCTCCACAGCATATATCTCCCTTCCCCTTGGCCTTGATCCTATGCAGATCCTCTGCCAGCATCAAGCCAAAGTCGGGGTATCCTCCTGTGACCATGCAGTATAAGGAGAAGAGCTCACCTTGTCTGATCTTCTGGGGCGTCTCAGTACGCGCCAGAAGTGTCTCGCTGAAGATCCTGTGTACCAACCGAAAAGCTAGATGATAGATAAGCTTCGCCCTGGAATCACCAGGGCGCCACCTGTCTGCATGACTCGTAATGTGGGCAATCTGACCCCAGAACTCTCTAGCTACAGCTCGGGTCGGGAAATCTACAGCGGTGGGGGTAGGGAAGCCAAAAATGTCTCTCCAATAGTCAAGAGGTACTAGGTAGTTCCGGTTCATCAACCGGTACTTCACAGCCCTCTCTGTGGGGAGGTAAGTGAAGGAACTGACAAACTCGAGGGTCGGCTCAAGGTAGGCTGGGGCTCGGATCTCAGTAAACTGATCCAGCCCGACTGTGGTGATCATCCTCCTAAGCTCTCCATCTACGTGGAGACAGTCAAAGGCAGAAACGTCCAGAAATCTGGGAGCGATAACTGGACGACTAGCAATGCGGTCATAATCTACCCGGTGTCTCTCATGGATCACCGGGATGGAAGGTCGGGATGAGGAAGAAGAAGGGGAAGGAGAGGATCTATCTCTAAGGGCTAACAATCTGTCAGAACTCATTTTCAAAACACACTGTCAGACTACCTCGGTCGACTGACAACTCCAAGAATCACCTCGACCGAGGTGCAGAACGACTGGACCGAGGCGAAGACAGTTCGATTTCCACTCTCCGATTTTCAGTTCTTTTCCCCCTAAAATCACTACCGATGCTTCCTAAGGGGTACTTATAGATTTCTTCAACAGAATCAGGGGAAACCAAAGCCCAAATTGCAGAAAACGAACGAGTTAGGGTTTTCGAACGTTTTTACCTCGTTTCGGTCGAAACGCTCAAATTTCTTGCAGATCTGTAGTTGCAATCGATTCCTCTACCCTTCAATTGCAGTTTGGAAGCAGAAATCTTCGAAAACGAGTGAGAGACGAAGGAGCGAAGTGCTTCTGTCCGCCGCGGTCGAAATGGGGTAAAAAAAAGTGAAAAGTAATTTTTCCCTTTTTATACCGTTCCTGGATCTGCTGTCACCTCGGTCGAGATGGTCTCGACTGGCCCGAGGCGGTATGGACCGAGGCGGTTCTGTAGAAACCCTAGTCGCCTCGGTTGCTTCAAGAATCAACTCGGTCGAGGTGTTCTGACAGTGACCGAGGTGCTTCTGTCTTCTCAGATTCTCGAACTTCTGTCCTTCCAGATGTGCTCCTTCCTGTTGTCTGTCCAGAATGCCAAAAACAAAGCAAAGCAAAGCAAAAACAAAAACTATCTAAGCTAGACTAGAAAACGGGAAAGAAGAGCAATACCTTGGGTTGCCTCCCAAGAAGCGCTTGATTTAAGGTCGCTAGCTGGACCATAATGCGTCTCAAAGGAGGTAGATCGGCGCAACCTCCTCAACCGGCGTTTCCGGTTGGTACTTCTTAAGTCTATGACCGTTGACCTTGAAGTTTCCGCTAGTTTCGCCCCATATCTCAACTGCACCATGAGGGAAAACATGTTTCACAACGTAAGGTCCGGTCCATCTAGATTTCAACTTACCTGGAAAAAGACGGAGGCGGGAGTTGAAGAGTAGAACTAAATCTCCCTCGTTAAGCTCCTTTGGAACGATACGCTTGTCATGCCATCTCTTCGTCCTTTCCTTGTAGATTTTGGCATTCTCATAGGCGTTCAAACGCAGCTCTTCCAGCTCGTTAAGTTCCAATAGTCGCTTCTCGCCAGCATCTTTAATGTCAAAGTTCAACCATTTGATAGCCCAATACGCTTTGTGCTCCAACTCAACGGGCAAGTGGCAAGACTTCCCATATACCAAATTATAAGGGGTGGTACCTATGGGAGTCTTGAATGCGGTCCTGTACGCCCAAAGAGCATCGTCTAATTTCATGGACCAATCCTTCCTCGTTCTAGAGACGGTCTTCTCCAAAATTGCCTTGATTTCTCTGTTCGAGATCTCGACCTGTCCACTAGTTTGAGGATGATAGGCGGTTGATACCTTGTGGGTTACCCCATACTTCGATAGAAGTGCTTTAAACTTCCGGTTGATGAAATGCGTTCCTCCATCGCTGATGATGATGCGTGGAGTTCCAAATCGTGGAAAGATAGTTCTATTCAAGAACTTTACAACCACCTTGGCGTCGTTAGTGGGAGAAGCAATGGCTTCAACCCATCTAGAGACGGAATCAACTGCAAGGAGAATGTAGAGGTTTCCTCCGGAGGATGGAAAAGGTCCCATGAAGTCAATCCCCCATACATAAAAGATTTCCACTTCTTGGATGTTGTTAAGTGGCATTTCGTTCCTCCTTGATAAGTTCCCTGTTCTTTGGCATGCATCACAAGAAACAACAAAAGATTGCACATCCTTAAATAATGTAGGCCAAAAGAAACCGGAACGCAATACCTTAGCGCATGTTTTATCGGTGCTAGCATGCCCTCCGCAAGGAAGTGAATGGCAATGCCTTATGACGCTATTAACTTCATCTTCCGGAATGCACCTTCGAAGCATCCCATCCGGTCCGCGCTTGAATAGCAGCGGTTCATCCCAGTAGTAATGTCGTACTTCCTTGAAGAATCTCTTCTTTTGAGAGTACGTCAATCCGGGTGGTATTTCCTGGCAAACAAGATAATTCACAATATCAGCATACCAAGGACCTTTATTATCAGAAAGTTGGTGGAGGGAATGATCCGCCAACTGTGGGTGAATGTCAGAGAAGGGAGTAGAAAAATTGTTATTCTCGGCAATCTCAGTTGATATCGTCTCGCGGTCGACCTCGGTCGAGGCGCAAAGGCGTTGACCGAGGTGTTCTTCAGACGCCTCACTCCGTCCAGAAGGTGCCTCGGTCGAGGTACTGCTACTGGATCCGAGGCTGGAATTCTTCGTTTCCTGGACTAGCTTCTCAGTTTTAGCTCCTGGATCCTCTTCCAGTGCCCTCAAGCTCTGTATATCTGCATCACAAGAAGCATCTATACCTTCCTCCATTAAACTGAAGCTAATAACTCTTTCGAGTGAGTCGTTAATAAGGATAGAGCTCACCAATTCTCTTGATTTTTTTCATCGTAGATGTTGAAGATATCATCAGTTAGTTGCTCCCCTTTCATGGCTGCAAGTAGTGCGAACTCCACCTCATCGCCACCAACGTTGAATTTCAACTTGGCGTTCTTGCAATCCACATTGCAACCCGAAGTTGCTAGAAATGGCCTCCCGAGAATGATGGGAACAGGGTAATCTGCGGGAATGTCAAGCACGACAAAATCTATAGGTAGATAGAAGTTACCTAACTTGACCGGAACGTCCTCCAAAATGCCCACGGGATGGGTGATGGAGCGATCCGCCATGTAGAGTCGAATCTTGACCGGTTTGGGCTCTCCAAGACCGATCTTAGTGCATAGCTCCAGCGGGATGATGCTCACGCTGGCTCCTAGATCGCAAAGGGCTTCACAAGTGACATCCCCAACTTGTATGGGAATGCAAAATGAGCCGGGATCTCTCAATTTAGGTGGCATCTTCTCCTTCATGATCTTTATGAGTTCCGAAGATTTAGATGTCATCCTAACTTCACCAACATCCTCCAGCTTCCTCTTCCTTGATAAGATTTCTTTTAAGAACTTCCCATAGGCGGGCATACCTAGAATAGCATCAAGGAAAGGAATGTTAATATGTAGCTTATTCATCAACTCAAGGAACTTACCAAAGTGCTTGTCTAGATGTGCTCTGGCTCTGGACTGAGGGAATGGAAGTGGTGGTTTATATGCAGGAGGTGGAACATAAGTTTCTGTCGTTCCTCCTGCTTTCTGTTGCTCTGCCTCGGTTGGCATCTCGGTCGAGGTGTTCTTCGACTGGATCTGGACCGAGGTGGTCTGCGTCGAGCGAGGTACTGGATCAGCAGTTTTGAGTCCACTCCTCGTCGTTATGGCCATACACTGGCCCTTAGGGTTGGTTTCCGTCTTTGCTGGAAGCTTCCCTGGATCTCTTGGCGCTTCATTCGCCCTATTAGCAAGTTGTTGTTCAAGGGACTTTTGGGCCCTCGAAAATGAAGTCATAGAATTCTCCATAGCGCCAAGCTTGATCAAGATTGCCTCCAGAACTGCGTCCTTCTTTTCCGGCTGAGACGAACTTGATCCTTGCCCTTGGCTTTTCAATGGAGTGGAAGAAGAAGAAGGGGAAGAGAGGAAAGGATTAGAGGAATCATTAGAATTGGAGTTTGAATGATTGTTACCGTTATTTTGGTTATTCGCCCTCCAGTTGTTGCTGTTGGATCCTCTATTGTTGTTGTAGTTGTTGTTTCGGGGACCGTTATTGTTGTTACGGTACCCGTTGTTGTTGTTGTTTCTTTGCCCTTGCTCTTCCTTCTTAGTTTGAGCCATCAAGAGCTCTTTTAATTCCTTCACGTCATTCTTCAATGACGAGAGTTGATTGTTGTTGGGTTGAGTCTCTTGAAAGTTGACTCTTTTAACTCCACCTTCGGCTCCTTGGTGGGTATACTTCTCCATGTACAAGGCTTGCTTCTCAATGAAGTCCCATGCATCATCAATCGCCATGTCCATGAAGGTACCGGCGGAGAGTAGTTGGAGATTGAACTGGGTGTTTCCGTCCAGCCCTTTGAAGTAGATCTCCAACAACTCGATCTTTGGAATCCCATGATGTGGGCAATCCAAAAGAATATCCTTGAACCGCTCCCAAGATTTGGACAAGCTCTCCTTGTCCTTCATGATGAAAGCATTGATCTTCCCTCTCATTTCAGCAGTCTTTGAGGGGGGAAAGAATTTGGTTAGGAATTCCGTAGTCATCTCCTCCCATGTGCTAATTTTTCCTGGAGGAAGAGATTGATACCAAGTAAGAGCTCTATCTTTTAAAGAAAAGTAAAAAGGTCTTAGCTTGTAGTTGTTATTTTCAATTCTAGAAGGCCGCAAGGTCTCCATCAAGATCTCGTAGTTTTGAAGATGTTGATGCGGC
>BSUD01000005.1:128718977-128844953 GCA_033239045.1 Fagopyrum esculentum | reverse complement strand
AGATGTTGATGCGGTGACTCCTTCTCTAGCCCTCCGAATTGACATTGGCGAATCATGGCTAGAACTTGCGGTCGAAGTTCGTAGTCATGATCCGCTGGATCTCCTAGGTTCACCCCTGGACGCCTCAGCTGCTGATTAGGGTCCATCCTTTGACCTAGGGTTTGCGGGATTCCTGCAAGAAGAACACCTCGGACTGGTATCCGAGGTTGATGTACATCGACCGGGGCGTCGGGTACTGGAATCTGCCTCGGTCGAGGATCGACTACTGGATCCTGCATCGGTCGAGGATCAACTACTGGATCCTGCATCGGTCGAAGTAGAATCTGGTTCCGAATGGCTGCAATCTCAGCTTCGATTGCTGCAGTCCTGGCTTGATTCTCTTCTTTCTCTTGCCTTAGCTCTTCTTTACTGAGACGTAGCAGCTCCTGCGTCTCTCTCAATTGGGCCGCAAGATCGTGATCGTCTTGTTGGGCCATTTTCGCTTCTCTTAAGCGTCGCTTGTATGTCTTTTCCGGTTCGGGATCGTAAGGAACGATTTCCTTCCCAGCGCGGGTTCTTCGCATATACCTAAGAAAGAACCTGCAAAAGTCACTCAAGTAGAGTGGTAAGATGAAACGGGGCAAATGCCCCAAGAGCAAACCGTACCGGCTCGGTCTAGACCAAGTCCCCGGCAACGGCGCCAAAAACTTTGTTCGCTCCAAACGGTGTGTGCAAGCTTTAAATTTATAACCCTAGACTTAAGCTTAAAACAAGGATGCGAACCCGCAGTGTACGGGTCAATCGTAGTAAAAGCAAGAAAATTCCAGGGGTCGATCACAGGGACTTAGTGAAACAAAGTCAACACGGTATGCTACGTTAATTCTAACCACAAGAGTGATTAACACAATCAAAGATGAATAAGATGTCAAATAAAGCAAACATGCAATTCTAGGGATTAAGGCATCAAATTGTGGTTCCAACTCAAGATCTATAGATAAGTGGACAAAGCTGAGATTTTTGCATGGGGAAGGTGTTACTAAAGTGGAGTAGATCACCGGGTAAGTCTCACTACACACTAATCCTAAACCGTAACTCCTATTACCGGGTAAGTCTCAAGGAATCAAGATAAAGAACTATAACCTCAAACTAACACACCATCTAAGGGAATAGAATCAACCTTTACCGGGTAAGTCTCAGGCTAACTCACAAAGATGGGATGGAAGCACACTCGAACCCCAATAAAGGATAAACCTTTATTACCTACACTTATGATCGTTGGTACACAAACTAAGGAATTACCGGGTAAGTCTCATCCTAAGCTTGCTTTGAACCAGGAAGGTGTAATAAGAATAGGATTTAGCAAACTCTAACACTTAACTCTCAGTTTAGGATTGGATAAGTCACCTCGGTCAGAAGAATTCCACCCCGGCCGAGATGTTCATCAACCGAACGAGATGCTTAGGGTTAAGGTTAAAGACTCGAACTTTCAGGATCCTACTGGAATCTAAGATTATTCTATCATTGTTTTTCCCACAACCTTCAGCCAATCACCCTAGAATAACACAAGGAAATTAGCCACTCATCATCATAATGAAAGTATTAAAATATATGGGAAGAAGGTGAATATTTGAACAAAGAAGAATTTAATGAAAACACTTCAATAACTGAATCAAATATCACACAAAATCGTTCCTTGGATAATGATCCAACAAGACAAGACAATCAAGGAAAGGAATTGAAGACAATCTTACAAAACCCTCCAAAAAGCTATAAAGCTATAGTCTTCAAATCTTCCTTCAACCTTCAAAAAGGTTCTTCAACTCTCTCCCAAATTGGAGTATGATGCGGCTGCTGCGTATTCTTTGCTGTAATCGAGATCGTATGCGGTGTATGCAGCCTCTAAGCATCATCGGATTTGTGGAAAATCCAACCCTTTTTATAGGAAAAATAACCCTCCAAAGATAAGAAATCTTAAGAAGATATTATCCCATAAATATAGGTAAAATATATGATTCTGCATATCTCCTTCCTTCTAGAAGCTCAGCCCAAAAATATAAGATCACTTTCCAATTTTAAAAGATCTCAGCCAAGAATAAAATATTCTCGCCGCGTCCTAGGTTTTCGCCTCGGTCGAGTCGGCTTCTCTGGATCGCCTCGGTCGAGATGAATCTCTGGGCAACCGAGGTGATCATAACTGAGTGTAGAATCTCTCAAAAACTGGTCCAAAGTAAATCTTTAATCCATGGTTGTGCTTCCTGAATGTAGCTCCAAATGACTCTTGACTCCTTTTGCTCCTTTTTGATGCAAAACGTACCATATTACCTGCAATTACAACGAAACTAGGTGTAGACCTCGATTCTCGCAAAGGTAGATGAAATGGTAGTAAAATCACATAATGTACATACAAACATGCAGAATATGAAAGATAAAACGTCCAAACAAAACCCAAAATATAGACTATAATTCATGCTATCAACTTCCTTCTTCACAACCTCTTTCATGATCGGATTTAACCGTCTTTGAGGTTCCCGTGAAGTCTTATGATTATCCTCCATTAGAATTCTATGCATGCAGAAAGAGGGTTTAATGCCAATAAGATCATCCGTGGTGTAACCTATGGCTTTTCGATGCTTTCTCAGGACATGCATTAGTTTAGTTAATTCAGAATCGGAGAGGGAAGCGCTAACAATAACGGGATAAGTAGAATCCGGCCCAAGAAAGATATACCTCAAGTGACTAGGGAGTTGTTTAAGCTCCACAACTGGGGGTGCTTTCTGGGAGGGATCTGTGCTTCCTCTTTCCAGTGGAGTGGTGTCAGAAACTGGACTAGATGCAGTCTTAGTTTGATATCGTCTCGCGGTCGACCTCGGTCGAGGCGCAAAGGCGTTGACCGAGGTGTTCTTCAGACGCCTCACTCCGTCCAGAAGGTGCCTCGGTCGAGGTACTGCTACTGGATCCGAGGCTGGAATTCTTCGTTTCCTGGACTAGCTTCTCAGTTTTAGCTCCTGGATCCTCTTCCAGTGCCCTCAAGCTCTGTATATCTGCATCACAAGAAGCATCTATACCTTCCTCCATTAAACTGAAGCTAATAACTCTTTCGAGTGAGTCGTTAATAAGGATAGAGCTCACCAATTCTCTTGATTTTTTTCATCGTAGATGTTGAAGATATCATCAGTTAGTTGCTCCCCTTTCATGGCTGCAAGTAGTGCGAACTCCACCTCATCGCCACCAACGTTGAATTTCAACTTGGCGTTCTTGCAATCCACATTGCAACCCGAAGTTGCTAGAAATGGCCTCCCGAGAATGATGGGAACAGGGTAATCTGCGGGAATGTCAAGCACGACAAAATCTATAGGTAGATAGAAGTTACCTAACTTGACCGGAACGTCCTCCAAAATGCCCACGGGATGGGTGATGGAGCGATCCGCCATGTAGAGTCGAATCTTGACCGGTTTGGGCTCTCCAAGACCGATCTTAGTGCATAGCTCCAGCGGGATGATGCTCACGCTGGCTCCTAGATCGCAAAGGGCTTCACAAGTGACATCCCCAACTTGTATGGGAATGCAAAATGAGCCGGGATCTCTCAATTTAGGTGGCATCTTCTCCTTCATGATCTTTATGAGTTCCGAAGATTTAGATGTCATCCTAACTTCACCAACATCCTCCAGCTTCCTCTTCCTTGATAAGATTTCTTTTAAGAACTTCCCATAGGCGGGCATACCTAGAATAGCATCAAGGAAAGGAATGTTAATATGTAGCTTATTCATCAACTCAAGGAACTTACCAAAGTGCTTGTCTAGATGTGCTCTGGCTCTGGACTGAGGGAATGGAAGTGGTGGTTTATATGCAGGAGGTGGAACATAAGTTTCTGTCGTTCCTCCTGCTTTCTGTTGCTCTGCCTCGGTTGGCATCTCGGTCGAGGTGTTCTTCGACTGGATCTGGACCGAGGTGGTCTGCGTCGAGCGAGGTACTGGATCAGCAGTTTTGAGTCCACTCCTCGTCGTTATGGCCATACACTGGCCCTTAGGGTTGGTTTCCGTCTTTGCTGGAAGCTTCCCTGGATCTCTTGGCGCTTCATTCGCCCTATTAGCAAGTTGTTGTTCAAGGGACTTTTGGGCCCTCGAAAATGAAGTCATAGAATTCTCCATAGCGCCAAGCTTGATCAAGATTGCCTCCAGAACTGCGTCCTTCTTTTCCGGCTGAGACGAACTTGATCCTTGCCCTTGGCTTTTCAATGGAGTGGAAGAAGAAGAAGGGGAAGAGAGGAAAGGATTAGAGGAATCATTAGAATTGGAGTTTGAATGATTGTTACCGTTATTTTGGTTATTCGCCCTCCAGTTGTTGCTGTTGGATCCTCTATTGTTGTTGTAGTTGTTGTTTCGGGGACCGTTATTGTTGTTACGGTACCCGTTGTTGTTGTTGTTTCTTTGCCCTTGCTCTTCCTTCTTAGTTTGAGCCATCAAGAGCTCTTTTAATTCCTTCACGTCATTCTTCAATGACGAGAGTTGATTGTTGTTGGGTTGAGTCTCTTGAAAGTTGACTCTTTTAACTCCACCTTCGGCTCCTTGGTGGGTATACTTCTCCATGTACAAGGCTTGCTTCTCAATGAAGTCCCATGCATCATCAATCGCCATGTCCATGAAGGTACCGGCGGAGAGTAGTTGGAGATTGAACTGGGTGTTTCCGTCCAGCCCTTTGAAGTAGATCTCCAACAACTCGATCTTTGGAATCCCATGATGTGGGCAATCCAAAAGAATATCCTTGAACCGCTCCCAAGATTTGGACAAGCTCTCCTTGTCCTTCATGATGAAAGCATTGATCTTCCCTCTCATTTCAGCAGTCTTTGAGGGGGGAAAGAATTTGGTTAGGAATTCCGTAGTCATCTCCTCCCATGTGCTAATTTTTCCTGGAGGAAGAGATTGATACCAAGTAAGAGCTCTATCTTTTAAAGAAAAGTAAAAAGGTCTTAGCTTGTAGTTGTTATTTTCAATTCTAGAAGGCCGCAAGGTCTCCATCAAGATCTCGTAGTTTTGAAGATGTTGATGCGGCGACTCCTTCTCTAGCCCTCCGAATTGACATTGGCGAATCATGGCTAGAACTTGCGGTCGAAGTTCGTAGTCATGATCCGCTGGATCTCCTAGGTTCACCCCTGGACGCCTCAGCTGCTGATTAGGGTCCATCCTTTGACCTAGGGTTTGCGGGATTCCTGCAAGAAGAACATCTCGGACTGGTATCCGAGGTGGATGTACATCGACCGGGGCGTCGGGTACTGGAATCTGCCTCGGTCGAGGATCAACTACTGGATCCTGCATCGGTCGAGGATCAACTACTGGATCCTGCATCGGTCGAAGTAGAATCTGGTTCCGAATGGCTGCAATCTCAGCTTCGATTGCTGCAGTCCTGGCATGATTCTCTTCTTTCTCTTGCCTTAGCTCTTCTTTACTGAGACGTAGCAGCTCCTGCGTCTCTCTCAATTGGGCCGCAAGATCGTGATCGTCTTGTTGGGCCATTTTCGCTTTTCTTAAGCGTCGCTTGTATGTCTTTTCCGGCTCGGGATCGTAAGGAACGATTTCCTTCCCAGCGCGGGTTCTTCGCATATACCTAAGAAAGAACCTGCAAAAGTCACTCAAGTAGAGTGGTTAGATGAAACGGGGCAAATGCCCCAAGAGCAAACCGTACCGGCTCGGTCTAGACCAAATCCCCGGCAACGGCGCCAAAAACTTGTTCGCTCCAAACGGTGTGTGCAAGCTTTAAATTTATAACCCTAGACTTAAGCTTAAAACAAGGATGTGAACCCGCAGTGTACGGGTCAATCGTAGTAAAAGCAAAAAAATTCCAGGGGTCGATCACAGGGACTTGGTGAAACAAAGTCAACACGGTATGCTACGTTAATTCTAACCACAAGAGCAATTTAACACAATCAAAGATGAATAAGAAGTCAATAAAGCAAACATGCAATTCTAGGGATTAAAGCATCTAGTTGTGGTTCCAACTCAAGATCTATAGATAAGCGGACAAAGCTGAGATTTTTGCGTGGGGAAGGTGTTACTAAAGTGGAGTAGATCACCGGGTAAGTCTCACTACACACTAATCCTAAACCGTAACTCCTATTACCGGGTAAGTCTCAAGGAATCAAGATAAAGAACTATAACCTCAAACTAACACACCATCTAAGGGAATAGAATCAACCTTTACCGGGTAAGTCTCAGGCTAACTCACAAAGATGGGATGGAAGCACACTCGAACCCCAATAAAGGATAAACCTTTATTACCTACACTTATGATCGTTAGTACACAAACTAAGGAATTACCGGGTAAGTCTCATCCTAAGCTTGCATTGAACCAGGAAGATGTAATAAGAATAAGATTTAGCAAACTCTAACACTTAACTTTCTGTTTTAGGTCGGATAAGTCACCTCGGTCAGAAGAATTCCACCCCGGCCGAGATGTTCATCAACCGAACGAGATGCTTAGGGTTAAGGTTAAAGACTCGAACTTTCAGGATCCTACTGGAATCTAAGATTATTCTATCATTGTTTTTCCCACAACCTTCAGCCAATCACCCTAGAATCACACAAGGAAATTAGCCACTCATCATCATAATGAAAGTATTAAAATATATGGGAAGAAGGCGAATATTTGAACAAAGAAGAATTTAATGAAAAGACTTCAATAACTGAATCAAATATCACAACAAAGCGTTTCTTGGATAGCAATCCAATAAGACAAGATAACAATTGAGGGAATTGAAGACAATCTTACAAAACCCTTCAAAAAGCTATAAAAAGCTATGATCTTCAACTTTCCTTCAACCTTCAAAAAGGTTCTTCGAAAACTCCCAAATTGGAGTATACTGCGGCTGCTGCGTTGTATGCGAGATTTCCAGCTGTAAGCGGATGTATGCGGCCTCCTTGATTTGTGAAAATCCAACCCTTTTTATAGGAAAATAACCCTCCAAAGATAAAATATCTTAGAAAGATATATTCCCATAAAAATAGGTAAAATATATGATTCTGCATATCTCTTTCCTTCCAGAAGCTCAGCCCAAAAATATAAGATCACTTTCCAAATTTAAAAGATCTCTTCCAAGAATAAAATATTCTCGCCGCGTCCTAGGTATTCGCCTCGGTCGAGTTGGCGTCTCTGGATCGCCTCGGTCGAGGTGAACCTCTGGTCAACCGAGGTGAATCACGACAGAATGTGAAATCTCTCGAATCTGCTCCCAAGTGAATCTTCAATCCATGGCTATGCTTCCTGGATGTAGCTCCAAATGACTCTTGACTTCTTTTGCTCCTTTTTGATGCAAAACGTACCATATTACCTGCAATTACAACGAAACTAGGTGTAGACCTCGATTCTCGCAAAGGTAGATGAAATGGTAGTAAAATCACATAATGTACATACAAACATGCAGAATATGAAAGATAAAACGTCCAAACAAAACCCAAAATATAGACTATAATTCATGCTATCACGCCGTCCAAGTTCCGGAGGATTTGAAGGTGTCCGAGCATAGCCAACGTCGTTGTGATTCCGAATCTTCTTTCGGATTGTCACTCGGGTGAGTAACGAATAAGTTATAAATTTATTCATTTTCCGTATTGCGATTTGACCTAAATTGACCGTAGGCTTGTCAAAATGGATAGTTGGAAATTCCATTATGCTCGTTACATTATTCTAGTGATTATGAGATATTTGTTTGATGAGATCTGATGATAGTTGGGTTGAGAAACTGCCTGCGGGCAAAACTTTATTCTGATGAAATTTAATTAATTAATTAAAGATTAATTAATTAAATTAGGAATCTAGAAAACGCTATAAGCTAATTAAATTCGAAGGAATGAATTTATTTGATGTTTGAAGCAAGAAGTTTAATACGAGGAATATGATATTCTCGACAGGTGGTGTTGAAGACGGTAGACTAACTATAACTTAGTTGCTCAGTAAGCGTATCCAGGTAAGTCTTCGGACTTACTTAGCTTCGATCTGCAGAAATCCGTGCCTGAGAGATTTATATCTCACTGTGTTCATATGTGTTGTTGTTTTGAAATGCCTTGTTGTGTTGAAATGTGAATGTTGATATGCACTGAAATGTTTTATATGTGAAGCATGCTTGATGTGTTTTATGATGAAAATGACGTTATGATGTTTAAAGCATGCTTAATGTTGTTATGATTATTATCATGTCATGTGTTCGCTCGAAAAGTGTGTGCGTCAAAGTCTTAATATTTATATCTAGAACTCAAAGCAAAGCGAACCCGCAGTGTACGGATCAGCTGTAGTAAGGTAAGAATTCCAGAGTCGAACTCAGGGATTTGGTGAGAATAATTCCAAAATCAATTATCTAGCGAAAATGCAAAAGCTTTTGTGATTAATAAAGAGGGAAATGATTCCAAGGATTCAAGTATCCGATTTCGGCTTTCGATTCAAAACACTTCTATAGATATAAGGACAGAGTTTATATTGCCAAGATTATGTGTTCAAAGGTAAGTATCGTACGGTGAAGTTCCGAAACCTATTTATCTAGTCCAAAGGTTCTCTCTATAAGGGTTGTTGAGGCTGCAATATAGAAAGGTCTAAAGACAAGAATTATGCTCGAACTAACTATCTAAAACCCCAGGATATGACTCTCCAAAGTAAAGAATAGAAAGCACAATTAGAATCTTAATAAAGGATGTTGAGTCTCTCTATTACCCAAATCTTGTAATCTTAATCTATTAAATGTAGAATCAAGTTTGAAGTCTCTTGATACACTCAAATAGAGGTTAAAAAGGTTAAACAAGGTTGGGATTTAGGCAAGGATTAGTTTTGATTAAAGATTTATTCAATTAAAGTTCGTCAGAAGAATAAATCGTGATGTTCATCATTAAATCGGCCGATTTACTCAAGAACACCCCGATTTTCCTGTTATCGCAAAACTAAGATCTAAACTCTCAAGGTCCTAATGTTTGAATGAGTTCAGTCTATCATCATCTAAGCCTTAATCATCAACTATTCTCCCCAGAATCACAATGGTTTTAGCCAACCATTTTCAAAATTGAATCAAATTAAAGATTGAGTGAAATATCGCAAACAAACCCGAATCTTGAATAAAAACTCAATAACCTTCAAATATGTAAACAAATCTCGAAACTGATCAATGTATCTCTTAAGTAACTCAAATTCGTGTTCAAAAACCACAATTACTTCAATGGAACAAAGAAATCTCACAAACAATGATCAAGATTGACTTTCCAGCTAAAGTGCTTCAATCCTTCCCCAAGAATCTTCAATCTCTCTCAAACGTGTAAAGATTTTCCGCTGCGGCCTCCTTTTTGGGGATCCAAATCCTGGGGCTGTCACCGTCCGCCTTTCAATGTTGAAGGCTATCGGATATATGTAAGGATAAATCTAGGGTTTAACGATGAAACCCTAAATATTTGGGCTGAAAAGAAGTCGAGCCGCTGGTATCAGAAAATACTCTGGGCCGCGTCAGACGGTATCAGAAGATACTTTGGCGCGTCCTAACTTCCTTTTATTGCTCCTTTTTGTCCCGCTTCAAGGCTTAATCCTTAAATATGCTATTTCGCTCCATAATTCGCCAAATTACCTACAAATGCAATAAAACTCTGTGTAGACCTCTATTCTTGCAAAGTAGGTGAATATAACCATAAATGCCATGAATGTATGTCTATGCATGCAAAATAAAGGGAAAATCTATATAAATACATGCCTAAAAATAGGTCATAATTCATGTCATCATCATGGTTATGAGAAATGGTTAAATGAACATGTGTTAGCCTATTGAGGCGTGCTATTAAATGACATGATAAGCTTGATGAAGAATGATAATGTATGACATGGTAAGCCTGTTGAGACGTGTGATATGATGATGATCTGTAAAGGTGAATAGTATGTAAATTGTTTAAGACTCTGAGCTAACCATTAGTCAGGTCGATAGCTATTGCAGTGAATGCCGGTGCTCGGCCAAGCCCGGATCACTTGCGTTTGTATAAGAATGACACCGAGTCTGATGGAATTCAGGCTCGGGTCGCACACCTAATTAAAATGGTAAATGTTTGCATTAACATGAATGGGAAAATGTTGCATGTGGCTAGGGGTTAAGACCATAACCCGCCACGAGAAAGCTTGGCCCGTAGACTTGATCAGTCTGGCTATGACCTAAGAGCAAATGTCTGAATTAACCTAATTTGTGCAACGGTGAGCTCACACCAAAGCCAGAACCGTATAAACAATGATTCCGGATCTGGTCCGGGATCGCAAATTATAAATTTCATATTGCATTCACGTGCATCATTCATAAAAGCATGATGTCATCTCATGAGCACGCTATATGGTATTTGAATATATTTGGTGTGTTGTGATGTATTGATATAATCTCTCGTGGATAGATTATGATCGGTAGCTAACGATTTTAAACCGATCCTTTTTAGGTAATGTTGATTATAGGAATGCTTCAAGGATGTCAGCTGCAGGAAGTGGACATCCGAGGCAGTGTTAACCCAGGGGTTGGTTGGACTACTTTTGAAACTAATCGCTTGCAAGCGAGTCTTTTGTTAGTTGTGTGCAACTGTGTACACATGTTGATTTTAGGCTGAAGTTTTAAGACAACTGTTCAGGTGTCATGTTTTGAAGTGTCATTTTGGGATATACATACTAACTGCATGCAATGTTATTATGTAAATGTTTTCTAAATGACAGGTTGAATATTTTCATTATTTCTTCGTGCTTCTTGTTACAAGGTCCTATTTGTGAAGTTGTTGTCGGGCTAACTGTTGGGACCCACTGTGTGGTGCTTAGCCTCATGACGTATTGAGTTACTTAAAACTCGGGTCGTTACACAAGTGATGGATGCAAACTCGGGGCTTAGATGTATGAGAGCCTTTAGAATGGAGCCCAAAGTTCTGTAACATTTATGTGACGAGTTGGAGTCAAATTACGGTCTAAAATAAGGTCGTGACATGACTGTGTTGGAGAAGGTGCGTATTTTGTTATACACTTTAGCTTTGGGGATATCAAATCGAGAAGTTTGTGAGAGATTTCAACGTTCCGGAAAAACAATCAGTCGAACAATAAATGAGGTTCTAGATGCAATCACAAAAAGGTCAAGGGGGTACTCGAGACTTGCAGGGAACTTCTACGATCGCGTGACCCAACGTTTTCTAGTATACCTACACAGATATTGGAAAATGAAAAGTACAGTTTTTTCGAGGTATGGACTACATCTTCTAATAATATGTACAAAAGATTAGTTATGGGCTATAAGATTACTAAGTTTAAGCCCTTTGTGGTGATATGTGACCATAAATGCAGGGGTGCATAGGTTGCATAGACGGAAGACACATTGATCCAACGATCCTTGCAAAAGAGCAGTTGTCATATAGAGGAAAGAAGGGCATGTGTACCTTTAACGTGATGGATGTATGCGACCTTGATATGTACTTTACATTTGTTTTTGCCGGTTGGGAGGGTTCAGCTCATGATGCCCGTGTTTTTGATCATGTTCTTAAGACAAAATCATTCAACTTCCCCCATCCACCTGAAGGTATGACTATTTAGATCACATTGGTTTTAGTTATTACATACATTAAGAAAAAATGTACGTGATACTGTTGTTTCTAATTTAATGTAGGAAAATACTATTTGGTCTATAAAGGCTATCCAGACAGACAAGGATACATGGCACCATACTCTAAGGTGAAGTATCACCAATCACAATTTGAAGGCGTTGCTCCTAAAAACTACAAAGAGGGATTTAATAGGGTGCATTCCGGTATTCGAAGCGCAATTGAACGTGCGTTTGGTGTTTTGAAGAAACGATGGAAGATACTAATGGTGATTCCTGGCTACAACATCAAGACACAAATCGGCATTATATTGGCATGTTTTGCTCTTCATAATTTTTGTCTGCCGCATAAAGAGAATGACGAGTACTTTGACACGCTAGAGTCCACCCCTGCAGCTTACGAAGGACTATTCAATAGGGTTACAAGAGAAGAAGGTGATGATGTAAGTGTTGGTGGATGAGTAGTGTTAGAGATGATATTGCACAACGATTGTGGGAGAGTGCCTATTTTTGATATATCGATTGTGTGATGGTATATGATTCACATCTTTTGCGAAGTCGATTGGTAGGAAGTTATGTCTTGATAAGCCAAATCTTAGTTTTATGTTGTACCCCTAATCTTCAATCTTAATGGTAGATGGAGTTATGCCAAGTGGATTGGTAGGAATATACTAGTTGGGTTTTATGGATTGGTAGGAGGTACTTCTATATAAAGAAGAAACACTCTTTGCAATGGCTTCTGATTTTTTTATGGATTGGAAGAAAAACTGAAAATTGGGTTTTATAATAAATAGTAGTTGGGTTTTATGGATTGGTAGCTGGTAGTTTTTCATTTCTGTATTTTACAGGAAAAGGGCAATGTTTGTTTGGCTATCTTAGATGGAAGTTTAGCAGACCTGGGAGATATTAATATAATTGGAGGTGAGAAAAGGAGTGCTTGGAAGACGCCTCTAATGAAAATAACCTGTGTTTAATAGCACGTTGATGATTTGGAAGATGCCTCTGATGAACCCTATTGCTTTGTTGAGGATGCACATATTATGACAATAATGCCTATAGAGATATAGTTTCTTACTGTGACAGCAAGCCTCTGTTGAACCGTATTGCTTTGTTGAGGGTGCAAGTTGTAATCTATAGAATTATTGTTCACTAAAAACTGGAATTATTGTTCAATAAAAACTGTGACAACAAGGTGTAATCTATAGAAATATTGTTCACTAAAAACAGGAATTATTGTTCAATAGAAAATGTGACAACAAGTTATAATCTATAGAATTATTGCTCCTATTTTTTATGAACCACATATTGTGACAACAAGCCTTTGGTGAACCAGCTACGGTAAAATAGGACTGGTGTAAAGGTGACACAACTAAGGTAAAAATGAGACTGATGTAACAGAAGTGGATACGCTCATTTAATCATAATTGAATCATGTTTTCAGAAAGGATGGGTTACAGAAGTTGACATATGTTTCCCAAAGCGCACAAGATATCAACAACAAATCACTGAGCACTAACACGAATAGCCATACTCCAAGTTAGACATGAACAAAAATTGGGAGCTTTTCCAAAACATATGTCTAAGTGCCACTTCGGTCCAATAAAAATTGGTTTCAATCTCTTCTTTTGTTCAACAAAAACTGGTTTCAATCTCTTCTTCTGTTCAATAAAAACTGGTTTCAATCTCTTCTTCTGGAGTTATTGCAGAAATAAGCTAAGTTAAGCTAATAAGAAGCTTACAGATATAAGCTAAGCTGATAAGAAGCTTACAGAAACGAGTATCAGAAGCTCTAAGTTACTACACAAACTGGTTTCAATCTCTTCCATGTACTTATGACAGACAACAAGTTAAGATGAATTTTAAAATTGAACCACAAAGTTAAGTAAAATACCATATAAAACACAAACTGGTTTCAATCTCTTCCATGTACTTATGACAGACAACAATTTAAGTAAATTACTAGATAAAATACTAGATAAAACACAAAGTTAAGTAAAATACTAGATAAAACACAAACTGGTTTCAAGCTCTTAAGTTACTACACAAACTAGATAAAACACAAATACTAGTAAAATACTAGATAAAATACTTATGACAGAGAGCAAGTTAAAGAAACGAGTATTAGAATCTCTAAGCTTACACAAATAAGTTGAGCTCTAAGTTACTACACAAACTGGTTTCAAGCTCTAAGGTACTACACAAACGAGTATCAAAAGCTTATAATCTATAAGTTAAGTAGCACAAAGTTAAGTAATTCAGAAGCTTTACTTTGACTCTTTTGTGACAGCAAGGATTGCTTTACATTGAGTCATTTATATCATCAACACCCATTTTAAAAGATAGAGGTAAAAATTGTGATTCAAGGATTGCTTGCACATTAATTGGTTATATTGTGACAACAATGACAACAAGCTTCTGACTCTTTTGATTTTCCTGTTTTTGACTAGACGTGTGAGTCTTCTGAATCTTTGACTATGAAAAGCTTTACTTTGAGGAGTCATACTTGCTTCACATTAGTTGACAGGAAATGGAGTATTGAATGCACAACTACTAAGCACGACATTATTTGTATAAAGTGACCCAGTTTTTGAAGTTTACTTGTCAATGCCATGTAAATAGCTCATACAGTAGCTACTTATGAAATGTCATTTATAACCAACAATAGGAACAAATTATATAATACATGAGAACCCACTATAAATTGTGAAAGCCTTGATTGTAGTCAATCACATAAAACATAATGGTTTCACCATCTAACTTCAAATGGAATGACGAAAATTCAATAGTCTTGTTGGAGATATGTGCAAAAGCTGATTTTTGGGAAGTTGATTTTGAGAGGGGTTGTTATAATTGGCTAACACTTGTTGTTGAATTTGGTAGGAGAAGTGGAACAAATGTTCCACCGGTGAGACTACGTAATAGGGTGTCTTTCTTGAAAAAAAAGTTTGGAATTTGGAGAACAATACTCAATGCTTCTGGTGTTGCTCGTGACCCTGAGACAGGAGAGGTCCAAATCCCGGATTCTTGGTTTATTAATAACAAAACGGTTAGTTGTTCTTCACTTGCTAGAAGTTTAGGTTCTTTGTATTTTTTATATTACAAACAACATATATGTGTGTGTATAATGTAGGACTATCCATGTTGTCAAATTTTCCGCTGCAAACAAATGAATGTCAACTGGAGAAGTGGTGTGCGGAAGTGTTTCTGTAGCATCAATATCGTTAGGTTTAAGCGTATGTTTGTGTTTCATAATCCATGTGCCCATGTAGTTGGAGGGCTTGTGGTTGTTGTGTGGTGTGTAACCTACCCCATGTTTACAAGGGTTGTGGTTGATAGGAGGTGTTTCCGAAAGGGCATGTACTTAGCTGGTTTGTGGTACTTATGATGTGTTTGATTTAAATATCAAGTGTTTGTATCCACATTGCTAGTTTTAAATATCAAACATTTGTAACACAAACTAACACGATGCAACCAAGCACATATATAATACATCAACTTACCATATCAAGCATACAATGCAACCAAAAGTTATGTCTTACAAATCATGCCCAATGATAACTTGGTTTTAGTTCGTACAAGCCCCAAGTACACATACGATGTTCAAGTAGCACAAAGTTAATCCTAAAACATAATATCATGAGCTACACAGAGTACAAGCAAAAGGGAAGCAACCAATATGCATTTTGTATAGACGTTTTGCGGATAGTGCGTGTTTTGTACCAATGATCTTGCATTGGTCGAGTTCAAGAGAAAGCCGAATGTTGGATACTTGCAGCGCAATCTGGTGCTCGATCAAGCGGTTGAATTCTCCATTGCTTTGTTCGCTT
Source organism: Fagopyrum esculentum (assembly GCA_033239045.1). Classification (NCBI taxonomy): domain Eukaryota; kingdom Viridiplantae; phylum Streptophyta; class Magnoliopsida; order Caryophyllales; family Polygonaceae; genus Fagopyrum; species Fagopyrum esculentum. The sequence goes on along the minus strand of BSUD01000005.1, from coordinate 128,829,581 downwards.
GCCTCGTCTGCATATCGAATGTGTCGACGAGCTGTGTCAAGGTCATCTTGCACTCTTGCTAGTCGCTCCCTCAGATCACGTGCTATCTCTTGTACAGTTCTCACCTTCGGATTGGATGAATGCTCATCTATCAACTCGTTATTAGTGTCTTCAAGTAATATCTTCAATGTCAAAAGACGATAGTAAGCATCACATGAAGCACAATCATAAGAAAATGTATAAATCATATATATACACGATATTCCGGGTCTGTGGATCTGCTAGTAGTAGAGGAACTCACGGAACCCTAACCCCAAGATGCGTAGTAGCCATCAACTACTTGCTCGTTGTTGTCGAAATCCATGTCCTCTGTTGCAGTAGAACAAGTGGACCACATTACAGTTTAGAATCAAATGCATTAAAAAATCTAGCAAGGTTGATTCTGAATTTATAAACTATTATAATCTATCCAACTTCTAATCTATCCACTCAATTGAACTACAAATGTTACTATTGTGAGATAAATGCATTCCTACATTATTATTATTATTATTATTATTATTATTATTATTATTATTATTATTGCTAGGGAGTGTACCATGAATGTCTAAGAGCTTAGCTCTCAAATAGCTTAAACTGCTAGGCCAAAATACCCCCCAAAGATGAATTTTAAAATTCTACTCATAAAAAGGATAATCAAATTTACCAGTTCTTAGATGAACTCTAATCTGCTAAGCACATAATGTTGAACAATATTACAAATAATAGTGTTGAACAATATTACAGATAATACATTAATGCATTTGTGTAAAAGATTCTACTCATATAAAGGATAATCAAATTTACCAATTCTATCATTTTGCTTGCTAACCTTACATGTCATACTTACAGCTTAATAAAACATAGTGTTCAACAATATTGGTATTCATGCATAGTGTAAACTAACTCCAACCAACTATAATTGATTCCTATCAGCTTTCGGAGGTATCTATACACCAGGAAATTTAACTATGAGCCATTACAGGTTTGACTATATATGGTTCAGGTGAGGAGGCATGACCAAGGAGCAAGCCGAGAAGCAAGCACAATCAGGTCACATCTCATTTTCTATCATTTTGGTTCAATAAGCAACAATATTGGGCATGTTAGTAAACTAACTTCAACCAACTCAACCCTCAATTGTTCCTCAATAGAGGGATTACTTCATTAATAAGAAGTTAAATAAAATCAAGAATCACAATCTTCATGCTCAATATCAAAGGAAATCTATGATAATGTTTATGCCTTAGCTAATCTGAATGATCAATATCAAAGAATCACAATCTTCATTAACTCAGAAGCTAAATAAACCATAACACGGCTGCAGAAGTGGAAGAAAACAACAAAAACCTGTCATTGAAGCTCCACGATGAACATGTGCTTGGAATCTGTAAACAAGGGGGCATTGTTAAGAATTGACATAGAACAACGAAATTCAAGATTTACAGTAGGCAGATAATCAAGACAATCGGAATTCAAGATTTACAGAAGGCACAAAATCAAGAGAATCGGAATTTCCCATTCTATAGAAGGCAGAAAATCAAGACTTACAAACGGAACAAAATCAAGAAATAAGACGAAGAAATGAAGGACTCATGACTTTTAGGGTTTTTACATAAACACTCAAAATCAGGGATAATCGAAGAAGAGAAAATGTCAAAAATCTAGAGAATCGAAGATGAAATAAGAAGAAGACGGAAGTTTACATTCGACCGAACCCAGAAAACAATACCTTTTTCAAACAAAAATCGAAGAGAAGAAGATAGGAGGAAGGAAGAACGATGATACCTGTAATTTTCATTTGTCTCAAAAAGGCATGGATAATTTGGAGAATGAAAAAATTTATCCGCTCCATCCGCTCTCATAAGCTTGCCCTGAGGAGCTGGTGGAAAGGCCTAAAAAACAGCTTTCATAAGCTTCCTTAAGCTGCTTCATCTTCCTTCAGCTGCAACTCCCAAACACGCACCAATTTGCACAGTATAAAGCATAAGCTACCATAAGCTTCAGTAAGCTACCATAAGCTGCTGCCAAACGGGGCCCTAATCTGTGGGGTGAAATAGAGAAAAACCCTAAATTCTAACAAATTAAATTTAACACACAACTCATACACTAGGTGCTCCAACATTATGATTTGGTAACTTTAGTTTAGAAGTATTACAGTATGATTCGAAAATGTAAAATTATTTCGTTGTAGTGTGTAATTAATTTGATCATCAGTATGATTAATGTAATGTAATAAACAACATTTTATCAATCACAATGTTTAATTAAAGAGTGATTTTATCCAATCATACACGCATTGTGTTTATGCCTCTCGGGCGCACCGGTGTCACCTCAAGTTCAAAACACACAATAAAGAATCAGAATTCGATACTTGATATACTACCAAAGGACTAAAGCTCCATCATATAAGGAGTCTAAGGAGATGGCTCCATCTTGGGATATAAGATGACGAATGCATCTGAGGAGAATCTAGAGGCGGTGTGAGAAAATGAATTAAGGTTAGAAATACAAATTTGAAATTTAAGGGACAAAATATAATGAATACATAACCGTGTATCTAATATTGGTACTAGAGGACGGTGATCGACCAGTGGACTTTGGATGGTAGAACCCGACAAAAGAAATGGGTGACCGATCACTGAACCATGACATGTAGTCATCCGATACATGCCACAAAATAGTATCCGGGATCAACCCCAATAATGAAATGAAGCTTGTATCCCATCTATCATCGTCGTGATGAAACCAAATATTGTAACCCCGACCGCCACCAGTTGGGCACGTCTCTAAGTATGATAGGTTCCGTGCTGAGGGAAAGGTAGCACAAATCCAGACCGTCGAACAACCTTATCCGGCATGTAGGCTCCATAATATAGGATATCTTGATTGTCTCTCTATATCTCGAGACTCTAAACTCACCATTGAAATTCAAATGTTGGTCCTGATACGACATAAAACTGAAATCAATCGGCTCTCATCTGATCGATCTACAATTTACGACGGGGTCTTTGTAACACTCCGTAAAATTACCATCCTGCTTCATTTGAATGAGGATTTATGATTAAATTATAAGGATGAGTTTCTATCCATGTCAACAAAATTCTTCTTTTTCAGTGGTCGAGTGAGGACAAAAATTATTGGAGTTAAGCGTGCTCATGCGGGAGCAATTTTAGGATAAGTAACCTTTTGAGATGTTTCATGCTATCATGGTTGGCATGGGGAAAATATCCCTAAGACTTCGGGTCTTACAATCTTTGAGCCAACTAGTGTCAAATCCAAAAGAAGAGATCCATGCAAACCGGGATCCTTCGTCGTTGTAGGCCCAAGTGACGGGAAATGTGCGTGGATCCAATACTATATCTATTTACGAAAAGGATATATGACATTAGTTGTAAATAGACAAAACGAACTTATAGTAGAATTAGATCCCGACATGTAAGAGAGTCGTGCACCCTCTATAGTCTCCACGCTATGCGTAAAGCATCTCCTAACATGATGTGCAAATAAGCTAGAGTTTACTAATGTAATTCATACTAAAATGTAAAAAAAACGAATTAAGATTTTTTAGAAACCAACTCATATCGATAAGCGAGTACTCACGTGTCCCATGCGTAGGACCTTGTCCTCTCATGATCTCTATCCAAGTCGATCAATCAGGGAAAAATTCGGTAAGTCAACTTGCTGACCACCAATGCCGAGAAGAGAAGTTACAATGAAGTGATGTCGGTCGGTGGGGTCTCAAGATCGAGATGCAATGGGGTGAAAGCCCTCTTCAAAGTATCCACAAACGATGTTGCTTCATGAATATGCGTAGTAGGTTCATAGATCCATCTATCATCCCAAAACGATCGGGCGACAGGGGTCATGGCCGTCTCCATTGATGTAGAGGCCCAAAATGATGGCGACGTCATGCAAAGTGATGGTTATCTCACCCCATTGAAGTTGAAAGTTGCTTGTCTCAAGATGTCATCTCTCCACTAATGTATCTATCAACGAATGATCTACGTCGCGTAATGAAATGTCTCCTAACTCAGTAAAACCCCTCCGTCTAGCAAGTCTATATTAAGAAAAGGGTACATCATCTCCAACTCAGGCCCAATTAGTCAGCTCCTCAACTGCTCTATACGTTTAAGGATCTTAATTGTCATACTGAGGTCCTTTAAAAAGATCAACTTAAAGTGAGTTAAACTTAATCATGATCAAATATAATGAGTATGATATTGTCAATTTTCATACCTAACACATCCATATACTCATATCCCGGTGATTGGAGTAACAAGTCAAGAGATCTCCAACGAGGAGAGCTTCTATGTCGGGTGATTTACAGGTGAAGAGGCACATACATCAGGTTGATGAGAAGGCTCATCAACGTGAAAATCAATCGGCACCTCAGCGGCTTCCTCCACAAGCACCTCAACATGCTTCACACATGCGCTTCAACGACATCCTCCATACAAATCTCATCATGCTCCTCGGCACGGACATCAATAACGTCCTCCATAGTCTCTTTCGTACAATTACGTAAGTGACACAACCTTCTCATTGTCGTTATTGGACTCTGTCCATTAACATCCGGGAACACATCCACTTGAGCTGTTGGGGACGACAAGGAAGAGGCTAGTCGGTGGATGTGTAGACTGTAGCACTAAGGTCTAAACCTGAAATGAACATGTGTCTCAACAAGATCTCCACATGGTCGATAGCCTCGGCGAGCCGAGACAGTAGGTCGTCTCCATCTCACCATATCTTCTAATCTTTGTTACAAATAAATTAAATATTTATTAGTACATTTATTTATAAATATTAATTATTATTGCATACTGATAATTATTATTAGAATTATTTATTATTAGAACTATTTATTATTAATAGTTACTATTATTTTTATTTTTCTAATTATTATCACAATTAATAAATAAATAAATATTATAATTTTAATTTAATCTATATATACTACTAAAGCAGCACCCATTTTGTCCACGTGTCAACCTCTAAGGCCGTCCACGTAAGCTTTTTTCCAATTTATTTACAGATTTGCCACAACGTATTTACAGATTTGCCATTAATTATTTTATGAGAAAATTTTTTATTAGAATTTGTAAACAATCATCATGCCACGTCAATTTTATTAAAATAAATAATTAAAAAAATAAATCTACCTATCTACCAAGATTTGACACATTTGTTTAATTTAAAACTAAATCAAATTTTGCTCATCTATCTACTCATATATCTAAATCTAAGTAAAAGTGATAATATATTAAGGTATAAATATAATACTCGAATAATAATCTTTGTAATAGAATTTTAATTATGTTCTTTTATTTATTAAAAAAAACTAATTCTCATATGTTAGTCATATTAATTAATAAAAATAATTTTTACTATAAATTGATATCAAATATATGATACATGAAATTGAAAATATAATATTTATTTATACAATCCCGCACAAGGTGCGGGCACTAAACTAGTTATTAAGTAAAGTAATAATTTTTACAATTTAAAATATTATCACACTTATTTATTCTAATTTATTATCTATATTTATTATATTTTATCAATAAGTTACCTTTTTAATAAAGCCTAACGTGCAAGCGTAATGCGTGTGAGGCTGTCTTCTGCTGGATCGCCATTGACGACGATTCAAAATTTTCGAAAAAAAGCTTTCGTTAAATATATTAGGAAATTCTCATCCATATAATCTAAACGAATCTAATTCAATCAATAATACACAAGTCTAACCCGTTTAATGGAAAAAAAAACAAAAACTCGTACCTCTCCGCCAGGATCTTCCATTTTTCGATGGGTGACCACCTCTACCACCACGCTTCCCATCTTCATCTATTTCGGTGTTTTTGAATCGGATTAACACGAAATCTCGACAAAACTCTCTCGAAACACTTTTTTGTTGCGTTTGTGAGGTGTGAACGACAACATTTCATGTTGAATTAATTTAGCGAACTATGCGATTTTTATGGTCTTTTGTTTTATAAACCACTCTAATTTTTTTTTTTCAATCTTGGCTACAAATATTATTTTATAAGAAGTATATTTACTAGATAATAAAAGATTTAGTCAGCGAATTTGACCTTTAATGTTTTTAATTAGGACGAGCTGACGTGCATTGCTGACTTGCAGTCGCAATGCGCATATCAGCATATGCAAATGACCCAACACATAATCGCGCGTCAAACACGAGTTAGTAAATTGAGCTCCGTGCATTCAGCAGTGCGGTACATATATTTGGACAGAGCACGTCAGAAGCCCAAAGGGGTGCGGCCCATCTCATCTAAGTTATTTAAAATCAGACTGGCGGTTTTAGGGTTTTCTCCACCGGTCTTCCACCCTTGTGAACCAGAGAGAGAGAAAATGAAGACGGTATTGGCGTCTGATACCATGGACATCCCCGAGGGGATCACCATCAGGATCAATGCCAAGATTATCGAAGTCGAAGGGCCTCGCGGAAAGCTCCTTAGGAACTTCAAGCATCTCAACCTCGACTTCCAGCTCACCACCGACGAGGAAACTGGTAAGAGGAAGCTTAAGATCGACTCGTGGTTCGGTTCCAGGAAGTCCACGGCGGCAATCAGAACCGCCATAAGCCACGTTGAGAACCTCATCACTGGCGTTACTAAAGGCTACCGTTACAAAATGAGGATGGTTTACGCTCACTTTCCGATCAATGCCAGCATCGCCGCTGCCAGCAAGAGCATTGAGATCCGTAACTTTCTTGGAGAGAAGAAGGTATGCCACTTGCACTCTTTGAATTATTGGAACACTATTACTCTTTGAATTGTTGGAATTTAGTAGCAAATGTAGTTCAAGTTTTTCTGCTGTTGGTGCCATGACAATGGATATATCTCAAGTTTTGTAGATTATTAGGGGTATTTTAATCGTGTGGTAGGGTAGCTATATGATTTTGTATGGGTTGCGGCTGCCTGCTGTGATGAAGCCTGTGCATTTATGTCATTATCACAGTGTGCTGCTGAAAGTTTGTGATGTCCTTGCTCCATCTTTATTGACTTCTAACATACCCTGCTTCTTAAACCTAGTTAACCTTACAACAAGAACTTACTTCCATGACTGCAGATTGATTTCATTATCTATCTGCAGCTTTAACATGGACCCCGAACATAAAATTTCGATGTTATATATGAATTGATGTTACTTTGCGTTTTACTGTGTTGTGGTTTGTGAAAATTTGGAAGGGGCTTATGCTTTTAAGCTGGGAAGTTGGGTAAAATCACACGTTTGATCAGAAAAGATCGTCAATAGGCAATGGAGGTAATGATCACCTGGATAAACAAACAGCAAAGTAAACACCAGAATTCTAGTTTAGAAACATGTGTTCTTATTTGTATCAATGCAATTGAAATCTTTTGTTGTATTGCTGTAAAATATACACATTGGTCGGCAGATGCATGTTTATATCTGTGGATTAAATTGATCTTAGTGACTCATTGGTGTGTTCTTGAGGCCTTGTTGGGGTGAGATATGTGGTTGAATGAACTTATTAACCCTAAAGTATTTCATTGCTTTGGCTCTTTTAGGTAAGGAAGGTAGAAATGCTTGATGGGGTAACTATTACTAGGTCTGAGAAGGTGAAGGATGAGCTTGTGTTGGATGGGAATGACATTGAACTCGTATCCCGATCCGCTGCTCTCATTAACCAGGTAATGTTTCTATTCTCATTCATCAGACACTATTCTCACTCCCATTTTGTATATGGATTGACTGTTCTTATCTTATAACAGAAATGTCATGTGAAGAACAAGGACATCAGGAAATTCTTGGACGGTATCTATGTGAGCGAGAAGGGAAGTATCGTCGAGGAGGAATAGATATGATAGGATACTATGTTTTGTCTTGACAGGTTTTTGGCTCTCAACTTTTGTGGGAGTATTATATTTTATTCTGCTTGAAGCAACAGTTTTGACCAATATTCTTTCAATGAAGAAACCGCTTGTCAAACAAAATTTTATAGTCATACCGGTGTGCGTTTAAAGTTCTATACCCCTAATATAGATTTGAGATAATTGTGTATAACGTTTAGGTGAATAGGTGAACAAAATTTTTATAGTCATACCGGTGTAAGCTTATATATTATTGTGCATATTAAATATGTGCGGGTGACAGGTCGGTGATGGGTCTTGAGCTGCTCACCCGTATCTTACCCGATAAATCAATTGTTGTATGGAATGAGACGGATTGAGGTTCTCACCCGTATTTTGCACGGGATTAGACGGATTGATGTTGTCCGACGTCCCATATCAACTATCTTATATGGGTCCCATCTCAACTATCATATATGGGACGGGTCTTGCGTTTTTAGGCTAAAAACCATTGGGCACTATACCGGTTGGGACGAGGACAGGATTGGACCAACCTCTCTTGACCTATATATATGATTTGTTTACGGCTTACCCTTAACTGATTGTGCAAGATAATAAGACTTCAAAATTTTTACTACTTCGTAAAATATTTTAGGTAATCTTTTCAAAGCATAATTAACTTGTCTAAAAATCCTAAATAAAACTTACAACGAAAGTACACATTGATCGTCCATCTAGCGGTCTTGGATTCTTTGACATGAGGATGGACATGTATAACATGTATAATTCTATAATCCTATTTCACAATTTTCACTATTTGTCAAGTTGGGCTACACCCGGTTCGGGGTTGCTATTCGATCAGACACGGGAGGCAACGCATGTGTAGTTTGGATGTGCCTCTCAGGCGCAGTCTGGATGCGCCTCTCGGGCACATTCTGGATGTGCCACGGGGCGGATTGTGATTGTGCCCCGGAGGCACGTTATGGATGCGCCCCGTTTCCAGCTCTTGATTGCGCCCCGTTTCCAGCTCTCGATTGTGTCCGAGTCTGGACTTAAACGGGTTGAGCTTCTCGCTTACCCGTACCCGTTGCGACGCTATATATATTTTACGTGAAATACAAATCACAATTTACATCTCAATCCAAAAAAACCTTGTAAAATATGTCGATATTTTTCGAAGAGATCGAAGTTGAATCCGATGGTTAGAGGCACCTCTATATCCTATTCATCCTGAACAAGACCAAGTACCTGTAAATCAATTTCTCTCGACATAACAAGTCTAAAACATTTTCATTGTCCACGGTGAGCAATTTCACTATGACAGAACAATTTCACTGTGAACAATGAATGATTTCTAAGCTCCAAAATCCGAGCCAAAACCAAAGACAGTGAATGATTCCCGTTGACAATAGAGGAGATCGGTTGACATTTTTAGAGGGAAAATGACTTGAAACAATTTTATCAACATCGACATTGAGTGTTATCTGGATGGAGCATCATCCTGAGATCCAATTGATGAAGCCAAATAACATTCATCAACATCTACCTTTTGCATCAAGTCTTCGTCTCTTTGTGTATGATGAAGCCAACTGTGAGAGTAAACAATATTAATCATATTCTTGAAATATAAAGATAAATTTGGCTAAAGAATGCTATAAATTGAACTCCCTTGGCGGCCACATCTTCTCTCAGTATCTTACATTCATTAACATCATCATCACTCTTTTCTTGGTTGCCATCATTCTTTTTATCATCTTGTACTCAATCATATCCTTCAAAGCACATCAATATGACAAGAAAATTAAACAGATACTCATAAATAATGAAATTTGAGAAGTTTGTGTTACAATTCACGACAAATCCTAGTACTTAAGGTTCAGTTGGTGAGGTGACAGTGAAGTATGTACATGTCCTATGGTGCTTCTTTACGAGGAGATATGGCCCAATAGTAAGAAGGCTCATGATCCATAACCCAATCCTTGCACTTACTCTATATATATATGTTATCTAATGTAATAGTGAAGACAAGAGTGAGGGAATTACAATAGAAACATTTTCTCTGAATGTTGTAGTATGGTATCCGAGCCATCAAGGACCAACGTACAATAAGGCCTACCATGTCAGAAAACAACTATCCTCCTCCTCCTCTAAACGACAATCCCTCTCCAAATGCTAATCTGTTCAACCCACCACCACCACCTCCACCCCTCTTGCCTACACCAAAAAAAACAAATTCCACACCTCTTCCTGGCTTTTCAAGTTTCATCAACATCAAGCTTTCACCAAGCAATCACCTCCTTTGGAAAACACAAGTCACTCTAGTCCTTCGTGCCTACAATATTTATGGTCATATAGATGGCACCTCTCCTTGCCTAGTTTCTACATCTACCACACATACACAACTTCAACTTGACTGGTTCTCCAAGGACCACCTTGTTCTATCCATCCTAACCTCTTCTTTCACTGAAGAAGTCCTTACACATGTCATCGATTGCACAACTACTCGAGAGGTCTGACAAACTTTCCAAGATCTCTACACAACTCGCTCTATTGCATATGTTCTTCAAACACGTCTTCAACTAGCATCTATCAAGAAAGGAAGTGACTTTGTCACTATGTTTTTCAACAAGGTGAAAGCACTTGTTTCTATCCTTCAAGCTGTTGGCCCACAAATCTCTTATTCTGAATTTGCCGCCTCACTCTTCTTTGTCCTTCCTTGTGAGTACGACCCATAATTACCTCCCTCGGTACCCAACCATTCTTACCCACTTTTCATATGATCCTATCTCATCTTCTTAACCATGAAGCCCACATTCTTCATCACTCTCCATCCTGTCTACCAAATTTCTCTGTAAAATCCACATATACCAACTCTTCTTCTGACCCACACGACAACAGAGGCCGTCAAAGAGGCCAAGGAAGTCCCAACAACAACCAAAAGAGAAACAACAACACCACCAATTATGGGGGTCGAGGAAGATCCAACAACTCCAACAACTTCAACAGCTTCAACAACTCATATAGAGGCTCGCCCTCCTCTGGTCGAGGCACAAACAACACCTCCTTCACTGGACAACCTGATGCACGTTCCGCTTGCCAAGTGTGCTTGAAACCAGGCCACACAACTTTGCAATTCTGGCATCGCTTCAACCATTCCTATCAATCTTCCGCTCCATCCTCCTTCCAGGCACACTCTTCTACTTCAAAATGGATGCCAGATACTGCCGTCACCAACCAATTCACACTAGAAATCAATCACCTTGCTTATGGCACTCAGTCTTACACTCTTACCATGGATCATAAATTGTATCGATCGGTGATGGATCAATGTTGCCCATTCAGCATTAAGGTCCACTTTCCTCTCTTCTTCTCAATCGCCCTCTATCAATTTCTCTCTCAAAAACATTTTTCACGTTTGCTCCAACAAGAATCATCTATTTGTTCGTCAATTTTGTGCTGCTAATCATGTCTTCTCTGAATTTCACAATGATTGTTTTTTTGTGAAGGATCAACGTACCCTGACAACTCTTCTTCAAGGAACCGTTGAGAATGGCATGTATGTCCTTCCTCTTTCAGCAATCAAGAAATGTGTTCAAGCGAACATTACCACAACTTCCAATTTTCATCTATGGCATCATCGCTTTGGTCATGCCTCACCCGGCCTCACTCAACAAATGCTTCGCTCTCTCAACATATCTTCCCCTAATTCATCTGCACTCCATTTTCGTTGCATCTCGTGCTCCAAAGAAAAGGCTCACTGCTTGCCCTATCACCCTTCACCGTTCAAGAGGCTAACCCATTTGGGTTTCTTTTTATGGATCTATGGGGACCGGCACACCCAACTTCTTCACAAGAAAATAGATTCTATATTTCTATATTAGATGATTATTCAAGCTAATTGTGGATGTTCCCATTATCTAGTAAAGCTACCACCATATCTTACGTTCAATCATTTATCTACTTTGTTGAGAAAATATATTTCTCCCAAAGTAAAATCCATTCAAACCGATGATGGAACCAAGGTTAAACCCCGTATCTGAAAGTAAATCTCAAGTTCGAAAACGCACCAGAGGAGATCGACTTTCACTGGAATAAACGAATTCTCGCCGACTTCTACTGGGATGCGGGCAGTTATGAATATCTTGCAACCCGTATCTGAAGTGAATCACAATCAATCACAGGGTTCAACAATGAAATTAACAGAAAAGCAAAAACAAAAAATCAACAAAAAGAAGAAGGGTTGGAGGCGGCGGCTTCTGGATGCAAGGAGGGTGAGGACTGAGGGTTTTATACCCCTCGCCTAGGGCGACGGCGCAATGCGCCCAGGAGGCAGAGTCGCTTTACACTTGCACCCCATGCTCGCAATACTCTTCCGCCTCGTAGTCCTCGATCTGATTACTCTGACTAGATTGTAATTTTCGGTTGACCAGATAAAATCACTCTTTCGGTTTGAGTCCTTCATTTTTTAATATCTTTTTTACCTATTTGATGCCCTTCAGTTTTTAAACTTTTTTTTTTTTTTTTCCGATTTGATGCCCTTCGAGTTTAATATTTTTCATTCGGTGACCTATTTACATTTAATTATTGAAAGGATGATACAAAAATAATGGAAAATTATATCATTGTGCCATCAAACAAGGCATTGTTCATTGCAAAAATATCCCAAGTTGAAGCTCTGAGAATAAGGATGTGTTAAGAGAAGTAATAAAATAAAGATCAAAGCAAAACAGGGGAATAGAAGAAAAAACGGAGGTGAACACCATTGACAGATTCCCCACTGTAGGGTGCCTAGGGACAGACGGAGAAGGATACTACAAAGCCAAGCGGTGACATTGAACCCCTTGGAGGGGTGGAAGAAGATAAGGGATGGATGAAGAAGACGAAGAGAAGCAGCGGAAGCCGAGGTTGAAGCGGGCTGGCTGTGTAATTTTCAGACACACTGAATACCTGTACTTCGAGTTCGAGATCTTGAGGTGTCTGCTCCACTGTTTGTAATATAAGAGAAGAAGAGAAGATATAGGCAGATACAAGATTAGTGAGACAAAAAGATACATAGCTTTCATTATTTTTATTTTATGAAAAAAGACTTTGATACATCTAACCGTCAAAACAAATCAACAAAGGAAAACACACACACAAAACGACCACTCATCACAACAAACCCACAAAAAAGGAGAACGAGCTACCTCTCTATCAGCAAAAAGATCCAACACCAATCTTCACAAAATGTGACTGACTATGTAAGGCTCGTCTCTCAGACAAGTTCAACCATCACACCAAATGTTTTCCCATCTGTAGCAGGATTCCTTTAAATACAAACCATATATTTATCATAGGATAGAACTGTATAGACCAAGCAACCTCTATCAGAAAAAAGACCCCCTCCCTTTTTATATCTGTACATGAATCCTAAACCATCTACTTATGAACTTTAGAAATACCTCATAAAGATGTGCAGTAGTTCCATTAACATCAGATGAACGAATCAAGGTACTGGTACGCATGCTTCTTGTTGTACTGCAACAAGCTTGCGTAAGTCCGGTCCCATATTCCTATGTATAGAGATTCATCATCTGGGCTCAGAGACACTCCTGATATCTCTCCAAAGAAATCGATTTCTTGCCTCTTCTCGTAGTTGGCCTTTGTGCTGTACACGTGCACGAAGTCTGCAGGCTCTGCAACCACCATGTATTGCCCATCAGCTGAGAACCGAATGGACCGTGCAGCTCCAAGATTTCCCTTTAAGACAGATACTGGCTTTGACACGTTTCTAACATCCCATACTCGGCATGTCTTGTCTTGGTTTCCAGTTGCAAAGACTAGTCCATTTGGATGCCAAGCTGAAGCGAATGAAAAGTCCTTGTGACCCACCATTGATTCGAGAGTCTGTCAACAGAAGTACATACATTCCAAGTGATCAATAAGAAACCAGATCAATCAACACAAATACGGTTACACGATAGTAGAAAGTATGCCAAACCTTCCCAGTCTGGGCATCTACGAGTGACCCTTCCTGATGATCACCCACAACAACTATCAGCTTGCGATCTGGACTCATCGATGTGTGCTGCAAGCGTACAAGAAATCAATGCCTGGCTTACTTCATTATGGAAAGTAAAAAGACCGACCAGATGACAGCCGCAAGTGCATGAACACAATAAGGGGGGAAAATACAAGGATCAGTCAATACAATCAGCATCTCTAGCTTTCAGAAAGATACTAACATTCACAGGCCAAGGGAAGTGGAAGTGATTTAGAAGTTGAAAAGTCTCTGTTTCATATTCTCTTACACCACAATCATTGTTCGCTGCCATGAAATGAATTTGGCCACTGCAGATTAAACATGGAGTAATGTCAACTCAATTTTCAACAAGCATGGAGGCGGATAGTAAAAATGATGAAGGATTCTTTCTTACCTTGGGCTCTCATATATTTCAACAGCATTGGTAATAGCATTGTCATCATAAGTTGTTCGTGTACAGAAACTGATGTGTTGTTTGTCCAAGCGCTGCAGCACAAGATGATAACCAACAAAATTGACTAATGCATATTATGACTTGGGCAAATAGCTTAGAAATGGGGCAAAAGAATACAAAATGTACTTTACATAAGTATGAGAATAAATGGTTGACAAAAAAAAGGCATACCTTGCAAATAATTTCTCCTAGGAATCCACCTGCAACCATGAGGTTGTGCTTGACTGCTAACGCACAAATCTGAGTTTGGGTAAAGCCTTCTAACAGATTTCCCTTGTGTTTCTACAGTATGCAACAATGACACTAGGAAGTCAATTAATTCTTTCAACAATGCAAAGGAAAATAGTGCAGCAAACATAGATGTAAAGATAGATGCATGCTTTTAAGTAGGTGTGGTTAGCCGATACCTCTGCAGGTGCTACATGTCCAGCAAAATTGACGACCTCAGATAAAGTGCCAGACAAGGAAGACCAATGCATAATGGAGTAGTTTGACATCAGATAGACATCATGTTTTGAAGTAGCCCATACAAGGTTCCTCAGCTGTTAAAAAGACAATAATGAAGATGTTAAACTGATTAAACACAACCTCTACAAAATGAAGTAGCCCATACAAGGTTCCAAAGGCATAACCAAGGACAGATACAAGGGGGGTAAGGGGGGATTGTGCCCCTACTTCCAGCGAAATTATTTCTCCTTAGGTGGATATGATTTATATGCTCTGCTAGATGCTCTAGCAAAGGGAGGGAAGGAGGTGCCTGGATTGTAGGTTTCGAGTTCCAGGAGCAGGAAAAATAGTCTTTTTTTTCCATGGATTTTATTTTAACCTTAAGTGAAATTTATTATTGTATTAACTCTTAATTAATACAATCAACACAATATAATTTTTAATATACTAGCTTATCAACCATCAATTAGTTTTATTTGACAATTTATTTATAAAACACAACTTTAAAATTAATATACAAAACAACCCTTGTTGTATATTTTCATTTTAAAATATACATATATTTAGATGAAGATTAAGTGAAGTTTATTATTAAATTCACTTTTAGTTCATCTAATGTAATAAATACAATATAATTTCAAATACAATAATTCATCAACCACTACCTAATTTATTTGACAATTTATTTATAAAACAAACTAAATATATAAAATTAATTTAACTATCCTCTAAATAAAAAAATCTATACAATGAAAGCTCTAATTTATAGTACGAAAACTTTAGTATACTTTTTTTTATTTAATTTATAGATTTTAGTGTTTAATTTTTAACTTAATATACGAAATGTCTTGTACAAATTTTTTTGAACCCCCTAATAAAAACTTCTGCCTCCGTCACTGGGCATAACCATGCCTTGCAAAATCAAAACAGACAAAGAAGCAGTATGTCGAACAACAGAAAAGGAGAATATAGATAAACAGAAAAGGAAGGACCACAGACCTGAAAATGCAGAATTGTAGGCTTCACTAGTCTTGAATTGTGGAAGAACTCATAATAGTTTCCACCTTTCTCTACTTGCTTGTGTTCCTGCATTTAGAATTTCTGTTATCTATTGAGATGCCAGAATTTTAATCACCAAACAGGAGAGAGAAACATTAAGTAGATTGCAATGTAGACCTTGTCTACAGCTTCCCCGGACGAAGGGATATTCTCGTAGTTCTTATACTGTTCTAATCTCGTCGATCTGTAATTTTCTCTTGATATGTTTAATCTGTCCCACTGAATACCTTGAATGTCTAAACCTTGCCTAGCTAGACGAGCAGTTGTGTCGCTCACTCCTGTAAGCTGTTCCATGCAAGAAATATAATAAAAATAAATTCATTTAAAACACAAAATAGAAGAGAGCAACTGCAGAATACATTCAATTTTGAGTCAGTAAAATATAGGGAAATTCCTCATGGTGCCCATGAGGTTTTGCATTTTTTGTTTGGTAACCATTTGCTTTTGTAATTCCATGTGGTGCCCATAAGATTTTGATTAATTAGTTTTCATAACAATTCATTATTTTCCATCCAATTTCTCATTAGATATTAGTTGAATCTTTGTAAATGTTAAACTATAAAAAAATTTTCTTCAATAATTAAGTCAAAAACTAATTAATGTGAAGATATTGTGATCATCTTTTTTTTTATTAAGGTAATCTAAGTTTTTTAAATTTATTTGTTTATCATTATAACATTTAAATTAAGTTACTCGTAATCTCCTTATTGTTGTTAAGAATCTCATGAACGTCATAAACCAACACAATAAACTCAATTTAAAATCTTCACTAAAACCACACATTAATTAGATATCTTTAATATGTTTTAAAAAAAAAAAATTTTTTGCTTAACTTATTGAAAAAAAATGAAAGAAGTGGGTGAAGTATGCTCGTTTTTATGAGCTTTTGTTTTGTAGACCCCTCTAATTTGTAAACCCTAATTGACTTACCACTATTATTAAGGGTATATTTACTTAATGAGTTTATGCTATGGGTATAGAGTTATAGTGGTAAAAGGCATAGTTAAACATTTACAAAGATTCAACTAATATCTAATGAGAAATTGGATAGAAAATAAAGAATGGTTATGAAAATTAATAAATCAAAACCTTATGGGCACCGCATGGAATTACAAAAACAAATGGTTACTAAACAAAAAGTACAAAACCTCATAGGCACCATGAGGAATTTCCCTAAAATACATTAGCAATTATGGAACATAGATGGAAAGGGAACTAACCAAATCATAATCATCTACAGCTGCATTAGCACCATCTCTGTTGTCAAACTCATATTCCAAATCATCTAAAAAGTCATCCATCTGATGACCTTCGGCCTCAACCACCATATTAACAAACGGATTCACTTGCTCATGGGCCATGTTTTTCTCTGCATTATAGAAAAAGGTTAATTGTATCAAAGCAGTGTACTTGCAAGTCATGTCACGAAAACATTCCCAAGCATGAAAATGGCTCTTTCCTAGAACTCAGAAGAGTGCAGAAATGCGACTACAGATAAACTAATAAAGGGAACACTTGCTTCAAATTAATCCATCAAGACGAAAGAAAATCACGAAAGATAAGAATACAAGTATACAATTGTTGAAGGAAAACCAGAAGTACCACTATTTTGTTTCCCTTAAATCATGTCACTATTCAAATATGAGTGATATCACGGTATCATCATACCCGAACTTTATAATGATACAACATAATACGTAATATCTTCGATATAGACAGGAAAGGGGTACGAAATCAGTTAGGACACAAAATGCACATAACCTAGGTACAAAAGAGCAGATTCCACAATCAAAGCCGAATTAGGAAGCATTCCCACGAGTAAACGAGGAACGATTGAAAAAGTTGAGTAGCGGTTGTAGAATAAAGATTACAGTAGAAAAAGTAGGCGATAACGAAGTTATGACATTTAAGACAGTAGGTAACAACAAGATTTTAGGCCGAGTGATTTTCGATTAGCGAGAACGTCCTACGGCATAAAAGCACCCGCAAAAGCAAAAACAGACAGATACATACATAGTCACGGACAAAGAATCATAAGATGCGAAAAAGAAACCCCAGGTGAGGCCACAAACCCTAAAATGGACATTCCCCAAGCATCGAACACATAAGAATGTACACTGAAGATGAAAACCAACAAAACTGTGAAATGGAGAGAGATGATTTTCCCTATAAAATTATTGAAGGGAGAGAATGAATCAATACCAGAGAGATGGAGAAATAGTAAGATCTCCGTAAACTCGTGTACAGAGAAACGAAGCAGATAGTTCGAGAGAGAAGAAGATATGAAATTATGAGGGAAGCTCTTCTTTTTCTCGCTCTCTTCACTCCTCTTCTTTATCTCGAAGCCCTCCCTCGCCTCTTTTTCTTTTATATTTACATTCATCGGGGTTTTAGTTTAGAGTTATTACAAGATTAGGATATGTTTTGAAATTTTAGATTTTATGCCCTCTATGGCTCTATTCCATAAAGAAATTAGGCGTTACTACCTCAAAATACATCCTAAAGCATCTTAGCCGATAAAAATATCGGTCATTAGAGGTGTTAATGGACCGAGATCGGTTCAGGGAGTGACATACTCATCCTCATTAGCATAATGTCCTCGACATTGCCATCATCATACGATTCATACCCACTCAGGGATCAAATGTTGTACCCATCCCTATCCCCGTCGGAGTGTATTTTTCTCATTCATAGTTATGGTTGTGTATTTTTTGAATTTTCTTGTTAAATATTTGATTTATAAATTCACGAAGTAAATATAAGAGAACACATTTGTGTAAATAATATATTTGACAAAATAAAATAAAAATATTAACTCAATTTAATAAAGTATAACTATAAAAGTATTGAAAATATTTGTAAATTATATACTTAAAGTTATAAATCATCATTAATTTATCCATTTAATCTATTTGTTGGAAATTCTCTTGATAATCTTCAACTGGGCCAAGCCAAAGACCTCTAACTTCGTCCCCATCCCGTGCGAAAAATTTCGGTTGTTCCAATCCCCGTTTATTTTCCCGTGACGGTCATCCCATCGGATATCTAAAAATTCTTCACCCCATTAACACCCTCTATCGGCCACTCTTGAGAGTTAAAAATAGGTTGCAGTCTTAGAACACAAAGAGTATTCTAATTGACCCACACTATGCGATCATTCTTCCTCGACGTACCAACATAGAAACTGCATAGCCCGCTATGTTTCTGAGTAATATTGGTAAATTTAAAAAGTAGTGGGTAAAAAGCGCAAATATTGTGACATGAGGGTTTAACTACAAAAGGAGGAAGGTGGGGGAGCACAAATGCGTTTGGGTACACGTCTCTCTCACATTATCTACATATTCAATTCTCCGTCGCTTAGGACATGCTGGAATTTGGACATCAGTTTAGTTTCAGTACCGTGGACAGTTAGATTTTTTGGAGTATTTTTACAACATTTTAAACCAGAAATAATAGAATATGTTAAAAACCCAAATAAAAAATGCTTAATTATCATCTTCAAGTTCCAAAACGAAAATCTCTATACGATCAGCAGCTGCTACTGTTATCTTCCATAAGCTTGAAGACATGCTTCAGATTTGCTGGGGAAATCAAAATATAGGGAGTACTAAAAGTGAGCATGCGCATGCATGCATATATGTTAAACACGAGATAAAAACTAGAGATTTCATCATTAATTAGTTTGTAGCTGAAAGCCTGTTGTGAATACTAATTACAGTACGTGCCACCGGATCTCGATACCACAACCTTCATCATATCATCCTGCATGCTCTACCAATTCAATCATCATTGGTGGAACAAAGGATCTTTCACAAACTCAACCAGCACAGGGATATCAATCAGACAAATAAGGGGAAATACATCAGCAGATTAGCACCATGTCATATATGAATCAAATAGCACATTAGCAACCATCAGCTTGAAGCCCTCTGCAAACTTGGGACTGAAGATTATTGGCTTCCATCACTTGACCTTCCTGGATTTGACCACCATTGTTGTCCGTGATTGAGAATCCAACAAGCTGGTCAATAAGGATCTTGCAAGCTCTCTCTAGCATCGCCATGTATCTGCGGTCTGCATCCTGCCGAATCTGCAAGTGCTTCTCAGCCTGCAAGACATTAACAACAATTTTGAACTTTGTCCTTCAAAGGGAAGGAATAGTTCTTAAGACTCTTTGTTGTGTATACATACCTCTACCCGCTCGTGTAGTTTGGTTTGAACTTCCATTTGAACTCTCAACGCTTCCTTCACCTCAAAACCCCTAATCAATCCATCACACCAAATAAATCTTAAAAATTCTATTAGATCTACAAAATTAGATTTGTAAGAGTGCTCCAGATAAAGATATTGGCTCCATACTCGTCCATGTCAGAGTTTGGCAAGCTTGCTGAAGAATTACTGGTTCGAGGGCTATCTAGTTGGCATGAACCCGAGATCCCTTGCATCAATATCACCCACAATCAAATCTCAATTAAGGCTTTCCAGTTTGATAAAAAAAAAAAACCCACTTTAATCCGCTTCATGCTATATGTAAGCAACACACACATAATAAATTACAGTATTTGTAATCTTACAATATATATGGCCCCTGAAAACATATGTAGAAAAAGTAGATCGAAGCAATGATCTATAAGTCAAGCTTGATTAGGTAAGCTAATAATTAGAGACAGTAGGGGAAGATGAACCTGTGATAACATCTGATCTGTCCTATGACTCTATCCTTAAGCAATTATATGCCATAAAAACTCTACTAAATCTGCCTTTTAAGGAGTTTTCGGTTAGACTCAGCAAGGCAAATTTTCTCTATTACATCATAAGTCACATAGTTTGATTGGAGCTGCCATTATAATTTATAATGAGCTCAAATGCAATCAATTTGCTATGTAAGATTTACATAAAACGCACCATCTTTTGAAGCTTCACCAATATCTTTTCCAGATTGCTTACCTAGTCTGTACTTCTGCAATCCAACAGAAGAAAATCAATTACACAGAAGTAATTTTTGGTAGATATTTTTTCTAAGAGATTTTCTTAATGCCATGTGTTGAATTTGAACTTTCGAAGCGCTCCACAGTGAAAAAGGAACCTGGAGGTGACTTTTTAAATGGAAAAGAGTCAATCCCTTGACGCCCATAGTCCGCATAAGAGCCTTTGGTGTAGCTTCTGCACAAATTTAGGCAACAACTTTAATCATAAGACAGAAAATGCCAGGCTAACACACTGTTCAGCTATATAAGTGCCATAAAAAGGGGCAGGGTGTCCTCTTAATTCATACTCAACATCATGTTAATTCCATTACTATACTATTGTAGCATGACAAGGCATAATTTTTTGTTCTTTGTCATAGCACCAGCAACCAAAACTATGATATCTTGAAAAGAAGGTATATCCTCAATTGTTCAATAAGGCACCCTCCTTGGATCTTACATTTCTCCGCGAGCCAATATCTGTAATGGGTGCTTGTGTAAAAGGATCTGATTCCTGAATTGCTCCTTCTCAAACCAAGGAACCTCAAACTCTCAAAGTTGACATATCAGGCAGGCAATTTTCAACCACATTTAATCAGATCTCAAAAATAGTAAACCAATCCCAACCTCTAACAACATAGAAATCTTAAATCATCATTCATGACCAAAGATACTGATTAGCAACCCACTACCTACCCAATTCAAAACAATGAGTCTGCAAAATCATGCAAATGTTATGACTAGTTTACAAATTAAAAGGAAACAGAATGAGAATGACAATTGACAAAGCGAACGAAAGAGATTTAGTCACTTTGCCGCAACATTCCTGAAAAAGACCCTCCCAATAGCAAAAGCTTCTTTTTCTTTCATGGTCAAAGAATGAAAGAAACTAGAAGTGCATTCGTCCTTTCCTACTTTGTTGAGACAGAAAAGGGCAAAAGAATCACAGAAATCAAACAACAGAGTGACCACACATCACATTGCAAAAGCTCGGACACAAAAACCTAATCCATATGACCCACAAAATTAAGCTCGAAATTGGGGACACAAAAAAGCAAACCCAGATTGTGAAAATCAAAGTAGTATGAACCCAGATTGGAACTTAACTGTGGGGCCCGCCTAGCTGGGTGACGGCGTCGACGAAGCGCTCATGGAGGTCGGCGGTCCATCGGAGACGGGGTCTGGGATCGGAGGTCAAAACAAGGTGAGGATCTCCGGGGACAGTGACAGCTCCGGCATGGTGGCTAGAATTAGAAAGCTCATCGACATGGCCGGTGGTGGTAATGTTGATGGATTCATGAAACTGGGTTTGAAAGAATCTAGGATACATTTTAGTGTTTTACAGTTCCTGCTCCTAATCCTTCGCTACACACGCCACATGAACAGGATACAAAGAAGACCCGGAGAGAATAAGGGGGAGGGAAAAAAGAAATCTGAGAAAGAAGAAGATTTTTGAAGCCCCACAAGTCACAAACACCTTGTTGATGCTAACAAGCAAAGAGACAAAGTAGATTTGAGTGAAAATACTAAGCTGCAATAGGGCTTCTTCTTTTCTGCTACTTTTCATTTTCCTTTCCATTTTCTTCTTTTTTTCTTTGGGGGTTGATTGACTGAAAGGCTGGGGATTTTATGAGTAGACTTGTTATCACAGTCTTTTTAAATAAAAACATATTATATGCATATATATATTTACTTATTTTTGGTATCACAATATTTTGAAAGTAATAAAAATATTGAATATCATTAAAAAGAATTTAAGAGTAATAAAATGATTCATATCTTTGAAATTGAAAAGATTTTGAATAAAATGATATTTATAGGCTTATAGCCTTCCGTTCAATTGTTAAAATAACGGTTTGAGATTAGTTTGTCGAAAAAATTAAGTTTCCAAGTGTGGTGGTATATGTGAGATAAGACTCACAAATCGAGTTCTTATAAAAAATTACAAATAATTTTAAATTCATAGGTGAGATTTGAAACTATATTTTTAAAGAAAAGCAATTGACACAAAGTTACATATGAGCAAGTTCAATATTATAAAAGAGTAGGAATCAAAGAGGAACTTTAAGATACTTAAGGATTAAGACACAAGATTAACACTCATAGAAACTAAACCTAATGTAAGAAAGAAAACAAAAGAATAGATAGAGGATGTTAAGGATAAAAATGTATATAGTCACAAGATTCGAGAAGACTTCAAACAGTGTAACCGAAAAGAAAAGACAAAAAATAAAATAAAACTATTTATGACAAATTCTCATACAAGACGAAGACGAAGTCATTGCAACTCAAAATAGAATATAATTTTAAAAGATAACGTAAATTCTATCTAAGAAACTTTATAGAAAATGATCTTAACTAGATTTTGACGTATTGAAGTAGGATTAGGTACTAATCCTATATAAAGAGGGTTATGTACTTCTTGCATATTCAAAAGTGTAGACCTTAATAGAAGAGGAAAAATATAAAGTTGTCTAGATAATAAAAGAGAAGGAAGGGAAAAAAAGAGGTAGAGATAATAAAAACGGTTGTTCGAAATCTTCCGAGAAGAGAGGCGACATCAGCTCATTGAGACTAATTGGTCGAAATAAGGTTATAAGAGAGAAAACAAGAGGTTTGTAAGTTTTTTTTCTAATCAATTAACCAAAGGAAGCATTAGCAAAAGCCAAAAAGCACAAAGATAAAGTATCATAAAGGCCCGGATCACAACAATTGTGCATTAACAAGTTTGAAGTTATTATCAAAAAACATATTCCAACATCATATTAATTGTTAATTATCTAACGGTATCCCTAAAATATGCAACTGTCACATCTTGTAGAGAATTTAGGTCGAACTTATATAAGGTCCGTTCGGATGCTGGTTTATCCAATATGAAGTTGAAGATTATCCCTTATTTTCATCCTCTGTTTGCTTTTTCATGTTTGGTGATAATTTTGTATGGGTATGAAGATGAGGTTGAGGGAGTTGAAATTGAAGGAATTTATGGCAAAATCATAATCTAGTACCCCCAAGCTTAAGGAGTTGAAGGATCGAGTTTCACATTTCTACCCTTCCCTCATCTTCTCTTCCCTACTTTTTTTTAATTCCCTTCTCTGCTTCCATTCGACTTCCCTCATCATCTCTTCTTCTACTCTTCCATGCTCATTTCTTCCCTTCTCTACTTTAATTCGGCACCTATCTCATCCCCATCGAGCCAACCATCGTCGATCTCTATACATCTAGGGCTTCCAAAACATCGCCGGCGAGACCCGATTCCCGGCTTCCTTCTGTCCTTGCCTACCAACAGGGCTTTTAACAGGTATGTTCTCTTCTCAGGGAGTCTTTATTCAATTTTTTCTTCATCAATTTGCTTGTCTGTGACCCTGGTGCACCGAGTTCTTCCTGGTTTCCTTTCCCTAATTCAAAGTCGAAAGGTTGAAAGCCTCAATAAGCTTGATTTCGTTACATCCTTTTCTTTCCTTAATTCATCGCTCATATCCTTGGAATCTCTTTGTAGTTTTCACCATGAGTTTCATTTTTTTGAAAAGTTAAGTTTAAATTGAATAGAGATATGCAGAATTTACAGAGAGATTTTATGTATATAGCAAAGAGAAGGATTAAAAGGCACAAAACAACAACAATGATAAAGAGAATGCATTGTTATTAGTTTGTGCAATTAGTCTAAGGTGAGAGAGCCTTGTCTAGTGCAGTGGACAATTGAAGGTTCAAACCCATTGAAGATGTAGGCATTACGAGTATGTCAAATGAAGTAAGTGGTGAGCCGAGTAGAGAGCGAAGTAACAGAAGTTGTGGACGATGAAGGACTTGAGGCACACTAGAGAATGTCTTGAATAATAGAGGATTTACGGGAAGTGTCAACCCAACTGAAGATGTTAGTGAAGACTGAAGATATCAAATTTAACCAACAAGAGCTCCACATGTGGTCATGCGTTTCAGGAACATTGAGAGGACAAAGGACACAATTTGGGTCATCAATGATACCCTGTTGCACCGAGTTCCGTTTTAACTTGGATTTGTTACTATTCATCTCTTACATCCTTCTGTTCCTGAGCGAATCTTCATTTTCAAACTGATTTTCACTTGTTTTTGTGAAATTTGATTGAACCTGTTTAGAATCGAATTCCAATTAAGCAATAGGATTTTTGGTTCTTGTTGTTGACTTCTTAGTATGTTGGTCATGTGTTTGCAGCTTGTTAGCAAGTTGGCTTCTTGTTCCCGCCTTCTTGACAGCAAGTTGGGTCTTGTGTTACATCTTGACAACAAGTTAGTTTCTTGTTCATGCCTTCTTGACAGCAAGTTGGTGACTTAGGTCTTGTATTTGCATCTTGACAGCAAGTTAGCTTATTGTTCCTGCCTACTTGACACTTACAGAAGGTAGTATTGTGTTTGCATTTTGACATCAACTAGTTAATCAAATATGTGTTCATTGGCCTTTTGTTGTTGCCTTGTGCTTGCATGAGAACATTTTTGCTTCTTGTTCGCTGTTTTGCCAAATATTTATGAACTAAGGTTATTTCCTCAACCTTAAAATTGTGGCAGCTTATAGTCCGAATTTTGTCACAATAGTTCGGTTTAGAACACTGAAAATTAGTTATTTACTAGTAAAGACTGACACTTTAATTTGTATAGATAGAAATAGTAATGCTCAAAATCATTGATCAATTATTCATTATTCTATCTTGGGTTTGCTATTCATGTGTCTCATTAAAAAAAAAATAATTCGTACCCTTTTTAGTAATTTCACCCACATTAATTCTCTTCATACCCATAATAATACTCTTCCTACCAAACACCAACAACTTTTATTTTATTTCATCTCTTTAATCTTCATCCTCGTTTTTCAACTTCATCTTCATATTCAACTTCAACTTCATCTTAATACCCTAATAAACTAGGGATCCCCAAACGGACCCATAATTGTCGTACCTTACAAGACTCAACTTTTAAAAAATTACAACTTATCAAACATGTAAAAAATATTGCATCTTCTTTTACAACCTAACTATTGATCAACCTTCAACTCACAATCCACTTTAGGATCACTCAACTCTAGAATAGGAAAAGTAGTCAAATACAATGTTTGATGAATGTAATAAGCAAGTAAGTAATACAATTTATGTATTTCTTCTCCCACACAACCTTAGCATATTAATTGAAATGTCATTTTCATCTTAATTAAAATTGTTGGGTTCCTAGATCAATGTAATATAATCTCAGGCACATGAACTGGGTAAGCAAGTATCCTATCAGCCCAAACATTCTTAGACCTATCCTTCATAATACCATCTTTAGCTACACACTTCCAAGCAGCAGTATTGCACTTGAATCCACTCCCAAAGCACAATTGCAGTACCTTATCTCCCTTCTTAACCCTCCCTTTCGCTTCCAAGTAGCACAGAGAATACCATGTCGAAGAAGACGAAGTGTTTCCGAACCTATGGAGTGTCATCCTCGACGCCTCCACATGCCTTTCCGTTAGTTTTAGGTTCTCTTTGATCGACTCGATCACTGCCTTACCTCCCGCGTGAATGCAGAAATGATCGAACACCTTCTTGAAATTAGGTATGTACTCTTGTCCTTTCTTCTTTGCCGGAGGCCATGCTTTCCTCCATAACAAAGATAATACGTAGAGGATTTGCTCTGTGTATGGAAGTGCCAATGCTCCTAATACTCCCAAGTTTACCTTGAGGGACTCTCCGGCAACCTACCATAATAGTTATTGCTCGTTGAGGAGTTTCAGATTGCAGATAAACAGATAATTAGAGGTAGAGGCGACACTACAACAATAGATAAAGTACAAAATCCTATTTAATACTGATAGTTAAGTATAAGACCGAGTCAAACAATATATACCCAAACAAACATTCAATAGATGAATACATGAACTGCCATAACAACTATTACCTATCGAGGAGTTTTGGATTAAAGATAAACAAATAATTGAAACTAGAGTCGATACTACAACAATAGATAAATACATAAAGTAACAAAACCCTATCTAATACTGATAGTCAAGTATAAGACCGAGTCAAACAATAAATACCCAAACAAACATTCAATAGATGAATACATGAATTGCCATAATAGTTATTACCTATTGAGGAGTTTCGGATTACAGATAAACAAATGATTGGAAGTAGAGGCAACACTACAATAATAGATAAAGTAACAAAACCCTATCTAATACTTGACAGTAAAGTATAAGACCGAGTAACAAAACCCTATCTAATATCTGACAGTCAAGTATAAGACCGAGTCAAACGGTAAATACTCAAACAAATATTCAATAGATGAATACCTGGACCACAGTTCTGGACAAGGAAACTCCGGTGACTCCGTCGTTATCGGTCTCTTCGAAGACACACTTGTAAGCACTATCCTTAGCACCAAGATGAGTTCTAACCACATGTTGGAGTTCATACTTGGCGATATTCTTGTCACAAGTTCGGTTCGAGAGCAAGATCGCGGCTCCTCCCACTCGAAACAAGCAATTTGGGAGAAGCATTGACTTGATCTTCCCATGATATACAGAAGAGCAAATGGATTCAGTACTAAGTATCAAGACTAAAGAGTTCTTGTGCACTCTCAACAAGTCACGTGCTAAGCTCGTCGACAACAAACCCGCGCTGCATCCCATGCCGGAGAGGCTAAAGCTCCGGACATTGCTCCGGAACCCAAACCGGTTTATGATCATTGAAGATAAAGAGGGTGTTGGGCAATTGATGCTGCAATTTGTGATGAGGATGTCAATACTTCTCGGGTTGATCTTTTTCTTGGTAAGGAGATCTTCAGCTATTGTGAACAATACTAACTTAGCTTCCTCCATTGTCGAGTCGAGTGATTGGTTTGTCGGAATGTGATGAATTCCGGTAGGGAGGCAAGTTTCATTGCCAATGCCTGATCTCTCTATCACCTTTGCTTGAAAATCAATGGATTCTCGGTTGAACTTGCCCACAAACTCCATGTGTTCTAAGAAGGATGCGAGAGGTGCCCGGAGAGACTCGGGTGGTTGGAAGCATACGAAGTCGATGAGGTAGATTCGAGAGTATTTGCAGGAAGTGTATGTGAGGAAGATGATAAGGATGGATACAGTGAGTATAGAGAACTTGAAGTATGATAAGAGATTAAGCAAAGCTTCCATGTTTGGCTTTTTTGTATGATTCTTTAAATGAGTTTTGTAGGCACTTTATAAGTGTCTTTGTTACCAAAATTTGGGCTTGTTTAAGCATAACCAACGAAGGGTTGTTAGAGTGCATGCTTCTTATGTGATGAAAAGCATTAGCAGTGAAATATTGAGATCTAAGTACCTGCCAGTAAGTTATAAACTATTTTCCTTCTAATTTTTATGAGTGAAAGTGTGAATTGGTTATTTGGGTATCATCATGCAAAATAGATTCCTCATTATGAATAGAGATATGCACAACAAGAACCGAAGCTTGTAATTTTTTTTATGAGATTTGCTCACTTGTGATTGTTTTTTTAAGAAATCGAGATTACGTTAATGATATTAATCTTATCTTATACGTATTAAAGGAGAGACCTTCTTTCCCACGTGTCAACGCCACAATTCAGCTTCCCAAAATATTTTTAAGAAGTTATTATTTGAATATTTTTGATAGAAAATAAAAAATAATTAATTTATAATTAATTTTAAAATCTTACTAATTTTTAGAGATCCAGTAAATCTTCTAATTAAATTCTAAACATATTTATTTTTATTAAAAGCTAATATATAATCATTAAAAAAATTATATTCTAATTCACAATAAAAGGACATGATCTAATTATATTTAATATATGATTATTATAAGAAGAAAAAAAAAATAAAAATAATAATAACAATTATTTCATCCTCCGAATTTTTATATTACAAAAGTATACATATAAATCTTTAAGTATAAAGTATTTATTAAATCTCAACCCGCACAAGGTGCGGGTAATACACTAGTTACTTAATTGTTTTGGCGAAGAGAATAATACATCAGATTTATATACATGCAATATAGTGTACGCTAACGTTATATTACATAATATGTCTCGTATATTTGTCATCTTCAAGTTGATTTTTTTTAAGGAAAATAGTATAAATAAGCCGACAAAGTGAAGCTCAGAGGATACGAACCCATGATAAAATGAACTAATAGTAAAAACCCTAGTTTTGGCGGCGTGCATGGCGACTCCCCTGGCGACAGTTGTTCCCCCTCCTCCAACAGCACCAGATCCCCATGATTCACAGCCAGTTTGTAATCCTTCAACCCAACAGTCTACTCAGGATACGGATAAGACCATCCAGGCACCAGGATCACCCGGAAAGGCACCTTCTTGGAGCGACATGCTTTTCGGAGATGGGGCTTGGAAGCAGTTACCAATTATTCCAGATAATTTACTGGAAACGGGGAAGATGTCTATCGAGTACCCCAAAGGAAGCGACTCTACACCAGTTATCAACATTGTTCCGGAAGTTATTAGAGTCTTGAATGCCCCGTGGCGCAATTCGATCGTGGTGAAGCTTCTTGGAAGAATGATCTCTTATGCTTCCTTTGAGAAGAACGTCAGGCTCTTATGGAAACTAACTGGAGGATGGTCAGTCATTGATCTTCCCAACGAGTTCTTCCTAATCAGGTTCGAGAAAGAATCCGATATGCTTGACGTGCTAACCAATGGCCCATGGAAAATATATGGGCACTATCTCATGATGCAACAATGGGATGAAGGATTCGACCCTACGACATCCGTGATTCAATCAACGGGAGTTTGGGTCAGAATAACGGGACTTCCGTTTGCTATGTACAACTCAAGTATCCTTAGAGTTATAGCATCTGTCATTGGCTCCCCCCTTAAGATGGATGCAAACACTCTGGGTGTTTCGCGTGGAAAGTTTGCTAGAGTATGTGTGAATGTTGATCTTACACGACCCCTTAAGGGGGATATTATTCTGAATGGGAAAAGATTGCTCCTAGAATACGAAAACCTGCATACGATATGCTTCTCTTGTGGATGTTATGGACATCTTATGGAAAGGTGCATGAATCCTGACAGAGCGCCAGGACCAGTGGCGACTAGCGAAGCTATAACACCAGTTGATCCGGATACAGAGGAGATAAGGGAGAGAGAGGAGCCAAGACAAAGGGAAAAAGCAGCTGACTGCAAGGAAACAAATGAGCATGGACCCTGGATGATTGTTCCACGTCACAAACATTGGAACAAAGATAGGGATAATAATGGGACAAGAGGTGGACTGATTGCCAAGGACGGAAGAGACAAAACTAGTCCCCAGAAGAATATGGATTTAGAGGGAAACGTTGAGTCAGGTAACCATAACCGGAAGAGAACAAGGAGCAATGATAAAACCATAGTACCAGTAACTACCTACAGAAATAATGGCAAGCAGGGTGACCAAGGAAAGGGTAAGCAGAAAGTGAATACTCAAGATCCGAATCATAGGGGAATGCCCACGCCTCAGGTGAGGATCCTCAATAGAGCAATTCTCGACGATGTGGCTTTTATGGCCTCAAGTAAGAACTTGCCCAAAACAGACCTCGAAAAGATGAAAGCTACGGATGTAGGGCCATCTCGCAAGACAGTTGAACATGAGAATATGGAGGTTTGTAGTGAGTCCCAAACGTCTATCGTTCCAGATTCCCAATCATAAGGGGGGAGGGATGAAACCACTATTAGATTTAATGATAGGTATACTATGGAATTGCTTCGGAACGATTAAGAGTAGCTTCCGAAGATCAATAAGGTACATGTTGAGAAAGCACCGTCCGGGCTTTGTTGCACTGTTTGAAACTCATTGTTTAGGTAGTAGGGCTGATGCCATTTGTGTTAATATGAGCTTTGACTCTGTGGAGCGAGTAGAGGCGATCGACCAGAGTGGAGGGATTTGGCTTCTCTGGGACTCGGAGAGATGCAACTTTACAATTATCAAAAAGCATAACCAATTTATCCAGGTTTTGGTAAAGCAAGAGGATGGAGACTTTTTCCTTGATGTAAAGTGACAACGCCCCTGATCCAACGAGAAGGAATGATGTATGGGCTGAATTATCAAGCATCATCCAGAATGCTAATTTGCCTGTGGTGATAGGGGGGACCTTAATGTTATTAAGAGTGTGGAAGAAAGCCAAGGGGGGTCGAATAGACTCTCACGTCAATCGCTGGAGTTTGGAAACTAGATCAATGTGAATAATCTAGTAGATTTGGGATATGTTGGATCCCCTTTCACGTGGACGAGAGGTAGATCGGTGACATCTAGAATCTCCAAACGCCTGGATAGAATTCTGTTGACCCCAGAGGGTAGATTACGGTGGCCGAATGCGGAGGTAAGGCACTTACCGCGTCTTTCATCTGACCATAATCCATTGCTCCTGGATTTAAATAAGGAGGATTTGTGTAACCCAAAGAGGCGCCTTTTTCGGTTCCTTGCTGTATGGATCACCCATCCTGAATTCACCAAGCTGATTGAGGAAACTTGGGACGAAATGGAGTGTTTGCCGGAAGCTCTGATTAGACTTCAGCGTTGCCTGAAGAAATGGAATAGAGATACGTTTGGAAATATCCAACAACGAAAAGAGGCATTGATTGAGCAGTTAGAGGAGGTTAGAAGGAGTTTGATCACTCAAACTAGCCCGAGCCTGTTGGAGAGTGAAAGAAACCTTGAACGAGAAGTGGAAGTTGTCTTAGAGCAAGAGGAGTTGCTATGGTGCCAAAAATCAAGACAGCAATGGATCCGACATGGAGATAAGAACACCTCATTCTTTCACCTATCTACCATCATTAGAAGGCAAAGAAATAAGGTAAAGGCCCTAAGAATCGAGAATGGCGAATGGCTGCTTGATCAGGATAGGTTGGAGGAACATGTTGTTGTTTTCTTCAAGAGCTTATATGGTCCCAGTGACCTACCACCCGTGACGAAGCTCAATGGTAGGGGATGCCCAGCGTTGCCTAATGAGCAGATTGAACCTCTTTCAAAGCTGTGTGGAGAGCTGGAGATCCTGGGGGCCTTGAAAAATATGGGACCTCTCAAAGCACCGGGACCGGATGGCTACCAACCGATTTTCTACCAAAAATTTTGGAATACGGTAGGTAACTCCCTCATACGATTTGTGAAGGACTTCTTCGAGAAAGGAGTATTGCAGAAGTCGACCAATGAAGCACTTCTTGTGCTTATTAGAAAGGTTACGAGGCCGGAGACTATACAACAATTCCGACCGATCAGCTTGTGTAATGTCAATTACAAGGTTATTACCAAGTTCCTTGCGAATAGAATTAAACCTATTATGAGCACATTGGTTAGTCCACTCCAAGGGAGCTTCATTCCGGGTAGGCTCATTTCTGATAATGTGATTCTTGCACAAGAAGTTATTCATTCGATGGCTAAAAAGAAGGGACGGAAAGGATGGATGGTGCTGAAATTGGATCTCGAGAAAGCCTATGATAGACTTCGATGGGAATTCATCATGGATACTCTTCAAAACATGAACTTTCCGGAGGTATGGAGGGATAGAGTGAAAGCCTGTATTTCGTCTAGCTCCATGCGAGTTCTATGGAATGGGGAAGGCTCGAGGAGTTTTGAAACGACTAGGGGGATTCGACAAGGTGATCCTTTGTCACCATATCTCTTTGTGCTGTGCCTCGAGAGGCTTGGGCACTTGATCGAGAATTCCATTGGAGAGGGACGTTGGAAACCAATTAAACTGTCACGAGGTTGCCCGGCTTTGTCCCACTTGTTCTTCGCTGACGATATTCTACTATTTGCCGAAGCGTCTGTTGCTCAAATCCGGGTTGTCAAAGAGATTTTGGAAAGCTTCTGCAACGCACCAGGTCAGAAAGTCAGTCTTGCTAAATCTCGTATCTATGTGTCACATAACATCAGGGGTGATCTGGAGCATAGACTCAGTGAGGTGGGAGGAGTTCCATACACAAGAAACCTGGGAATGTACTTGGGCATCCCCTTGATTCATAATGCAACCCAAGCAATTTTCAATCCATTGCTTGATAGGATCTCATCAAGGCTAGCGGGGTGGAAAGCGAGATCCCTTAGCTTAGCAGGCCGCACAACTTTGGTTCGATCGGTCCTTTCAACGATACCTCTTCATTACATGAGCATCTTCAAACTCCCAGAAGGTATTACAAACAAACTTGATAAGGTTTGTAGACAGTTTGTATGGGGTGATGTTGATGGGATCAAGAAAACACATACATTAAAATGGGAGAAGATATGCCAAACTAGAGAGCAAGGTGGCCTTGGTATCAGGATGGATAAGGAGGTAAATTTAGCTATGATCAGCAAGATAGGTTGGAGGCTCTTCACGAACATGGACCAAACATGGGCAAAGGTACTCCTGAAAAAATACACAAATTCAACCCAAGCTTGGCCACGTGTGTTAATTTGCAGAGGGGGGAGTTCACTAGTTTGGCGAGGGATTGTCGAAGGCTATAACAAGGTGATAGTTCCGAACCTAGGTTGGTGTGTGAAAAACGGACGCAAAGCAAGGTTCTGGGAGGACTTGTGGATCGGGGAGGAACCTCTTGCCAACTCATGCCAGGTTCCACTCTTGCAAGAAGATTTAGACCTATCGGTGAGGGAGGTTTGGATGGACGAAGAGGGCTGGAATTGGGACTACCTAACAACCAGATTAAGCAATGTGAACTTCCTCAGGGTTGTTGCGACGAGACTTTGGTTTAAAGATGAGCAGGACGATGTGGTCAGATGGGTAAGAGCACAAGATGGCAGCTTTACTACTGCTTCAGCCCATCAATATGTTAGCAGCTTAAGAGGTAGCGGGACAGTAAGAGTTAACCTCTTCAAGCAGATTTGGCGGATCAAAGTTCAAGAAAGAATGAAATATTTTTAGTGGCAAGTGGCTTGGAAGGTGGTCCTCACAAATCAGGAACGAGTTAGACGTCATATGGACTCCTCCCCATACTGCTCAGCTTGTCCAGGAATTGAAGAGTCATTGATCCACTTGATCCGAGATTGTCCGTTTGCGAAGCAAGTTTGGATTGGATTGGTACCCACAGAACATCAAACAACTTTCTTCAGTCTCCACTGGGACGACTGGCTCTTCGAGAATGTGCACATGCGAAGGCAAGGATCTGAACAGGGGGAATGGAACGAAATCTTCACCATTACAGTTTGGTGGATCTGGAGATGGCGAAATGCGAGAACCTTTAGCGAAGGAAGTATACCGGTGGATAAGGTGAATTTTATTAGACAAGCACATAGAGAATCGAAAGAAGCATGGAGTAGGGGACAAGAACTGGATATGACGAGGAAGCAAGAGATATATGTTCACTGGACCAAACCGGAGAAGGGCTGGGTTAGACTTAATGCAGATGGAGCTCTTCAAGGGGATCCATCGAGAGCTGCTGCAGGGGCCGTCATCAGGGATGATTAGGGTTCATGGGTACAAGGTGTTGCCATTAACCTCGGATCAACAACAATCCCGGAGGCGGAGCTTTGGGGGGTTATGTCGGGAATGGAACTTGCATGGGAAATGGGCTTACGTAAAGTGAGAGTGGAAATTGACTCTCTCTTGGTGGTTGGATTTTTTACGAATGGGGTTAGTCACTCACATCCCCTTTCCAGCCTGGTTCTTCGGTGCCAAGGCTTCCTCTTTCGAGAATGGCAGATTTCTCTCGAACATGTTTTCCGAGAAGGGAATAGGATTGCGGACGCTATCGCGAGCTTTGCCTTTACCCTACCTTTTGGTGTTCATCGCTTGATGGAGCCACCCGTTAACATTAGAAACCTTTTGTTGGATGATTTAAGGGGCGTTTCTTTGCCCCGGTGCACTCGTTTGTAATTCGTTTAGTTTTTATTCAAGCGCTTAGGCGCGGGGAGCTTCGGCTCTTTTTCCACCAAAAAAAAGGATACGAACCCATGATCAAGTGAAAGACCGGATCTGAGTGTTTGAAATGATGAACCAAGTTTATATTTAGAAGATTGGACGCGGTCCTTGTGAATCGGGTTCGGTGATCACGAGACTAGGACTGAGGACTTGGATCAGACCTGGACCAAACCGGACTTGGATCGAAACAATGCAGACCGAATTATTAGGTCCAGGTCTGGTCCATGACCGGATGGACCAAAAAAAACTACAAACATTGAATAATATGCAAACATGTCTCCTTTGGAAGCATGTGAGAGAAATGATATAGCAATTAGCAAATGTCAGTACGAAACTACATTCTCTTCCACCTTGCATTCAAATTAATGGGGATATTTCACAGTTTCAGTTGAGCCTATATGTATAGCAATTTGAGAGAACTCATTACTAAACTACGCTTAGGAAGCATTTGGAAGCATTTACCATAATATCAGAGATAAGTAAAACTATAGCTGACAAAATTAGCATATATAGATCTTGAGGTCAATCTTAACCATGGAAGTGCAGTTGATTCTCTTATCGATGCATGTAAAGTTCAGTTTCCTGATCTTTCTAGAGCTCAGCATTTAAGGCCAAAACTATAGCTAACAAAATTAACATATGTAATTATCAGTACTCAAGAGTAAGAGATTAATGGTTAAGATTGATTAAAATTTACAGATTAATGCTGGAACAAAGTGACTCTTTATAAAACTAAGCAGGTGAGCTTTCTGATTCAGGAAGAACGTGAAGTTGGATTGAACATAAGTTTATGAGACATAATTGATCACACTTGTATTCTTAACGGGCATCTGATTGTATTGTGTATAGACAGCATATTCGACTCAATTGTTCCAACATTTATTCAATAGGCATTGAACTTCTCAAAGACGTTAAAGGAAGGGGATACACTGAAACCCTAGATTTAAACAGACCAAATCTACAACCACGCAAACAATTATACAATTCAGATTTCAGACTCGAGAATATTGGTAAGAGCCTAAGCGAAAGCTGTAGTCGTCGTAGTCGATCGATGTTGAAGGAAGAACAAAACAGGAAGAGATTAGAGAATCGCTTATAAGGGTTTTAGAGTCGAGGCACAGAAACACCGCCGCTCGCCGGCCGCCAATATGAGGGTGGACTGAGTTTGAGAGATTGTCGGGACTCGAGTTGGGATTTGGGAGCGTAACTGCATATAGGCTAACAGGACTGGAGTAAGTTAACTAGCCTAAACTTAGCGTTTTATCTTCCTTTTTTTAATAGGTTCGGACCAGACCTATTATGGACCGAATTTTTTAGACCGAGGACCGGACTTGTTTGTTTCAGTCCAGTTCCGGTAAGGTCCAAAAACCGAACCGAATCGGACAATGCTCAGTCCTATCAGGTGGTGGTTCATTTAATGAAATGACGTTGTTGTGGCGAGGTGAAGAGATATATAATGTAGATAATTAATGCTTTTCTAAATCTTAATATCTTATTTTTCTCTTCGATCTCTTCTCCTCTCACTGCTCCTCTTCTCCATATATACTCTTGGTGTTCTCGAGCGAAAAGCAACTTCTACTCTCGAGGGTTGCTTCGTGTCTGAGTGTTGTCTTCCACAACAGAAAGTGAGATCAAGTGCCGGAGTCTTCTACGGTTTCTAGCTTGAAAGAAAACTTCAAACCACCTTTAGCGTGGATTACGAAGGAGATCTTGGGATCTACAAATTCGTGTGTATTGCTGTTCATTTATGTTTCGTTTTCTACTATTGTCTTTCTTTGTTCTTGGTTTTATACTTGCTCGTTTATCCTCTGTAATTCTTGTATTTGATTTGGCTTTCAAAACTATAGTGGATTGGATCGATATTGAGATCATGGGGACGTAGGACATGATCCGAACCTCGTCAACAAATACTTGTATTTTTGTTACTCTTGAAAACAATCACTCTAGATTGATTGCTTCCAAGAGTAACAAAAACACAAGTATTTCCTGGTGCCCTAGATCGGTTGTTTCCAAGATTAACAAAAACCCAAGTATTTTATGAGGTAAAATAAGATTTTTTGATCTTTTACTCTTTTGTATATTTCTCTTACAAATCTTGCTTTCGCTACACTATTATTATGTTTGGATTCTTTATAATACGGTTTTAATATTGAAAATCTTCTTTTACCTTATATAAGGGATATTTTGTGACTCTTTAGCCATCGGAACCCTATATCTAAGTTTCTATCATTATTATCATTAGTATACTTGTACATACTTACATGATCTAAATCCAAGCTTACATATCTCAATGTAGCTAGACTTTCTTAAGCTAGTTGCCTAGATCTAGCTAACAAACCACAATAATTAGGTTTCTTGACTCTTCTCAGTCTAAACCTACAAAAGACGGTCATCAATCCTATTGTCCTCACTTCTCCCACTTTTTCTTTGGAGATCACCAATTCGTGATTGAGACTCATAAAAACTCTAGTTTCCAAGAGTATCGCAGGAATTGATTCATGTCGCTCTTTCGGTGACTCTTAATTTTCTGAAGTCTAGCTCATGTATAAAGTGTTTCCGGATAGTTGTTGGGAAACTGATAGTGATTGTAACGAAGGATAAAACTGAGAGAAGTTACTCTTTCTCAATACTTACTCTTTGTCTCCGTACTGAATATTCTCTTAATAAAACTTGTTGTGCTAATCGTCTTCTTCCTAGTCCTAGATACGGGAGTCACTTCTAAAATCAAACGTTTCGATGACAACACTGACTTTTTCATGTAGCAAGTCAAGATGAAGATTATACTAATGAGGGGAAAATGTTGGGAAATAGTGATACAAACCTATCATGAAGGAACTAAGGAGGAGGAAAAGGAAGAGGTAGATCAGATAACTCAATTTTAAATATGCTTCGCCTTACTAATGAGGTAGGATGTTGATAGGTGATAGAATCTCTATCACAATAGCATAGTTTTTGCATACATTTGTAGTTGTTTTGCTTGTATGTGGTGCTACTTGTGTAAATCTAGTTGAAGAAGCCATCAATGAAGAAATCAAAGGTTTTAGCAGAAGAATCAAGTCAAGAAAGTGATGGAAACGAAGAGGAAAACAAGGAAGAAACTTTTTGTTGTTACACGCACCCGTGACATCTTCTCTACAAGAGAAAAACAAGGAAGATACTTTTTGTTTGGATAAAACTCGGGGCTGTAACCCACACCCACGACCATGTGTCACCGCGCCCGCAACATCTTCCCGCCCCGTCACTTGGGTTTTTGCCTGGTTGACACTTCATTTCGCCACGCCTACGACATCAGTTCTGGCACTTGCAACACTTCAACTTCCTGCACAAACAACACAAAGTAGTTGCACCCTCGCTTAAAAATAGAAGACGAAGGGTTGACAATCGTTTTAGAGTTGTGTACATCCTGCACCAATGACCATTCACACTCGTTAGTAAATTTGATTAGGATATTTCTTTAATAAGAATAATGACGGAACCTTCTTGTCAAATTTGGCGCCGTTGCCAAGGAGAAATTGCTTTAAATTATTGTGCTTTTACAATTATCAAATATTATTGTGAAATTTTTGTATGGTTCACACTCGTGCTACTAATACTTCTTTTGTTCCTTTTGATTGATAATATAAAGAACATTAAACAAACATCGAAGAGAACACCGAATACAAGAGTTGAAATGGCGTAAAGAACACCCCAACAACTGATGCAACCAAACTTCACCCAACCACCACTTGCAATCACCATTCTTGCAATCGATGAGGGTGTACACTTCGAAGTCAAGCCGGATTAATCCACCTACTTTCATCCTTCCAAGGACTAAGTGAGGAGGATCCAATCAAGCACTTAAGGAAGTTCTCCACAGTGTGTACCTGCATAGAGCTGATCAATGTCACAGAAGAACAATCAAGATGAGGGCCTTTGGATTCACCCTCAAAGATGCAGCGGACGACTGGTATCACCACCTACCTGTGAGCATAGATGCATGGGAAAATATGCACAAAGCGTTCCTACATAAGTACTTCCCATCAAAGAAGGCCAACAACTTGAATAATACCATAAGCAACATCGAGCAAGAAGTTGATGAGACTATATATGATTACCATGAGATATTTGCAAGGTTGCGCTCAAGGTGTCCATTTCAGGGGTACTCTACCCAAGACTTGGTCTTGTATCTATACAACAGTCTGTTAGACAATGAAAGAAGGATAATTGATGATGCATGTGGAGTTAATATTCTTAATACCACTGTTGAACTTGCCATTGAGAAAAACTAGGAAATGGCGGAAGGAACGCGGAATTTTGGTAGAACTCCTACCAAAAGAGGCGTTTATGTTGTAAACCCCAAAGGTCCTGAAATGTCAAGCGACATTGCTGAGCTAAAAGAGATGGTGAATAGATTGACGTTGTTGGGGCAACCTCAACAATTAAAGGCATGCGGTGTTTGTGCCGACCCATTCCACCCCACAAAAGCATGCTTTCAAATACAAGAAGATTCCACAACTGAAGTGAATGTCTTGGGAGGATACGGACAACAAAGGCCAAGAAACGATCCCTACTCAAAGAATTACAACCCGAGATGACGAGACCATCCAAATTTCAAGTGGAGGGATCAACCAAATCAACAATAACAACATAGGGTTGGTAAGTTTAGCTCAACCGAGGGTGTGCTTCAAGTTTTAACTAAGCATTTTGCTACACATGTTCAAAGTAAAAAATCGAGCATAAAAAATTTGAAAAAACAATTTGGACAAATGATTGAAGAAACACGAGGACTGAAGCTCAAACCTCGAAAAATCTACCCTCCTAAACTATCATCAACTCAAGGGAGAATGTTAGTACCTTGACCCTCAAGAGTGAGAAGCAATTGAACACAAATCCACAAAATCAAGAAGATGAGGTAGAAAAAAAAAAGACAGCAAAACCGCACATGCGGCCACGAAAACCGCATCCGCAGCTGCACCTGATGTGACACACTCGCGGCCTATTGAGCCCGCACCCGTGGCTGAATGGATAGAAAAAGCGAAAGAAGATTTTGAAGGGGGTCCTTATGTCCGTCCTCACTTCCCTCCACTCTACTCACAAAAACCACTTGCTCCCTTTCCATAAGCACTCAAAGAGAGGGAAATCATCGAAGACAAAGCCTTTTTTGAGACATTCGCTAAATGTGAGGTAAACATTCCTCTTCTGAAAATAGTGAACGATATTCCTAAATATGCTCGGTTTTTTTAAGGAACTATGCATGATCAAGAGGAAGCAAAAAAATGAAAGGGACACTAAGGTGAAAGTGAGTGAGCACATATCTGTAGTCTTCCAAAGACGAATGTCAAAGAAGTGTAGCGATCCACGTATGATAAGCATTCCTTGTGTCATATGAGAAACTCGCTTTGACAAAGCCATGCTTGATTTAGGTACTTCAAAAAATGTTTTTCCATACTCCATTTATAAATCACTTGGCCTTGGACCTTTGCATGAAACCAAAATAGTTATACAACTTGCTGATAGGTCTAATGTTTACCCGAAAGGAGTTATTCAAGACGTTTTAGTCATGGTTAACAACTTGATATTCCCTGATGATTTGTTGTCCTTGACATGGAACATGACATGCATGTTGCACCTATTTTGTTAGGAAAATCATTGCTAGAAACGGCTAGGACTAAAATTGATTATGTTAGTGGAAAACTCACTATGGAATTCGATGGAAATGATAATTAAAAAATAGTACAAATCTAGACTAAGAATAGAGAGAGTTGGAAAAGGGTTAGAAAATCCATATTTTTGTTGAGTTTTGGTTGGTTGATGATCAAGACTCAAATTAAACTAACAATTAAAACAAAACACAACAAGCAAGATATATAACAATAATCGAAAAAAGGATTCTAGGGTTCGGTGATTATGGCATCGGATTAAATCTCTCTCTAAAAGTGTAACACCCCAAGTTCTAGGAACTCGAAGCGTTACGGGCTAGGACCTCACAATGGGTTCCGACCCTCAGAGTAGCAACAACACAACATATTTTACAACAAGGCACAAACAAATGAAAACCAAAACTCAATATAAAACCAAAGGTTTAAACAAAAAGAAAGCGTAAAAGACTCGCAACCGAGTTCAAAAGAAAAGGAAAAGCAACAACATAAATATAAACCCGATCCCATGCTATAATGTACGGGAACCCCGGCTGACCACACCATCCAGATCACTCAGCAGCATCTTGAACCCCTGGAACATCTACAACGTCGGTATAAACCGTTAGCTAATATTCTAGATATCAAAAAGACAGTAAAGGCACAAACGCGCATAAGGTAAAGTAAACACATAACATGCTCACACAACAACCGGTTTTATCTTTCATTAGGTTATCCAATTACTAATTACTTATGGTTGTTACACGAGTACCGCTATGATCTTGCCTCCGTCCCTTTTCACCAACAGGAATAGAACATATGCATCATTCTGTCACCTGCTAGACTGGTCGCGAGAGCACCTCCCAGTTTCTCCATTCTGAACTGGACAAGCGGTAACCACCCGGTTATAATACACTTGGGC
This sequence comes from Fagopyrum esculentum, assembly GCA_033239045.1. Taxonomy (NCBI): domain Eukaryota; kingdom Viridiplantae; phylum Streptophyta; class Magnoliopsida; order Caryophyllales; family Polygonaceae; genus Fagopyrum; species Fagopyrum esculentum. The sequence continues at coordinate 128,788,383 of BSUD01000005.1, read as the reverse complement.
CAATTTAACGTATAATAAAGGTTAATCCTAGTTCCGGTTGGCAATTATAGCAATAAACAACACAAACAAGCCAATACAATCAAACCAATACGCGGAATGAAGCTAAGTAAGTTCAAGGGACTTACCTCACTCGAAGGTGATCTCAACACTCCGCAAACACTCAGAAAAGCCTTAGGAAAGGAGCGAAGGGAAGCCTGCTCAACAAGACATCACTAATTAGGAACCAAAACGATTGCTAGAAGTCTATAACTTCTAGTCTTCATGACCTCTAAGAGATCTACACAAGCTAGGATCACAAATTCTAGTCTTACAGAACACTAAGGGTCAACAACATCCACAAGAGCCATGGAAAAGGACGAGGAAAGCAAGGAAGGAAGCAACTCACAAGAACGGGAGTTACTACAGAAGAAACCGCAGGGACGGCTGTACAAAGGCGCAAGGGCGGAAACGAGGGAAATCCGTAGGGGCGGCACTACAGAGGCGCGGGGGCGGATTCCGGTGCAGAAGCAATGTCGGCTTCTTCGACGACAGTAGAACCACGACAAGGCCAAGACTCGTTCTTCCAACACTCTCACACTTCACAACTTAACCAAGTGAGCATGTGAACATCAAAGAATAAACAACGGAACGCTCCACAAGAATCAAGGATCAAACTTGATTCTTAGAGAAGAAGAAAAGAGAAAACAAAGGGAGAAACGAAACAAAAGAGAAGCAAGGTGCAGAAGCACATGAACGTGATGAAGAACAAGGGGGGAAGAGCATACACGTTCAGCAAGATCACAGGAAGCAGGGTTGCATCACTCGAGGGTTGAAGAAAGCATAAGCAAGAAACGGGAAAAAGAAGAAAAGACATGAATATATAGGAGAGGGCTGGAAAGATGGATGGAAAGGACGTTATAGGGTTAGAAGAAGATAAGGAAGCCGGCCCATAAGATAGAAGATCGGATATTCTATATGTGGAAGGAAGATAAAACCAACGAAAACAGATCGGGCACAATCTGCAGTGTATCCGTAGGGGCGGATTGCCTCAGCCGTAGAGGCGGCTCCTTGTCACCGCGGCGGCGGTGAAGGCAAAACTGGGTCTTACATCAAATCCCCCTAAAAAGAAGTTTCGTTCCGAAACTTGCTACATCCAGAACGATCACAAAACAACATGGACGCTGAACACAACTCATATATTCCCACTCGGGCACGTAATTCAAAACATCATAAAAGCGTATGCCACTCAACAAAAGAAAAACCGAAACACAACGACTATGCTAAAGGAACATCCAGCTCAGCATAAAACTCCGGATAATTCCTCTGGATACTATCCCCCTGTCTCCCAAGTCACCTCATCAGCTCCTCGCATCGACCACTAAATCTTCATCATCGGTATGTCCTTCGAACGCAAGCGTCTCGTACTACGCTCTAAGACAACTATTGGATGCTCAACAAACGTGTGGTCTGGATCGACCACTAGGTCCTCAAGACTGACGACGTGTCTCGGGTCCGGTATGTAGTGCAGTAACTAAGACACATGAAAGACGGGGTGAACACCCTCAAGCCTCTGTGGCAAAGCAAGTTTGAATGTTGCATCTCCTACTCGCTCAAGAATCTCGAGCGGTCCGACATATCTAGGCTCAGCTTCCCCTTGACGCCGAAACGTCTAACGCCTCGAGTCGGAGATACTCTCAACCAAACCTGAGCTCCAACTCTAAACTCCAGAGGTCTGTGCCTCTTATCTATATAAGAATTTTGTCGACTCTACGCTGCTAACATCCGCTCGCGGATCACCGCTACTCGAGCCATGTCGTCCTGAATCTGCTCAGGTGCTACTTTGTTAGCACTACTTGGCTCGTCCCAACACAACGGTGTACGACATCTTTGTCCGCATTAATCCTCATAGGGAGCCATCCTGATCGAAGCGTGCCAACTGTTGTTATACAGAAACTCTACTAAGGGAAGGTGATATGGCCACACTTGTCCCTAGTCTAACACGCAGGCTCTCAGCATATCCTCCAAAGTTTGGATGGTCCGCTCTGACTGACCATCGGTCTGAGGATGATAAGTTGTTGTGAATTGTAGACTCGTACCTAGGGCATCATGCACTTGCTACCAAAATCTTGAAGTGAACCGTTTGTCTCTATCAGAGACTATAGTCCTAGGTACTCCATAAAGTCTCACTATCTGCCTAGCGAACTCCTTTGCCAATCGACTTACCGTCTACGTTTCCTTGATCGGAATGAACCGTGCGGTCTTCGTAAGTCGATCTACTATAACCCATATAGCATCAAAACCACGGCTCGGTCTCAAACCGGTAACGAAATCCATAGAGATGTCCTCCCACTTCCACTGAGGAACGGGAAGTGGGTGTAGCTCGCCTCCTGGTCGATGATGCTCGATCTTGACCTGCTGACAGGCCGCACACTGAGCTATATATCTCGTCACATTTGGCTTCAGACCTCCCCACCAGAAAGAGCGTGTGATATCTTGATACATTTTACTCGCACCGCGGTGCACTGAGTAAGGTGAAGAATGAGCCTCCTGTAGGATCCTTTGTCTCAACTCTCGATCTGAAGGGACACATACACGCTCCTGGCGTCTCAAGATCCTATCAACACCAACTGCAAACTGTGGCGCCTCACCTCGAGACATCCGGTCTCGGATCTGTGTAAAAGCTGAGCAACTCTCCTGCTTTTGTCGGATCTCAGTATCTCACCCAACAGATCAGGTATTATCTCCAAAGTGGATAGGTAGTTGTCAAAATCCAAAAAGTGGATATCCATCTCTAGCCACACAAGGTCTCACTATAACTGTGGCTGAGTTGTCAGCCTAGCGATCGCCATCTCCCGGGGAGTCTTCCTACTAAGGGCATCAACTACCATATTCGCCTTCCCCGGGTGGTATAAGATTACAAGATCAAACTCCTTGATCAACTCCAACCATCTGTGCTGATGGTTATTCAACTCCCATTGAGTGAATATGTACTTCACACTCTAGTGGTCTGTGAATATCTGTCACGTGGCTCCGTACAGATAATGCCTCCAAATCTTCAAAGCTTGAAAAACAGCGGCCAACTCAAGATCATGGGTAGGATAATTCTCCTCATATGTCTTCAGTTGTCTAGACGCGTAAGCGATGACTTTACCCCTCTACATCAAAACACATCCCAAGGCAAGCTTGGATGCATCGTTGTAAACCACAAAGTCCTCAATGCCCGTTGGATGATCTAGGGTAGGTGCAGAGGTCAACCTCTTCTTCAGCTCAAATCTCTGCAGGCACGGCTCGGACCATATCAACCTCGTAGACTTCCACATCAAGGAAGTGAACGGTCGGGCGATAACTGAAAAGCCTTCATCAAAACTCCGGTAGTATCCCGCCAATCCTAAGAAGATGCGTACCTCCTTGATGTTCTTAGGTGGCGGTCAAGATGCTAGTGACTTGATCTTCGCCGGATTTACCTTGATCCCTTCAGCTGAAACGATGTGACCAAGGAATGCTACCTCGGGCATCCAAAACTCGCACTTAGAGAGCTTGTCATAAAGCTCTCTGTCCTGTAATACCTGAAGAACGATCCTCAAGTGTCCTACGTGCTCATCTCTATTGCGAGAGTAAACTAGAATATCATCTATGAAGGCAACTCCAAACTGGTCTAGAAAGTCGATGAAGATGATGTTCATCAACTCCATGAAAACTGTGGGCGCATTCATAAGCCCCAATGACATCACTACAAACTCGTAGTGTCCATATCTGGTCCAAAATGTCATCTTGGCTATGTCCTGCTCTCTCACCCTCAGCTGGTGATATTCAGATCTTAGATCGATCTTGGAAAACACTAACGCTCCATGTAGTTGATCCAAAAGATTGTCGATACGGGGCAATGAGTACTTTTTCTTGATCGTCACCTTGTTCAGCTCTCGGTAGTTGATACATAACCTCATTGACCCGTCTTTCTTCCTGGCGAAAAGTACTGGTGCGCCCCAAGGAGATACACTAGGGCGGATGAAGCCCTTCTTAGCCAACTCCTCGAGTTGCTTCTTAAGCTCAAGTATCTCGACAGGCGTCATACGGTAAGGAGCCTTAGAGATCGGTCTCGTACCGGGCTCTAGATCATTGTCAAAGTCTACACTCCTCTATGGAGGTAAACCTGATGGATCTCTGAAAACGTCCGAAAACTTACACGCTACCGGAATTTTCTCCAAAGTTGAACTCGTACTATCCTTCATGGCATAATACAAAAAATCCTCGCATCCTTATCCGATAAGTCTCACAGCTCGGACTGCGCTGATGACTGTACCAGTCTTCCCTAGATTCCATCCTTTGAAGATCTCAACATGACCTATATTTGTAGTTACGATCACTGTCCTCTTGTTGATGTCCAGAACTGCTCGATGTCGATCCATCCAATCTATGCCAAGGATAACTTCTTGATGCACTAAGTACATGACGAAGAAGTCAGCTGGCCAATCGCAACCTCCCAATCTAATAGGGCAATCACAAACCTCTCGTATACCTCCAATCTTACCCCATCGGTTAATCCTATAAAGAAGGGTTTCCCCTCTACGGTAACTAAGGCCAATCTATCTACACATGCATCGGATATAAAAGAATGTGTAGTACCGGTATCGAAAAGAACTTTGAAAGGAAAACCATTAATATGAATGGTACATGTGGTCGTTGGTGTTGTCGGCTTCATTGCACTCCTCAACTCATAAACTCTAGCTGAGGCACCTTTGGTGTCCGAAGTACCACCTCCTCGTCCTCTACCCTGACCCGGAGTGGAACCCTGAGGAGCGGTAGAATTAGGAACTCTCTACTGCTAATACTGAGGTCTCTGTCCTCCTCCTACAGCACTAGCAGGTGAGGAACCCTGCTGCGATGACGCCTTGCCCTGACGGCAGAATGCTACTCTATGTCCGGACTTGCCACATGAGTAGCAAGTCACCACAACCTTCTTGCAATCAGCTCTCATGTGTCCAACACCTCCGTAGTTAAAACACTGTCGTCCTCGGTCAAAACTCTATACAGAAAAAAGTTGGAAACCAGAACGTCTCGACGTTTGACTACGCCCAAACCGTGATGCTCCAGCTCCAACACTAGCTGACCCAGTCCTCTGTCTCTTCTCAGGACCTCCTTTTTAAGAAGCTCTCTTCTGACCTAATCGGTCTCTCTCATAAGTAGATTCTCTATCCTGATAGTCCGTCAAAGAATCACAACGGAAACCAACAAGATAAGAGAGTGTGGACTCTCTCAACCTCTAAGAGAAAAGGTAAACATGCTTGTCATCAGGTGGTGTAGACGGACCTAGCAAAGACAACTCATGCTAAAACTTGCTGATGATCTCAGCAATAGGAAAATCCTCGAATTCAACCTCGAGAAAATCCTGAAGACGATCTCTCTTCATAGCTGCAGGGCAATAGCGATCCTTGATCACCGTCTTCATCTACTCATAATCGGTGACCTTGTTGCAAGTTGTCCTCTACCAAGAATGAGCCTGATCCTTTAGCAACGTGTGTGCTATGTTGACTCGACGTCCCTCTGGCCAACCGATCGCCTCCATTGTAGAATCTAGCTGTCCTAGCCACAACTCCACCTCCAATCCATTCTTCCCCATGAAAGTGGGAACCTCAACTGATCGAAAACCTTTAACCAACTACCGGGCTTCGAGTTTCTCACCTCAACCAAAACTATAGCAACCTCAACAACTCTAGAAGGCGGGGCAATGACCCGGATAACTCTCTGCGAAATCTCAAGTGATCTCGAAGGAACTTGTGGTGTTGGTGCAGGTCCTCCAGTCCTGATAGCCTCCTCGATATGCAGAAGCTCCTATAGACATTAATCCGGACTCTATCGATGGCGCTCTTTGTGCTCCGGACCTAGCGGTATTCTTGTTCCCAACCTCATGAACAACGCTCTCAACAACTTCCTCACTGAACGCCTCAACGATAGGCGGGTCAGCGACTGGGGCTGGCCCCGACCTCTAGCTAGTGGAGGTCTTCTTACACGTCCGCGTCCACAAACGGCAGGTGGAAGAGGTGGTCGACCCCTTCCTCGCCCCATAGCATATGTAGCTCTAGTACGCGCCATCTACGATAGGGATATAGATATATAAGACTATATATAAGGTCACGCTACACTAAAACAGAAATCCAGGAAAAGCAGATAAAGACCAACATCAAAGAAAACTAACTGCTGAGATCCGCAAAGGTAGTGGTGATCGCCCGTACATCTATCCCAGACCGACAACTTTAAAACAAAACCTCCTTTTCAAAACGTAGACCCCTTGCGGGTTTTGATTATTTATATTTCCGACCTTTAGAGAAGATTTCGAGTGTCATTGTTGCCAACCTAGACCTTTGATACCATATTGTAACACCCTAAGTTTTGGGAACTCGAAGCGTTACAGGCTAGGACTTCACAATGGCTCCCGACCCTCAGAGTAACAATGACACAACGGATCTTACAACAAGGCGCAGACAATTGAAAACCAAAACTCAATATAAATAAAAAGGAAGCATAAAAGACTCGCAACCGAGTTCAAAACAAAAGAAAAAGCAAGAACATAAACATAAATCCGATCCCGTCCTATAATGTACGGGAATCATGGCTGACCACACCATCTGGATCACTCAACAACATCCTGAACCTATGGAACATCTCCAACGCTGGTATAAACCGTTAGCTAACATTCTTTATTTCAGAAAGACAATAAAGGCACAAACACAAATAAGGTAAAGTAAACACATAGCATGCTCACACAACAACCAATTATATCTTTCATTAGGTTATCCAATTACTAATTCACTTATGGTTGTTACACAAGTATCACTACGATCTCGCCTCCGTCCCCTTTTACCAACAAGAATATAACGTATGCATCCTTTTTTCACCTACTAGACTGGTCGCTAGAGCACCTCCCAGTTTCTCCATTCTGAACTAGACAAGTGGTAACCACCCGATTATAATACACTTGGGCCAATTAAGGTATAACAAAGGTCAATCCTGATTCCGGTTGTCAATTATAACAGTAAACAACACAAACAAGCCAATACAATCAAACCAATATGCGGAATGAAGCTAAGTAAGTCCAAGGGACCTACCTCACTCGAAGATAATCTCAACACTCAGCAAACACTCAGAAAAGCCTCAGGAAAGGAGCGAAGAGAAGCCTGCTCAACAAGACATCACGAATCAGGAACCAAAACGATTGCTAGAACTCTATAACTTCTAGTCTTCATGACCTCTAACTCTCTAAGAGATCTACATAAGCTAGGGTCACAAACCCTAGTCTTACATAACACTAAGGGTCAACAACATCTAGAAGAGCCAAGGAAAGGGACGAGGAAAGCAAGGAAGGAAGCAACTCACAAGAATGAGAGTTACTACATAAGAAACCGCATGGGCGGCTGGACAAAGGCACAGGGGCGGCAGCGAGTGAAATCCGCAGGGGCGGCACTACAGAGGCGTGGGGGCGGATTCCGGTGCAGAAGTACCGTTGGCTTCTTCGACGACAGTGGAACCACGACAAGGCCAAGGCTCGTTCTTCCAATACTCTCACACTTCACAACTCAACCAAGGGAGTCTGTGAACATCAAAGGATCAACAACGGAACACTCCACAAGAATCAATGACCAAACTTGATTCTTGGAGAAAAAGAAAAGAGGAAATGAAGGGAGAAATGAAACAGAAGAGAAGCAAGGTGCAACAACACATGAACGTAATGAAGAACAAGGGAGGAAGAACTTACACGTTCATCAAGATCACATGAAGCACGGTTGCAACACTCGAGGGTTGAAGAAAGCGTAAGCAAGAAATGGGAAAAAGAAGAAAAGACGGGAATATATAGGAGAGGGCTGGAAATATGGATGGAAAGGACGTTCTAGGGTTAGAAGAAGATAAGGAAGCCGACCGATAAGATAGAAGATTGAATATTCTATCTATGGAAGGAAGATAAACCGAACGAAAACAGATCTGACACGATATGCAGCGTATCCGCAGGGGCGGATCGCCTCAGCCGCAGGGGCGGCCCCTTGTCACCGCGGGGGCGGTGAAGACAAAACTGGGGTCTTACAGACTCGGTTTTGATTGCTAGAGGGAAAGAGTGTTTCCACAATAGGAATAATTACGGGGGAGGTCTCATATTCCACTAATTCCGATCCAAACTACCTATTATCGGGTAAGTCTCAAGGCACTAAGGGTGGAAAATCAACTCAAACCGGTTATTCTAGCTAAGGATCAAACAACCCTTGCTGGGTAAGTCTCGGGTTTGACTTAACTTACGCAGAAAATCTAGCACACTCAATCCAATAGAGGGTTTCACACCTCTACTACTTAAAATTCACCATCATCTAACACCAATGGAAGATATTACCGGGTAAGTCTCAATCCTAACTTGGTTTAAGCAATCCAACAACCTAACATGCACACGCGTCCATTAGAAACAACAGAAGGAAATCTTGGGTGGATAATGTCAAAATCTCGGCGAGATTCCGTGAAGAACAAGCTGAGATTTTGAAACACTGGGGTCTATGCAACCTAAACGTCCTAATCTAACATGAAACATCATGTTATCACTATCCACGCCATAACCATCGATCTATCACCTAGAACCACAAAAATCTAGCCACTAATGTGCATTTCAAGTACAACTATCATCAAAGAAAGGTCCATGCAATTCATATAACGAAACAAACACAAAAAAAGAGCGACAACTTAGTTGATGGTGTCTTCAAATAGAAATTCTGCCATAAGAGTTTCTTTGACTCAGCTAAAAGTTCACACTACAAATATCAAGTTTTTCTCTTCAACTCACAAATTCTTGGATTAAGATGAAAAATACAAAAAATTTCAGCCACAAAAGGTCCCCAAATCCATCTAAAATATGTAGAATGTAAAAAAGAGGAACCCACACACATAGCACGCTGTGCCTTATTTATACACAAGCATCCTATCACAAAATTTTATCAGGAGGTCACCCATCGTGAAATTGCTCCCGCATGAGCATGCTTTACCCTAGAGTTTTTTGTTCTTACTCGACCTCTAGAAAAGAGGAATTTTTGTTGAGTTGGGTAGCAACCCATCCTTATAAGTTAATCATAAATCTCCATTCAAATGATGCGGGATGATAATTTTATGGATTGTTACAATATTCCCCACTTAAACTCCTAACATCTACGTCAGGCTGGAAGACTATCTATCAAGCCGAGTGACTGACTACTAGGACGAGCACACTCGTAACATAAGGTCACCTTTAATACCATCTGTAACATAAGGACGAGCAAACGAGCACACTTAACTCCAAAGTTTTTTGTCCTCACTCGACCACTAGAAAAGAAGAACTCTTGTTCACATGGGTAGCAAACTCATCCTTATAAGTTAATCATGAATTCCCATTCAAATGACGTGGAATGATAATTTTACGGGGTGTTATAGCGTTAAAGGATACAAACTGTTAATTCTTCAACCTAGCGGATATAAAATCACTTTTGAGTAGGGATGTGACTTTTATTGAGAATGAATTTCCTTTTAAAATGTCATATACCATTTCTACCAAGTGTGATAACATGGAAACAAGTATAAATGCGTCATTCTATAACTTTATTGAGAACAATGATCTTACTGAGAATTATGTTGACAATGGTGTTGCTAGAAACATTGTTGCTCACTCACATTATATCACATCTACTTCGAGTCACTCACCTTCTCCACCTTACCAATTAGATGGAACAATAGGCAACTCTACTTCTACTTCTCCTCTAAATTCTCTTCATGTTAGCAATTTGTCTGACGTGCATGAATATGATCTATCATCTAGAACACAAACCGCTCGAGGTGACGCCGAAGAAATGTTAATGGTAATTCTTTTTTTATGTAAAAATTAATCAAAATTACTGAAGTTACACGTTATTGAAAAAACCAGAAGCAATCGTAAAAATTAAAAAAAAAAATTTATTTTAATTATAAATGTGCAAAATAAAGAAGAGGCACACGCGCGATTTCTTCGTTTCAACTCCCGCCGTCTTCGTCTAAAATTCTTGAGGATTGAATTCATCCAATCACGTTAACATTTCTTCGGCGTTACCTTATATATTAATTATTTACTTTGGTCCTATGATCATATCCTTATTTATTAACTATTTCCTTTCGTCATATGATCATATCCTCCTTAATAGTTTACTTGTACGATAGAAATACATAAAAGAGTAATTCTTTCTGCACAAGGAAACAAAAAAGCATAAGAGAAACGTAGCACAAGGAAAAGAAGGTTACTTCTCAAAGAACCCTCCTTTGCTTTGCCCCTTCCTCTCCCTCTCCTCAAGAATCAAGATGGTGGTGATGGAGGATTTCGATGTCATTGATCTCACTCCTTGCTTGGATGCTCAACAATCGATCGACGATCCGAATGCCGAGCTCAACCGAATTTGCTCTAAGGTCAGTCGGATCCTCAGCGAAACCGGAGCTCTGCTTGTTAGGGATCCCAGATGCTCAGCCCAAGATAACGATCGCTTCCTCGACATGATGGAAAACTACTTCCAACAACCTTCTGAATTTAAACGTCTCCAAGAGCGTCCACATTTGCATTACCAGGTTACTCTTTCCCTTCCTCTCCTCAATTTCATCTCCGCTTTCAGTTTCTATTTTCTGCCTGATTTTGTACTGAATTGAAATTGATCAGTTTCGTACTTCAATTTGGACTTTTTGGGACATTTGTACTGCTGCCTATTGGAAGATCGTGGTTGATTTGTGTTATAGATGACAGATCATTAGGAGTTTATATCTGCTGTTTTCAGTTGACTGATTTTGACCAGTATGTTAGTTATTGTAATCAGGCTTAGCACAGTTTAATAGACATTGTGATTATATTCTCAGGTTGGAGTAACCCCCGAAGGAGTTGAAGTTCCACGGAGTCTAGTAGATGGAGAAATACAAGAAAAGTTACAAGCGATGCCGAAGGAGTTTCAGCCAACCATCCCTGTGGGAGCTGATCCCAAGTGGCGTTATATGTGGAGAGCAGGTTCTCGCCCATCCAACACCCAGTTTAAGGTATCATATTTCTCTGTTTCTCCCAATGTCAACTTAAATTGCTTGATTTAGATTGCACTGATACTGCTTCTTTGTAGGAACTGAACTCGGAACCTGTCATTCCTGATGGTTTTCCTGAATGGAAGGATACAATGGACTCTTGGGGTCACAAAATGATATCTGCTGTTGAGGTGAATTCTCCTTCATTTTGAGTTTTGCATAGGTTGCAGATGCATGTTATTTAACTCAATCTTTCTTTCTTCTGTTTGTTTCAGACTGTAGCTGAAATGGCAGCAATTGGATTTGGTTTGTCTAAGGATGCCTTTACATCTTTAATGCAACACGTGAGTTCTCATCAGCCATGCTTATCTGCTATTTCAATATGTTTATTTTGTAATGGTAGATTACAGCATTTAGTTAATAATTTTCCTAGGCAGCATCAGCAAAATTTGTCATCCTAGCTATATGCTAATAGATTTAACAAGCTTGTTTACACAACAAGAAATTGTATACTTCTAGAACTATCAGTGACTTATTAGTCTGTGTTACGGGTAGATGTAGGATAGTAAAATCAAGTAATGGGTAGATGTAGGATTTTATTCACTCATAACTCTATTATAAATTATAGTGCATTCTAACCATGTTCTATGTTGCCTGAATTGCAGGGGCCGCATTTACTCGCTCCTACAGGGAGTGACCTTAAGCGGTATGGTCAGGAGGGCACTGTCTTTGCAGGATACCACTATGATCTAAACTTTTTGACTATTCATGGAAGAAGTAGATTTCCTGGTCTGAACATCTGGCTTAGAAATGGACAGAAAGTGCCGGTGAAAGTTCCTGTGGGATGTCTTCTTATTCAAACAGGCAAACAGGTATATATTGATCTAGTAAAAGACTCCAAAGAAACAAGTATGAATATGCGATACTTTATACCTTCTTCTTAGGGATTTGATGTTCACTTGCAAAAGTTTGAGATGATATAGCGTTTCCTCACTTTTTCTAGAGCTGAATTGCCTCTCTAAGATTTTTAGTTAAAGACTACATCTTTAACAATCAATTAGCTTGAGATATATTACCCAGAAAATTATAGTGCAGACACATTTGCTGCTGTACATACTTATGCTTGACAATTATACTTGTTCATATGAGAGGATGTACGGAAGTAAGGGCCTAATTGGACATCATCCTTTACAACACAATTGTGAAGTATAGGGTGCTGCTATTTTTAACTATGTAGAATTTGGTGTAAAATGCACTATAAACAGTAAAGTACTAGTTATTGACGGTGTGGGTGCAAAACTGTTATTGATGGAAGGATTCAAGCACCACTTCTGGTGAATTAGCAAGTCTTATGCATTCAAACAAACGCTCTACTATCATGCAGTAGCTAGTATCCTCTGGCCTTTTTTATTTTTTAAGTAATAAAAATGCTGATAGGAGGTAATTGTTCTGGATGTACTTGAAGTTCACATTTTTTTCTCCAGTATTTCCCTCATCTGCTAATGTAGGGAATATTCACTTCAAACACTTTACTGTATTTGTACAGATATGTAACTGATTTTAACTTCACTGTACACATTATGTTTTCTATATACAGTATCTTGGGGTTTGAATGTTTGATATGCATAATCTCTTTTATGTTTGCATTGTAGATAGAATGGTTGACAGCAGGAGAATGCCTTGCTGGTATGCATGAAGTTGTAGTGACCAAAAGGACTGTAGAAGCAATTAATATAGCATCTGAACAAAACCGCAGCCTGTGGAGAGTTTCTTCTACTGTAAGCAGATGCCTTCCGTCCTATTAGACTTGTGGATCATTTTCACCACTAAAATCTTGTTTGCATTTCTTGTAGTTGTTTGCACATATAGCGTCTGATGCCGTTCTAAAGCCCTTGGGACACTTTGAGAAATCTCCACTTGCAAGTAATTACCCTCCTATGCTTGCTGGGAAGTTTGTGGAGAAAGAGTTAGCTGAGATCAATCTGAAAGGAAAGAAAGAAGACAACTGATCATTCGAAACCGATTCAAGAAGCTTGTTGCTGACTAATTTAATCCCAATGACAGCATAAGGTAGTGGTGGCCACTTGAAATGTTAATGTATTTGGTGAAAACTATTTGATTGTTTCTGTAATCATGTTCTACAGCACTCTTGTTTCTACATCACTTGACTCGATGAAAATACAACCTTTGTTCCTGATATAGCAAATGAAGAAATATTCTGATAAGTTACAACCTTCAATTATTGATTTGCTAGTAATTCTGGACATGAATGTTTGAAACAATTGAATTATATGTTTTTTTGGTCTATCTGAATCCAGTTTACAGGCAATCAAAATGAAATCACAATATCCACCATTACATATGTTCAGTTCATGGATAGTACTTGGTTCTAATTGGGTTTATAGCCCCAGAAATCCATTTCACTGTGTAAAGAATGTTGATTTTGTTGATGACTTGTACCCATTTGAGAAATATTGGTTTCACCATTGGTGTCACCTTCATCATCTTCGGGTTGAGGGTGAGGCTGCTGAACAAAGTGGTCAATCATGACACATTGGTCATTCAGGCTGTGATGATGTTGGTGGTGATGGCCTTCCTCCAACCCGGCTCCACTAGAAGCCGAACCAGGATGAATAGCCGGCTGATGCTGATCAGTTGAGTTGGACGAGGTCATTAGTTGTTTGAGCATGATTGGCGATTGCTGATGTGTAGGGAGGCGGCTAAAATCGTACAGCTCCATTGACGTTGACTGGTCATTTGTATCCTGCTGATGCGAGTATTGTTGATCATGCGAAGGAGCACCTAGAAGAGGCATTTGAAATTGAGAGAAGTTATGCAAGCCGAGTTCCGGTTTCATGTACATATAGTTATGTTGCTGTTGATGATGATGATTCGTGGCGGATCCGCTGGTTCCTTGTAGCCGTTGATGCATCAACATCAAAGATGTCTGGCTTTGTCCATTCATACCATCTCCGTTACCACCGCCGCCGCCAATACCTAGCAACTGATTAGAGGTGGTTGCCCCATTGCTGTGACTATTACTTGAAGCACCGCCACCGCTCCCGCTACCTTCACCTCCAACCCTGAACAAGTTTTTCTTCTTAAATACTCTGCAAACCACCCATCCATCCTCCTGCAAACATTACATGTAGTTAGACTCACCTCAATCTCAACATGACTTTTATAACAATAAACTCACGGTTGAATTTGCTTGATCTTCACCATCTTCAAGCCGGTATTCGTGCATGATCCAGTCCGTCTTCTGGCCATGGGGAGCTCTACCTCTATAGAAGACGAGGGTCTTGCGCATGCCGATCTTCTTAAACGTGTTTCGGATGCATTTGTCGCGGCCCGTTGCTTTCCAAAACCCCGCGCTCGTAGCTCGGTTTGTCCTTGAACCCGTTGGGTACTTCCTGTCCTTGTGGCTGAAAAAATAATACTCGTTTTGCGGTGTCGAACCGATCTTACATCTTTCTGACAACAAAAATAATTGTTGGAGACAATAAGTTTTCACATAGCCTAGTATATAAGGTCGGTGGGCTACTCCTCCTATGTATGTGTTGGACTTGAGTTTAAGGCGCATACGAGCCCCACTCTACCGGTCCGTCGGTTTTAGGACTTTGACAATAATCGAAAGTCTATACAACCCGTTTGGAATCGCTATGAATCATTTCCCGATACGGAATGATTCGGAACACTAATCAAAATATAAAGTACGTACCTTGGAGATCCCATGGCTCCATCTTGTTCAAATCCACTTCTCTAATAACCTCCATTTCGAACTTCTGAAAAGTGACCTTCTTCTTCAAGTAGTAATGAAGAAGCTCTTCGTCGGTTGGGTGAAACCTAAACCCTGGTGGGACCCCGCCGCTGTTTCCCCCACTCGAGGAAGCCATTCGTCCGTCTTTCTGATATACGTATAGCCAACTAAACAAAGCAACTGTTTCAGGAAAGAAGAAATATGTATACTTATAATCATGATATGGACGTGGGCGGTGAGTACGCAAAAAGAGTTGACGCCCGGTGACGACGCCGCCGGCAAAGGTTGTTAAAGCTGACGTCTTTTACAAGTTTGTAGGATTTCAATCGAAACGCTATGTGGGTTTGACTTAGAGAGATTATATATAATGATAATGATATTAAGTTTGCATCGGTTAGGGAAATTAAACGATCCCGAGAAAATAAATAATGATGCAATTATAGGATATTTGATTCTTCCTAAAGCAATGGTATTGCTACGAAAATAAGAGCTAGTCAATTTCTTGGGATTGGAGGGTTTGTTTAATTCAATTTCGTAGGACGAACGTCGACCGGAGAAGCTAAGATAGAATTCGAGGAGGTAAATAATTGTAATTAAATTCCTTGCTTACATCTTACACTTGAATCCTCTCCTTTTTCTCTCTACTCTCAATTTTATAATTTATCTCTTTGGTCGATCGAAATGGAAATTTTAATGAATATTTTTTATGTAAATGACTGAACGAAAATGAAGTTACATTTTTACGTGTCCAATTGTAGAAGAGTAGCCTCACCAATTTACTCATCACTCAATATAAGTTCCCTACAACTTAGACACCCAACCGTGTTACAATCATTAATGTATTTGTTAGTAAAGACAAGTATTTACGTTAATGGAAACAATCTGTTTTACTATATTCATTTGTTATATTTGCAACACAATACAAATATGAGATTTGAAGTAAAAAGAAAAAGTATTGATTTCTAACAAGGTGAACTCTAACGCACAACAATTCTTTGTGTCGTACGTTTTTTACGACCCTCATGTACATTTGTTCCTAACAAAGGGTCTAATACGTGGAGTGAACTTACCGTATTACACACAAGCTTTCGGTTTCATCCTAAAACCAATTGACAATAGGAGCAATAACCCTAGTGTGAGATTTGGATGAATTCGCATTAGGGTTTCCGTCATCAGACGACTCATATTAATAATAAGCGAATTTTACATAATTACAAAAAGGCACCCTATATTTACATATTTACATAAACTATTATACTCCCGCAGTCGAAACTGGAGGAGGTTGAATAGTGAGACTGGATCTAAAGTCTAAAAATAATTGTCGGGAAGACCCTTTGTAAAAATGTCTGCGTACTGAAATGCCGAAGGTACGTGTAGAACTCTAACGTGACCACGAGCAACCTTATCGCGGACGAAGTGGATGTCGATCTCAATGTGCTTGGTCCGTTGGTGTTGAACAGGGTTGCTGGCAAGGTAAGTAGCAGAGATGTTGCTTGTGTATACAATGGATGCCTTGGCAAGCGGACAATGTAACTCAAGCAAGCCAAGAACATTCTGACACAACATTGACAACTCCTCTATACTCTACCTCTACACTGGATCTGGAGACGACAGATTGCCTTTTGGCAGACCACGAGATTAGAATGTCATTAAAGAAAACACAGTAACCGGATGTGGAGCGGCGTGTATCGGGGCAGCCTGCCCAATCAGCATCTGTATAGGCAATAAGATCAGACTTCGGAGAAGAGGAGATGGTGATACCTAAAGAAGACGTCCCAGAGATGTATCGGATAATGCGCTTGAGAGCTGCAAAATGGGCTTCCCTAGGGTCGTGCATAAAAAGGCACACTTGCAGTACTGCAAAACTGTCGTGCATAAAAAGGCACACTTGTTGTACTACAAAGATGTCTGGCCGTGTGAAGGTGAGGTACTGTAGTGCCCCAGCTAGACTATGGCGGTAAAGTGTTGTATCACTAACAAGAGGGTTGGATGAAGCACTTAACTTTGACAGACGTTTCAGTTGGGGTAGCAGAGGGTTTGTAGATAGACGTCTTTGCTCTTTCAACAATTTCGCGAGCATATTTATCTTGGGACATGAATAAGTCAAAAGATGTCCGACGAACAGAAATGCCCAAGAAATAGGATAGAAGGTCTAAGTCTTTCAGAGCAAATTCCTTACTCAGAAGCTTGATCAAGTGCTTGCGCAGGGCGTCAGAAGAAGCCGTAAGTACAATGTCGTCGACATACAGAACCAGATATGCAGTGTCAGGTCCTTGATTATAAATAAAAAGGGAGGAGTCACTCTTACCGTTGATAAACCCAATGCGATGTAGGAAGCCTGCAAAGCGTTGAAACCATGTTCGGGGAGCTTGCTTGAGGCCATAGAGGGACTTCTGCAAGAGACAAACATGATTGGGTTTGGAGGGGTCGCGGAAGCCTGGCGGTTGAAACATATACACCGTTTCGTTCAGATGGCCGTGTAGAAAGGCATTCTAAACATCCAGCTGATGAATGGGCCAAGAGCGGGATACTGCAATGTTGAGAACCATACGGATGGTCGCTGGTTTAACAACAGAACTGAAAGGCTCATCACAATAAAGCCCTTCAATACCCGTACTGGACCGCTGCCATGCTCGATGACCTAGAACTTATATGTTAGGTTTACGTGGTATCATATTGTCGATGTGAGATATTTTTGCTTGGATTAGTTGACACTTGAGGGAGAGTGTTGAGTGTGGAAATGTCCAACATCGAAAATGTATAAAATATATAATACGTGAGCCTAACATTCAAGTTCTTGGTCTATTCCTCGTATTGTCAATTGATTTTAAGATGGAATCCCGAAGGCTTATATGAGTAGGTTCATTTTGACTTGCAAATCTTCTGATAATCTTATTCATATGAGAGTGAAACTAATACTCTAAATTAACCATGTTGTTGGCTTGTAAAGTGACAAATCAGAACCTTACCCACAAGTTCAAATTATCAACTATTTGAAATATAGAATAAAAAAAATTAAACGGTATTGAAAATTTTCAAAATTTGCAAACCATCTTAAAAAACACCCGTTACATTCACAAATTCAAATAATAAAAAAAAACCTGAAAGTGGGTTTATAAACATGACGCGAAATTAAAATCGCATAGTGCATAACATCTCGAAAATATGTTATTTGAGCAAAAGTAATCCAAAAGCATGGTCGGAGACCTTGTGGTTCACATATGGTATTAGTCATGGGTCCGGTTTGTCAATTTTATTTTTATTTATTTTTTAACAAACCGCCAAACCGCCGGTTTAGGTTTAACCTAAACCGTCTGTTTGGTTTTTCCCGGTTTAGGTTAAGGACCCATGTTTTTATGGTATCACTATAATCCGATAAACTACTCAATAATATAAATATGTGAATTGAAGTACTCTCTAACTTGTAGAGATGGCATAGTTTTCAGCCAGCATAAGTAGTTGGCTATGCAAGGTTTCCCTTCTAAATAACGTCTTTCAGTTACTCATACTTTCTTACTTATTCCGTTGCTTTAGAAAAGATAATTTATAAACACTTACAAAAACGAACCTAACGACGCAAAGAAGAGTTGTTGTGCTCGACTATATTAGTATTGGAGAAACAGTTACATGATCATAATATGGATGTACACCAATGACCCATATGTTGTATTTTCAGTTACATTCTCATTCACTCTCTCACCACAAACTTCAGAAATACTTTCAGCCTTACAATCAAATTCGCATTTATATGCAAAACTGCGTTATGGCTCCATCTTAAAATGCAATGTCTACACCTCCCAAGCTTTTAGACCTAATTTTTCTGAGAACTTGAGACCATCATAACAACTGAGTCTCTATCTGTAGCTGGAAGAAAGGCATTGTTCATATCCATCACGGTGTTAGTGTCAATTCAAAACCTTCCACAAAACATCGACCTCTCACATCATCCATTGTTTGCTGAAAAAGCGTTGGATTGCTAGTAACAACCCCATCTACTTGCGCAGACAACATACTTTTCATGGAGGCTTCATCATCAACCGTCCAGGCAAACACCTTCTTCCTTCTCCTGTTTCAATTATAAACATAGGAAGGAGGGTTCACAATCCCATGCCATTAAATACTACACACCAACATATTCGCGATTTAGATTTATAAACTACCCATATGCAATATCATTTAAGAAAAATAAATAAGATAACATACCCATGCAATATTCTCATCAGATTTTCATTGACAAGTGGGTGGTAGACACCTGCCACTTCAGCCTTCTCAATTCTTGTAAGGTATGATCTAAGCCAGTCCCCAACACGCTGCTCTTTCATAACAATGTAGCCAACCTACATGTATGATTTTTCTTAGATATGCCTTTGTTCAATCAGCATGATTCATCAAACAGCGCAAAGAAATGAGACGACATTTTCCAACAGTAATGCTTATGCTTATGAAGCGAACATTTAAACTATGCATTTATTAAGAAGCATACTAATAATAATAATGACAAACCACTTACGAACTCGTCAATATGGAAGTGTCAAAACACTACAACAAACAGAATTGCAGTTCTTACAGTTACGTTTGGTGATAGTCTAATAATGTCTCGCACTAAGGTATCACTTTTCGCCCACACAATGCAGTTTGTGCACTGTGTTGTCTCCAACTGCAAAAAAAGAAAAAAAAAATCCATAGGTTAAACTTTACAGTCTTAAACAGAAAACTGCAAGATGACCATTTTTATTTGCACTTCATAAAGATAGTTAAGCTATTATGCACCACTGGCATTTCATATTGACAAATTTGCTCACCAAAACTCTATGACAGAATGATTTACATTGGAAGTCACGCGTTTTTCTCTTTCTTCATTCACTAAAAAAAAAAAATGGTTTCCCAAAGTTTGCCCAAGTGCAGAAGACCTGAATGACTATTTGAACCAGCAACTAAACTGAAATTTAGTTTCATATTTTTTCAGAGTTGAAATGGAAAGTCGAATCAAACCATTTCAAATCTGCTTTAATAAATACATATTTATGCATGCATATAGCACATATAAAACGGTTCAAATTGTTTCACTAAGACACTTTGCAACAATTTTCAAGCACGGTATAAAAGGCTCAATGCAAGAAATTACATTTCTTAACTAAATGACCAAATTTACAATTTCTTTAACTTATTATAATTAGTTAAGTTTACAGTCCTATCTCGTGCAGACCAAGATACCAGGTCTGCTGATAGACAAAATGCGAGTGCACCACCAAGAATTTCCATAGCACCGCGAGAAGAGGGAGCATTGCTATTTTTCAGTGGCATGAATGTCGTGAATAATAACTCCTAGAGATTCCTTGAAAGACTTAAAAATTCAATTTTATGGTTAGATTCATGTAGATTTTAAGAACTCAATTTCATGGTTAGATTCATGTAGATATTACGCTGCACTATTTTCTCTTAGTAGCTTAAATGCCCTGATGCAAGTATGCAACTGAAGATATCTTATCCTTCCAAGCACACATCACGAAACAATGTTCTCCATACCTTCTCCTCTCGATATATTACAAGTGAGATAATACACCATCTTTAATAAAATTAAGCAACAATCCTGACAAATATATCTAGCTGACTGTCAACAGAATAAAGAGATCCCCTAAAGGGAAGATTCATCATCAAGCAGACGGACTCAAACTAATGGGGCATACAACTTTATAAGCATGTTTTCAAGAGAGAAATACAACTTACAATAGAGAGTATACTCTCAGCAAGACCTTTTTCATATGATGGAGGCCCAACTTTTACATCAAGAATGACATGCTGCACTGAAAGTGACACCAACTGGAAAATATTTGATAGCACAAGTTAGAGGAGACCCTAAAATGCAGCCAATGAAAGAATAAAACATCAATCATGTACCACTAAAGGATCTATCAAGTATACACTGCCGAAAAAGGCTATATGATGAAGTGTAGAAGGGGAGCAACATAATGGTGTCAAGATATACCATTACTGCATCTTCCATTGTAGGAACGTGTTGATCCTGGAATTTCCTTCTGAACTTATAGAGGGAATCCATTTCCTGTATCTATATGCCAAAAGCCAACACATATTTAAGTCTTAAAGAAAAAATATCAAACAAAATAAGCCTAATTTGTCAGATGGGGTAAACTATTTAAGCCAAATTTGTCAGATGGGGTGAACTAGTAGTTCCTTTAGTAAAATTTTCCCTTCGAACACTTAAAATCCACTATGTTGTTGCTTTAGAAAACCATTGCTTTAAGAAGTCAGCCAGTTTTATTGTTAAGGTAAACCTGTATTCCACAAAAAAGTTGGTGCAGACTAGACCGAGCCAGCCTTATGAAAGGATATCACAAAAATGACATCTTGTTCTGAAGTTGTCACAGCTTCAAGTAATATGGTAAGGTTAAGACAAGAAGAGTCATTGGTCTGAGAAAGGAAAGCATAATTTGTCATATTTCCCTTGTTAGGAGATATGCAACAGGACTATTTTTTATTTTAATCTTAGATGATTATTTGTGTTTCACATGAATATATCATTACACCGAGCATAGCGGAGGAACGAAAAAAAGTGCATTTCCAAGCATCACACAATCAGCAAGAGCAGGGAAGCCATGCATAAGCATAAGATACATCATGCAGTCTGCCCACCCACACAAATGGATCTATATTCCACATATAATCTATCACCTCATGGAACGAAGACAAAGAGACAGTTCTATGAATCAATAAAACTCAACAAATTCAACAGCACTGTAGGGTGACAAATTGTTTGAATCTCACTCCTAGGCCTGCGGAGCAAGAATCTCACAAAATGCAGTATTTGTGCTAAAGAATCTATAACACAGGGGCAGTTTTGTATTCAGTATTCAAGTATGATCCCTAAATAAATGCAGTAGTTCCTGTTCCTCCTTTTTATTATAGGATAGAAATATCCAACTTCTAATGATAAATAAAAGACTTAATCCTAGAAATTCAGCAACAAATATAAGTAATGGGAAACATGGAGAATGTGGAAAAACTGGGAAGTCAAGGAAAGTAACTGACAAATATAAAAATAAAATAATTATTAATTTTCTTAGAAATGTAGCTTGGGTTTGTATCACAAATTTTCCAGCTTATATTTCAAAAAATTAAACTAGAATCACTTACCTCTTTCTTACTCAAGTATCCTACTTTAGAGGTGTAGTTTCCTGATATACGCTGCAAATCCCTGTCTGTGTCAAGGAAGAATAAATCGATGGAACTTTACAGCATATGAAAACATTAATATTCTAATATCACCAGAATGGCAAAATGTAGTAGAGAAAAATATATCAGTTCAAGAAAAAGGCAGAGGAAATCCTTAGGAATTTCTGTTTTAGCAAGTCATTGTTGCCTTTAAAATTAAAGGCTAAAGGATGGTAAACATAATAGCACATCCTAATCCTCCTGTATCAGCATCTAGTTAAACAAGGCCCAAACAATTCTTTACATGGTATAAAATAAAGATTCAAGAAAACTATGGGGGGAAATTTTGGAATCAACAGGCTGCTGTAACATGTTAATAAGTGGTGTCGCAAACTACTAGATGTAGGGGAAATGTAAATTCAGCAGACTTTCCTAACTACCAGCAACATAATTGGTATTTAGCAACGGTGAAAATAAAGGTATCAAGATGATAAGAAGATCAAGTAGAAGATGACAAAGTTACCTATCATGAAGAGCCAAAAGGAAACCATCAGAGGAACGGGAAACATCGATTTCAATGCAGTCCACTTGGTCACGAATAGCGTTGAGGTATGCAGTGAACTAAATTTACAAGTATAGAAGAATCGATCAACACATAATGAATGTGGAACTACAAAAGCTTATCCAATCACAGAAAAAGGAGGATTATTACAGTGTTAGGAAAGGCAGTGGTAGAGTCACCACCATGTGCACATATATGAGGAGGCTTTCTAATCCAACCACATTTACTCGTTTGTACCTGCAACGACAAGAGAATGGGCATAGATTCAAACAACTGAAACAAGAAAGAACGAAAATCTTTAGAAAGCCCTAGTTTGAAGTGAAACCTGCTTCAAATGCCTGAGTTTGGAGTGAAAATAGAGTGGGGGAGCGATTGCAATCAAGATAAGGATGACTATTACGGCTGTATATGATCGGCAGCGCAGTAAAAGTCGCAATTGACGCCATAGACCTGGATGTTGCCCGTGAAGAAGATCTTGCCTCCTTCCTCCTCTCATCATTTGCCTTTCACCTCCACTCGTCCAGTAAACTGCCGTTCTTCTTTGGTTGCTGGTGGTTCTGCAGCTTCTGCTTTTCCTGTTTGCTGGGCGAAGACTTTCGATGGTTCGATCAAACAAAAACTCCTCCCGGTTCGGTCATTCGAGCCGGGTTACACTTAGGCTGTGTTTGGCACACGGCCATTTACATTGGTGTTAGGAAACACTACTGTTTAATAGGGGTTGTTTCTAGTAACACTAGTGTTAGGAGTCCTGAAACCCTTAAACCGTGTTTGGCAGAAACAGTAGTGTTTCGTAGCCAGATTTTCAGGGTTGTTGTTGGGTTTTCGCATTTCCCAAACTGATTCATCTTCGTGCTCCATAGCGGCGATTTTTTGGGCGATTCGGAGAGAGCACCGTCTTCGTCCTCAGGGCATCGTTCCCCCTCATCAACATCGGCCGTCGTTCCCTTTGTCAACATCGTTCAGCATCCGTCGAGGTTAGCCGGTATATTAGGGTTTGTTGTGTGTTTCTTCGCCTCTTCAGTTCCTGCATCTATTCATCGAGGTCGGTATATTAGGGTTGTTGAAATTGATTTTTGGATTCGGTATGTGTGTTTCTTCGTATCTTCTATCCCTGCATCCATTCTTTTTCCTGCATAGCTATCGATTTCGAATCTGATTGTTCGAATGTGGTGAAATCTGGTGAAATTGTGTACATATAGTGATAACTGGTTTCACATTTTTATGGTATGTGGTTGAAGTTTTGATGACTGGTTTCACATTTCCTGCATAGTACTCCAATCTGAGTGTTCGAATCAATCTGTTCTATCGATTGTCTTGCATATGATTTAATGTTGGCAATCTGATTTTAAGCAGTTGGAAGCTAAGGCAATTCATCTATAAGATAGTTATTGTTCGTTCGAATCAATCTGTTCTATCGTATCTTCTATCGATTGGTTACTGATTCAGTCCAAGAAACTAAGGCAGTTCATCTATAAGATAGTTATTGTTCGTTAGTATAGTGTATGCATATTAATTATTTGTAGGCAATTCTCTTCTTTTTATCACAAACAAACACATGGGAAAATAAGATGAACATCAATGCATTTTATACCTGAGTTGTCTTCCCTGAACCTGTTTCCCCACAAACAACAAGAACATTATTCTCCTTCAGTAGTTGTAAAATTGCATCTTTTGACTTGGCAATAGGAAGTGAGGCTCTGTTTTTGAACATATCCTACAAATAAAAATGAAGGGCAGTAAGACTGCCTTTTATCCATATAATGAAATGCTAAAAAAAAGGACTATTTGCTGATCTTTTCAACATTGACTCATTCATCTCGGCCTCGTATACATGTACAACTGCTTAGTTTCTTGGACTGAATCATCTTCTAGGATAGCCATGGATGCAAAGTTTATTCTTGCTTAGTTTCTTTTCAACTGCTTAGTTTCTTTTCAACATTGCTGATCTTTGCATTCCTTTCTGGGGCACAGATTCACAAGAGGGAAAACCATGGATGCAAAGTTTTTTGAGAATTATCATGCCATGTTTATTCTTGCTTCTCTGTAGCTTCTGTCTGAATGTGCTGTGGTGTTTTTGGGAATTATTGCTTCTATCTAAGTTGAGATTGGTGTCAAAACATTTACTTTATCAATTATATATTCCTTAAATGACAGATTGTTAATCTATTGAATGTGTTGTGTGTTAGATAGGAATGGACGACTACTCCGGTTTTGAGAGCGACATACACATGTCAGATGATGATCCCATCGAAGATGAGATGCTAACGTACGCATTCGATGATAGTGGATGTTCATCAAGTTTGAGGGATTTCGTGCAAGGACTACGTGAAGAGAGGAGAAGATTGAATTATGAAGTTCGAGTATTGCGCTTGTGGGAAACTGATGCTGCTATCATGATTGATGCATTAAAGGGAGAACTTAAAAAAGAGAGACAACTGAACGATAAACTCCGGACTGAAAATTGTGTACGATCATTTGCTTGGGGTTTACTTTGTGGGGTTGCAATTGCTTTTTATGTAATGTACTACTAGGGGTTTACTTTGCGGGGTTTCAATTACTTGTTATGTAACGTACTAATAGGGTGTCCTTACCCAAGAATCAACAATGTATTACTTTGGTTAATGTTATTGGCCTTGTGTCTTTGCTTTTTATAACTCAAACGTACTAATAGAATGTTGTTTACAAATTATAAAAATATTGTCAGCAACAACATAAAGGAGTGTTTTAAATCCTGATTGATGAGAAATGTTCATAAAAGAGTACATAAATAAAAGTTGGACAATGTCGGTTATACAACAAATATATTACTACATATTCCTTCTTGCATTCCATATTGTTGTTGCAATACGATCACGAATATGACCCATACCTCTTCCATTGTCATTGGTCTCTTCCACTTCTTCTACCTCGTCTTGATTAGTTGTTGGCAACTCATCTTCATCTTTTGATAAGTCATCGTACCTTGAGTACAGACGAATAAAATTGTGTAATGCAAAGCAAGCAAGATGAATGTCAACTTGGGTGTAGTCCGGGTAACAAGGCATAGCAGATAATAACTTCCATCTCTTCTTTAGGATTCCAAAGCACCGTTCAATGCTGCTTCTCAGCGAAGAATGTGCTTTGTTAAACGCTTCCTTTTTATTGCTAGGAGGCTCATTGTCAAACTGATTTAGGTGATATCGAGTCTTTGAATATGGAACTAGGAACCCCGGTCTATCAGCATAACCCTTGTCACAAAGATAGTACTTATCTGGTGGTGGAAGCGGGAAGTTGAGATCGGGGTTGCAAATTGCATTTTCGAGAACCTTGGCGTCATGAGCCGACCCTTCCCAACCGGACAAGACAAATGTGAACAACATTTAAAAGTCACATACGGCGAGGACATTGAAAGTGACAGTATGTTTCCTTCCAACAAAAGGAACTTGAGCAACTTCTTCAATGCATGCACTAATGTGCGTACCATCCAGACAACCAATGCAGTCCTGAATTGGTTAGTTCAGATAAGTCCACTATATATATATTTTATATGAAGAAAATCACCTACTATAAATGATTTTGTTTACCTTAAAGTAATTCTGGTACCTCGGGTCAGCTGCGATGTGGGATGGTGTTCTAGGAAAATTTGGGTTCCGGGGACGGATGATATCACCTGCTAGTCCACACCCTTCATGTCCACGTCCGGTAATAGAGTTCAAAACGCTATGGAAAGAGCGGTGTACAGTTTCGGTTGACCTTTGAAAGTGTTCAGCAACAACACGAACCGAGCACCCTTGTGCAAGGGTGTATAAGAACAAACCAACCTTTTCAATTATCGAGACTTCAATAGAAGAAGTGAGGCCATAGTTCTGCTCCAACTCGTTACATAAACGTCGGAAAACTTCAGCATCCATTCTGAACATGTTCACTGTCCGAATGTGATGACCATTCAAGATCTCCTCCATCCAAAGTCTCCCCCGATCATACTCAGTGTAACAAGGCTCCTTGTATATGTGCTTGTAGTAGTGATCAGCGGCAACGGCATATTGTCTTTGCAATTCTTGGTGTGACTCAATGATGTTGAACCGTCGAATTTGTCTACGCTCATTGCCGTCACTGTCACTGCTATCAGTACTAGAACTTGACATTAAAAACCTGGAACAAAAAATTGTGCAAATAAGTACTACTATTAAAGAATGTACTATGATGCAACTTATTTGTAGGTAATAAGGAAATGAGTTTCATGAAATTTCAAAATAAATAATCCAACAACACATACACACAATCCAACATGTTTTTCTTAATAAAAGTACTTCATAAAATAAATCTAACACTCGGAAAATTACATCAATGACCGCTCATACTCCCATGTCAACCAACTCAACCTCTCCTCATCATTATCCAGGTTCAGTAGTATGTTCATATCCTTCCTAATTTTAGTCCTCCCAATAATGTAGCACCACAATGGACTTCCACTTTCAACCAAGTTATTCTGGACCATCCTTTTGACTACATCCAACCCTTTCTGAGTCACTCTCTCTTCATCTCTTGCCTTAGAATTTACCTCTTCCTGGAGTACTGCAAGCAATCTGTCACTATTATCTTGTGAACGTTCCAAAAAGGCTTCCAATTTGGAAGAGCCAACTGATTGTCTTCTTTTCCTCTTCATCGGACCCTTATCTTTATTACCCTTAGTTGCCGGTGTTGGTTCGGTGGATTGAATCGGTTCATCATTGGCGTCTTCTTGAACTCAAGAGTAGCTAGAAGCGCCACCTTCATTAACAGTGCCAACAAAATTACGGAAAAAATCACCACCATCACCGTCATCTTCACCTATACCTAATTCCTCATCATCTGCAAGTGAGATAGGCTCAGGTGTTGCCTCACGAACCATTCCAGCTGACATGGCTAGACGACCTGTAGCTACATTTCCAGCAAACAACGAAGTCAGCAACTCCTCATAGTCCGCATCCATTCCCTTGTTTTTATACTTCTTACAATTTACGTCTTCCTACAATACATAAAGCACATCAAGTTAAATAAATTATTAAACATCACAAATTAATATATGTAGAAGCTGTAACAACGTAGATACTGACATTGATAAATTACCTTTGTCTTTCTATCCCACCATTCATTGGAAGCCGTAATCATTCGAGTCTTCTCGTCCCATCCTAGACCAGTCTCAGATTTCCTAAGATGATTCCATGCCTTGTATTCCTTTTTCATTGACTCGTATTTATTTTTACAGAAATCCTTAACTCCTTCCTTCCCAGCCTTACTAACAAATGTAGCTGAGATCTCCTTCCAATTGTAAGTTTGCTTGCTTCCGTTTTTCTTTTGAAAGTCATTTAAAATTGACACTAGAAGTTTAACTAGTTCAAAAGTCCAAGGAAAATTTGGACCCCTACACTTTTGTGAGAGATTATTATTGTCCATCTACAAGCTCAAAACAATATAACATATGTTTAGTACAAACAAAACACCACAAAATGAAAAATTATAATGTATAAGATTGGGTACACTGGAAGCATTCTAAAAATCAGATTGGGTACACTGCAAGCATATATTAAAAAAATGGTATCAGGACCCCATTTTTATACTGGTATAAGAACAGAGAAGTTTCTCAAACTATCGATGGATCATACATACAAACCTAAAACTGCAGCAATAAATTCTTCAACTTCAATCTCAAACTATCGATGAATATAAAACCTAACAGTTTATTTGATGATCTATATGACTTAGTAACTTTTGTTCAGATGGTACTTTCATTCGAACGACCCACAAATGCTAGGATCACTCTCTTGAAGTTTAGCAGCAGTTCCACAAAGCTCAGACCACACAAGAACAAAGATTAAATGGAGCTTAAATGGACACAATTGCAAGAGTATGAAGAAGTTTCAGCAACAGTCTAACTTTAACAAAGATTATAAATGGACACAATTGCAACCCATAAATTACAGTTGTAACCCATAAATTACAGAATTCAATAGTCACAAAATTACAACTCTGAAGAGAAGAGTAAATTAGATCAGTTTGGAAATAAAATGTAACAAAGGAAGCAACCCGAAGCACAATTGCTCAACAATCAAGCAAACGCAGCAACTACAACCTTATGGTAATTCATACCAATTTCAGTAGATAGAATAATATAATCTCCAATTTACATAATTCGATGGCTAGTATCACAAGTTTCCACATTCATTTTTTAGTGATAACAACATGTATACAAACTGACCCTTAACAACATGGCTAGTATCAAATTCGAAATGGAAGCATTATATTAAACATGAACTCATATTCGAACAGAGCATTCAATAACTCACTGCAAATTATAAACTCAGATTCGAAAAGCAAAATAGATGCAGGAAGACTCAGATTAAACTGCAAATTCTAATAACTCACTGCAGCCAAGTTATTCTGCCAAACAAGAAGACTCAGATTCGAAAAGCAAAATAGATGCAGGAACTCAAATTATAAACTCACTGCAAACATGACATTCAAGTGTAAATTCAGCATCATTATACGAACACTATTCGAACTCCAGATTTGAGCAATCACAAACAATAAAAATTAAACACTCTTCAGATTCGAATTGGAAAGAAATAGATGCAGGAACTCGAACTCCAGATTTGAGCAATCACAAACAATAAAAATTAAACACTCTTCAGATTCGAATTGGAAAGAAATAGATGCAGGAACTCGAACTCCAGATTTGAGCAATCACAAACAATAAAAATTAAACACTCTTCAGATTCGAATTGGAAAGAAATAGATGCAGGAACTCGAACTCCAGATTTGAGCAATCACAAACACGGTTTAGGGTTTTGATGAGAATAGTACTGTAATGCAGCAATCAGAAACGTACCTCAAACTCGTCGCCTTTTCTCGTCCCCTTGCCGCCGTCAGTTTCGCCGTTGCCGTCGCCGTCGCAGGGTACTTGCTCCAGATCGGGGAAGAAGATAGCAAGGTTTGATGAGAGAGGGTGTTAAATATATACCCGGTTAATGCGTAAATATTGTTAATAGATGAGGATAGTTTGGGTATTTTGCACGGAGAAACCCTAGTGTAACCCCAAAACTCTTGCTCAGATGAGAGTTTCACAAACAATCGGAGAAACACTAATCACCACTGTTTCTCTCCGTGCCAAACCCTCGTAAAAACGAGATACACTAAAAAACAATCAAAAACACTAGTAGTATCCGTGTGCCAAACACAACCTTATACATGATGGTTTTATGTCGGTTCGTGTTATTCGTACCCACATATTCATTCTATTTGTACCCATTATACGACTACGCATCACGTAGCCGTAGGGGAAGCATAAATGAATCGCCAAAATACAAGAACTTACTACGCCTACGCAGCGCGTAGGCGTATTGTGGAGAACTAGCCGTTACCAACGGTAATGTAACCCAAAGATTAGTATAAATATCATGCATTCGACCCATTTCATAAATCCTCATTGTCAAACGTTGTTTCGCAAAAAAAGTCCTTTTGAAAATGAATTCCGACGATGGAGAAGCAAGATATCATTCCGGCGATGGAGAAGAGGATGACGGTGTTGATTTCGGCGGTGGTGAAGATGACGTGGAGGGTGACGAGGGCTTGTTCAATCCCGCGATGCTCAGTAGTTACGATCCGTATTCGGGTGTTGAGGTTAGTTTTTTCAATTCGTTTGTTTTGACGTAGTTTAGTGTTATATGTTTTAGTTAGTTTTATGTTATATGCTTGAGTCGTTAATTAATGAAGTAGTAGACAATTAGTCAATAAGTAATGTTATTTGACGTTAAATGAAGAATTTACTCGTTAATTAGGTGTCAATTAGTCGTTTATTGAAGAAAATAGTCGTTAATTAATGAATTAGTAGACAATTATTATTTAAGTAGTCGTTAATTAATTTGAGCAATCTAAGAACATATGATATAGTCGTAGTGAATGAAATTTTCGAAATAATTATTGTAGGTTGTCGATATTCCCGATGATTATGACTATACTAGTTTGTTCGTTGACCATCGGATATGGACGGATATGGACTCGTTAGTTGCGTGGGTTCTTGAGAGAGCAGGAAGTAGAAATATACTTCTCATCAAACTAAAGTCCTACAAGTCGGATGATCGTCGTTTTGGAAAGGTGATATTTGCGTGTGAGCATCACGGAGTCCGCAAGAGTGAGGCGAAGGGCTTGAGGGTATGCAAAACGAAGAAGTTTGATTGTAATTTTCGCTTACATGTTGATGAGGTGCAAAGGGGTCTTTGGGGTGTGAGGAATGTTCACGGAATTCACAATCATCCTCTTCCGAAGAAGTTGGTAGGTCATGCCTTTGCTGGACGGTTGACGAAGGCACAAATGAAACGAGTCCAAATCTACACCGAGGCGGGAATGCCTCCGAGGGAAATTGTTCGTTTGTTAAAGAGTGATTTTGAAGATCCCGAAAAGATGGTCACTTCTAGGAAGCAAGTTTCAAACGCTCGGAATAAAATTAGGTTGGAAGCGATGGGAGATCAAACGGTAATTCAAGAAGCGTTGAAATTCTTGAAAGATAAGGATTATATGTGGGATATTAGGATGGAAACCACTGAAGGAGGAAGAGGTAGTGAGCGACTTATTCCTAGCCCATCTAGAGTCGAAGCGTTGGGTTGCCATGTTTCCATACGTTGTCATCATGGATGTTACATACAAGACGAACAGGTTAGTATGTAATTCATTCAGTTTGTTTATATTAAACTTTTTTTTAATTACAAAGTCTCATTCATTATATTTTGCAGATATGACATGCCGTTGTTGGAGATCGTCGGATTGACTAGCACACAACAAACTTTTCCCGTTGCGTTTGTGTTAATGAAACGAGAGACGACGGGTCATTACGAGTGGGCTTTGGAACGCATTGCCTTGTTATTCAGTGGAAAGAAGCCGGAAGTGATAGTGACGGACAGAGAATTAGGTCTCATAAAAGCAATGCCTAGAGTCTTCGCAAATGCCAAACATATTTTGTGTGAGTGGCACGTGTATCAAAACATCGAATCAAATAGTTGGTGGAAGTCACATTCGCCATCCATCCAAGCAAAATTCATGAGAGATTGTCATGAGTTGTTTGAATCGACTACTATTGCGGCTTATGAGGCGAGGCTCTTGCATATGAGGGATAGTTGGATGGACAAGTATCATTTGATGGAGTACCTCAAGAAGACATGGTTGGACAAGTACAAGGAAGCTATTGTTCATTGCTGGACCGATCACTATCTCCATCTCGGATCAAGGACGACAGGAAGGTTAGACAAATATTCATTGCATCTTTTATTGTTTAGATTACTTGTGATAATTTATTTTATAATTATAAATTATGTTCTAATCTTAGGGACGAGGGTGCTCATTCGGTGTTGAAGAGAACTCTTAAGTCTACTCGTTGTGGATTTGATACTCTCATCAAGGCCATTCATAGAATGATTGGAGATCAGATTGATGAGATTCAAGGTAGCATAGAAAAGTCGCGTACTCATACTATCGTAGGCATCCAAGAAGACCCTATGTTTACATTTCTTCTCCGAAAGGTGTCGAACAATTGCATGAAGTACTTGATCGAGAATTGCAAACTGGCGCGGCAAGGGACATTTGATGCTACATGTGACGATTGGTATTGGAGGCAATCGTATGGGATCCCGTGCATTTATGAGTTTGCGGCTGCCCTCCGGGAAAACAGGCCTATGTTTTTGACTGCAATACATCCTTTCTGGAGACAAGTTACGTGGCATGAAGTCACCGAAGAAGTGGAAGAACCCGAGGCTATTCCTCTGTAGATGGGGGATATTACTTTGACATCTTTTATGGCCATGCACAGGGAGGGTAGGTTGCCCCAAGACGTTGTGAACAAGTTTGGCGCTTATATTGCAACCATGTTGAACCCGACAGAGTCAGTAGCTCGGGAGCCGAGAATTTCACATCCTTCAGACAAGGGAAGCAAGCAAGGACGAGTGCCATCTAGATTTGAGCATGCTCGAACTGATAAGGATTCACATATGAGGAAGTCTTCACAAAGTTCTAGAGGAAGAGTTCGAGGACGAGGCCGAGGACGGGGTCGAGGACGAGCAGACACCACAGGCGAGCCTAGTACCATCCCGGAGCCTAGTACCATCCCGGAGTCTGAGCCTAGTACCATCCCGGAGTCTGAGACGCCCGTTCCAAATGATCCATCTGAACCTGTGGTCCGAGGATTCAACTGGGGTTATCGGAATATCCCAGCATTTATGTTATCTTACGTTGATCGTGTGATAGATGTTCCGGGCGATGGACATTGCGGATATCGATCACTTGGTGCGTTATTGGGTTACCGTCCAGATGAGTACATTCGTGTCCGGAGAGAGATAGCTTGGGAGTTGAGTAGACACATGCATGTATACTCCGGAATACATGGTGATGATGAGATTGAAGAACTGATTGACAACGTCAACTACCTTAACCCCGCACCTTGCGCATCACAGTTCTGGATGGAGGTTCCTACTTGTGCTCTCGCATACGCTACTTTATATCGGGTGTCCCTTGTCGTCTTCTCTAGATTGGACTCCTACACCTGCTTGCCATTGATTGCCGATTCTGAAGAAGAACAAGAACCTCCAACGGTAGTGCAAGCAATCGCAGTACTCAATGATCATCACTACGTTCCGGTAAGTCCATTTTATTCCCTTGATTTGTGAAACAAGTTTGGTTGTATCAAAACATATTTGACTAACATGCTCTTGATTTGTAAAACAGGTTTGGTTACATCAAAACGCTCCATTGCCCCCGATATGTCTTGATTGGATGCGAGGTCACGACGCTTCAGTTGATGGTTTTGCTGACATACATAACCGAAGAATAGCGAGATACGGAAGACTGCTTCAGAGAGAAGAAGATGCGGGTTCTTAGTTTGAGACGGAAATTGAGAAATGTGATTTCAAATTGTGATGTTGAATTGTGATTTCGAATAGTAGTGTTGAATTGAGTTTTTTATTTGTGATATCGACTAATCGGTTTTGATTTGTGATTTCAAATTGAGATTTTGAATTGTTGTGTTCAAACATAAATCACAAGTCAAAGTAATAAAATGAAACAAGCACGGGACGTAATAAATAGAAACAAGTCAAAGTAATGAAACATGTTCATACATAATAAATAAATAGAAACATAAGTGTCTAGTCCTGTCGCTGTGATGCCCTAACAGGAGGTGGCGCCTCTGGTGCCTCGTCTCCTCCTAGAACATCTAGGAGACGTCGAAGAAAATCAGCCTCAGACAGAGGACAACGAGTCTTTAGATCTCTAACCATACCTATAGCTATATGTACACGCTGCAGAACAAGAAAATACGTAAGAAACTCAACTAATTCTTAAATAAAATGAACTTTAACGTAACAATTCATATCCGTACCCGCTCTGAAAGTACAACAGGTGCAACTGGAGGTGCAGGCGGTGGTGGTGCACCATCTGGAGGAGGAGAGGTAGTGAGCGACTTATTCCTAGCCCATCCAGAGTCGAAGCGTTGGGTTGCCATGTTTCCATACGTTGTCATCATGGATGCTACATACAAGACGAACATGTTAGTATGTAATTCATTCAGTTTGTTTATATTAAACTTTTTTTTTAATTACAAAGTCTCATTCATTATATTTTGCAGATATGACATGCCGTTGTTCGAAACCGTAGCGGCCCATGGACGAGTACTAGTCCCGGCAACCTATTTAACAATTAATTTCAATAGTTAACAACTAATTATCGAGTAATTAACTAATTATCGACTAATTTAAGGAAGTTATCAACTAATTATCGAGTAATTAACTAATTATCGAGTAATTTCATTATTTATTAAACTCATTATCAACTAATTATCAACTAATTATCTACTAGTTCCAATAGTTGTAATTTCAATATTTATTAAACTAATTATCAACTAATTATCTATTAATTTCAATAATTTTAAACTAATTATCGAGTAATTAACTAATTATCAAATAATTACGGAGTTAACAACTAATTATCGAGTAATTAACTAATTACGGAATTTACAACTAATTTCAATATTTATTAAACTAATTATCTATTAATTCCAATATTCTCGAGTAATTATCGAGTAAATTAACTAATTATCGACTAGTTTCAATAAACTAATTATCTAACTATCGACTATTTTCAATAAACTAATTATCTAATTATCGACTATTTTTCAATTTTTATTAAACTAATTATCGACTATTTCACTAACCAGTGACTAATTGTCCACTAATTTAACTAATTATCGACTAATTAAGACTAATTCATTAATTCATTCACTAATTCTATACATAATCAGTAATTAACAACTAATCCTACACTAATTATCGATTACTATTCTCTAATTAACTATATAAAGACAAATGTAATAAAAATAAATTAAAACGTACCCCAAGCTCGCTAGAAACGCGAGATGTCGCGCAACCTCGGACTACTCCCCCTAATCGCCCTCCACGAGAGCCCCGTCCTCGCCCAACGTCGGCATCGGAAACCGCTCGTCCGCGACCCTCGCCGGAAAAACAGCCGGAGGAGTCACCCCGCCGTTGCCGGAGCGGCTCCTCCGGACCACACCTCCGTCTCTTCCCCGAGTTCGGACCATGGCTGGTGGTGATGTGTGTAAACGTCGTCGGAGTGGTTGGTGGTGGTCGTCTTCGTCGCCTCTTCTTCTTCGTCGTCGCCTCTTCGTCGTCGCCTCTTCGCCTCTTCTTCTTCTTCGTCGTCGCCTCTTCGCCTCTTCGTCGTCGCCTCGTCGCCTCTACGCCTACGCATTACGTACGTGTAGTAACTTTCCAAACGGCAGAAAGTTACTACGCGTACGTAATGCGTAGGCGTAGTGACTTTTCTTAATTTTGAATTGAGAAAGTCTTTACGCCTACGCGATACGTACGCGTAGTAACTTTCACCTCAGAAATTGATCCATTTTCTACGCGTACGCAACGCGTAGTCGTGTAATGGGTATAATTAGCATGAAATGGTGGGTACGAATAGCAATCTCGTTTTATGTCATTATTATTTTTTGAGAGAATTGAAACCAATGATTAATTTTGTTTAGTAAATAACCTAGGCCTATAAATTTTTAAGTGAATAGTCTTATTAAACAAATAATGACAGATTTACCCTTATTTATTATAACAAATTTTATCCTAATTTAGACGTTTTTCTTATAACTTTTTACTCTAACTTATTCTTGTAAATGAGACAGATTTTCCTGTAAATGATACTTATTTTCTTGTAATTTATATTTCTTGAATTTTCTTGTAATTTTATAAATGTTACAAGAAATATGAAAAATCAATAAACGAATGTAGTCACCAAGAATTGATCTCTGGTTGGTTGCCCCACCCTAATACCAACTGGACAAGTTGGATTTCACGATTTATCTTCTTTTGAAAATTATAAATATACGTTAATTATGATATTTAAACTTTCGCTTGTACACTAATTTTCTTGTACAAAAATTATTGTAACTAATTTTCTTGTACAAAAATTATTGTAACTAATTTTCTTTAACACGGTTCAAGCATTTCATCTAAAATCCAAACTCATTAATCCCAGAGAGTAATTGATGATACATGATATACATGAAGAGTACAAGCATGTTACATGCTAATTTTATCAATTCTTTGTAAAATTTTATTGTACACGATTAATTTAAATTGATTACGCTGATCCAAATTGGTAACTCCTTCAAAATACACCTTCTTCAATTCGGGATTGTGGGTTAATTAAAAGACAATAATCGTATAAGGGTAAATTAGTCTTAAAATGTTAAAAGAGGTCATATTCTAACAAAATTATTGAGGTTCACAATTACTAAATAAAATTAGTGCACTAAGGCTACATAGCAAATTCACTCTTATTTTTTTTTCTTTAAAGGAATTTATTATCAAGATAAATCACGGTCATGGACTCACTAGGGGTGTCGATGGGTCGGATTTGGGTCGGGAAGTACCCTATTCATCCCCATACCCGTTTAGTATAATGCATCCGTCCCCATCCTCATCCCCGTTCGGGTATCGAGAATTGTCCTCATTCCCGTCCCCATCGGATATTCGTCCCAAGGAATCCTCATCCCGTTTAATTTTTCCCTTTTTTAAATTATAAGGTTTTTCCCATAAAATTTTTTATCCTCATTCTCATTTAACTTTTAGGATTTTTGAAAAAACATTAACTCGGGTAATAAATGTGGAATTAGACCATAAAATAGAAAATTGTTACTTTATTTAACTACATAAATAAAAAAACACGAGAAAAAAAAGAAGAAGAAAACTTGTTGTTTTTTTCTTGTCAACTTTTAGGATTTTGAAAAAACATTAATGTTCTTTTGTTGTTGTTTTATATCGTAATCGTCTTCATCAATGATGTTAGTTTTTCACATTTGGATTTGGTTGTTAATGAAGTTGATAACCTTATTGCAAGAACTAATAGGCTAATTCCCAAAATAAATTTGATCCTGAAGAACCATATACTCCACCAGATAGTTGCGAGGCATGCAAACTTGTTAAGTGCAATTTTATTCTTTATTTCTTGTAAGAGGTCGTGAGCTTTTTTTTCTTTCTTTTTTTGAATAAAGGAAAGCGGTTCGATGCACTAGACGACACACCGTCTAATGGATCGAAAGGCCGAATAAATCGGCAGACGGAAAAGCCGTCATGAGAGAACCCAAACAAGCAAAAAGGAAAAAGAATAAAAAAAACATCAAAAGAAATCTTCGATCACAACGAGCCGATGGAGGAGGATCTGGAGAGAAGCAAGGCAAGCATAGACAGGAAGAACAACGAGACAATGAAAGTGGAATCAGTCGTGAGATTTTTTATTAATAAGGCTAATGTTGTTGTTGTTTTATGTCATTATTATTTTTTCTTTATAGGAATTTATTATCACGATATATCACGGTCATGGACTCATTGATGGCTTATACGGGTGCTTGGTGGGAATCTTGTTTTATTTATTCTTTACGATGAAAGATGTTAGGTTAGTATGTTTTCTAAAACATTTTTGTGGATGAGAATATGTAGTTCGAGTTTATCAGAAAAATTGGTGTTGGAGGTCGAGATTCTCATATGGGTCAATCGACCAATAGACTCATTCCCACACCAAGAAAGGCTATAAGTGCTATTGTCCTATTTCCAAACACACTTACGTAACTGCTGATCTTACTTTTGATGAAAACAGACCATACTACACCTCCCCATCTATTCCACTCCAGGATTCCATCTTCCTTGAATCTGCATCTTTCATTCCAGCAAGCATGGATGACCATATGGGATCAACTTTGGACCCTATCATAACTGAGCCGCCCCCACTTCCTAGTGGCACTATCACCCTCTCCGATACGCCCACATTGACTCCAAATGAACCATCACTTCAATTGGATCAACTGTTGTCCTCTCCGACAGAAGAGCATCTTGATGCTCAACCTACCCCACAACCTTCACAAAATCAGCAAATAACCTCTCCTAAGTTCGGCAAAACATACTTCAGAAGGGTGCCCCCCTTCTCCTCACCATTCCGTCGCTGATCCGGGTCATGTGACTGTTGTTGCACAACCTTCTCCAATTGCACCATCACCTGACATGCCGATTGTTGTAAGAAAAGTTTCAAGAGCTTGTACAAACAATCCTCTTTATCCTCTATCTAATTATGCTTCATTGGATAGATTTTCTGATCAACACGAGCAATTTCTCACTAACCTTGATCAGATAAAAATCCCTAAGAGTGCACGGGAAGCCTTTGAATCACCCGAGTGGCGACAAGCTATGAGTGAGGAAATGATGGCTTTTGAAGATAATCACACATGGGATCTTGTGGAGCGACCAACCGCTCACAACATTGTCAGTTGTAAATGGGTATTTGCTGCAAAGTATAATGCTGATGGTTCCCTAGCAAGGTACAAAGCTCACCTTGTTGCTCGGGGCTTTACTCAAACTTATGGTTTGGATTATCAAGAAACATTTGCCCCGGTTGCCAAGATGTCTATAGTTCGTTTGCTTATATCCATTGTTGCGCACCTTGACTGGAAATTATTTCAGTTTGATGTGAAGAATGCGTTCCTCAACGGGTACGTATCTCAATGAGGATATCTATATGAGCTTGCCTCTGGGGTTTTCATCCACCTCCCCTTCACATGTTTGCAAGCTGCGCAAGGCCTTATACGGATTGAAACAATCTCCTTGTGCATGGTTTGACTGCTTTCGTGGGGTGATGAGATCTGCAGGATATATTCAAAGTCAGGATGACCATACTTTGTTTGTAAAACACTCTGACTCCAAGGGGGTTAGTATCCTCCTTGTTTATGTGGATGATATTATTATGACTGGAAATGACCCTACTGAGCAAGCTCGTTTGAAGACCATATTGACTCGAGAAGTTGAGGTTAAGGAGCTTGGTCAGTTGAAATACTTCTTGGGAGTTGAAGTAGCTCGATCCAAAATGGGTATATTTATCTCCCAACAAAAGTATACCAAAGATGTGTTGCAGGATGCGGGAATGGAAGATTGCAAACTAGTATCTACTCCCATTGACTACGACAAGAAAATTGGTAAGGCTGAAAACGAACCAACAGTTGACAAACAACTATACTAGAAGCTTTGTGGGAGTTGATTTATCTTGCTCACACTAGACCGGATATTGCCATTTCAGTGAGTGTCATTAGTCAGTTTATGCAAGATCCTAGAGTTTCACATCTTCAGGCTTCCTATAGGATTTTGAGATATCTTAAAGGCACTTTAGGAAAGGGCATCTTATTCACCAAGAGCAACAAACTCCAACTTGAAGCTTACTCGAATGCTGACTATGCTGGTGACATTGTAACCAGGCGTTCTACAATGGGTTATTGTGTTTATCTTGGTGGAAATCTGGTTACATGGCGAAGTAAAAAGCAAGGAGTTGTTGCATGGTCAAGTGCAGAGACTGAGTTTCGTGCTGCTGCTCATGAAATTTGTGAGTTATTGTGGATGAGAATCATTTTAAATGATTTGAGAATCCAATGGGAGATCCAATCAAGTTGTTTTGCGACAACAAATTTGCTATCAATATAGCTCACGATCCCGTTCAACATGGCAAGACGTTTCATGTTGAGATAAACAAACACTTCATCAAAGAAAAAATTGATGCAGACATTGTTCAAATCTCTCATGTTCCCTCAGAATATCAGTTGGATGACCTCCTAACTAAAGGACATCATCATGGCAGATTTGAGTGGCTCACATCCAAGCTTGGCATGGACAATCTGTACAACCAAACTTGCAAGGGGGTATTGGATAATACTGATGCTAAAACAACTGTTAGATAGTCCCTAGAATAATTTAATAGGCATATAATTATTAGTTGTTGTTAATTTATTCCCTCGAACATTTATTATGTGAGTTCCTAGGTAGAGTTGGTGAACTTCTTTTCTGTAATTTTACATAGAGGCTTTTGCCTAGCAATAGAACTTCACTTCTTCATCATTATCTCTCACTACATTCAATTCGATTCATGCATGTGAAACGTATGGTTCACTAGGAGTAGTTGTGGCATACGCCTTTATTTCACGCTAGTTAAGTTTAAATGACCTCTATATGTCTTCCCTTATGTTGATGACATTCAAGATTATATGCAATTATAAAGTCCTTGTTTTTGGTGTGAAAAGAGACCTTAAATTTCACTTTGAGATGAAAGATTTAGGGGTTGCCAAGAAAATCTTAGGAATTTGCATAACTAGAGATACACAACATAGAGAAATGTTGGTAATCCAAAGTAATTATGTGAAAAAGTGTTGCATATATCTAACATGACTGATAGCAAACCTACTTTTATCTCTTTAGGATGACATTTAGATTTAACTAAGAAGCATTGTATGGTTGACAACTCTAAGAAAATATGTCTTGTACACCCTATGATCTGGTGATGGACTTTGTTATGCATGTTATGTTATGCACCCCACTTGATATTGATTTTTTTTAATTAGTGTCCTTAGTAGATTCATATCTAAACTTGGTGATGTGGTTGGGAATGTCATGAAATTCTTGCTCGGATATATATATGTGGAACTAAAAATCATTGTCTTATGTATGTTAAATATGTTTCTGAAACTGAATTACAGGGCAACGTTGATTTTGATTATGCTAGCTAGTAATAAGGATAGCATGAATTTAACTATTGCATTCATTTTTTACTCGGGTTGATAATTACATATCATGGAAATCTCAACAATAATTTGTCGCGACTTTGCCACCCACTTAAATTGTTTATGTATATGCCACCCACTTAAAATTTTCTCTTTTACATGTTCTTAGTTATGGATCGTCAAAGTGCTTTATACTTGTGCAAATATACGTTTATCATGATAGCATCAACACATTGACGTGAGACACCATTTTATCAAAACATAAAATGATTGAGGTGAAGAAAATTTAAGGGTTCACACCCTCCCACACATTACGTTTTGGCATTGTAATTTGATATCTAAGGGCGTGTTTGGCCTGAAACAATCACACTTCCATATCATTGGACCTTGATACATTATAAACAATCACACATTAGCAGTAAGTGACGCCAAACATGGCGTTACACATGTTTGTACACATAATGAACACAACAATGGCTAGCAATCTTTACAAGCCTTTAATCACTACTTGATCTTAGCAAAGTAAGCAAGAGGTCCAACAATGGCAGCATTTATATAGGTAGTCGGCTCAGTGTGGCTGTAATCAGTCCGATCATCCGAGTATCCATCAGTTTGGTTCGGCCCCCCAACAATAGCTCCTATTAACAAGTTAGGATTTGCTTGGGAAGAGCGGTAGTATGATGTATAACCCTCGCTGCATCCAATTGCCTTAGGATGAACAGACACAGAAGGCAACGACGAACCTCTATGATGAATTCTCCTTGGGAAATTGCTTCCATAGCCCACCATGTACGACATCTTTTGCGGGTTTGCTCCCAGTATATAATCTACTTGTTTCTTGGCTAGAGTTCTGAGTTCTTTTTCTGTTACAGTCACTTGATTGCCACACGAGAAGGTCCGCTTCGAGACAGCCATGTATTTGGCGTATGTTGTCAGCAGAAATGTGATGGATGTAACGTACTGAAGGTTGCTTCCATCAAGTTTGTATATCAGCCCTCCTGGTGTGTACTTTGTAGATGAAGATGGAGAGCGCGGCAATACTCGGCATATGAAATCTTCCGCTCCTTGTCTGAATCCATCAAGCCTCTTGTCCTTGTTTAGCAATGCCATCTGCCAATGTTAACCATCAAAATGTGATTCCAGTATGTTAAAACCAATTGGTAAAAGGAGGAGTTATATAGTATGTTAGGGATAAAATGACTAACTAGGTCTTTTAGAGGGTCTACAAAACAAAAGCTCGTAAAAAAGAGTACTTCATCCAATTCTTTCAAAAATCATTTTATACCCGGGACAAAAGAACGCGAGCGCCTGCAAATTTGTTGTCCCAACTGAAGAGATCCGTTGCATCATTTGCTCCCAACGAGTTCAGCAAGTTCAAATACGACGCGTCGTTAGTCGCCTTAAACAGCCACGAAGCGCCCCATAACAGCTCATCCTGCAAATGTACAAATTATGAGTTTATGATTGTTAATCAAATCTCAATCAGGTTGTACAAGTGTATATACATACATTGTAGCCAGAATAGGAGCAGTAAAAAGGGCAAACAGCATTTCCCAAAGAGCTACTGTAAGTCCCTCTATACTGATTAGCAAACTGCATCACTTTCTTGGCAGTGACCAACAACAAAGCTGAGTACTTAGCATCAGCAACTCTAAAAACAATGGAGGCAGCAGCGAGAGCAGCCGCCATCTCCCCGGCAACATCGGATCCCGGGCTTGATGCAGTCACTTTATACACGTTTCTTGACGTGTCCATGTCTTCTGGTCTTTCCCAGCAGGAATGATCATTGTTTGGGTCACCTACTCCAACGTAGATACTACCTGGAGTCGCGGTTGCGCATTTCAGTAGATAGTTTGTGCCCCAACGAATCGCAAACCGGGTTTGGTTCAATAAATAAGGACTCATCATGCCTCCGAACTCTATCACTCCCCAAGACAACATGGTTGTCGAAAACGCCATGGGGAAATTGAACTTCACATTGTCCCCCGCATCGTAGTATCCTCCCGTAAGATCCACCTGTGTAAACATGTAAGGTGTGAATAATATTTATATGGATAGATATTAAAAAATAAAGTAATATAGTAATAAAGTAATAATTAACGATAACCGCAATATACGAACCAATATCTTAGGCTTATAATCTAACAAAGTGTAAGCGTACAGTTCAAGTACTTACACCGGCAAGAGAGCCATCGCGGAGAGCCGAATCGGAACGCCACGAGATTTGCTGATCCTTTGGAAGCTTGCCGGATCTCTGGCCTTGGAAGAAGAGAATGGATTTAGTTAATGCGTCTTTGTAGTCAGAAGCTCCTTGGATTAGTCCTAATGATGATGATGATATGATCAACATTAGTAAAAAGAATGTCATCCTATTTTGCATGGTTAATTACTAATTCTGAAATGTGGGTTATCCTAATTGCCACTGCAACGACATTCCTTATATATACGAAAGCTTAAGAGGATAATTAAGAGATGGTTTGAGAATCAAAGCCGGCGTGAATTAAGGCTTTGGTGATCAACCACTTGAATTATGGCTTCCGCTAAGGCGTTCAATGGCATAATTAACCAAACTTTATAATATAGAAAGATAAACTATAACTTAGATTTGCAGACGATCGCTTGCTTAATTACTACTGCTCCTTTACCTTCCATGCACTAATTGATTTGCATCACAAACCCTAATTGATTATTAATTACTATAAAATACTCGCATGTCGCAGCTTTATTCATAATTACTCTATCTTAGAGTGTTCAGCAATGGCTGCGTATGTAGAAGAACAAATGAACCGTAGACAGATCACCATGTTGGACAGTTGGACAGTTGGACTAATGAACACATTGATTGTATGTAAAGATGAAGCTTATGAGCTAGCCTATAACCACAACTTTATACGATGGGCTCTTAATTATCATAGGGAGATGCCTGTTCATATCTCGGCCCGGCCGGATTCTGACCGGGCTTTATAAAATATTGAGTCTGTTTAGCGGGACTCGGGCCGAGGGCCGACTACTGGGTCTGGGATGGTGCCGTTTCCGGCCGGCTGGACGGATCGGTCTCGCGGTACCTTTTTCAATTTTTTTAAAAACATATTTTTTAATTTAATTTTTTTAAAAATAAATTATATCTAGATATTATATATTAATATTTACTATTTATAATAATTATATATTTTTTTTATCCGGGCTGACGGGTCGGGTTTTTCGGTCCGATCGGGCTTAGAGTCTGTCCGGATCCGGCTGGACGGGATTGGTAGACCGGACTTTTCAGCCTGACCGAACTTGTTCCATGTTTATACTCGCCCGTTTTTTCGGACGGACAGGCTGTCCGAGTTTGAACATGCCTAGATCAAATCACACTTATCGGATCTTTTGATCGACGAAACGATGTATACTGCTTTCCCATGCAATCACATGTACACGATTATCCCTCCCCCACTTAGTCAACGGTGGATCTTTCTTATTCTCGATACATTCAACATAATGGTAGTTCATTACTTCATTTCATGTTAAATGATTTTTTCCGATATATCTTCTGACCACCTCTTGTATTATACCCCATTTAATCACCTTGCATTTCAAGTTTATTTTAACTAACAATGTAGAATTAGAAGAAACTAGTTTAACGTCCGTATCTTGTATGGATTGACACGCAAAAGATGAATGTAGAATGTAGATTAGATTAAGTTTGAAGTTTAAATTATATAAGTGATTAGTTTATATATTGTAAGTTATATGTTAATAGTTATACTATTTTTGGTATGTTATTAAGTTTAGACTATTTTTATTATAAATTTAAT
The DNA here is from genome assembly GCA_033239045.1 of Fagopyrum esculentum. NCBI lineage: Eukaryota > Viridiplantae > Streptophyta > Magnoliopsida > Caryophyllales > Polygonaceae > Fagopyrum > Fagopyrum esculentum. The sequence goes on along the minus strand of BSUD01000005.1, from coordinate 128,743,981 downwards.
TATTTGTAAAATGTATAGTAAATTTAATATAGGTATTATTTTTCTTCGTAGACGAGGAACAAAATGTATAGTTTTTTTTTTCATAATAATGATCGAAAATATTTATATGAAATATAGCACTTGAAAATTTTGAGAAAATATTATTGAAAGAATTTGGCCGAATAAGCCATTTTTTTTATTTCCTTTTGTTTTGTGTACCATTTTAATTTTTTTTATCAGTTTCATTAATTTTAAGTAAAAGTAATTAATCCATCTATTAAAAAAAACAGGCATATGGATTTTGTTTTTTAGGTAAAAGTAATTGCTGACTGCGCCTTTTATTTTGTTTTGTTTTGTTTTCTCTTTTTTTTTTATTTTCTAATACGAGTTTCTGGTATGAGTTTTTAGCATGAATTCTGGTATGGTTTCCGGTCTGAATTTCTAGTATGTTTCTAGTTGAGTTTCTAGTAAGGATTTTGGTTGAGTTTCTGGAATGGATTCTAGTTGAGTTTCTGATATGAATTTCTAGCATGGTTTCTGCCTTTCTGGTATGGTTTCTGATTGAGTTTTTGGTATGATTTCTGGTATATAGTTTTAGTATGATTTCTGGTTGAGTTTTTTGTATGGTTTCTGGTTGAGTTTTTGGTATGAATTTCTAGTATGAGTTTCTGATATGAGTTTCTGGTTGAGTTTTTGATATGAGTTTCTGGTATGAATTTCTGGTTGAGTTTCTAGTATGGTTCTAGTTGAGTTTCTAGTATGAGTTTCTGGTTGAGTTTCTAGTATGAGTTTTTGGTATGAATTTCTGGTATGTTTCTGGTATGAGTTTTTTGTATGAATTTTTGGTATGGTTTTTGGTTAAGTTTCTAGTCGGTTTCTGGTATGAGTTTTTGGTATGAGTTTTAGGTAGAGAAAGGGTGAAACGTGAAGAAGAGAAAGGGATGACGTTTCAGATGGGTTCCCAAAACCTTTAGGACGAAAAGATCAGAAACTTAAGAAGGGAGCAAGGAAAAAAGGAAGGCGGCTAAAAGATAGGCCACAAATCCTGCTTCACCGCGACCGCGGAGATGTTGGGGCGCGGTCGGGGGGGTCTCACAAAGTAAAACCGGTTGTTACAATATTAGTGTCAATTAGTATCTTCATTTTAGCTATAGGCCGCTTAATGAATATGGACTAAATAACACCACAAATGTACTAAGAAAAATAATATTTTCTGATATTCTTATTCACAAATATAAGATGACCAATATAAGTTCACTAACAACAATTGCTAAATGAAATTATAATATAAACAATTTATAGCGTTGAAGTATAGGCCGTTTATATTAGTATGAACGAAATATAACTCATATATGAACTAAATGTGCTGAGGACAAGAACTAAGAGATGTGTATAAAATTGGTTTATGTGCTTGATTTATGCTTGATTTATATGTTATGATAGTTTAGAGTTTTTCTATGCAAGAAGTAAGTGATGCGTATAAAATTGGTTTTATCCTATTTGTGCTTTTAAGTGTTAATCACAAGATGCGACAAATGCGTAATTGATGTCTTTATATTCTACAAGATGCGAGAGTTGTGCAAAATATTCCCTTCATAACATGACTATGTGATTGGGATACATACATGAACATATATTCTATTGTGTATTGTTGTGTAATTCTAGGATGCATTTATCAATCATCTATGTGAATGTCTTATTTTCTAATTGATGGTAATTGGATCAAACCTATAAATATATTCCTCTCTCTCAACTCTCCTATAGTCCATCACAAGAGATCGGCCGATCCAAGTCCTTAAATAAACCTACTTGTGCCCTAATGGTGATTGATTGATGTTATATGTTTTCCGTATCTATATCGTGTTCTCACCTCCGTTTTTCTTTTTGTATAATTATTATTTGGCATCACAATTAATGATTTAAATAATTACCATAATCTCTTTAAGTTCGATCTTGTCCCCTTTACTACGATGAGTCTTTGTAACTATTTGTGAAATTTGAGGCTCACGTTTCAAACCCCATCCTCACACATATGCGTCACGTGAAGAATTTAACATTTTGATTTATCAAACCAATGCTGCTTAGAAGTCCGCACTCCTCACACGCATGAGCTTGTGAAAAATTCACATCTTTGATTTATTTTAAACTAGGTCTTTTTATATGTTGACACTCTTTAAAATAAGGTGATTTTCTCACGTCAGCCTCTTCATATTTATATAATCATAGAAGGTTGCGAGTAGATTTGTGCACGACACACGACTAGAAGTGGATTGTTATTTACCCGAAAAACTTTAGCCATTCTCAATTCAAATCAACCTTTCAATCACATCGTTGACGCGCCTTCCAAGCGAACTACATATGCGCCCCATATATACTAGAACTCTCCAAAACTTGGACTTTTGGAGCAACAATCATAACTCTAGGTGTTGGATTCAAACGCTACATTTGTTTTCGAGCGCATCACATAGATCCCTCCCAGTCTCAATGGGATTGCACCCATATGTTACAACTTGCCAAAATTAGAATATTGGAGCAACAATCATAATTCCACAAGACGCATTTTCAAGTCCTTGGTGCTCCCGCAGTGCAAGTAGTGGTGTGCTTGGGGTCCGTCCTCATAATACGCTTGGTTTGATTATTTCGTAATAAATTATTGGTGCTAATAAAATCATTATGAATATTTCTTCCTTTTATTCACCTACATACCGACTTTATTATGAGACTTTTAAGTTTAACAAATGTTCTAATATTTTGAACACTTTACAATATTTAAACCTACAATATAATAAATATTTTAGTTCTTCCTTTCTAAGTTTTTACACGCTTACCTAATTAAGGAGTGATTCAAAAAAGGAGAATTAATGTGGTGCGGAATTGTGGAGTGATCTACACCGTTGATTGACTTGACCCAACGGTCGAAATCTTTTTTCACCAATTATAACTATTATAAGAAGTGTGATCATAATTTTGGAATTTGTAGATTGTGCTGTGACACTTTGTCCTTTTGAAAATCTATTTAGATAAGGGTTGGACGCGATGATATTTTTGTAACTTTTATGAGAAAAGATTGTAAGATTTACTTTGTCAATTCAAAATTTTGGTTCAATTGGTTCAAAATTTATATACTATTTATTCCAATATTTTCTATCATTAGTTTATGTATTATTTTGTTCTATTTATTACTTATGTTTGTATGCACTTTTTTCCTTGTACATATTTGAACTAGTAAAACACAAACTTTGAACTAACAAAGCGCAATGTTCAAACTAATGACACCCAAATTTTTATTTAATATCATAAAAGTTCAATTTTTATTATTATAATATATGTTAGTTCAAAACTTTTATACTATTAGTTCATATAGAGTGTTCAAACAACTCAAACATTGTACACTATCAATTCATATATTGTTGTATTATTTTCAAATAATGTTAATGGAACATAAATTTTATAAGTACATATTCATTATAATATTTGACGGTTTAAAACTTTTATACTATTAGTTCTAGAGTGTTAATATTAGTTTAAATATTTTATATTATTAGTTCATAGCAAAGTTATAGCTACAAACTTTTCTTGTAAAAAGATATGACCTATTAATACAAACAATTTAAACTAGTATAACAAATATATGAATCATTAGAACAAATAGTTTGAACTCATAAAACAAAAAAGAAATCTCACTACACCTTTATAAGTTACAAAAATGTAACGACGTCTTTAAAACAGATTTTCAAAAGCCAAAATTGTCATTTTAACTTCATAAATTACAAAATTGTCACCGCACTACTCAGAAATCATTAGATGATGTGGACTAGTGTAGATTGGATCAACTGAATCAACGGCCCAAATTAATCCGTAATACCGTATTGTAGCAACAATTTGTACCATAACCAACCCGAAGTTCTAAAAGGCTATGCTAGACATACCCATATTTTTATTTATAAAAAATACCGAATTCCGCACTACGGGTGCGGAATCCAATCCGTCATTACAAATTTTTATTTATATCTTTGTTTCATTTTGGGTTTCGGGTCAAAGTGCAAAATTGATTAAACCCAATTTCGGTTTCGGGGCCCAAGTGCGGAATTGATTAAACTCAATTTCGGTTTCGGGGTCAAGTGCAGAATCAAATCAAACTCAATTCCAATTTTGGTGTCCAAGTGCAAAATTAATTAAACTCATTTTCCCTTTTGGATCCCATGTGCGAAACTAATTTCGCTTTCGGGCTCCAAGTGTGGAATTAATCAAACACTAATTTTATACTTCGTGTGCGGAATTAGAGATGTTTAAAAGAAATATATGAGTTGGTTTAAGAGGGGCGGTTCTAAATAACCTGTCAAAGTGTTTGAATTTTTGACACAAAAAACCCTAAATTAGTTGATTTTCCTAATACTTTTACTCATTTATTTAGTTCGTAAATAGTTGGGCCTGGGGGAGTAAGTAGTTAGGGAAGCTTAGAAATGACGTGTAGAATATGTGTTGTCTTGTGCAATTATCCCAACCTTAAGTTAGTTAGTTGTCATAGTATTATTGAATCATTTAGATAACCAAAATTGATGATCGACTTCACCGTTTTATTACGTAGGTAGCCTCGTAAATTATGTACCTAATTGCCTATGTTTCAGGAATTCGTGTTTTCAAGTTCCTTAATTACTTTTATTGATGATTGATGGCCCATCTTCCACCTACCAACGATGAATGCTGCATGTATAAATATTTATGATGTTATAAAGAATATTCACTTGTTACATTGCTTGGATAAACAACGATGAATCGGAAGGTTAAATAAACAAACGATCAACTAGTCAATAAACAATATCGAAAAGCTTTAAATTGATATTGTCAAGCATGATCACTGGGCTGCACGTATTCTGACCGGACCGAAACTTACGGTCAGATCAGATCCTGAACCATAATTGTAAAAATTCGGTCCGGTTCGATCCAAGATATTATGGTCCGGTCCGGTCCTATACCCTAATATTCCAGTCCGGTGTGGACCGAATTTGTACACTTTAATTTTTTTTTACCAGAAAAGCATCTGGTTCTGTCCAAACCCGGTCCAAACCACGGTCCATGTGCTGGACCGGACCGGTCCGATCCGGTCCATGAACCGTTTCACACAAGTAGTGAAACGGTCAGGTCCAAGCTGGACCGTTTGGACAACCTTATGATCACGATTAACTAGAATTTTTATGAGTGTCCTTCACATTCATTTCGCTTTTACTTATCTTATCGTTTTTTGGGTAAGTCTTATCTTATCTTACTACGCTATACTTTAAGCTTTTGAAAAAGCATTATTTAATTAATATTAAAAAATTTTATTTTTAATTTTTAAAAAACAAATGACTTTTCACCATTTAAACACTTAATGATCTTATTATATTATTTTTTTTATTTTTGGCTCATCTAAAACTAATGAACTATGACAAAATTTTTATTTAATTAAGCTTTTGAGATAACATTAATTGATTAATATTGAAATCTCATATTTTTATCATTTGTATTTTTTTTTATAGATGAGGGAAAGAATGTATTGTTTATTACATAATAATAATAATAATAATAATAATAATAATAATAATAATAATAATAATAATAATAATAATAATAATAATTTAAATTGAATGTAACACTCTTAAAAATCTGAAAAAATATGACTTGATTTTGAATAAATAATTATATCTTTATTTGTAATTATATTAGACACACGAACTCGAACACTAGTATATAGTTTATAAGTAGCTTACTATCTGTGAATTGCACGAAATTTGTATAATTTTAACCGCATATTTTTTATCATCATAATATGTAGTGATATAAACCAAATAATAGTTTACAAAAATATATGTTTTCTGCCTAAAATTGATAATTTAGAATGAAATAAAATATACTTAAAATGATAGTCAATGTATTAAAATTGGATTAATACTATAATGTCCAACTTTTTTAGGAATTTTTTACATTGTCAATTTATTTTTTTACTTAATTATGTTGGTTTAATTTATCAATAATTAAAGATGTCTTAATTGGGTTTGTGAGGTAGAAGATACTGATAAGATCGAGATCGTGATCGTAATAAGATCGAGATTGAGATGGTGAAAAGATCGAGATTGTAAACCCTATATATTAAGATCGTGATAATATCTTTGTTATTTAGTTTCCTATATATTACTAGTTATTATTCTCTTGTAAACCCTATATAAAGGTTATCATAATGTCAATAAAAACGTGGTTCTATTTCCACCATTCATGTTTTCCACCATAAATCTATGAGATTTTGAGTTTTAACGTTAGTTGCGGATTAGAAGATTCTGAGGATACCATATCCTTATAGGGTTCCTTTCCGAAACACCTTTCATCTTATTCTCAAAATCAAATCCTTTTCTCTCTTCTCCCTCCATTTCTCTCTCCAAAAACAAACCCTAGTATCCCGATCCACATTCATCTCGTCGGAACTTGTTGAACCGGCAACCAAACCTCCACCCTAGCCCACTCGAGCCACCATCAACAAAGTCTTTTTTGTCACGACCTAACCACGAGCACAAATAGGAGATTAAACCACCCCCGGAGAAAGCTCGTCGGAAATTGTTCGAAGCCTCCAAACCTGCCACTATAGAGTTGGAGCTGCAATAGGACCACCATCAGCCCTCATTAGAAACTGTTGAAAGTTGGAACTTGCATCAAGCCTCGTTAGAGATGTCAACCACTAGCGAAGTTGCTGCCTCGTGCCTTCTCTTCAACTGGAACTCATTTCCGACGCAAATATGCCAATCTCGACCCAAATCCGGAGCAAACGCCACCGAGCTTGCCGCCTCCTACACGAGATCTATGTCGGGTTGCTACTGCTACTCCCGCCGAGATGGTTCTCATCACTAGAGAAGTTGCAATCCTCCTGATACCTAGTGTGATACCAACTAGCATGAAAATGAACAAAATGAAAAAACATTCAAACCCGGCACAACTCATGAGGCTCGTCCACCTTTGGCAAAACCATCAATAGGCATAAACACTCACAAGCCATATAAGTGGCAAAACCTTGAGAGATTGGCCAGTCAACCTTCGGCAAAGCCATCAACGGACAAAAACCCAAAAAACCTATTTGGTGTGAAAAGGAGCTAGTTGAAAACTTTAGGATTTCTATGAAAGAACTAGGTTACACGACTTTCCTTTTTCTTTGACTATTGCTGAATTTATCAAATCTACATCTCTACATTTTGATTGTCTAGTGAATATGAAGCTTTGAGTATTATCCTTCCTTAAATGATAGATAGTCAATGAGGGAACCTATTTCACACTAGATGTTTAGTCAACAGAAAGGTTTGCAACATGATCATTGATAATGAATGTTGTAGTAATTTAGTGAGTCTTGATGTTATTCAAAAATTACAACTTGATACTACTAATTATCATAGGCCTTATAAGCTTGATGGACGGATGATTGTGGAGAACTAAGAATTAACAAACAAGATAATGTTACTTTGAAACTTGGAGGTTACGAAGATACTATATTATTTGATACCGCTCTAATGAATGCTTTTCATATCTTACTTGGATGCCCTTGATAAATTAATAGAGATGTTGAACATAAGGCTAGATCTAATAACTATTGTTTTACCTTTCAGGAAAAGAATTTTATACTTAATCCTAGAATTACGGTTGAAGATTATCATGAAAAGAGGAAGAACAATTAAAAAAAGGAGAATATACCAAGAATCATAATCTCTTGGTACTAACTAAGGGAAATTCGAACCTCCTTATCCGAGATAAGGGAATTTTAAACCTTCCCATGTTTATCATGGACAATTTGTCTATTCTTACGGTTCGCACTCTTGTTTATGATGCTTCTGATAGAATATGTAATTACTGTAAATAGAGGGTTGCCTATTGTAATTATGTAAAGTCTGTTTCACTATTAATATGAGACGTCTGATGACGTAAACTCTAAGGGGAAATTTATAGTCATTCTCACATGGTATCAGACTTATCGTTCCTCTAAACCTCTTCCGCTTCTCTCTAACCCTACGGCCACCGCCGATTTGTTTCCCCTTCTCGACTTTCCTCGATGGCTGCCGAACGGAAATCATCCTTCCATTCCTAAACACCATCGGGGGTTTAAATGTCTAGACTTGGCCACAAAGAAAATAATCATCTCCCGTCATGTCACGTTTGATGAATCCGTGTTTCCGTTCTCTAGTCCTACCCGTGTCTCCCCGGATACGATTACATCTCTCGATGATGACACCTCCCCATATCTAACACAACAACTCCATCAATTAGATTCCCGGTCCACACCTTTTCCTGTGCTGCCAGCCCATCCTATCTCTACGGCCCAGCCTTCCCCTCCTCTGCGGCCCAGCCCTTCTCTTGCTGATGATTCCCCCACACGCTCCCACTTTTCTGGCCCATCAATACCAGCCCAAACCTCCGGCTTTTCTTCCTCTGGCCCACCAACCCTCCAGCGCCTCTCATCTGATATGCCTGGCCCACCTGACGCGCCTGCCCTGGCCCAGCGTTCCAATCTAGCTGCCATTAGCCCGATCAACATATCTGGCCCATCAGCTCTCCCACATTCATCACAAGAGAACCCCTCCCCACCTCTCTTGCCCATAAATCCGTCTACCACAATAGACCCGCCCTTGACCATCCCGACCCGGCCACATACCCGGAGTCAATCCGGAATTGTCAAACCCAAACCCGTTTTCGACCTTTCCGTTTCCACCACCTCTCAATCCCCGTTGCCCAAATCCCACAATGTAGCTCTTCAAGACCCGAACTGGACCGCTGCTATGCTCGATGAATATCGAGCCCTTATGCGGAATAAGACCTGGGTCCTGGTTCCTCGTCCTATTGATGCTAACATTGTGAGATGTATGTGGATTTTTCGCCATAAGTACAGGTCTGATGGTTCTCTTGAACGATATAAGGCTCGATTAGTTGCAAATGGCTATTCCCAACAAATTGGTATTGACTGCGATGAAACTTTCAGCCCAGTTGTGAAACCTGCCACTATCCGGACAGTTCTCAACATTGCAGTTTCTCGTTCTTGGTCCATCCATCAGCTTGATGTGCAAAATGCCTTCCTGCATGGGCATTTGAATGAGACGGTTTATATGTTCCAACCCCTTGGTTTTCGTGACTCAAATAGACCTAATCATGTTTGTTTATTGCAGAAATCATTATATGGTCTTAAGCAGGCACCCAGAGCCTGATTTCAGCGTTTTGCAAGTTTCCTACTTCAACTCGGATTCATCGGCAGTAAAAGTGATTCATCACTCTTCATTTACCGCCATGGTTCCAACATTGCTTACTTGCTGCTTTATGTTGATGACATCATTCTTACATCATACTCTGATGAATTGCGTACCCATCTGATCATGCTCCTAGGCAAGGAGTTTACTCTTAAGGATCTCGGGCCGTTATCCTATTTTTTGGGCATCTCAGTTCGCCGGAGTTCCTCTGGATTATTCTTATCGCAGGATAAGTACGCCAGGGAGATTGTTGAACGTGCCAAAATGACCAACTGTAAACCTTCTGCTACACCTGCTGAGCCATCTGTAAAGCTTAGTGCCTCCTCTGGTCCAACAATCAGTGATCCGACTTTATACAGAAGTTTAGCTTGCGCGCTTCAATATCTGACATTCACCCGCCCTGATATCAGTTATGCAGTACAACAAGTTTGCCTTTTCATGCATGATCCCAGAGAAGCTCACTTTGCTGCCCTCAAGCGCATCATACGCTACATTTCAGGCATATCATCTTTAGGTATCACTATTTCTCCTTCTCCGAAGTCAGATCTTATTGCTTATGCAGATGTTGACTGGGCTGGATGCCCTGATACCCGCCGATCTACCTCCGGTTATTGTGTCTTCTTCAACGATACTTTAATCTCGTGGTCTGCCAAACATCAATCTGTGGTTTCCAGATCAAGCGCAGAGGCCGAATACAGAGGAGTTGCCAATGTTGTGTCGGAATGTTCATGGCTTCGCAATTTACTACTTGAACTTCATTGCCCCCTTACCAAAGCTATTGTGGTCTACACTGACAACATCTCAGCAACGTATCTTGCCAGCAACCCAGTTCAACATCAACGAACCAAGCACATCGAGATTGACATTCACTTCGTCCGAGATAAGGTTGCCCGCGGTCATGTTCGAGTTCTACACGTACCTTCGGCTTTTCAATATGCAGATATTTTTACAAAAGGATTGCCTAGACAATTGTTTCTTGATTTTAGATCCAGTCTTACTGTACTACCTCCTCTAGTTTCGACTGCGGGGGTATGATAGAATATGTAATTACTGTAAATAGAGGGTTGCCTATTGTAATTATGTAAAGTCTGTTTCACTATTAATATGAGACGTTTGATGACGTAAACCCTAAGGGGAAATTTATATTCATTCTCACAGCTTCTAGTTATCCTATTTTGGGATCTATATTTAAGATTTTCCTAGCTTTTATGCACAATTTACAAATTGTTGATGTTTTAATTGAAAATCTTATAATGGTGTATGATACCTTTTACACTATTCTACATTGTGCTTATGCATTGTGTTTGATGGTCATGTTGAAAAATTGAGATTGATGCATGTTGAATTTTTATCCTTCTCTAATGAAGTTGTACGATGTGTTTCATCTAGGTACCTTAGGCAAGGAGATACTTCCCATGATAGCTCCATCCAAGACAAATTAAGTTTGTGGTCGAGTCCTTGTAAAGGAGGGGATGGCATCTTAAGGTTGGACATTACCTAGAGTAAGAGAAAGAAGTTAGAGATAAAGAGAGGGAAGTAGAGGAAAAGAGTGCAAATGATCAAGTGGAATACTAAATTTTATTCCCATTGTAATTATAAGTTCTATTTTAATTTATGTTCAAATATCTGTGAATCAAATTACACTAATGTTAATATATATATATATATATATATATATATATATATATATATATATATATATATATATATATATATATATATATATATATATATATATATATAGATCCTATGAGAACACCCCCTAACGTGAGAACATGAGAACATATTTGTAATTATTATTAGTTTTGTTACGAATGTGCCATATCGTTTAATGTATTATTCGTAGTTGTTGTTGGTTGAGTGGATTATTCGTAGTTATTGTTGGATTCCTAATTGTTATTATTCGTAGTTATTATTATTTTTGATATCTACTCTAAATCTCAACCCTTAATACTCACATCCAACGGTGTACGATTGTTCTCATGTTCTCACGTTAGGGGTGTTCTCATGGGAACCACAACCTATATATATATATATATATATATATATATATATATATTCTATTTTAATTTACATTCGGATATTTATAAATCAAAATATAACTTTAATCAAGAAAAATAAATGAAAATCTTATTTTTAAGAATTGTTTTTAAAAAAAAGAAAAAGAAATTCAGTGTAGACTATGTTTGATGAATCCGGAATTTGTAAAAAGGATATTCCAATTCGTTGTTGATGAATCCGGAAGGATCCACAAAACTTAACACGACTACACGATTTGGGCCACCCGACAGATTTCCCCATACAACAGAGGACCGCAATTAACCCATTCTATTTTGTAGCCACTCGATTTCAGCTTCCATGCCCACCAGTCAATTCATAGAATTCCCAATTTCTTAATTTACTCCAATCATCCATTCATCGTTTATTCAGGTTAAGTTCTAAAATTACAATAAAATCTCAATAAGATACAGTATTAGTTTTGGGTAATTCAACAATCAGCTGCAAATTGATTTCCAAAAGCATACCTTGATAGAGCTAGCTCCTGCTGCAGTTTGTTCTAGTTCCTAAAGGGGTTCTTATCCCTTCCCATGTTATCGGATTCCTCAATCCTCAAATTGTACATGAATTTAGTCAATTAAGATCCACAAATCCCCAAAAAAGATCGAAGATGCGTAGCTTGGCCCTCAGGCCACTCTGTCTTTCCACCTCATCTTCATCACCTTCTCCGCAGTCTGCAACTCTTTCGCTTACGCACAATAGTGTTGCATTTTCGTCTCCTTGTTGCTTGCTTAGATTGGGATACCACCGCTTTCATTTTCTACAAACTACGTGTTCTTCTCTCAAGCAATCTCCCAGGAAGCAACAACAACGACAGCAGAAGTCTCCTCAGAGCCTTCGCAAGCTTCTTAATTGGAATCCCAAGGGCGAAGATGAGAAACCAAAGTCTGATAAAGATGAAACCTTGGAATCGGACGGAGGCGTAGCTGTTAAGGGTACCCTTTTGGCTGGTTTGTTGTTGGTTGGTGTTGTAGGTGGATTTGGTACCGTTGGTTATCTCTATAAAGACCAAATTAATACCTTCCTTACTCAGTTTTCCACCATCATTGAAGGTCTTGATTTTTTCCCCCTAAATGCCTTCTTTTTCTCTTACAATATTAGGGTTAGATGTGTAATTTGGTTTGTCAAAATTAACCTAGAACTCTTCTGAAGTGCATTTCCTTGTAATTCAATCAGGCTATGGCCCCGGTGGATATGCTTTATTTGTTGCAGTTTATGCTGGATTGGAGGTATGATTTGGTTCTTCTTTCTTAAAAATTTAATTGCAATAGTCGTTCATACGCTTTAAATTAAAATTTGTTATGCTATTGCATTACGGGCTTTATGGACATGAGAAATTAATAGAGCACTGATGAAGTGATTTGGCTATCTTTTGTTGTTTGTTGTCTGAGTAGAGCTTCTGTCAATGTGCTGCTGTATGTTATATTTTGGAATGTGAAGTGAAGTAGAAAGTAAAGCCAATAGCTCTGCACCATGATATAGCTTTTCTATTCAGAGCCGAAACTGATTCGAATAATATCTTTGACCTCCTGGATCATACTTGTATTGCATTGTGCTTGGTTTGTGACTAAGCTGCAAAATAAGTAATGCAATCTGCTATTGCTTGCAAATCTGTTGGACTTTAATTCACTTGCTCTTTTTCATTATAGGTCCTTGCAATACCTGCAATTCCATTGACAATGTCAGCAGGCCTTCTTTTTGGTTCTGTCACTGGTACTATCTTAGTCTCCATAAGTGGAACTGTAAGCCTATTAATTCTTCCCTATTAAGAATACAATGACATCTGAATTTGGTTATCAAGTCAATTTGCCTTCATTTCCTGGTTTCAGTTGGCGGCTAGCATTGCGTTCTTGATTGCTAGATACTTTGCGCGTGAACGTATATTGAAACTTGTTGAAGGGAATAAGAAGTTCCTTGCAATTGACAAAGCAATTGGTGAAAATGGCTTCAGAGTTGTCACCCTCCTTCGGTTGAGTCCATTACTTCCATTTTCCCTAGGGAATTATCTGTATGGCTTGACATCGGTGAAGTTCATCCCATATGTTCTGGGAAGGTCTGATTTGTGTCCTTTTGTAGTTATAAATGTTAGTCTGTTTAGAGTCTACATAATATTGAATATATAATGCTGCTATAGGTCATTTATGGTTCATGGAAGGAATTTTATTTGACACTCAAATTTCGTTGCTCTGAACATGTAGCTGGTTAGGGATGCTACCCGGTACTTGGGCTTATGTAAGTGCTGGAGCATTTGGACGAGCAATAATTGTGAGTTTTTCCCATTTTTCTTTCGCTTCCGACAGAATGTTCTTACTCATTAGATATCCCCCTTGCATTTAATCTTAAAGTCTTTGTCTACTGATTGGCTCTCCTTTGTTAATAAAGGAGATATTTTTCTTTCTTGCTCAAAAATTGTAAATTGATTTTGATGGGATGAAAGCCTGCAAGCAGCTACGGAAATTGAGCAATCAATGAAGCAAGTGTCAGTCTGTATATGATTTGTTTTGAAATATTATTCTTTCTTGCTAAAAATTGTAAATTGATATGAAAGCCTGCAATTAGCTACGGAAATTGAGCAATCGATGAAGCAAGTGTCAGTCTGTATATGATTTGTTTTGAAATATTACAGAATGCTCTTGAGCCTTGTCTAAATTACTTACTACTGTGGATTTTCTAATACAGTACAGTACATGATTATATATCTGGTTACCTGATCCATTACTTTGTGATCTTTCAGCAAGAAGAATCTGAGATTGGTTTACCGGGCGGAAATGGCCAGCTTATTACTCTTGGATTGGGTCTACTAGTGACTGCTTTAGCTGCAGCTTATGTGACAAAACTTGCAAAGGTAAGACGTTATGAACTGTCACTAGGCATGGCTGTTCTTACTTGTAATTAGTTAACAGTTGTGACTCCTGTGACCTAGCATGATGAACTGCTTCTCGGGGTTTGTTTCTATTGTAGATTATTTACTTCTTTTTTGTGTTTTGCTTGATCATGCAGGATGCTGTAAAAGACATTGACGAGTGAGGTTGAAGGACAGACTTATGTTTCCAGGTAGCTAAACGATTAGGGACCTTCGCCCCATGTAATTAGGTAGAGGATTTTTTAACCAAACCACACATCAACTTAAAGCTTCTGTTTGTGGTAATAGGCATTGCAAAGTGAGCAACTTAGAGGCTCCTAAATTGTCATATTAATGCCACATAAGATACGGAGGCTAAAATTGAAATCAGTGTCTTCCCTGCGTAATCTAATCCTCCTGATAGAATACCACGGTATAGCTTGGATAAACATCTGATTATCCTGCATTGATGCATTTTGAAGTTCTCGTCATTCCGCGTTTACATATTATATATTATTATGGTTATATGATGCAATCTATTGAGTTTGTCTAAAAAAAATTTGGTTCAGGCTTGTTAACTGACTAAAGAAACTGAGTATAGGAACACTTTTAAGCTTCATTCATGGCTTAGTACTTGCTGATATGTTTTGAATGGCACACTTCTTAGATTCAGGTAGGGGCCGACGTACTCTAGTCTTTCATCTGTTTGGGCTTTACAGTTTGGCTTAGTGTCATGCTTGGGCACCAAGTATTATATTTAGTGTTTTGGTACTCTATATATGGTATCGTTATTTATGCCTCTGAATTACGTAGTTAATTTGTATTTTGAAACTCCTCAATAAAGTGACGTACCCAATTTATGAACAACGAAAAATGACGTATCCAATTTTTAGGTGAATCATTGTAAATTTGTGTTATCATCTTTCTTGTTGATTGAAGCGTCCTAAAAGATAGAAGTGTTAAAAGAAGAAAATAATCTTCCAAAACTCATAAATGTATGTGACGAGTCACCATAATAATCTTCCAAAACTCATAAATGTATGGGACGAGTCACCCGATATGGTGGGACTGTTCCGCTGATCACTTGACTTCAATTGTTCAGGAGAAATGGTCGATCTCTCGGTAGATCGCCTCCCAGGTTTTGAGAATATCTTCGTATATCACTCTCGGATTTCAATTAGTTCCGTTCTTGACCTTGACCTCAAAGAAAACCTTAGTGTGGTGAGGTCATTCTTCCGTATCTAACTCCATTTTAGCTCTGGAAGTCTTAAAAAGCCTACAACACCATTAATGTACCAGTAAATCTCCAAAACGCAAAAGAGAATGATATCTGCCAGTTTTACGATGCAAATATACAATATATGCTCAAGAGATGGATACAAATGAGGGTAGAATAAGATGTCATAATCGATGTTATCAAGAAACTCCCTAGATCATCTCGCTTGGAAGACATTTCATTTTGAATGTTATCAAGAAACTCCCTAGATCATCTCACTTGGAAGACATTTCATTTTGAATGTCACACTTTTTAGATTCAGTTAGGGGTCAAAATACCCTCGTATATCATATGTTTTGGCTTTATTGTTTGGCTGAGTGTCATGTTTGGTTACCAAGTATTATATTTTGGGTTTTGGTACACTATATATTGTATCATTATATATGCCTCTGAATTACCTAGTTAATTTATAACTTTGAAGTCCTCAATAAATTCTCTATAAGTGACATACTCAATTTTAGGTGAACCACTATAAATCTATGTTATTCTCTTTCTTGTTTGTTGAGTGATAAAAACGTCTAAGTGGACAAGGTAAAAGATATCATAAAAGATAAAAGGGTGAAAAGGAGAAAATAATCTTCCAAAACTCGTAAATGTGTGGGACCAGTCAGCCGACTAGGTGGGACCGTTCGGCCAATCACTTGAAAATGAACCGACTGGAATTGTTCAAGAGAAAGGGTCAATAGCTCGGACAAGTGTTAAAGGTTGGTCGATCGCCTCCAAGGTTTTGAGAAAATCTTCGTATTTTATTATTGGATCTCAATCAATTCCTTTTTTGACCTTGACCGTAGAGAGAACCTGAATATGTTGAGGTCATTCTTCGATATCTAACTCCATTTTAGCTACAAGAAGGCCTCAAATGCCTGCAATACCGTTAACGCATCAGTAGATTTCCAAAACACAAAAGGGAACGATATATGTCAATATTCAATGTAAATATACAATATCTGCCAAAGAGATGGATAAGAACGAGGGTGAAATAAGATGTCATAATGGTTGTTATCAAGAAACTCCCCAGATTATAACGCTTATGACACATTTTATTTTTGAGCAATCCACTACACTCCTTGGTAATGAGAATCGATCCTTAGCTATATATGAGCCTCCTATCGGACAAGATGTCCTTCATAAACTTTGCATATGTTGACATTTGCTTTATTGTTTTAAGGGAATGGTATTGAAGATTTGTTTCGTCAACATTCCTTGTTCTTTTTCCGCGGGAAAAGAAGAGGAGATTTATAAGCAAGAGGGGGATGTAAGGTATCTCTTTGTCGAGTATTTCCGACTTTCTTTTCTTCATCCTTTTTTCCTTCAACTACGGCTGACTTTACTAATTAGTTTTAAATTTCAGTGAACTTTGCAGCAGTAACGGTTCACTCACCTCTTTGGAAAAATCCTTACCCATTCTTATAAGGTACAACACATACCACCCCCTGGATTGTTTTGAGTTGTACCTGGAAGAATATCTTGAGTACACCCTAATTGCTAAGCTTGTTAGGCAACCTGATTCTAGCATCTTATGACTATTAGAGTATAAGTCGTGGTTGCAAATTTCCAACAATATCTACTAAAGCTTGCTGTCCCACTACTGATCCTTGTTGTCTAAGTACTAATTGTTCCATCACATACTACATAAGAGTATTCTTTGTTGCATTAGGAGAAGCTAAAGGAGGTTGATATGGTGTAAAGTTACCTCTTGGTTGTTGGTTTTGGTGATTTTAAGATGGAACAACTTGTTATCTTTTGGGTGAATGACTTTGAAAAAATATAACTTAAATTATTGTTGGCATAGGAAAATTTCGAATGATTCCTCTATGCAGGGTTGTATGATTAGGAATATGGATCATTCTTAGGCATGTTGTTCCTTTGATTATGATTTCCTATGAAGTTGATGATAAGTGATAGATCTCATATCACAATTGTTAGTTTTTAGCATACTTCGAATTGTGTTTTGATTGTATTTTGGTGATAAGTCTGTAATTCATATAAAGAGACAAGCATTAAAATCACTTTGAAGGAAAAGAAACAATGAACAGAAGAAACAACCTTGAAGAGCTTTTAACAAAGCACCGCAACCGCATCCTTGCCAAGGAAAGGCCCACCACCCCTACGTCTTGTTGGTCAGCACCCGCGTCAACATCTGGCCGCAACGTGGCACAACATAGCCACATCCGCGGATCCCTACCACCGCACCCACGGTGAGCTCTTGAGTTCTTTCCCGACAGTAGACGAAGACCGGCCTAGTTGAAGACAAGACCTAGCCATTCGACTCTCTGCACCCGCGGCTGAGACCCACCGCACCCTCGATGAACGACTTCTAAAGAAATAAATTCTGACGTTAATTTTTGACTTTTAACGTTTTTGATTTTCAAAAATCGGTTTAGACATTTTGCTTCCCCTGCTTATAATTCTTTGTTTAGTATAAAAAGAGGTGTTAGGATCTGTCAGAAGGATTTGAACACATCTTAATCCAACACCTTATTTTTCTTTCTATTATTCCACCTTCAAAAACTCTCTCTATGAAGAACTGAGTTCCCATTGTTGTGCTCAACAGTTGAAGCTTCATTAACATTGGTTGTGAGTTTTCTAAGTTGTTCTTCCCCTTAGTCTGTTGTATTAATTCTCTTGTGTGAAAAGCTAACTTGATTTTTTACATTGTTTCTAGTCTGATCTTCTAGATTTATTGACATTACCTTTACCGTAAGATTTGTAGTTCCGGGTTCGGGTTGTATTTCTAGTGATAAATGCGAATTACTCTAGCAAATTGCGACTACATTTCGTAAAAGATAATTAGTTGCGTGTTTATAATAACGGATTGTTTTTTCATGTACTTTGATAAAACCTTACTTGAATTCCTTTTCGTTATCAAATCTTAATGTTTTGAGATCTGTTATAGAAACGAGTATCAAGGGGCTGGTAGAACCAATGATTACAAATGATCGGGTTAAAGACATCGTAAGGGAGAACATAAACTAGAAAACAAGGACCAACCAATTCTTATTTAAGCAGAAAATTGTTGAGTGCAACATCTTCCAAACATTCACATGATGTTCATGTAAATTATCTAGGTATTTGGCTTCTTATATTCCCAAATACTAAAGTAGCATGGTATAAGTACGCTTGTCAAGGTATTTGGCTTGTTCCAACGAATGAGTATCACATGATGTTTGCTATTTACTCATTAGTTGATAAGTTTTTTTTACAACTTATGACTATATTAAACTATGCAAGCATCACATGGTGTTTGCTATTTACTCATTAGTAGATAAGTTCTTCTACAACTTATGGCTATATTAAACTATGCAAGCATCACATGGTGTTTGCTATTTGCTTGCACAATTCAACATAGCCATAGTTTAGACATTCACATGACAAGTGTATTAGCCATCCTTTCAACCCTAGCTAGTATCACTCAAGCAATATAGGCATCAAACTTTTCTCAATCATCCTTGAATTACTTATAGGTCTCATCTAAGATGATTAACTCATAAAACACTTATTCATGCTTGGAAATATACAATGTGTCATGGGAACAATCGAGATTATGACTAATCTAGCATCTGACATTGAAAATAAGATCAATCATGGATGAATATTAGTACAAATTATAGAACCCCTGTATGCTACTAGATGCATTTAATTCTCCATAAATTTATAAGCACAATATAAAGCATGACCATCCTAGCATGATTTGAAGTTTTCACCCCAAATCCTAGCAAGGTGACTACTCACACATGACCGAAAATCCAAGAGCACAATCAGTAAAAATGAATGGCATGATGAAAAACTATACTAAAAATAAGGAATGTGGAAAAAATAATGGAAAGAATCAGACTTACCAATCCAAAGATATGACCTAAACAAGTTCGAAACAAGATCTAGAGAAGAGAATTATGAAGAACTTCAAGAACACTTTTACTACTTCAAGACCAATCGGCCAAATGTTTACAAGAGAGAATTTAGAGAATTATTTTGTGTCTAGAATGATATGAATTATAATCAGCCATGCCCTCATTTTATAGGCTCAAATTCGTGATCCCCCATTCTAGAATCATCTAAAGTAACTAGCATGGAGTTAGTTACAAAAGTGGTCCACACCGGGTAAGCCTACCTTGATTTTTTTCTTTGCCTTAGGTCGGGTGAGAGTTGGTCTCTAGGTCAGGTTTCTCCACCACCATAGAGAAGTACACTTAGCTCGGGTTTTTGATGTTCTTTGATCGGGTTTTTGGTCTTCATATATCGGGTTGCCACTTTCACCCGAGGTAAGTGTAATTTTCTTTCGGAAAGTCTTCTTTGCACGAGTTTCTTCATCTTCTTAGATCGAGTTTTTAGCTCACCCGAGATACGTTGCTGCATTATCTTCTTAGTTTAGGTTTTTTGTCTTCCTTGGTCAGGTTTTACGTCTTATTTGCTTGGGTTTCACCTAGGTCCACATTTGTAACTTGGATTCTTCTTAATTGGAGTTTCTTGGCTTCTTAACCTAGGTTAAGGTAAAACCCCTGAGGCTCCTCCTTTAAGGTTTCTTGTCTTCATTGCTTCATGCCTTTGTTGTTTTCTTGCTTCCTTTGCTCCATGATGTTGAGAGTGTGATGAGTGTTCCTTAGTTTAGCTTGGATTGATCTCCATTTTTTTTTTTACCTAAATCACCTATAAAGATAAAACACAAGGGAGTAGACATTCTTTGACTATTTAAGCATAAGCAAAGATGTAGATGTCTTATCCTATACAAAACTAAGGAGACATAAAAAAAACTTCTATAAAGATAGCATAAAAACGTGCTATCACATGCCCAAATCGAGGACATTCCGTGGGCATTACTTCTTTCTTCTTTGGATCGAGTTGAGTGGTCACGGAATGTGCCAAGGGCCGGTCACGGGCAAGCCATGGATGTGGGCATGCCGTGGGAAGCAGCGAGATGAGTTCAATAGATGAAGTTCACTTTCTACACTTAGACGTCTCTTCCTCGATTCTCCACCTATGGTTCTCCACTTAATTCTTCAATCTTTTTAGTCGTACTTGATAATTGCATGTAGTTACCGACCTTGAGGAATATTAATTTCTCGTGTTTTGGCGTGTCATATGATATTGGTTTATTCATACTTGAAATCATAATCACCCATTATATTATACATCTCAGTACCTTGTGCTTTGCAAGCCAATCCCTTTTTCTATAGCTAGGTCCTAGAGGTACATAAAATAAAATACAATATAGCAATGATCTTCCAATTTGACGATGACGTGGGACAATCGGGCTGATCAACGTTGGGCTTTTGCTCGGCAAGGTGCATAATACATTATTTAGAACATATGATCATGTGTTCCTAACAAGAGAGTCGATCGGCCCAACATGTGTGTCAATCGAGTGTAAAACCTCAAAAATCTTCATTTCTTCACTCTCGAATCTCAATCAATTCAGTATTGATATGAACTTTCTTTACCATATGGAGAACTTCAATGCATTGTAGATATTCTTCCTTAGATATTTCATTTTAACTTTAGAAAGGGAAGTAAGTCTATCGTAATATGATACAATCTTATATTATATGCTAAAAAAGTTGGACTTTATTTCGTTAAGTTATAATAGGTTCTAACCGGGTAGCTATATGGATCGAAAGAAGTTGGACTTTATTGTATATGCTGAGGTGCTTGCTATTGGGAACGTGGGCTAGGTGATGACTCATGATGGTCCAACTAGTCCTACTTGATAATATATTGTTTCATCGTTGTCAACATACCACCATTGCTTATGAAAGTTGTTTAATTAGCATAAGATAAGACGAAACATAGCTACCAACGGATTCGTTTTTATTTTGTGCAATAAGAAATACTAGTTAATTTATACTTGATAATAATAATTTGCATTGCAGTGTAAATTATCATATTCTTGGGTGATCGATTATGACAAGGATGTCCAACCTACTTTTGCACGCCCTAATTAATCCTGTCGCAAAACTCTAAAGAGTGATAGAATGAAAACAAAATGAAAACGGTTAAGGCGATGAAAATAAAATGTAAATTATTATGTTTATTTTGTCTGTTAAAATACTAGTATTCAATTTCAGCGTTATGTACAAAATTTTTTTAATTAATTCGATAATATTTCGTTTTCAAAAATAATTCTTATCATAATCCAAACGGGTCTTTACTTATAATGCACATTATGCAATAGATATTAGACCATCTACAACGATCCACAATGACGGGTTTTAAACCCCGTTTCTTAACACACTTTGCTACATCATTTTATAAAACTATATATATTTGTTGTCTATGTACGTGGTTTCTTAACTCTCATTTCTTAACGTTTTCTTTATTTATACAACATATTTATATACTTTTAATATTTTGGTAGTATTTATTTATTTATAATTATATTTATTTAAAAAAATATATAATATATGAATAAACAATTAATTAAAAAAGAGAATTTAAATAAACACTCCATTAAAAATGAAAAACATACAAAGACGTTCAAATAATAATTACAAAATTAATATGTAAATCATAAAAATACAAATACAACAATACATTAATTTTTTGTTCAATATACTATAATATATTAATTTTCACGTATCAAATTTATTAAATTTATAATATATATCAAACATTATCATTAAATTAATAAATCAGTTATACTAATTGTTTTTAGTTAAAATAACTATATATTTTTTATGTAACTAATATTGTTTTTCATGTATAATAACTTCACTGTATTACGTAATATCGATATGATCTTACAAATCAATTAGTTACTTATACTACTTATTTTCTATATAAAAAAAATCATTCCAGACATATGCAATATTGTAGATTCTAAGGAAAGAAATAAAATTATGAATTTAACAAAATTTTAAAATATATTTATATCGATCAGAATTAGGGGTGTTATACGAGCCGAACGAGCCGAGCCTTAGCATGCTCAAGCTCGGCTCATTTATAAACGAGCCGAGTCCGAGCTGAGCTTTTGACGAGCCGAGCCCGTGTAGCTCGTCTAAAAATAATGTTCATGTAGTGTTATTTTAGACGAACGAGCCGAGCTTTGCCCGAACGAGCCGAACATTGGCGTGCTCAAGCTTGGCTAATTTATAAACGAGCTGAGCCCGAGCCGAGCTTTTAACGAGCCGAACGCGAGCCGAGCCCGAGAAGCTTGTCTCATGTATTAGCCCTAATCAGAATACTCAATTAATTGTAAATCAAAACTCTTTAAGAATTAAAAAAAAATAGAACTAGTATGAGAAGATTGGTCTAATAAGACTTTTACAAAAAGCGGATAGGAGAGAACTAACTTCTAGAGGTAGTCTATCCTAAAACATCCTTGCGCATGAGAACCCTAACTTCGGGGTCGTCAGAAAAGAGTGTGTTGGTGTTCGAAATTCTCAAATGGGTCAATCGGTCCGCAACAAAGTTGATTTTTCTAAACACATGCTTGACCTTGACTTTTTCAAAGAAACGAAGATCCAATATGTAGTCGGATATGATCATCTTGATCTCTCATGGACTACTTCAAAGTCCTTGAAATGTCTTGATAACACAAAGATTACCACCCTCAATTTCGATCTTTTTTATATTTAGTCTTATTGCTTCATTTAGTCCAGCTTTCAGCGCAAAGGCTTCGGCTTTAACTACCGAGTTAAAGTTGTTTTTCTTAGCGCTCAAGCTAATAATATCACCGTAATGGTTTCGTATAACAAAATCAATGGAGGTTATTCTCGAATTGAGTTTTGATCCATCAAAGTTGAGTTTGCGGAACTCATGTTTTGATTTATCCCATTTAATATTATTTTTCTTTCTTATGTTTAGTAAGTTGTGTTTTCAATATGTTTAAAATCGTAGTCATCATCATCAATCTTATGATTTTTCCATTTATGAACTAGGTTTTTAATAAAATTTAAGATGTTATGATCCAATCCGATCCGATCGGTGATATAAACTAAGCCCTTGTTATTTTAAAATTATTTTTTAATTTTAAAAACACTCGATTACATGGAGTAAAAAGGCTCTAATTTGTATCCTAATACACAAAAAAGTTTCTTTAACACTACATTGGACAAAAAAATCTATTTAACCATTGAGTCAACTAATATAAGATTGACACATGTAAACTTCTCTTTGATTGAAAGTTTTGGACCGAATGTCACTATCTTGGCTGGAAACTTAACATATTAAATCGTTAAAAACATCGAATGTGGAACATGCTCACGTTATAAGCATTGCATTAATTAAGTGAAGACGCTATAGTAGGTATCTTATGTAATATATATATATATATATATATATATATATATATATATATATATAGGTTCAAGTGAGGAGAACCCTTGTGGATAGGAATTAGAAGAGCCGTGGTGGTGTCACGTGGCATGCCATGTCACCGTTTTTTTTTCCCTGAAAAAAAAAAAGGTCTGACGTGACATGCCACGTGACACCATCACAAAATGAGCATTTAGTAATAAAAATATGAACACTACTTATAACAGAAGAAATGAACAATCATTAATAAAATTATGAACATTGACTCTATAAAATATGAACACGTACTCTGAAAAATATGAACACATACTCTGAAAAATATGAACACTGTAATTGTAAAAAAAATGAACACACACTTGTAAAATAATGAACATCATATTTTTTTTACACGATTTGAAACAAAAAGAAAATTTTTACAAAAATAAAAAATGAACATTTAGTGTGAAATCATGAACAATTAGTGTTGAGAAAAAAATGAACAGTTATTAATAAATATGAACAATGACTTTTTAAAAAATGAACACTTACTTTAAATACCATGAACACTTACTTTAAAAACTATGGACACATACTTGTAAAAATATGAACAACATTTTCTTTAACAATCATGAACGCCATATTTTTATTACTAATTGTTCATTTTTGTGGCGGTGACACGTGACATGCCACGTGTCACCATCCTAGCTCTCCTCATTCCTATCCACAAGGGTACTCCTCACCGGAACCTACCCCTCTCTCTCTCTATATATATATATATATATATATATAAACTTTCAAAACAAAATGTAATCTATATAGCACACATTAATATTGATCTCTCCTCCATGTGAAGCAGAGCATCCCACCGAAAAATATAAGCAAAACACGATCGTCTTTGGGGAATGGTGTTACACAAATCACGTGAAAGTGAGTTCATTTATGCGTAGGAATCATAATTGAATATTAATATTGTTTCAATTAAATTTTATGAATAAAGCATGTAATCAATAATGGTGTATCGGATATTTTTTAGGTATATTTATGGGGATTACCGTCATTGTCAACACCAGAAATGAGAGCTTTGACTTTGTCTACGAGAGGTTTTGCTCGTGGTATATTCATATGTCAAATTTGAGTTCCGTTTGAATGAGAATTGTAGACCCGAAGTTTGTTGCTTCGAGACAAAAAATTGAAAAAGAGTAAAAAATGTGTTATCCCACATCAACTAGAACGGAAGGTAGACCCGAAGTTGGTTGCTTCGAGATAAAAAAGGGACTCTCCGCACATCATTTTTCAACATCAAAAACGTCTTCTTTTTTTTTTTTTGAAAGTGTTGTATATTGAAAAGAAAGCATTTACATGGGGGGGG
>BSUD01000005.1:128695090-128718716 GCA_033239045.1 Fagopyrum esculentum | reverse complement strand
GGGGGGGGTCATGCTATGACCAGAAGAGTACGAAGATCAAAAGGATTACAGTAGGAGGATTGAAAGCTAATTTGCCCAAAAAATAGAGTTTGGGGATCTGTCCTTCTAGTGATGGGAGAAGTGGTTCTTTACGTCTTGGATGGCTTGATGGGCGCATGTGGCGACGTGGTTGATTTGGTTGTTGTGGATGAGGTCGTTTCTCGCCCTCCATACATGGTAGATGTGACACAAGATAGAATCATTGTGTATATGAGCAATGAGGTCGTGGCGATGGGGCTTTATGGTGTTTAACCAAGCCCAAGCATTGCCACTGTAAGGGTAAGGTTGAGGGGTTCCGGTCCATCTCGAAATGACGTCGAGTGTGGTGATGGAGAAACTGCAATGGTGAAGTAAGTGATCCTCATCTTCGGGGCTTGAATTGCACAGTTTGCAAGTGTTGTTAGTGATGATGCTCCAAGAGGCTAGTCTTGTGATGGTAGGAAGACGGTTGTGGTTTGCAAGCCATGTAATGAAGCTGATTTTGGGGTTGTTTGTGGTTAGCCAAATGTTTTCGTACAGTCGGTGTGAGGGGAAGGTTGATGGGGATTGAGTAGGTTGTATGCTGATGTGGTTGAGAAACGTCCACTGGGGAGTTTAGTGATTGTAGTGAAATTTCGACCGTATGTGGAAGCAAGGATGTCATCTCTGATTTTTAGAATTGAGTTCTAGTTGTGGTTGAAATTGTAACTTGGTTCGCAGGTCCAAATGGAAGATCTTTTGAGGATGTTGGTCCTGATCCATTAAGACCACAAGTTGTTGGAGGGGAACATAGGGTCAAGCTCGAAGATAAGTTTTGATATGCATGCTTTGTTCCAAGAGAGGAGTTCTTTGAACCCCAAACCACCCTCGGAGATAGAGGAGCAGATCGTCTTCTAGGCAACAAGAGAGCGGGGGCTAAAGTCTTTACCCAACCAAAGAAAAGACCAGAGAGGCTGTTAATTTTAGAGATGATGGCTTGGGGTAGACGTAGGATAGCACACCAATAGTATTGTAGTGGAATAAGGATAGAGGATATGATTTGTTTCCTTCCAGTGTAAGAGAGGTTTCTGGCACTCCAGCTGTTGATTTTGTTTGTAATCTTTTGGATGAGCGGAGAGAATTCAAGTGGCCTAGACGTTTGCTTTCGATTGGAAGGCCAAGGTAGGTGAATGGTAAGGATCCAATGGGCAGCCCCGTGCTGGTAGCAATGTGGTTTTCCTCAGTGGGAGATACGCCACCCATGAAGAGCGCATATTTGTTTGGGTTGATGAAGAGGCCTGAATAGTTTCCAAAATGTGTAAATGTGTTCTTCAAAATAGAGATAGATTCAATATTAGCCCTGCAAAAAAAGATCGTCAACAAAACAAAGGTGGGTGAGGCGTGGGGAGGAGCATTTGGGGTGGATGTTGAAGTTTGGGTTTGTGGTGTTCATGGTGATCATCGAAGCTAGAACCTCTAGGGCGATGACAAAGAGAGGAGGGGAGAGAGGGCAGCCTTCTCTAAGCCCCCTCGAGCCTCTGAAGTGGCCCTTTAGAGTGCCCCCCATGTTGATAGAGAATGTTGGGTTAGTAATGCAGGCGCCGATTAGTGAGATGAATTTGTCAAGGAATTCCATGCGTTTGAGGCAGTGGAGGATGAAGTTGTGCTCAATCACATCAAAGGCCTTTGTGATGTCAACCTTCAAAGCACATCGAGGAGAGATATATTTTTTATTGTACTTCTTAAAAAGCTCCTGGCATATGAGGATGTTATGCTATATAGATTGTCCCTTAATGAAAGCCCCTTGATATCTACCAATGATGGAGGGGAGAACCTCGTTAACTCTAGTAGCAAGTATTTTTGCTATGATCTTGTAGGTAGTATTACAACAGGCAATGTGCCTGTAATTCGAGGGTACAGTGGGGTTTGGCTTCTTTGGGATCAAGGTGATGGTCGTGTGGTTAATGTAGCTTGGAAGAGATGCGGTTTGGAAGAATTCAAGAATGGCTCTCGAGAGATCGGGACCAGTAATGGACCATGTGGATTTGAAGAAGTATGCATTATAACCATCTGGGCCGGGGGCTTTATGATCACCAATGTTGAAGAGAGCTTCTTTTATATCGGCAATGGTTACGTCTTTGGTGAGGGAACTTTTGTAGTTTGAAGGGATTATGGGTAAGGGGCAATCAGGGAAGCGGTTTAGGGGGTTGTGAAGGTTTTGCGGACTGAGGATATTGGCGAAGTGGGTATTTAGGATATGGGAGATCTCCTGGGGATCATGGGTAGTTTGAAGGGATTACGGTGTTATGAGGATCAAAGATGCTTTTGATATCATTATGAGCCCGACGAGATGAGATGCAATTGAAGAAGTAACTGCTGCATTGATCTCCGAATTTAGCCTAGGAGATCTTCGAGAGTTGCAAGAGGGTGGTGCACAAAAGGTTCTTCTCAGAGTTGAGAAGGTGAGTTGTTGATCATTCAAGTTCCAGCAGATGATTGTTGAATGGAGATGATTGCAGGCTTGATTGAGTGGAGGCAAGGGTAGCCTTTAGGCCTTCGACAAAGGAGTGGAGATTTTCAAGTTTGGCCTTGAGAAATTTCTTCAGGTTTGGTTTTAGTCTCTTCAGCTTGTGGAAGAGGTTTAACATATTGTTTCTCATCTGACAGGGTTTGTGGAGTGACCAGGAAAGCCTAACGTTGGGGATGAAGTCCTCATGAGAAGCCCAAGAATCGTTGAAACGAAACTGGCGTCTTGGTGGATTTTGCTTGGCGTTTAGGGATAGGATGGCGGGGGAGTGATCAAAGATGTTTGGGTTGTCGAAGAATGATGTGGAGTTAGGCAATGAGCTAGCCCAGCGTGGGTTAACCACAATGCGATCAAGCTTTGACCAAATTCTTGAAGAGAGCTGTTTATTATTCCAAGTAAATTTACAACCCGAGAAGACATGATCATCGAGAGAGTGAGTAGTGAAACACTCAGCAAGTTCAGATGAGATGGGGGGGGGGGAGGGTTGATATGCTCAGAGATCTTCTCTTTGGTACTAAGGGTAGTGTTGAAATCTCCAATGAGAGCCCAAGGAGAATTTTGATTGAGGAGTTTGATGATGTGGATTGCATCCCAAAGGGGTGGGCGATCCTCAGGTTAGTTATGAGCTTATATGAATAACACTCAAAGGTGGTGCATTGGTTTTCATGAGGGGTAGTTTGTGGCGGGTGAGAGATACTGCAGTGTATGATCTGTTCATTGGGGAGGATTGGTGTGAGGGTTGTGGTATTTGGGTTCCACCATACCCAGATGCGGCACTTGTAAATGGGGAAGTAGTTTGAGATTTGATTCCAGCTTGGAATAATAGTGTTGAGTCTTCTCATCTTGTCATCAGAAAGTTTTGTTTCCAAGATTGCTATTATATCTAAGTTATGGTTCTTAACCACATCTCTAACAACTTGTTGCTTGTTGGGGTGGTTTAGGCCCATGATATTGCAGGCCCAGAGATTAAGATACATTAACAATATATTGTGGTACACAGGCATCCTTGTTGCTTGCGTTTGTAGAGGTAGGTGGGATAGGGTTTGAAAGAGGAGGAGTGTTTGAAGGATATGGGAGGATGTAAGGGTTTGAAGAGGATGGAACTTGGGTTGGAGGGAGGCTTTTTCTGGGTGATACGGTGGGGAGACAGGGTGATTGTCAGCTGTTGCGTCATATGGAGGTGTGGATGAAACAAGTAAGACAATTCTTCGGTATTTTTGTCTTTAGTGAGACCAGACGGTGGGGTGGAGGACTCGGGGGTGTGAAGAGTGTTAGGCATGGTGGGTTTTTGGATAAGATGTGAAGAGTCTGGGGTAGAGAAGATCGGTTCTTTGTTTGAAGCTGGTGGGGGAACACATTTATTGAGCTTGCGTGGAGGGGGGTTTAGGGTTTTCTTTGTATCTTTGCTATGGTGGCCGAACAGAAGGCACTTTGGGCAGTGTAAATGTCTTCTCCTAGTCTCCTTTCTCTTGCTATTCCTCGAGAATACAACACTCAACCGGTTCGCAGGTTTTCGATAGATTACGAAGGTCGGATTCGTAAAATAATTTTACCGTGAGATTCTTGAACACCGGTAACCTTCGCAATACAGGATACTTTTAGAATTAAGAACAAATATTATTTCTCGACTCTGCTCAATTCATATCTTTTATCGGCAAAATTTTCCGATCCTATTCTATACTGCTCTTACGATTTAATGTTGTATTAAAGTTTCGTTGGGATACTGCATGCTTCAAATTCGTATTCACACTTAATCTACTTCATCAATCAATAATGCCTCTATTATTTTATCTCGGTCTTGATTTTCTACTTAATTACATTTTTTGAGAAAACTACTTGCATAATTAACAAACAAAAGCACACGAACGAAACTGATTGCCTTTGCAAATAAATGACTTCTACATAGGGGTAGCTTACTATGTTTTGAAAATAGATGTCATACTTACTAGTATCTTAAATTTTTTTTAATTTTGGGAAACTTTTACGTAAATATTTGCACCTTGGGAGAACCGCATTTCTTTAATCTGAAAATTTAGTTAATCGATTAGAACCGCATACACATCCGTAATCGTAGACATGCAGGTGTGTTATGTTTGATCCGAATACATAAATAAAGATATTATATTTTCATTCTAAAATCAATTAACGTCATAAATAGTAGTATGCGGACTATGTATATTAGACTATATGTTTTCAATTTATAATCTAAGTGACACAAAGCCCACAAGTGTTATATAGATTTTTCCATGAGTGACATATATATAACTAATTAAGTCCATGAACACTCTTTAATCCAATTTTTTTCCCAAAAAAACGCTCTCTGTGGATATTACTCCTCCAACCCTACCCCGAGACTTCTAACTTCAACAATCCAATATCCTTCCTTCATCGCAGGCCTTGGATTAGATTTCACGGAAAGTACCAATCCCGGTACACCGGTAATTGTTATACCTAAACCATCCAATCCACCTCTTACAAAATCCTAGGGAAAATTGGCTAAGGCTCGCAGATTGTAATACATCCATTTTCCATAATTCAACTATCATTCACATAAGAAAAAACAAAGTTGAGGGTGTGGTTGATACGTTGAGAAATTGAGAAAGATTCCTGAAAGATTAGAACAAGATGTGATTAAGTACTTCCAGAACCCGTTTAACTTGAGTGAAGCTCGCCCTCTTACTTCGTGCCATCTGGACACATATGAGTTCCTCATTATATCCAAGCATGATTGGAGTCTATTGGAGCAACCGGTCCTCGGCGAAGAGATTTGGAAAGCCATCAAGGACATGAGAGATTATAAGGCACCGAGAGTTTATGGTTTTTCAACTAGTCTTTTATTAAAGATGTTGGTCAATCGTCATACATCGGTGGGAGCGGAGGTGAGTAGATTTTTTCATTCTAGGGAGCTCAGTGAGGGGTTGAATGACACTTTGGTTACCCTTATTGATAAAGTTAGGAAACCACAATGACTTGGTAAATTTAGACCCATAGCCTTGTGCAATGTTAGGTACAAGATTATCATAAATATCTTGGTTCAAGGACTACAAGGAGTTATAAAATAACTTGTTGGCCCTACGGAAGGGAGCTTCATCCCGGGAAGGCTCATTCAAGACAACATAGTTCTTATGCAAGATTTTGTTCACTCTAGAAGGAAGAAGAACACATGCAAAAAGTGGATGCTCTTCAAACTATATCTAGAGAAAGTGTACGATAGAATCTGATGGGATTTGTTGAAGATTCTCTTGTTGGTGTTGAGTTCTTTGTATAACCTATGTAATGGTGAGCTAACTGCCGAGTTTAAACCCGAAAGTGAGTTGAGACAAAATGATTTTCTCTTGCCGTACCTCTTTGTTATTTGCACGGAGAGACTAAGTCGTCTCATTCATGAAGTGGTGGACTCTAGAGTCTAGAAACCATTCGTTTATCCCGTGGAGGTCCCCCCTTATCCCACTGCTTCTTCACATATGACACATCGTTATTCTCCGAAGATTCAGCCGAGTAGATGATGGATGTTATGAGTTGCTTTAGAAGCGTTAAGATTAACTTCTAGTTTGTGTAGTAGTTTGGAAATATCTAAAGTATTTGTATCGCCCAACACAAATTCAGATTTAAAATGAAGATTACAACAAATTGGTGGTATCAATGATACAACCAACCTAGGTAATTATCTAGCGATGCCATTACTGCAAGAAAAGGGTTATTAAAGCTTATTTCGACTATCTTCTGTATAAGATAAAGAGCCAACTGTGTGGATGAAGATGCATGAGTTAGAGCTTTATCGGCAGATTAACTCTCACAATGCCAGTTAGCTTGTATGCCGGTTTACACGATGTCCTCTATAGCGCTTCCAGTCTATACCCATGATAATATTGAGAAGATATGTCGTACTTTTCTAATGAGGGGCCATCCTCAACACCAACTAAAGGACCAATCACAAGATCAAGGACCAAGGAATTGAAGGATAACACATACACCACATCATCTTTGAGTCCCACCATGGGAGGAGCTATCACTAGAGTAAGAGCAAAGACCATCCATGAGGAGGTTGCTAGCCTTTTGGTGACATGTGCACTTAAATAGACTTCACTCATACCTAGGTCTTCTTTAGTGATATTTTTGGATATTGTGGAAGAACCATACAAGGATCAAGATGATCGAGTAAACATAGAAGGTGGCTAGGAAGAGGAAAGAGTTCCAAAAAAGAGATATCGGCCTTGAGGACAAAAATCTCGCTTGAGATTTCTACAAATAGACCGAGATTTGGCTTATGTCAAGAGTTATAAGATTCAGCCACGATCTTATTAGTTATAGATATCTTTTATTATTTTGATACTTTTAAGACTCTAAACCATTCTAAAGGTGTTTGTTAATTTTCGATCCTATCTTTTAGTCTGATTTCTTATCTTTTATAAAAGAATCTCCCCTATAAATAGTCTTACAGGGTGAGATTATTAGGTAGATATGATTTGATTAATATTTCTACAGTATTGTGTGAACTCGCTATTTTACTTACAAAATTTGTGTTATATTCATTCCTATTCAATCAAAAGAGAGAGCCTTTGATTCAATAGTTGTGACTCCTTGCTAGGTTGTGCTTATGTTTGTTAAACTTTTTAAAGGTTAGTGCTCTTGGTCAATTCTAGTCCCTCCTTGTGCTTGTCTTATTTAGAAGGTTTGTGTAAGGTTACAGAATGGAGGTTAAGGTAAGCTCTTTGTGAAGGGGTTTTGATAGACAATTTGTCAAGTTTCTTTGCAGGAATACCTTGGTTCGTATCTTCTTATATTTCCATCAATTTCATTCCGTATAATCATCTTCTTATTTTTCCATGATCTATCCATCAAAATCATGTTCTTTTGGTTCAAAGTTACATAATTCTCGGCCAAAATCAGAATCTCGCCCGATATTCCTTCTCTAAGACAGTTCGTGACTTTATATCTAGATCGGCAATTGCGTCTTCAACCTAGCATCATTTTCTTTGGGTACACTGAGGGTATGAGAAGTCCACACACAATGACTTGGAAAGAGATATGTATGCCCATAAATCAAGGTGGTTTAAGTATAACATATATGCATATTCTGAATTTATCCCTTATTTCTAAGCTTGGTTGGAGGCATATCATGGAGGATGAGGGTCTTTAGCTAGAGGTATTACGTTCAAAGTATTTGGGCGATGGTAAAGTCCATAGGGTTCTGGAAAGATGCTTGGGTTCTAGATCACCCGTTAAGTGATTTCGTTGTTGGTATCATTGATGATAACCAAAAAAACATGTGTGTCCACCATTATTGGGATTGTAACACTAGTTGGAGATGGCAATAATGTGACCGTCATCCGCCACAACAACGTATGATATTCTATACATGTAGTCCAAATTTGGTTCAACATTGGGGGCAACTAGTAAGTTTGGCCCTTCAAATTTATGTGAAACACCTTATTCCCCTCATCAAGCAACGTGAATACATCATCTCCGATTATTCAACTCGATTTGAACGTTGATATGGATGACCACATCTCCTCTTCGAAAAGATATTGGGAAGCTTTACAAGCTGCAAACAAGCCGTTTTGGGATGGATGTGAAGACAAATTTATATTGTCTTTTGTCGTAGAGCTACTTACCATCAAATCTGAGTTCAACTTGTCTGAAAACTGCTACAACGAGATTTCAACTAGAGCAGTCTCGATAGACTACATCAAGCCAGTGGACAACCTTGCTGATCCATTTACTAAAGGCTTGTCAAAAGGTCAAGGGGTTACATCATCAAAAGGAACGAATTTAAAGTCTATGACAAAAGAAGATGCTTGCAAAACAACCCCACCTTCATGACTAGAGATCCCACGATGTAGGTTCAAAGGGACAAACCAGCCAAGTTGAATCGAGTGGAACTGCGAGACTCTTGTCTCTGCCCAGTTTCTACGATGATACATAATGTGAGTTGTATGACTTGAGGTTAAACATTTTCTTCTAATGATTCCATAAGGGTATTCCAAAATACTCGATATGGTCAAATCACCTTGTGAGTGTGACATGGGGTCGTGTCTAGGAGAATGAGGAGGCTAAAATCTCAAGTTCACTCATGATTAACCTAGGATGTTCAAGGCCAAATTGAACACAAACAAATAACTTGGTTATGTGAGACGATGAAATCGTGTGATAGTTATTCTCTCGGTTTACTTCAAAGTCCAGGTGGTTCAAGACATCATGGTCACCTCCTAGACGAATAAATCCGATAGCTACTCACTAAAGGCGGTTCAAGGCTGAAAAATGCTACCTTCCCAAATGCAGTGATTTTTCAACTGTATTCTCAAACAAAAACTTTTTTCAAAAAACATGTGTCTAGAATCATTTTTCTTCATTTGGGATTGTTGGAACCAATATTTTGAATAAACAATGCGCCGGAGTTTCCAGGAAAATCTCCGGTAGACTCCGACCATCGTCAACACTGGAAAACGGAAACATTGACTTCGTCTCCGCGAGCATTGAATCATGGTATACTTATTTTTTGAAATTAGATTCTGAGTAAATGAGATAATGATGCCTGAAGTTATGTGTACGAAACACAAAACTTAGAAAGTAGGGACAAAATGTGGTTATCCCACATCTACTAAAAGGAGTAGAATCTTTATAATATATAAGGAAGAAAAACGCTTAAAGGTCTTGGCCTTTGGATCACTACTCATTTTCAATGGGGAGCAGACGTAGCTAACCGACCACACTCGCGCGACGAGCCGAGCAGTGCAGTGCCGAGCCGAGGCTCAAGCTTAGGCTTAGGCACAAATCTCGGAATAATTCAAAAATTCTAATTTAATGGGAATATCCGGAGTTACAAATCTCGGATTAAAAGCGTTGTTTAATACAATGATCTCTTTTGTCTTCTAAGCCCGCCCATAAAAAGGGAGTCTCATCCACTCATACTACCAAGAACAAAAGACTAAACGCCTTCTCCCCTCCTTTCTCTTCAAAACTCGAAATACAACGCATAAGCGGTTCTCCAAATTTCCAAAGCCGTTTCTATAATTAAGGACAGGGATTTCATAGTTCACGTACTAACGGTATTATAATCTGCTGATTTTTCTCTATTTTGGTGTTTTTAGAATCCGAGGCATTTTTAGTATCCGGGGTATTTTCTAAAGCCATTACAAAACTTAAATGTAGTGCAATTTTTCATTATTAAGATCTCCTCGTATCTTTTGGAACTTTCCAACCGGTACCCTACATGTTTTCAATTGTTAGAGAATGGAGTCCTAAGGAGCGATCACCCAAAAATGTTAGTGGGTGAATATATCTTCTCGATACTCTCTATTAGATTTATGTCTTTGAGAACCAAAACAGGTGATCATAAATGTTAGCTTTGTGATTCATGTTGTATAGTATAGATTACATAATATACGCAATTGAATTGATCTGTAATAGATTCCTAGGTCTAGGGTATTGGACTAAGGTGACTAATCTTACTATAGGTGACTAATGTTGTCCTAGTTGATGGTTCTAGTGAGATTCACTGAACCTTGGTAGCCTGGACTCATTAGGAGTTGTGGCTCGTGTTGTCTTCCTATATCTGATATGTAGAGTTGGCTTTATTGGTTTAAGCTGTTGTCTTCTGGACAGTTGCTTATATCTGTTGGACTGGACCGGGTTCGAGCTGTGAAGATTATCTTTGAGTTTTGGCTTGGTTTGACACCACTAAATGAAACGTTGCGTTTGGATTTTGAGGAGGTGCTATATAAGCTGGCGCTTACCTCAGCTAACCCTAATCGAGACTTTGGAGCCTTGCCGCCAATAGAGAGAGTGTTCTTCCTCTGAGAGAAAAGAGAGAGAGGGTGATAGAAGAGAAGACGGAGGTGGTTCGATTGGGCTGAGACGTTCATTCTCTCCCAGATCTCTTCAGCTGAAGATCTTCAAATTGAAGATAGCAAAGCTTGGCCGAAAGCTTTTAGCCTTACAGGGGCTATTTCGATACCTTGCTCTTCGTATCTTGTCTTGTTCTTGCTTGTTCTAGATATAGGTTTTGTTACAGTTTGATCTTGCGTGCATCTTGTAATCGAAACTATATTGTACACATCTTGAATGCCTAGTTAAAATGGGATCGGACCTCCCCTCTTAAGGTTCCGCAGATGTAGGGTTTTAACACCTTAACTGCGTAAACAATTGTTGTGTTGATCTTTCTAACTTTGACATATATCCTTAGATTACATGATAAACATATTACAGATTGGTATCAGAGCATCTGTTGTAACCTTTTTTGCTTTGCAAAGTATCTTTGTGTTAAAACTCATGTATATCTGATATTGTCTTCCGCTGTGTTCTTTGTTGAAAGATCTGATCTGACATATTATTGTTCTTGATTCCCTTTACTACCGTATTGTGTTAACCCACTAGTTATCCCTTTTTTTGTGAGATCTGTTTGTAAATTTGTTCTTTATACATGTACTAATTTTTCCCCTTTGTATTTGTAGGTGAAAAATGACAGACTCCACAATAAGGATGAAGCCATTTGATGGGAATGGAGATTTCACCATGTGGCAGGTGAAAATGAGAGCCATTCTCACCAAAGAGAAATGTCTCGAAGCCATCACTGGAGATTACCTAGCCATGACGCCTGAAGAAAAGAAAAAGGACATGAGTGAGCAGGCCCACGCTGAGATTATGATTGGGTTAACTAACGACGTGGCTCGTCAGATTGTAAGTTACACCTCTGCTAAATCTCTTTGGGATGCCCTAGAAAAACTGTATTTGAAAAAATCTCTGCCCTCTAGGATCTCCCTGTTACATAGACTCTTTACCTTCAAAATGGACACTAACTTTACTCTTAATGAAAATTTGGACAAATTTCTAAGAATGAATCAGGACATGGCTAGATGTGATGATGAAATTAAAGAAACTCACCTTGCTGTCTTGTTGTTAGGATCTTTACCTGCCCAGTTTGACACTTTAAGAGATGTGATACAGTTTAGCTCGGATAATATTACTCAAGAAAAGATAATAGAAGCTATAACTGAAAATAATGATACCTTGAAAGTGTTCAAAAGTAAGACTGAAAAGATATCAGATGTTAAACCTGAAGTTCTTATGGCTAAAGTAAATCCTAAACATTTTAAAAACAAGAAGGAAAAATATGAGAAAGATAAAACTGGACCTTCTGATTTTGATAAAAATAACAAGAAATGCTGTGAGAAACCAGGACCTTATGCTAATGAATGTAGGAAGAAAAAGAGGGATGATGCTAAGAATAGTAAAAACCCATATGGAAAAGTGTCTTTATTTGAGAAAATTCAAGCTGAATATCCCTATGAATTGCTGATGTGTACTGAGTCTAATTCTTTAAATTCTAATGTGTGGATTTTGGACTCTGGTTGTACCATGCATGCCTCTTTTGATAAATCTCTGTTTAGTTCTCTTCATGAATTTGATGGTGGAGAAGTTATGCTAGGAGGTAATACTGCTTTATCCATTAGAGTAGGAAATTTACCTATATGCATGTTTGATGGAAAAATTAGAGTCCTCCAAAATGTTAGATGGGTTCCACAACTTAGAAGAAATTTAATGAGTGAATCTGCCTTAGATGACTTAAAATGTCAAATTAATACTAGTAATGGGATTAGGGAAGTCATAAGAAATAGAACTACTCTTATAAAAAGTATAAAAAAGGGTGGGTTATATCAGGTTATTACTGCACCAAATTTGATCCTTACCACTGCTAATACTAAAATGACCTTAAGTCATACTAAAAACTGGCACAATAGACTTGGACACATTGGAAATATTGGCCTTAAAAATCTGTACAAACAAGGCATTATAGATAAAGAACCTGTCGATATTGTTTTCTGTGAAAATTGTATCTTAGGTAAAAAGAATAAACACAACTTTAATAACTCTTCTTACAAGGCTAAAAAAACCTTCAGAATATGTTCATTCTGACCTATGGGGACCTGCACAAGTTGACACCATAGGAGGGAAGAGATACTTCATCTCTTTCATAGACCACTACTCTAGGAAAGTTTGGACGTACCTCCTGAGAAATAAAAATGAAGCTTTTGACTACTTTAAAGAATGGAAACAAGCCGTAGAAAATCAATCTGGTTATACTCTAAAATGCCTTAGAACTGACAATGGCCTAGAATTCTGTAATTCTGAGTTTAATAATTACTGTAAAACCCAAGGGATTAAAAGACATCTTACTGTACCTGGAACTCCACAACAAAATGGAACAGCTGAAAGAATGAATATAACACTTCTAGAAAAGACTAGATGTATGCTCGTTAGTTCAGGGATGAAACACTCTATGTGGGGGAAGCCATAATGACTGCTACCTACCTCATAAATAGATTCTCATCCTCTTCTATTGACTTTAAGACTCCCTAGGAAATGTGGACTGACAAGAAACCCAATTTAACTCATTTAAAACCTTTTGATTGCACTGCCTATTCCCAAATCTCCCAAGGAAAATTACACCCTAGAGCCTTAAAAGCTGTCATGCTAGGGTACCTAGAAGGTGTTAAAGGGTACAAACTTCTCCTTATACAACCCCATTGATATAAAGTCATTAACTCTAGAAGTGTAACCTTCAATGAAGAAGATTTTCATTTTAAATCTAAAACTGATAATGTTGTAATCCATAGTCTTGAGGAAAATGATGGTATAGACATCCCTAGCACACCTAGACATTTCTACAACCATAATGATCAACCTCACATAAATGAAAATGATGAAGAAGAATTTGATGTAGGATTTTATCAAACTGAAAGCTCCAGTAACATTGACACCCCTCAACTAGATATAAATGAGGATGAAAATGATGATAACACTCAACAATTAGGGGAGGAAAATAATGAGGATGATAGGAATTATTATAATACTCAACAGTTAGGGGAGCAGAATAATGAAATTCCTAATAAAAATTTAACAAACCTTGAATCTGGTAATGGCTGTGACGATGGGGATCATGACGACTCGGGTACCAGTGCCCACAGTGCTGAAATTGAGGAGGGAAATTCAAACCAACTCAAGTCAAATGAAAGACATGAAGACCTGAGTCGTTTTGATTCTCATGGTCACTACCAGCTAACCAAGGACAGGGCCTCAAGGCTTAAAATTCCAAACAAAAAATATCCTAATAAGGTTGAGTATATCATGCTAACAGATGAGATGAATATAGTTGAATATGCCTTCTTAACTGCAGATGTGATAGATAATTTCTACACCCCTGACACATTTGAACAAGCTATAAAATGTCCTAATGCTAAAAACTGGAACCAAGGTATGAATGATGAGATTGAGTCCATGAATTCTAATAACACTTGAATCCTTGTACCTAGGCCAGACAATGTGAAACTAGTTCAATGTTGGTGGCTGTATAAACTAAAAGAAGGTATAAAACCTAGTGATCCCCCTAGGTACAAAGCCAAGCTGGTTGCCAAGGGCTTTACTCAAAGAGAAGGAATAAATTACACAGATATCTTTGCTCCTATTATTAAATATAAAATTTTGAGATTACTGCTTGCTATGGCTATTGTGTATGACTGGGATATTGAACAGATGGATGTTAAAACTGTCTTCCTGCATGGTGATCTGAATGAAACCATTTACATGAGTCAACATAAAGGTTTTGTAAATCAAAATAAACCTGAGCATGTTTGTTTGCTTAAAAAATCTTTGTATGGTCTAAAA
Organism: Fagopyrum esculentum; assembly: GCA_033239045.1. NCBI lineage: Eukaryota > Viridiplantae > Streptophyta > Magnoliopsida > Caryophyllales > Polygonaceae > Fagopyrum > Fagopyrum esculentum. The sequence continues at coordinate 128,704,528 of BSUD01000005.1, read as the reverse complement.
CAATCACCTAGAGAATGGAACATTAAGTTTGACATTTGTATAAAAAATTTGGGCTTCATGAGAAGCAAGTATGACTATTGTTTGTATTTCAAGAATCTTTCTACTCCTAATGCCCTGTATGTTCTCTTATATGTGGATGATATTCTGATTATGTGTAAATCTAAAGTCATCATTAGCACTGTCAAAAGAGACCTTAAAATGCATTTTGATATGAAAGATCTTGGTGCTGCACAGAAAATCCTTGGTATACAGATCATAAGAAATAGGGTTAAAAAGAAAATGTGGTTTTCTCAGTGTGACTATATACAGAAAGTTTTGGACATGTTTAATATGGGAAACTCTAAACCTACCCCTATGCCATTAGGAGGGCACTTAGATCTAACCAAGAAGCAATGCCCTGATTCTCCTAGTGAGTTGAAAAAGATGTCTAACATTCCTTATGATGTAGCTGCTGGCTCTGTGATGTATGCTATGCTGTGCACTAGACCTGATTTATCTTTTGCTATCAGTGTTCTGAGTAGATTCATGTCTAACCCTGGATCAGAACATTGGACTGCCATGAAGTATTACTTGAGATATCTTGCAGGAACTAAGAAGTTATGTTTGGTTTTTGCTGAGCACTCTTCAAATCATGATATTCTTGGATTTGTAGATTCAGATTATGCTAGTAATAAGGATACTAGAAAATCTACTACTGCCTATTCTTATACTTGGACTAATAATTGTATATCATGGAAGTCACAACAACAATCCATTGTAGCTTTGTCATCCACAGAAGCTGAACATATAGCTGCCGTTGAAGCATCAAAGGAAGCCATTTGGTTAAAAGGCTTACTTACTGAAATACAACATAAATCGTGTATCCTGTTTTGCATATTGATAGCCAAAGTGTCTTTACCTATGTAAGGATCCTGTATATCATGAAAGATCTAAACATATTGATGTTAGATATCATTTTGTTAGGGATGAGATAGAAAAGAAACACTTTGAGGTTAAGAAAATTAGAGGAGATATTAATCTTGCTGATTTTGGCACAAAAATTGTCCCTGCTGACAAATTTATCTTTTGCAGGAATTCCCTTCACTTGTGGAATGTTCCCTAAAGATAACTGACCATGAACTGATGACGGACAGGAGTGCCTCCCTCAATTATTACTGGTGATCAAGATGATGTGTTTACATGAATCAAGAGGACAATTGTTAGCTTTGTGATTCATGTTGTATAGTATAGATTACATAATGCACACAATTGAATTGATCTGTAATAGATTCCTAGGTCTAGGGTATTGGATTAAGGTGACTAATGCTTGCTATATGTGACTAATGTTGTCCTAATTGTTGGTTCTAGTGAGATTCACTGAACCCTGGTAGCCTTGACTCATTAGGAGCTGTGGCTCGTGTTGTCTTCCTATATCTGATAAGTAGAGTTGGCTTTATTGGTTTGATTTGTTGTCTTCTGGACAGCTGCTTATATTTGTTGGACTAGACCGGGTTCGAGCTGTGAAGATTATCTTTGAGTTTTGGCTTGGTTTGGCACCGCTAAATGAAACGATGCGTTTGGATTTTGAGGAGGTGCTATATAAGTTGGCGCTTACCTCATCTAACCCTAATCGAGACTTTGGAGCCTTGCCGCCAATAAAGAGAGCGTTCTTCCTCTGAGAGAAATGAGAGAGAGGGCGATAGAAGAGAAGACGGAGGTGGTTCGATTGGGTTGAGACGTTCATTCTCTCCCAGATCTCTCCAGCTGAAGATCTTCAAATTGAAGATAGCAAAGCTTGGCCGAAAGCTTTGCTTAGCCTTACAGGGGCTATTTCGATACCTTGCTCTTCGTATCTCGTCTTGTTCTAGATATAGGTTTTGTTACAGTTTGATCTTGCGTGCATCTTGTAATCGAAACTATATTGTATACATCTTGAATGCCTAGTAAAAATGAGATTGGACCTCCCCTCTTGAGGTTCCACAAATGTAGGGTTTTAACACCTGAACTGCGTAAATAATTGTTGTGTTCATCTTTCTAACTTTGACATATATCCTTTGATTGCATGATAAACATATTACAATAAAAATTTCATGGTCTTTGAGAACCAATACGTTGCTCCACACATTCCTTAGTTCCTAGATTACCCCAACTTTTGCCCTTTATGAAAAGGAAAATAGTTATCACAGGCTTGATTACACATAATTGGTGTGGCGGTTCCTAACTAAAAGCAATGTTTGAAACATAGAGACCCAAACCGTAATATGAAGGATTAACTTCAAGTCTTTTCTTTAGCACAATTAATTTAAAATAAATGCATTACTATATATATCAATGTCCATTTTCATTATTTTCCCCTCGTACACGATTAGGCATAGAATCTTTGAATTTGATTGATCATTGTATCTGAACATGGAAAATAGACGTTCAATAGTAGAATAGTAGTTGAGAAAGTAAGAGAATGTGTATAATTGGTTCAGCAAGGGCGGTGCAAATATGCAGTCAAAGAGCAGAAATCTTGAATTGAAGAAATATTCATTGCTTAACTAAGTCACCTTGTTGTGATTTGTACCAGAGAAAATGAGACATTTGTGATTTTGTTTTAGGGAATTTATAACTAGGATTTTTAATATACTCTCGTAGATAAAAATATACGACTCTAAAATCTATCTATTTATATTCTAATAGATGGAATCCGTACTGTGAGGGCTCACCGCACCCCTGACGACCCGAGCCCATTAAACCATAGGCCAAAATACATGTTTTCTCCCTAGTCCAGCCAGAACCTCGCTCACTCGCTTTTTCCGCTTTTTCTTCGTGTGTCGAAGACCCAAAAAAACTCTACCCACCCGATCCTTAACCTATCGTATCAGTCTAACTAAATTTATCGTCAAATTCAAAGAGATTCCGTTTTGTAGAGACCGGCCATCTGTACCCTTTGAATGGATGGATGCCCAACTCCTCTCTACTTCAATTTATGTACATAATAACTGCTCTACGAACCTTCCTTTCCTTATTCTTTTATTCCACACTTTCTAACACATGATTCATCATACAATATTACCTTTACGTAAACAATCAAACACACCGTAGCTGACTGCCTGTGCTGTATATTTTAAATAGCCTCGGCAGAATATTTTTTTAGTAATCGTTTACATGATTAAAAAATCAGCTCAAACCGGACTTCTAAATACTTAACTTGTAGGTTTCAAAAATGAAAAGGAACATATTCAAGAATCCGAGGTCAAGTTGGTATATTATTTCATGCAAATGACAAAGATATTCAACGATTAGGGCATGAATAAAACTTTTTTTACCAAGGAAAGTGACTACATGAAGCTTTACATATCTATTTTTGTATTTTAGGGTTTTATATAAACAATAATTTTTAGGAATTGCATTTCATCTATTTTAAAATGAGATAATTGGTATACTAGTACCATTTTTGTATGTGAGTTACAAACTAGACTCCTCGTCCAATGATCTAACTTTAAATAATTAACCAATTTCTCTTAGTTTAACCTAATTAATACTAATGCGAGAAAACCATAGCTTAACTTTCGTCATTAACTTGCAACAGTCTCCACAAATTCTCTGTCATCAAAACCTGCGGCAATGGAGATGATTGTTTCAACTCAACGTTGGTGTCTGGGGTTGCTGGGGTATCGGTTTGAAAGAGTCGGTGAATTTGGGGGTGGGTTTAATTCGGGGTATCAATTTGAGCTTGCAAGGGAGATTGCTATAGAGAACTTGAAACTCCTCTTTTGAAATTGGGTAGAATAAGGGGAATTGAAAATTAAGTAAATCATAGAGGGTTTACCCTGAGAAACTAATTAAAATGAGTAACTGAAATTGGGTATTCAATTTCAGATAATTAAAATAGGTAAATTAATTGGGTAATTAAAATTGCATACCCGAGTTTGGGTGTCTAAAATTAGGGGACTGAAATTCGGTATCCGATTTCAGGTGATTATATTTGGGTGATTGAAATTGGGTACCCGATTTCGGGTGATTAAATCTAGGTAATTGGTTAATGAAATTGGATATCTAAACGAGTTATGGAGGGGTCTACCTTAAAACCCTAATCAAAATCAAATAATAAAATTGGATATTAGATTTCGAATACATCAATTATTGGAGGGAGGATGTTGTAAGGAACACTTTGCATGAGTGTGATGCGGAGTTGGTCATAAATATCCATCTTACGGGCTAGGAAAGTGGTAATTTTATCTCGCAGTTTCATGCTCCCAATGGCATGTAATATGTCAAAACTGTCTATCACGTTGTCTTGAAATCAACAAGCGCGAGTGGGAAAATGGGAATGTTGGCTCGGTCGGACAACAGATTTGTTAGAGGTTTTTGGAAGAAACTTTGGATTCTCAAGTACATCCCGGCTGCTAAGTCTTTTACTTAATTGGCGGGCCTGTAAGGGGGGTCTCCCTTGCTTGAAGCATCTTTTGTCAAAGAAAATGGTTATTTTTACGTCATGTGATGTGTGTGGCGGGGAGGAGTCCGACCTTCATACCGTTTTCCTTGTGCAATGGATGTGTGGAATCTTGTTCCTACACTTTGTGAAGTTGGTAGGACTGCTTCTTACTAGTGAAGACATAGTGTACTTCGTTGTTAGACCTAATCTAGGTTGTTAGGGTTGTTAATATTCTTCTCCTCATTCATCTGTTATATATAAGTATCGTCTTCTTCTCAATAATATAGAGTGTATTATTTATGTTCTTTATATGGTATCAGCCTAAGATTCGCCACACAAAACTACTTCTCTCATTCACCACATAAAATGACCGAATTCACATGTTCACTAGCGAATCCTTACGAGCCGACAAAAACTATTTGTAGTGGTTGTTCTCACCAACATCATCAAGGTTAGTTCCGACCAATTATTTCAATTGGAAGCAAGTGTTCATCCCCACTCTCGAAGGCATCAATCTCCAAGGATACATATTGGGCACAATTGAAGCACCAACAACAACCCTACCTAATTCAACAATGCCGAATCTGGCGTATCAGACCTACAACCGTCAAGACAAGTTAGTCTATAGGGCTTTTTTGGGGATGTTTTCCTCCAAAGTTGTCAGCTTTGTTGCGGCGGACACAACATCGTGAGGCGTCTATACCACCATGCGGCTTACTTATGACAACCCTTCACGAGGTCATGTGAAGCAAGTGAAAGATCAATTTATGATCTGTTGTGAAGGTGACTGACACAATCACAATGAACCTTCAACATATACGATCACTTACAAATCTTCTCGCCTTGCTCGACTTGCTAGTTCCACAAGAAGACTTAACGGACTACATTATGCTTGGACTAGACGAGACATACCTTCCAATTTTTCATCCCATTAATGCATGTGACACAACCATAAGCTTTGAAGCACTATATGAAAATTAAATTGATTAACCATGAGCTGCAAATCAAGATCAAAAAGAAGATTCCATCTAACCCCATGGCTTCCTTCAATGCTCAAACAATGTCCTCGCAACAGTGATAAGTATTCTAACTCTAATTGGTCTACTTCTACTCCGCCTCAAACAAATTCACACCCTAGTTAAAAGCAACCACAAAATCCAACCACTACCGTAAATAGAAGCCTTAAATCATTTAAGGGATGGTGCCAATGGTGCGGTCAAGTAGGACATGTCTCGAACAAATGTAGGGTCTTTTGAGTCCTACATCCTACCATCATACCACCACCGTCCATTCGATTTCCATCCACACCCCAGGCAAATGTTACCACTTCAAATTCGAATCAACAGTTGCTAGTTGACAGTGGTGCAAATCACCATGTTACCAACGATATTGAGAACTTGGCATTACATTATCCTTGTACTAGTCCCGATAACATTCATGTTCGAAATTGTAAGGGTCTCTCGATAATGTACTCGGGATGTCTTTTCAAATTAACTTATAGTGTCAAATTAGAATTGTCTAATGTACCGTGTGTTCCTACTATGACTAAAAACATCATTCGGTTTCAAAACTCACCAAAAATACATCTTATGCCATTGTTTTTACGTCTAATTACTTCTCTGTACAGGACCTCAAGTCCCGCACAATAATTCTTAAGGGTCCATGCATCGATGGTGTGTATTATTTGCCAAATAATTCACCTCAAGTGAACTCGGCAATAAGAGTCTCTCCAAGCACTTTGCATCATACACTCGGGCATCCTTCCACTCAAAATTTTCTAATTCTAGCTCAAAAATTATTTTTAGGAGGAGGGTGGAGGTACCATTGATGATCCAAGGGTTGTTGTGGAGAATTGAATAAGGTTGAGGTCGTCTTTGGATTTGAATTGGAAGATGAACACTCCATTGTCTTTGAGGATGGTTTTGGGTTGGTGAATCATGATCCAGGCATGTGAGATGGAGGTTTCAGTCTTCTTGAAAGAAAGGGACTGCCAATTGGTATGCCGACAAGGAAAAGGTCCCATTTGCTTGTTATCTCGGAAATGTCTTCCTTGGTGAAAGTGAAAACACCGTCTTCGTGCACAAGAATAAAAGTGAGAGAGACCTGGTTTCAAGGTAGGCTTTTCGAGACAATATCCTTACAGGATATGGGGGGTCAGTGGGTGTGACGGTTGGTCTTACATCTGGTGGGACCAGTGTAGTAGCAAAAGGTGGAGAGGGGGTAGCGGGAGGTGGAGAGGTGGTAATGGAGGGTGAGGTTTGAATGCGGAGGAGGGGTGGGATTGTTGTCGAGTCCTAGATAGAGGGTGGTGGAGGGATGGGAGAGGGTATGGGTCTGGGTCGTTAGCTAGATCGGATTTGGTAGGGGTGGGAGATGGTGTGTGGGTTGAAAGTGGTGGGAAGAGCTCCAAGGAGATGATGGAGGGTGGCGGGATGCCTGGTGGTGGGTTAGAGAGCCTCAACTTGTTGCGTATGAGATCTTTACAAATGTATTCGTAGGGGCTTGCAGATTTGGATAAGGAGTTATATAGTGTGGCTGAGGAGTTGTGGGTGCGGGTGAGGTCGGAGATCTTAATAGATCTTCTTGCCGCATTTGGAGCTCCCATTGTGTTACTTCGAGTTGTTTGTTTTATGAAGAGTTGTGAATTTGTGATCGATTTTTGAAGGCTCTTTGCTTCGAGTCCAACTATAAGCTTTTTTTGTGTTCACCTTTTTCGACAACGGATGTTTGATCCCCACTAATGACTGCTCGTTCACGTTTTCCATGAGGCATCTTTGTTTTTAGATCACTATAATGTACTTTTATGTGTTTATTTCCTTTCTGTATTTTTGGTTTTTTTTTGTTACGGTTAGTCTGTCAAACGACTTTTTAATTTGTCTACTCATTACGCAATGTTACATCGATCAAATCACTTTTTATTTATTAAAAAAAACACCTTAAAAAGGTGTTGTATGTTCTCCACCGAAAGTGGCTCATTTCGCATGGCGCCTTTGCAATGGTATTCTTCCTGTCACCTAGGTCCTCTTTAACAAGCATATTACACCCTCCTCGATTTGTCCCCGATGCTCGCTAGATGTTGAAACTGTCTGGCACGCTTTAGTATACTGCCCACACTCTCAAACTGCATGGACTTCCTCCATATCCCACAACGTATTCACTACCTCCGACGAGGAATGCCCTTTGAATGTGCTAAACATGATTCAGAATGCGCTGGGGGAGCTTGGGGTTGTAGATTTCCTCACAAATGCTTGGGTTGCTTGGTCCATCAGGAATGATACTCTCTTCTCCACGAACGCTTCAAATCCGGCGATCCTTTGTCATGGTTTCCGACGGCTGGTGACTGACTTTTGACAGCAATCCCCTCCACCTGCTGTGGGCCTCTGGATACCCAGCTCATCCACCGTCTGGGTCTCTCCTCCTCCGGGGCAGTTAAAGCTGAACTCTGATGCCAGTGTCCTTCACGGCTCCATTGGCCTTGGGGCGGTTCTCCGTGACTCTACTGGCAAAGTCCTCATGGTGGCTTCAAAAACCTTCATGTCCTCTGTCTCTGTCGTGCTTGCTGAAGCAATGGCTCTCCATTTCGGCATCCTCTCGGCTTCATCTTTTCTTGATAGAAACATTCTCATTGAATCGGACGCAGCATCTCTAATCAAGCGGCTAAATGGTGGTTCTTCAACGGTCTCCTACTTCGATAGTACATGTTGTTCCATTTTACGCTCTATTCCGGATTTGTCTCTAGTTTCATTTACGCATATTAGGCGTTCGGCAAATACGGTTGCCCATATGGCAGCACGCTTACTACATGACGATTTATGTACCCGTACCTGGTTTGCTCAATTCCCACAAAGCATCATCGATCTTGCGGGAATTGATATGATTTAATCTAACAGTTTCCTTTCAAAAAAAAAAAATGTCAAGTCTTACAAAAAAAAAAAAAGAGTTTACTTTGAATCATAGATTTTACCTGTGGGATATCTTATAATATATGATGTTATGAAATCTTATTTTAGACACTCAAAACCCTAATAATATAAATAAGGTACCACGTACAACATGTCCAAATACATATACTATTTGAAATTATTAGCTTTGATAAAAGTTGTACTCTATAAAAGCCGGTTAGACGTTTTAATTATAGAAATAAAAACAAGTCTAGGATATTTTTCATACTAATACCTATGAAATATTATTTTTCCTTGGAGGTAATAAGGTCCCACGTCGAAGAACGGGGACATTCCGAGCCTAGTATATAAGGTCGGTGTGCTACTCTACCTATTGCCAATTGGTTTTAGGATGGAACCTCACCGGATTTATGTGCGCTCATATGCACACGACCCCCGCTCTACCGGTAATAGGTTTTTAAAATTCAACAATCCCTAATATTCCTCAATATATTTTTAAGGGCTCTATATGAAACTATTGATTAAAGTCTATGTAAGATGAAATCATAAGTTCAACTCTAGAAACCTTAAAAAGTTGGGATTATTAATGTAGGACATAGCAAACCTTAAAAATAAGCATGTGTATTATTGATGTCATTAGCATATAAATGCGTATCGAAATATATGTAGAACTAATTCGCCGTGTAAGATTATACAAGTTGGGGAATCTTGTGCACAACGTTACGACTTAATTTAGTAGGGCTCTAGATTTGATAGGCTATCTTTAAAATTGATGAACGTAGTAGAATCTAGATCTTCGATTAGTTATAGCAAAAGTCGGTTCATACGCATATTAATGTTTGATGCATCTGCCTAATTAACTACAATTGTGAGTGATAGTTATAGTGCTTGGGATATGATATGATTCGATCCCTTCATAGCACGCATGCCTCAAGATACTTGCAACATATTACATGAATTTAGGCATCGTTTGATGTCGATATGTAAATTAATGGTATGAATTGTAACTATCAAATATGAATATTAAGATATATATATATATATATATATATATATATATATATATATATATATATATATATATATATATATATATATATATATATATATATATATATATATATATATATATAT
>BSUD01000005.1:128679805-128695080 GCA_033239045.1 Fagopyrum esculentum | reverse complement strand
GGAACCTCACCGGATTTATGTGCGCTCATATGCACACGACCCCCGCTCTACCGGTAATAGGTTTTTAAAATTCAACAATCCCTAATATTCCTCAATATATTTTTAAGGGCTCTATATGAAACTATTGATTAAAGTCTATGTAAGATGAAATCATAAGTTCAACTCTAGAAACCTTAAAAAGTTGGGATTATTAATGTAGGACATAGCAAACCTTAAAAATAAGCATGTGTATTATTGATGTCATTAGCATATAAATGCGTATCGAAATATATGTAGAACTAATTCGCCGTGTAAGATTATACAAGTTGGGGAATCTTGTGCACAACGTTACGACTTAATTTAGTAGGGCTCTAGATTTGATAGGCTATCTTTAAAATTGATGAACGTAGTAGAATCTAGATCTTCGATTAGTTATAGCAAAAGTCGGTTCATACGCATATTAATGTTTGATGCATCTGCCTAATTAACTACAATTGTGAGTGATAGTTATAGTGCTTGGGATATGATATGATTCGATCCCTTCATAGCACGCATGCCTCAAGATACTTGCAACATATTACATGAATTTAGGCATCGTTTGATGTCGATATGTAAATTAATGGTATGAATTGTAACTATCAAATATGAATATTAAGATATATATATATATATATATATATATATATATATATATATATATATATATATATATATATATATATATATATATATATATATATATATATATTTTTTGATACAAAGGTAAAAAACTTAGGAGGGTCAATTTTTTGAAACCGATCGTCCTAAAGCATCTTTTCGGATGAGGTTTTGAACATCTTTTGGGATTGCATTCACTTCCATCTCGCCACTGCATCCGTGTGAAGCAATCTTGTCCGCAACCGTATTGATCTCTCTATAAACACGCTGTGCGGTGGAGTTATGGAAATCAGACATAATAATCGTGATATCATTAATCACCATATCGATTTCTCATGGTGGCTTCAAAATTCGATTAATCGAATTGATGAGCGTAAGGCTATCTCCTTCTATCTCGATATACGTAATTCCACACTCCTTAGCCTTTTGAAGGCCAAACCGCAATGCAAGTGCTTCTGCTTTCAAAACTGATTCAACATTACACTTGTCACTTCTTACGGCGGTATGAAGTGCATGGTGATTCCTAATGATAAATTCATAGATGTACTTGTTTGTTGAATTATATGAATATCAAGATATGAAAATTAATCTGATATTCTATTTCTGATATTTAATATCACTTTTATAGAAATATGATAACAAATGCGAGACATAGCAAAAATTAAAATCAAAATCTTTAGAATTTCAATTGAGCCCCAAATATAAAGAATACAAAGTATCAAAGTGTACCTAAACAATCAATTTCAATTTAGCTCCATATTCCAATAGAAAAAGAGCTCTAAAAACAACAATGATACCCATTGCACCTCCGGTCGGCTACACCGGTCGACGACAATATCAGCAGGTTCGGCGGCAGCGGCTGGAGAAGGAAGGAAGAGCCGCTCAGAGAGAAGAAAAAAAAAACATCAAGAGAGAAGGGGGAAAAAATCTCAGTACCTCAAAAAAATATGTCAATATTATAAGGGAATTTTGGGATATCAGGGTATAAAATTGATATCGATACCCCAAAATACTAAAGATTGGGTAAGGATGTTCAAACGGTCCGGGCCGGACCGTAAACTCTCGGATCGGACCGGACCGTTTCACTGCTAGTGTGAAACGGTCCACCACGGTCTGGTCCAATACGGTCCGGTCCAGACCGTTTTATTATTTTATAAAAAAAAAAAATTTGTATAGATTAAATGCGGTTCGGTCCTGTTTTGGACCGGATCGGACCGTAATATCATGGATCGGACCAGACCGTTTTTTACAATTACGGTTAAGGACCGGACTGAACCGTAATTTCCGGTCCGGTCCAAAACCGTGCGGTCCTAAATATGGATGATACACATATCTTTATTAGGGTATGGATACTAAACAAACCATTAAATATATAGTTTATATTTTATTGACTAATGGTTTATAGTTAATGATAATAGTAAGGTTCAAAAATAAGTGTTTGATCAAAATGAAAAACAGGAGAATCATATACAGTAAAATAAACATCTCAGGAATTAAAATATTTGTTTCTTTTTCAAAGATGAATTTGTTATGAATATTAGTTTGACTATAATAAGAAGTGGAGAGTGGTGTGATGCTGAAAGAAGTTATATATAAATCGAGTGCCTCATCGTTCCTTACTCTTCACCTCTCATTTGTGACTCACTTCCACATCTGAACAACCTCTCCATTCACAAAACACCCATATATGGCGGCCTATCAAATGCTAGTTTCACACCCAATGGGCCCTGCCCGTTTCTCCATCCCCAGATTCAGTATGTTCAAGAAGCTCCATCCTCAACCTCCTCCTCGGATCAGCCCCTGGGTCGATGCGATACGATCAAACTCCCTTTCTGATGTCAATCCATCTGCCCTCGACATGTTTGACCAGATAATCGAGGCTTCCAAAGGGAAACAGATCGTCATGTTTCTTGACTACGACGGCACTCTCTCCCCCATTGTCGAGGATCCGGACCGCGCTTTCATGTCTGATGATGTATGTATCCTACGTACCTCTCTTTTACAATATACATCAAGAAATTTCATTGATGTTATATTTTTATGTGTCAGATGAGAGCAGCTGTCAGAGAAGTGGCCAAGCACTTCCCTACTGCTATTGTTACTGGAAGATCTGTAGAAAAGGTGTTTAATTTTGTCAAGTTACCGGAGCTCTATTATGCCGGCAGCCATGGTTTGGACATCAAAGGGCCGATCAAAGTAAGATGATCCCATTCCCATTACAGAAAATCCATACGAAAGAATTGATTTAAATATGTTTTTTTATAGGCTTTTGTCACTTTACCGAGTTCATATTTTGAGCTGAAAATGCATATTGATAAATATCAAAGGGCCCGATCACCTAGATATAATTTTCGATAAAAAAATTGAGTTAAATAGGAATATATTTTACTAAATGAGTTTATATTATGAATACTAATGATAAAAGACCTAGTTCGTCATTTTACCCACTACATATTTTGAGCTGAAAATACATATTGATAAACATATTTTTTTCTTCAGGGAAATCAGTCTCTTTACCAACCAGCGAGCAACTTCTTACCAATGATTGATGAGGTCTACAACATCCTAGTCGAGAAGACTCGAAGCATCCCCGGAGCCTTTGTTGAGAACAACAAGTTCTGTGTTTCCGTACATTTCCGTCGTGTGGACGAGAAGTGGTGGCCGGAGCTGACTCAACGAGTCAAGTACGTGCTAACACAGTACCCGAAACTAGTACAAAATCAAGGAAAAATGGTTCTCGAAATCAGACCGAGCATCAAGTGGGACAAAGGCAAGGCCGTCGAGTTCTTGTTGGAGTCACTTGGTAAGTTGCGATACACTCGAGCAATCAATCCTTCATGAGATAAATATTGAGTACGTACTTGTGAACAAATTTGTAAACCGAAAACTTGTTTGTTTTTATTGATATTTGTCCAATAAAAATATAAATAAATAATCTAATAAAAATAAATAAATAAATAAATAAACTAACAAATAAATGATAAGTCCAATCTATGACTCAATATACTAGGCATACTCTAACATGACGCATGTGTGTGTGCAGGGGTGGCCAAGTCTGAGAATGTATTGCCTATCTACATCGGTGATGATCGAACTGATGAGGATGCGTTTAAGGTTTTACGCGACAGGAAGCGAGGATTCGGGATACTTGTATCAAAGGTTGCCAAAGAAACTAATGCTTCGTACACTTTGCGGGAGCCAACGGAAGTAAAGTATTTTCTCCAGCGACTAGTCGAATGGAAGCGAATGGCTAGCCGTAGACGCGGCCACTGTTTTAGGAACTGATTGAGTCGATACATGAAGTGAATAAAGAGGATGTACAATATTACAGTACACATAAAGCTTAGAGATCTCTCTACAAAGAATGAATGTGCTCAAAGTTGATCACAAACTTGTTTATTATGAGATAAATATCGCTGTGATTCGAGTGTATATGCAAGTGTTGTATATGTTAAATCGAACAAAGGTTGTCCCTTTTGTGGATCGCGTGAATCATTACTTTCGTCCAAAATGTTCCTTTCACATTCAGCATCGTATCATTATTGTTATCAGTAAAAGACATGTGCTTTAACTAATTAAATATATGCTAAATGGATTGTTTTTTAGTTTTAAAAAGACGTATTATCATCTCCCTAACAAGTGCTACAAGTACATGGTAACTGCAAATCAACTAAAATCAATGCCAACGATGGATCCTAGTAGTACAGTTATCTTAATTGAAAAGGGGGAATGTCTGTATTGTATTTTCTCTCATCTGCCATCACTTGCGAGAGAGTGTCCAAATTATATAGACACAAATACACGCCAAGGCCAAGGGGTAGATGCAACGCTGATTTTGTGCTGGAAGCAGAAGCGCTCACTTTTCGGGAGGGCCTACAAAAGTCCAAGGGGATTAGAGCTTTATCCATTGAGATTGAAGGAGATAACTTGATACTTATCAATACAATCAGTCGACTATGAAAACTTCCGTGGGTGTTGTATATGATCATCACTGATATTACTAACATGATCTCGAGATTTCATAACTCCTCAGCACAACATATTTTCAGGAAAATTAATACGGTCGCGGACAAGATTGTCATGCATGGACTCAACATGTCGATGGACGTCAATGCCATTCTGAAAATGTTCAAGATCTCATCGAAAATGATGTTTTAGATCGATCGGTTTCTATAAATTGATCCTCAATCCTTCAACCACACTAAGGTATATTAAGGTTATATTATTGTCTATTTTGCTTTCAACTTTCAGCTTGAAGATGAATGGTTCTGGAATATGTGGGATTCAACTCACGCTACAAATACAAATTCGTCGTATCCAAGAAAGAAACCGGAAGTCCAAGTCCATCCATTATAGCACCTTAAATTTTATGCTGCAAAGTTCAAGAAATGTTGTCTCTGGCATATGAAGAGTGAAGCGTGTGACCAGCGGATCTGTACCTTTCATCGTTAAGACCAATGTGTATCATGTTCGGCACTTCGCTTGTGAAGATATGTCCATATTAGAAGGAAGGGCGATCGAAATGAAGACAAGGATGAACTTACAGATGACAAAGATGGATTCATCGAAAGGGAGGATGATGAGAAAACATCTAAGGATGATAACAATGAAGAGGATATCATTTCAGAATAGAGAAGAACGGAGATTCAACCTTGCAAAAAAAGAATGAAAGATGGAGTTGTGTGTGATAGAATATGTAACTAGCGCATATAGAGGGTTGCCTAATGTAATTATGCAAAGTCTGATTCTTATTAATATGAGCCGTCTATTGACGGAAATTCTAAGGGAAATTATTCATCATCTCACATGGTATCAGACTCTTACGATCCATAATTTTCCCCCCTTCTTCTTTCTTCTTGCCCTAGCCGCCGGCGCCGCCTTCCTACCGCCGTTATGTGCCCTCCCCTTCCTCAAACACTTACTATGTCTATGGAGAAGAAGCAAACATTTCATTCCGTTCTAGGAATTTCCAACATCAAGAACAACATCGCTCTTATTCTCGATCATGACACACCATATGCTTCCTAGGCTACTCTTTTTCGCGTCACCGCCAAGACACATAACGTCTTGGATCATATTGACGCCAAAGTTCCTCGTCCAGTCGACATTGATGATGCACTTTGGAACCAAGTCGATGCAACGGCTCTCCAATGGATCTACATTATAGTTTCTAAAGACATTCTTCTTCAAATCCTTGATCCTGAAGACACCGCTCTTTAAGCATGGGGTCGAATTCAAGGTATATATCTTTCAGAACAATAAGCACACGAGCGCAGTCTATCTGGAACATGAATTTTCCAACTGCAAATTGACGTCTTTTGCTTCCATACCCGCCTACTGTCAACACATGAAGGCGTTATCCGATCAACTCAAAGGTGTCGAGTCTCCAATTACCGACAACCGGTTAGTTCTTCAACTCTTGTCTAGGTTGCGTGTTGAGAACAATGCAACCACAAGTTATATTCAGCAATCACATCCATTGCCGACCTTTCAAAAGGCACGGTTGCAACTCATTCTCCAAGAAACTCGAATGGCTAACCAAACATCGGCCGGAGAGGATGTTACCGCTTTGAACACATCCACCGGTGGAGCGCCGTCAAAGCCGCGCACTGACCAACACGCTCTAGCCGTCACCGCCCAGTCGGACGTCAACTCTTGCCAATGCGGCCATGGCCGGAAGAGCCGCAACCACCAGCCTAGTGTTGTGCCGCCAATGTGGCCACAACCGGCTAGGTTTGCCTTCATACCACCCTATGGGTGGATTCCCATTGTTGTTGGGCCCAGAACAATTCAGGCCCATTGGCCTCCAGCCCAATCTTGAACTCCAACTCAACCGTCCTGTCCTACTAGTCCTCACTCCTGCCCACAACAAGCCCACATGCAAGGAATTTTTGGCTCCTTTCCTGGACAGTCTTCTGGCACAAATCATGCCCATTTTCACAATGTTGAATCTCAGCAGCCTACGAGCAATGATAACGCTTTCTCTTCGATGACGTTAAATCTCGCAGACAATCTCTGGTACATGGACACCGGTGCTACATCTCACATGACTGATTCTCCAGATAATCTCTCGTCCATCTCATATAAGGGTTCTTTAAATTCGATAATTATTGGAAATGGCATGCGGATACCATCTACAGGTCTCGGAGAAGCCAAACTTAGTACACCTAACCACCTGCTTAACCTATCCAATGTTCTTATAGCTCCTCAAATAGTCAAAAAACTTGTATCCGTTCTTCGTTTCACCACAGATAACCATGCTAGTGTTGAATTTGATCCTTTTGGTATTTCTGTGAAGGATTTACAAACGGGAACAACCCATCTCAAATGCAATAGCTCCGGGGATCTTTATCTAGTTACCACCAGTTCTGCGTCGGCCCATGCTCTTTCCGCTCAGTCCTCGAGTCTCTGGCATGCTTGTTTGGGTCATCTTGGCACAACAGACCTAGATAGTCTTAGGAAGTTTTCTTTTCTTAAGTTTAATAAAGAGCGCGTTTCCACGCTTTGTCATGCTTGTCAATTAGAAAAACATCATAGGTTGCCTTTTGAACGTTTTGTTACTACTACGGTTGTACCTTTTGATATTATACACAGTGATCTCTAGATCTGCCCGGTTCCCGATCGGGAAGGTTCCAAATATTAATTATTATTTCTTGAATATTTCTCTCATTTTCTTTGGATTTTTCCCATCAAATTCAAATCTCAAATATATGATCATTTTGTGCAATTTCCTATTTTATCAAAACTCAATTCAATTTGCCTATAAAAAAACTTTCAATGTAATATGGGTCGCGAATTTAACAACCATCAATTTCACTCAGATTTCACTCTCCACGGCATCAATTTTTGGTTCTCTTTTCCTCACACCTCCCCGCAAATGGCAAGGCTGAACGTGTCATCCGCATCATTAATAACATGATGCGATCCCTCCTTTTTCATGCGTCTATACCCATCTCTTTTTGGTCTCATGCCCTAGATATGTCTTGTTACCTTCTTACTATTCTTCCATCCACCACAATCCATAATCGGTCTTCGACTTAAGTGTTGTTTAATTCAACACCATCGTATGATCATCTCTACGTTTTTGGGTGCCTTTGTTACCCAAATCAAAGTGCAACCATTGCTCACAAATTTCACCATCGCCCCACACCATGTGTTTTCCTTGGATATCCTAAACATCATAGAGGATATAAATGTCTAGAATTAGGATCCAATAAAATTATCATTTCAAGGCATGCTACCTTTGATGAGTCCGTGTATCCCTTCTCCAAGCCCTTTCCAATTTTTTCTCCAGCTTCGGTATTGCTGGATTCAGACTCGGAAATTTCCTCATACCACCTGGCCCATAGGAATGCTTTTGATCTCTCTACACCTGTGTTGTCCCCACCCACTTCGGCCTAGTCCAATCCCAACAGCCTAACGTGTCCTCTTTGGCCCAATTCTCCACCCTTCTTCTCCGGGCCAGCACGTGACCACAACCCACCTCCCCCTCTGGCCCACGTATTACTGGCCCAATAGATGTTGCCCACACCACAACCCACCTTTACCTTTACTCGATAATTCACCGATTCCCACATCTGCTACATCGTCCAACTTCAACCAACAACCTCCTCATTTAAACCCGACCCACCGCCCTACTACACGATCCATTAGCGGCATTTTTAAACCCCGTCATATGTTCGATCTCAACACCATCACTACACCCGTCTTATTTCCTATAGCAACATCCCATAAGTCGGCTCTCCAAGATCCAAAAAGGTCTGCAACCATGACCGACGAATATCGAGCCCTTATACAAAATGGAACTTGGGTTCTTGTTCCTCGACCTCCCCGGACTAACATTGTGAGATATATGTGGATTTTCCGTCATAGGTTACGGTCTGATGGTTCCCTTGAACGGTATAAAGCGCGACTTGTTGCTAATGGTTGCTTCCAACAGGTTGGAATAGATTGTGACGAGACTTTTAGTCCGGTTGTCAAGCCCGCAACCATCCGGATAATTCTCAGTCTTGCGGTGTCGCGTTCTTGACCTATTCACCAACTCGAGTTTAAGAATGTTTTTTTCCATGGGCATCTCAACGAGAGAGTACACATGTTTCAACCTCCAGGTTTCGTTGACTCTACTCGTCCTTCTCATGTCTGTCCATTTAAGAAATCATTATATGTCTCAAACAGGCACCCCGGGTGTGGTATCAATGATTTACAAGCTTTTTACTCCGCATTGATTTTATAGGCAGTAAGAGCGAATCTTCTCTCTTCATATATAAACGGGGCATTTATCTTGCTTACCTACTCTTCTACGTTGATGATATTATCCTAACGGCTTCAGCTGATGAGCTCCGCACGACTCTCACTACTTCCCTCAGTAAAGAGTTTGTTATGTTTGATCTATGCTAGTATCTTATTTCTTGGGCATTTCAGTTCAGCGCTCATCTTCAGGTCTATTTTTGTCCCAAGTCAAATATGCTCGGGAAATTGTTGCACGGGCAAAGATGACTGCTTGTAAGCATGCGGTCACACCTGTTGAACCCTCCGTTAAGCTCAGAGCCTCTTCTGGACCACTTGTCAGTGATCCAACATTATATCGGAGCTTAGCAGGGGCACTTCAGTATCTCACATTCACCATACCTGACATCAGTTTCGTGGTCCAACACATTTGCTTATTCATGCATGACCCGCGTGAGCCACACTTCGCTGCTCTCAATCGCATCATCTGCTATATTTATGCCACGTCTTCATTAGGTATCACTATTTCTCCCTCACCGAAATCGGATCTCGTTGCCTATATAGATGCCGATTGGGCCGGATGTCCAGATATAGGACGGTCAACATCAGGCTAATGTGTCTTCTTCAATGACACTTTGATCTCATGGTTTGTTAAAAGGCAATTTGTTGTTTCTTGGTCAAGTGCAGAGGCAGAATACAGAGGAGTTGCAAACGTTGTCTCTAAGTGTTCATGGCTACGCAATCTGTTACTTAAACTTCATTGCCCGCTTGCCAAGGCGTCCATTGTCTACACTGACAAGATATTTGCTACTTATCTTGCCAGCAACCCGGTACAACACCAGCGGACTAAACATATTGAGATTGACATTCATTTCGTTCGAGATAAGGTTGCTCGAGGACACGTTCGAGTTCTTCACGTTCTTTGAGCTTTCCAATACACAAACATTTTTACAAAAGGCCTCCCAAGACAAATGTTTCTAGATTTTAGATCCAGTCTCACTGTAATTATGTAAAGTCAGATTCTTATTAATATGAGCCGTCTGTTGACGGATACCCTAAGGGAATTATTCATCAAGAATTCATGGGAAGACAAAGCCCAAAAAAGGAGGAAGAAGAAGAAGAAGAAGAAGAAGAAGAAGAAGAAGAAGAAGAAGAAGAAGAAGAGAACTAGGCTCCGGGAGATTTAAAAGAGAGTCAAGAACTCATGGGAAGAGCAAGAGAAGAAGCAAAGAGTATACAATGATGTTTTATGTTTCTTTTCCAAGGATGGTTTGATCGAATTTGTATGTCATCCTTATGTTGGCAAGAGAAGAAGAAAAGAGATTCAAGAACTCATGGAAGAGATTCAACCTTATGTTGGTAAGTTCAAGTACCAAATATTGTTCTAATTAAAATTAAACATCTCAATCAAAGAGTCGGTGCATATTTAGCATGATCTAAAAGAAAGACACTATTCATCTTATATTTTTTTTAAACATACGTATTAATTTATAAGTATTAAGAATTAAATAAAGTTGATATGAGGATACATACAACAATTATTCAAAGGACGAATATAAACTATTGACAAAGAACAGTCCTCCATATTCTTCATATATGCGCCTCTCAAAGACAAATATCCTCCATTTGTGATTTCCTCGTTTTTCATCGTCTACAATCCATCCGAAACTCCATCATTTTCGTACCCAATGAAAAACTCAGAAATTGTTGATGAAGCATAAGTTGAAGCTAAGGATATTGATGAAGCTGGCAACGAAGTTGAAGCTAAGGATATTAATGGAAAACTCCATCATTTTCGTACCCAGGAACCAGATCTGTATTTTTTGGGTAGGCTATTTCTACTAGATTTTGGGTATGATTTTAATTCGTTTTGTTAAGTAGTATTGTGTATGTGTTTGATAAATTAAGTATAGTGTTAGAGCATTATTTGTACGCTTGGGCATGTGGATTTGATCTTACAGCATTATTTAAGTGTGGTAAAATGTTACCCAATTTATGGGTATGATTATTTTATTGGATATATGTTTATTATTTTTGTGGTATGTTTCTTATTGTTATGTATCTTTAAAGAGACTTAAGTTGAAGAGACAAAAAATGCATTGAGTATGTATACATTGATATTGATGTTTGTGTACAATATTGATATGTGTAAAATTTGGGTTTGACAAACTCAAATTGGGTATGCTTTTAGTACTAAATGCGACTTAAATTGAAGAGGAAAAAATGGATTGAGTATGTATACATTGGGTATGAATATTTTACAAAACAATATACTACCCAATTTATGGGTATGATGTTTTTTGATATTTTAGTTTTTTGGGTATGTTTGGGTTTTGGGTATGTGTATTTTCGAGTATGTTTTGACAAAATTATTTTGGGTATGACACTGACGTTTCAGGGTAAACGAATTTTTGGGTAGAAGGTGGGAAGTGTGCATGTTGAGAATTGTGCATTTGTGTAGTAGATGGAGATAAATATCAAATGTCAGATATGTCAAATCAGATAGGATGTAAAAGTTAGTGGCAATGATTATTTTTTGGGGCCTAAATTACAAAGATGGAAAAGGTAGGGACCAATTTAGTAACTACTATAGCCAAAAGGGCCCATTTCATCAAAAACGCCAAAAAAACCGTGGTGGGTAATGATGAATGGGTAAGGTACAGATGGGATGTCTGTATAAAAAAAACTATATTCAATTAAAAAATAAGTAGTGGTGTAGTGCAATTGAATGGTACGGTACAAGTTTGGTCATAGTACGGTATATAGATGGGTAGGGGTGCATGAGCATTGTCAATAACTTAATGACATGAATTCAACGATGCAGCATCGGCACCATTATAAAATTAAACATCTCACATTCTTCGTGTTTCATTCAGAACCGAAACTTGTACCGTACCATTCAATTGCACTACGCCACTACTTTTTTTTAATTGAATATAGTTTTTTTTTTATACAGACATCCCATATGTACCTTACCCATTCATCTTTATCCACGATATTGTTTTTAGTATATATTTGTTAGATGGGTATAATCGTTGTATGTATCCTCATATCAACTTTAATTAATTCTTAATACTTATAAATTAATATGTATGTTTAAAAAATATATGATGAATAGTGAGTCTTTCTTTTAGATCATGTTAAATATGCACCGGCTCTTTTAGATCATGCTAAAGATGTTTAATTTTAAAAGCCCAATTCAAAATAAAAATTAGAACTTTTAATTCCGAATTTTAACACTAATTAATTTACATGGTCTAAGGCTTGTAATCACACGACCGTTTTGCATCAACACGTTTTTAGACATAAGATTAAACAACCGTGTATAAATAAGCCACATAAGGTGACGGAAGTAATTACCCCCCTCGCCTAACACAAATTTCTGGTGACTAAGGTTCAACGTTCCGTCGCCATATGTCTTAGGTGACGGACCTTTGTGGTGACGAGATTAGATTGCGTCACCTGTGGTTTTAGGCGACGGCACTAAAAAAAAACCTCCATCACCTGATTGGGTTAAGCTGACGGAACTGAAAATTCGCCGCCTCAATTTATTATGGTGACGGATTCAAATTATTTCGTCGCCCGAGTTACAATTTGGAGTAGTGTCTTGAACCTTATACAACTTCTTCTTTCTTATCCACCAAGGCTCCACTCCAACTCTTCAATCCTTTATTGATATGAATCTCTTCCATGATGGCATGATGTACTCAACCTCATGGAGAGTTGAAGCGTCAGATCTCAACGTCCAATATGATATGCATGGTCTAAGGGTTGAAGCGTCACATAAGGTGTTCAACATGTAAGTTAGAGAATTGGTGGTAAGGTTTTATAACCAATTCTTTGCATCGTCCATATTGGGATAGGATACGGAGAAAACAATTATTGTGCTTGAAATAAAAGTAACAAATAACATGACGAGGACCTGGTCCTCGAGTCTAGTAAGGACGAGGTATGGCATGATGCGAAATACATGCACCCACGTAAAGCTCCTAACATCGACGTAATCCATGCAATATTTTTCCAGACTTTCTAGCACATGGTGGGAAGAGAAGTGGTCCAATATATACAAGAGTGGTGGCGGGAAGAGTTGAGCATAACTGAGATAAACAAAACAGTGATATCTCTTATCACCAAAACCAAAAGTCTAGAAAACGTCAATGAGTCTAGGCCAATTATCTTATGCACGGTATTGTACAAATTTGTTTCCAAACTCCTAGCAAACAAACTTAAGAAGATATCACCGTCTATCATTTCTTCTGAGCAAAGTGTATTTTTCTCCGGTAGGCACATTACCGACAATGTTCTTATTACATTGGAAGTCCTCCTTCATATTAACAATAAACGATGAGGAATGGTTGGAGACGTGGCCCTAAAACTTGATATGAGCAAAGCCTACGACCGGATTAAATGACACTTTCTCAAGACGGTGATGGAGAAATTAGGCTTTGTTGAGTTGTGGATCCAGAATATCATGGAGTGTGTCTCCTCTACGTCCTTCAACTTTAATATTAATGGTGGCCATCGAGGTTTGGTGGTGCCATCCAGGACCCTCTAACAATGTGATCCTATATCCCCTCACCCTTTTATTATGTGCACTAACATGTTCTTGTGTCTCTTGCGAGGTGAGGGTGGTAGACTACATGGTGTTCAGGTACGCAAAAATGCAACCCCTACTTCTCTCCTATTATATGCATATGATAGTTTGTTGTTTGCTCGAGTGAATCTTCAGTAATCCTCTATGATTGTTGATGTTATCGGCCACTATAAGAGGGCATCGGGACAAAAAATAAATTATGCTAAATTTGATGTTTTGCTCAACAACTATGTCTTTGAAATTAACAGCATTCATTTGGCCGGAATTACGCGGTTAGAAAGATTCAAAGACAAGGCATGTACCTAGGATTGTGAGTTCTTGTGGGGTATTCTAAGAAAAATATGTTCAAGGGTATAAGGGATCGAATTGCCATGAATCTCCAAGGTTGGAAAGAAAAATTGATGTCCCAAGTTGGTAGCTATCTAGGGTATTTTGACATAGTTGATGAGCGTTTTAAAAATGATAGAGTGGTTGTGATAGGTGATGGAATCACTATCATTTAGGCTAGTTTTTAGAGTCTTTTTACTATATTAGAGTCGGTTTATGCTACTAACTTCTTAATCCAGAAGAAGAAGTCTAAAAGAAGCTAAAAGAGAAGTTAGAAGCACTTGGGAGTTGAAGACCATTCACGAAGACAAGCTTCTGGTGCCTCACCGCCCCCGCGGAGCAGTGTCACCGCCCCTGCGGGTGACACTGCACTCCGGAATGCAACCTGCGCCTTTGCCAGCGCCCGGAACGAAGACTGTCACCGCATATACGCCTCTTTTGGGCGCCCCTGCGATGACTTACCCTGAAGAAGCGAATCCGGCACCCCTGCGCCTCTGCTTGCGGACCAACCTGTGGAGCTGTGAAACCGAAGAGCCAGTGTCACCGCCCTGCGGTGACATTGGGCCGCCCTACGGCTCGACATCAGAAACGACAGAAAGATGAAGAGTCAGATGTTTGAAGAACATTAAAGATCTGCCCCTGCGGAATTTCCAGGCCGTCCCTGCGGCCATGAAGAACTCCAAGCGTTTTCGCCTAAACCACCCCTGCGGTCCTGAAGCCCACCCCTGCGGTTTAGCGACAGAGACTTTACTCTGGCTGTTTGCACCACCTTTATGGCATTAAAGGTGGTTGTTTAGGCCGGCCATTTACTCTCATTTAGTGCCAATTGTAGTATAAATAGGTTCATGGCTGATTGCTAGAATCATCCACCATTTTCCCACATTATTCTCTCTTTCCCCTTACTTCCTTTATGTAATGAGCTTCTAATTTCCTTGCTGCATTGGGTTGTATTGCTGCTTTGGTTGTAAGTCCTTTTTAATATAAGTATTATTCAGTATATGTTTTGTATTCCTTGTGCTTCACTTATCTAATTGCATGTTTCTTATCACTTAGTTTGATCACATTAGTGTTTAATTGCATGCAAAGAATTAGGATTAATAGATTCCGGGTTCGGGTCTTTAATCTAGTAGAAAACCTTTATGTAAAAGCTGATTGTGATTACTTAAAGGAAAAGGAATATAAATATAAAGAAAAGTCTAATGGTTTTATTCTTCTCTTCATATCTCTTTGTCTTTGTGTAAAAGCTAACTTGTGACTTATTCTTGTAGGTTTACGGGACATTAACTTGTTAAGTTGTGTTGATGCCGGTTGGCTCAACACATATATATGATCAAGACGAGAACATTGCTAAATACGTATAAAAGGAACCAACTAAAGTAGCATTGCATGCTAAGATTCAACCTAGTGTAGTTCATCTCTCATCAATCTATTCACCTCTTTATTTGATTTCTTATTCTTTTGTTTCGTTACATTTCAGTCCAACCCCCCCCCC
>BSUD01000005.1:128659682-128679752 GCA_033239045.1 Fagopyrum esculentum | reverse complement strand
CCCCCCCCCCCCCTTACTTGGTTACATAATCAATAATTGAATTTAATCGAAACTTAACTTAACTCTCTTGGGTTCGACCCTTACTTAATCACTATACTTGCTTTGGTATTGAGTTTGGAAACGACTATAACAAATTATCCTTGTCAGGTTGATTGGAAGAGCTAGGTGAGGCTATGTTTTCTTCCGGCACTTAAAAGCATTCAACTTGGCCCTAATGTGAAACAAGGATGGAATGTTTCTGAATAATGAGTCTTCTTATATGGCCAAGGTCCTCAAATCATGTTACTACCATGGTTCAAACATTTTGGATGTGGATCTTGGGGGCAACCAAGCTATTCATGGAGAAGCCTTTGGAATGCAAAATATTTAGTCTTGGAAGAGATGGGGTGTTGACAAGAATAGTGGGGTGAAGGTTTGTTCTGACAATTGGATCACTGATATTGGCGGGGACAAATTGAGAAGACCACAAGAAAGGGACTATTAAAGCCTTATCCAAGGTTTGTCAAATATTATCACTGGTTCGTACTCATGGAGGAGTGCTTCTTCATGAAAACAATATATGAACTTTATTTCGTGAATTATTTTGATAATCTATAATAACACCAAAAAACAAAGAAAAGCAGTAGGATTACAATACCTTTAGTGTATGTAGAGTCGAGATAGAAGATCTCCGTACTTAATTCTGAAAGCACCCCAGATTACGACGTTTTGAATTGTGTTCCGAATCCTAGGATTAAACTACACTAGATCCAAGTCCCGTAATGGTTTGGAAGTCTGGTGAACCGCTTCTGTGTTGCAATCTCGAGTTTTGCGGAGAAAAAGAGGGGAGAAGACGTTTTGTTTCAATTGTGTGTTAGAATGAGAGGACATGATTCCCTTTGTATAGGCAAGCTCAGAAGACAAAGGAGATCAACGTTTTTTCTCCTTATATATTGTAAGGATTCTACCCCTTTTAGTCGATGTGGGATAGCCATTTTTTCCTTTTTCTCATGTTTTGTGTTAAGTACACAAAACTTCGGGCATCATTATCTCATTCACTTGGAACTCAATTTTAGCAAATAAGTATATCACGATTTAGAGCTCGCGGAGACGAAATCAATGCTTCCGTTTTCCGGTGTTGACGATGGCCAGAGTCCATCGGAAATTTGCTCAGAAAAATCAGGCGTACTTCTTATTCAAATTATTGGTTCCAACAATCCCCCACTTGAACCGCCTGTAGTGAGTAGTTATCGGACTTGCTCGTCCATGAGGTGACGATGATGTCTTGAACCGCCCGGGCTTTTAGGTAAACCGAGACAACAACTATCACACAGTTTCATCCTTCTCATAGAATCAAGTTCTCTATTTGTGTTCATTTT
This sequence comes from Fagopyrum esculentum, assembly GCA_033239045.1. Lineage (NCBI taxonomy): Eukaryota > Viridiplantae > Streptophyta > Magnoliopsida > Caryophyllales > Polygonaceae > Fagopyrum > Fagopyrum esculentum. The sequence goes on along the minus strand of BSUD01000005.1, from coordinate 128,678,394 downwards.
GGCATTGAACAAGTCTGGTTAATCATTAGTAAATTTGGAGAATGTAGCCTCCTCATTCTCCTAGACACTGCCTTATGTCACATTCACAAGGTGATTTAGCCATATCGAGTATCTCAAAATACCCAGATGGAATCATCAAAAGCAAATGCTTAACCTCGAGTCACACATCTCACATTGTGTATCATCCTAGAAATTGGGAAGAGACGCGAGTCTTACCGTGCTCCACTCGATTCAAATTGGTTGGGTTGTCCCTTTGAACCTATATCGTGGGATCTCCAGCCACATAGGTGGGTTATCCTTCAAGCATCCTCTTTCGTCATAGGATTTAATTTCATTCCTCTTGATAATTAAAGCACTTGACCTCTTGACAAGCCTTTAGTAAATGGATCTACAAGGTTGTCCACTAGTTTGATGTAGTCTATTGAGACTACTACAGTTGAGATCAGTTTTCTAATGGATTTATGTCATCGTCTTATGTGACATAATTTTCTATTATACAAGACACTCAATGCATAGGCTATAGGCGATTCGCTATCACAGATTAGACTTATTGCCGGCATTGGGTTCTCCCACATTGGAATGTCTTCTAAAAAATATCGAACAAACTCAACTTCCTTTATTGTTTTTTCCAAAGCAATGAATTGTAACTACATCGTGGGTTTGACCAATAACGTTTGTTTGGACGATATCCATGAAACTACCGCACCAACAAGTGTAAATACATATTCACTCGTGGATATTGAGTTTCTAGAATCATCTATCCAATTAAAATCATTGTATCCTTCTAAAACACCTGGATTTGCCATAGTGCAACCCAAAAATTTTAGTATGACGTATGTAGTTCAATACTTTGGGTATATGCCTTTCTAGTGTTTAAAGCCTAGATTACTTGTGTAGAGACTTATTACATTGAGTGAGTGCACCAAGTCCGGACGTATGCAATTCTTCAAATATATAAGACTATCAATAAGATGTGCATATTCCAGCTGTGACACCGTCTCTACTACGTTTTTTGCTTAAGTGGAGATTAGGATCCACGGGAGTGGTTGCGGTCCCCGTTGAGTAGTTTTTAAATCTCTAAATGACCTTTTCAACGTAATGAGATTGGGACAAGATAAGTCCATCGGAGTATCTAGTGATCTTGATTCCTAGAATAACATCAGATAATGATGAGAATGTCCTCGACATACAAACACAGCAAGACGTATCCATTAGGAGTAGTCTTGAAGTATATGCATTTTCCGCTTTCTTTAATTTTGAAATCATTACGTTGACAAACTTTTCATGCCATTGCTTTGGAGCTTGTTTGAGTCCGTATAGGGAGTTTACAAGTATGTACACTTTGTGCTCTTGTTTAGGAACAACATACCCATCGGGTTATGTCATATATATCTCCTCTTCTAACTCTCCATTTAGAAAGGCAATTTTCACATCCATTAGTTGGATTTCTAGGTTTCGTAATGCCGTTGTTGCTATTAGCATTCTTATAGAAGCTATTCTCGTTAATGGAGAATAGGTGTTGAAGAAATCCAAGCCTTAATTTTGATGGAATCCTTGCATCACAAGGCTAGCCGTGTACTCTCTATTGAGCCATCGGTTTTCAACTTTCTTTTGAAAGTTTATTTGCACTCAAGTGCTTTGGTACCTTGAGGCAATTTTACTAACTCCCATGGAAGATTCTGCATAATGAAGTCTATCTCACTTTTTATCGCTTTCTTATAGGAAAGTGCGTCAGATGTAGACATGACTTCATTATAATTTCTAGGTTCTTTCACAAAAAGAAAAGTCGTTATGAACTCATCACCAAAGAGTTTCTCTTTCCGAACCCTTTTTCTCCTTCGAGATTCTTCCTCTTCAACTTCGTTTTGGACAGAAGTAGATGTGCCCTTGTCTCGTTCTTCACGAGTTTGTTTCGGATACGCTTTATCTTTACAAGGAAAGACATTTTCAAAGAAAGACGCATTCCTTGATTCCATTATCATATTAACATAAATATCCGGTATATTTGATTTATGTACTAGAAACCGACACTATTGAGTGCATATCCAATGAAAATGCAATCAATGATTTTAGGGCCAATGGTGACATTTTTGGGAAATGGTACTACTACTTTAGCAAGACACTCCACACTTTTACGTATTTGTACGAAGGTACGTTACCTTTCCACAACTTATATGATGTTGTGCTAGTTACTTTATGTGGTATTTTTATTGAGGATGTAGTTTATGCTGAGCAACACTTCCCCCCACTTGTTTTGGGGTAACCTAGATTCCTACAAACATTGTATTCATCATTTCTTTCAAAATTTAATTTTTGTGTTCCGCAACTCCGTTCGATTGTGGAGAGTAAGGAGAGGTTGTTTGATGAACAATCTCTTGATCTCTACAGAAGGTGTTGAACAGTAAATCATATTCGCCTCTTCTATCACTTTGGATAATGTTTGTAGTTTTATTGAGCTGGTTATCCACTTTCAACTTGTATTCTTTGAAAATTTTCAAGACCTTAACTATACTTCTTAGCAAATATACATAACAATATTTTGCGCAATCGTCGATAAAGGTCACGAATTACTATTTATCGTCTCTAGTTTGCACAAATTTTAAATCGCACAAATCCATACGAATTAAGCCTAGAGGTTCAGTTTTTCTCTTTACATGTGGAAACGGGGTTTTTGTGAGTTTTACTTAATTTGCATTTTGGAATAAGGTTCAAATTTATTAGTCTTTGTATAGACTTATAATTCACATGCCCTAATATTTCATCCCAAATATCAAAAGACTCAACAACGTAAGCAATAGAAGTTTTATTCATTGAAATTTTGGTTACAATTTTTTGGATGATTCTCAATGCATTCCTCTTGATCAGTCCAGTCTTTGCATAACCTATGCCTACGTAAATTCCTTTCTTAGTGAGAGTCTTCTTGTTAGAACCGATGTTTACATTAAACCCGTTCTTGTATAGCAAGGTTATAGAGATCAAGTTCTTCCGAATGTCGGGGACGTGCATGAAGTTGGTGAGGGTTAACTTTTTCTCAGACATCACCCTCATCACTATCTTTATGTGGCCTTTGACTTTTGAGGTGGACGAGTTCCCCATAAACAAAAGCTCGTCGTCTTGGTTCTTGATATAAGTAGTGAACATATCCTTGCTAGAATAGATGTCGCATGTAGCACTAATGTCTTACCATCACTCTATTAGGTTGCTTCCGATCATGTTGACTTTAGACATCACAACACTCGTATCATATTCTGTTTGGCCGCTTCAATCATGTGGACTTGAGTTTTTCCCTTGTCCTTGTTCTTGCATATATCACACTTGATATGACACTCGTCAACTTTGTGACCCGTCTTGCCACATCTGTGACATTTTCAACTAAACTTCTTTGCTGATGACTTGTATTAGTTGTTGCCTTGGGTTTGGAACTTGCATTTTGTGCCTTAGTTTTATACTCAGCGACGTTGGCTTTTGTAGGTGGATCGTTATCGGCCTTTCGGTTGCTTGACTCAACCCACATCTTGACAATGAAGTCTTCAACGTCATCTCTTTAGTCACATGCATAAGGTAGTTTTTAAAGTAGTTCTAAGATGAAAGAAGCTTTCCATTGAAGGCCGCCACTTGAAATGCCTCACATATTTGCATCCCTTTTGTCAATATCTCACGAGTTAAGAGTTTCATCGCTTCAGCTTGCTCCATGATTGGCCTCGAGTCTACCATTCGATAGTTCATGAACATTTTAACGATGTACTTCTTGGTCCCGCGTCCTCAGACTTGTATTTTTCTCTCTAAGGTAGTCCAAAGCTCCTTAGCAATATTAACTTTCCCGTACACTTGGTACAAAGACTCAGCCAGATTGTTCATAATCCAGCCTTTGCAAAGGTAGTCTCCTTGCACCCAAATCTCAAAGGTGGATTTGGTCCATGTCCCTGTGGAGGAAAATATGAGTTTATCCTCTTTCAGGTACTTGTCCACCTTCATTGTTGTTAGGAAGAACAGCATCGGTTAGTGTGTGCAAAGTCGAGGTAGAAGATCATTGTCCTTAATTATAAAAATGTGTCGGATTACGACAGTTGGAATTGTGTAACGAATCCCAGGATAAAAGAGAAGACGTTTTTGCATTGAGGTAGTTGATGCTTGGTTTGACTTTTGAAGCCATTACAAGTTTGGGTCAACCGCTCTTAACTCTACAAGGCATAGAGAGATTGGGTCCGATTCGGCTCGGCCCAACGCACGCGTGTGGTCGGTTAGCTACACTCACTCCCCATTGAAATTGGGTAGTGACCCAAAGGTCACAGCCTATAAACATTTTCCTCCTTATATGCTATAAGGATTCTACTTCTTTTAGTTGATGTGGGATTGCCACATTTTTGTTCCTTTTCCCAAGCTTTTTGTTTCGTACACATAACTTTTGGCATCATTATCTCATTTAGTCAGAATCTAATTTTAGCAAATAAGTATACCACGATGCATTGCTCGCGGAGACAAAATTAATGCTTCTTTTTTCCGGCATGACGATGATCGGAGCTCACCGGAAATTTGTTCGGAAAACTCCGACACACTACTTGTTTTTGCCGCTCTATGTCCGGATAGGGTATTTAGTAGTGACCCGTTTAAGGATACTCTCTCAATACCAATTTTTCCATACATGTCCTTAGAAGAATTCGAACTCAAATCTCCAGACTAACACTTAAAGAGTCTAGCACCATGACCACTAGATCAACTGAGTATTGGTCAAAGTGGTTTTCCTTCCAAAAAAAATGCAATTTAATATAAATAAAGGGGATTTAAATCTTATATATATATAAAAGATTTGATATGGTAATTTAGCCTAATTAGAGGAATATGGGTTTGGGTATTGGGTAATCTTGTGTGCAATATTAGCACTTACTTTAGTAGGAGGCTAGATCCTCTTTTTGTGACCCAAAACTTTGATGGTGATTAGGATATGATTCGATCCCTTAATGCCAACATTCCTCACGCCCGCACGCACGCATCACAGAATATCATTCCATAGCAGTAATAATTGCAACAAAACCTTACTTTATTATGCTCAAAAAGGTAAAACCATAAAAGAAAAGAAAGAAATATAGCATTCAAACCATTAAATGCAGGTCAATGTTAGATGAACCATATACCCTATGATGCACGGAAACGGACACGGATACGGGAAACGAACACGGCGAGAAACGAGGAAGCGGCAATCCTCAAAAGTATAAGAAACGGGACACGGCGAGTAAAATAATTAATATATTATTTTAAAGATATTGAAATATAGAATTACTATATCATAACGATGTACATATGTATGAAAAAAAAAATCAATGATATATGAGTTGATAAAAATATTAACATGATGATAAAATAATCGAAACAAAAGCTTAGAAACAAACATTTTCAGTCTTACAAAATATAGAAATAAACATATTTAGTTTTATAATCTGAAATAGTCATACTTAGTATCAAAATTGATGAATAAATCATTCATTTGCAAGTCAGAACAAAATGATCAATAAAGAAAAATAATAATAAATATTTGTGAATTATAAAAAGTGAAAGAATTAGAATAACATAGTCAACATTCAACAAATAAAAATTATAAAATAAATTAATAATCAAAGATTCAAAATTAATTTATAAAATCATAAGAAAAATGGAGAGAATAGTCGGCCGGTGGAACAACATTTCAACATTAGAGTCGGTAAAGAAGATCGGTGTCCTACTTCCGACAACCACAATCTCGCAGGTGGTCATATGAAGCCTAGGTTTAGTCGGAAAAAATGGGAAAGAAAAAAAATATTACGGTATATAAGTTTTTATTTCGTTGATCATGTCTTGACCGGATACAATCCGCGTTCTCACCATGTCCTATATGTGTCCTACCTCTTGTCTTGACCGTGTCCGGTCATATTTGACCGTGTCCGGTTGTGTTCCCGTTTCCGACACGACGGGACACGGGACACGCCGCCTTCTAGAAGTGTCGGTGCATCATAGCATATACCACATTAATAAATTATCCATTTTTTATTTAGAACGCAGAATAAACTAGCTCGGTAAAAATAAAATAAATTTTGATTTCGGTTTCGGGCTCTAAACGAAAATTTGATTAAACAAAATATTGGCTTTATATCCCAAATACGGAATTAATTTCAATTTTTTTTGGTGGTAATTCAATTTCAATTCTGCATCCAAGTACATAATTAATTTAAAAAAAAATATAAATTCGTTTAAAATCCGCATAAACTTGTGGTAGCAATATAACATTCTATTCGAAAAGCCTTTGCCTAGAACCGATAGCCATGACTACAAATTTAGTATTTCATCGGACAAAAATTTAGTTATTGAAGAAAATAATTTGATAGTTATAAAATTTCAATCCTGATCAAATAAAGTTATAATTATAGGAAAAAAGAATCAACCGGCCACTTAGTTTACATTTCATTATTTATTACCTTGTTATTAAAGAAAATATATTTCTACCACGTGTTTTTTAAACTATTTTTTCATTTCTTAAGAATTGTTTTTTTTATTTAATTTTTTGATTTTTGAAAAAAAAAAATTTATTTTTTTTTCATTTTTTAAAAATTGTCAATCAATTTTTTTGAATTTTTAATATGTACATTACTTTGTACTAACACTAGTTTAATCCCGCCCCTTGTGCGGGTTTTATTTAAAATAAAAAGTATTTTATTGTTATTTTTATGTATTATGTACCGCATATTTATTTATAGTACATTTAGTTTAGGTTAAATTGACTCAAGAACATAAAATTTTATGTTTTAATATCATTATGAACAATATTTTTCTAATAATACAATATTTATTGAGAGTGATTTGCTTCCTATAATATTGTTAATTTAATAATAAAAGACTTTTTGGCTTAATTTTTATTATAAAAAAATTATCACACAAAATAGAGTCGTTTAAACTAACGTGAGTTGATTTCTATAAAATTGTTAATTTAATAATAAAAGATTTTTTGGCTTAAAAATAAAGATTTATTGGTTTTAATTGTGGGAGCTCCATTTCAAAAATACTGCATCCACAATGCGTCACGTCATCAACTTGTGCTATGTTTTAGTATGTATATAATAGATGTGTATTATTTTGTACCAATGTATACAGTATTTTATACTAATATGTGCATTATTTATAGCAATATGTGTAATAATATAAATCAATTTTTTTAAAAATAAAAAATAATTGAAAATAAATTTAAAAAATCAAAAAATTTAAAACGAATATATTCTTTAAATTAAATAACTTTAAATAAAATAAAATTTCAAGAACTTTAAATAAAATTGAAAAAAATAGAAACACTAATAGAATGATGGTAAATAAGGGATATAAAAAAGAGTGGCTAATATATTTTTTCCCCTTATAATATATGTTTTTACGGTAATAGATCCCTATAAGTTATAGAAAGAATTTTGTTAAATAAGCCATTTTCTATTTTCATTAAGTTTGTGTACCCTCTCAATTTTTATCACTTTCATTAAATTCAATTTGGAAGGTAAGAGGGTTTGATTAGGCATTTACTAAACATATTTATACATGTGGCTAGTTACTAGAGAGAAATCTCAAAAAGCTTATTTAGTTAAGGGCAAATTTGGTTAGTAGGCTATTTAGAGAAATAGTGATAGTAAGTAGGCTTTTTTGTTTTTCAATTAAGTAAATATACCCCTCTTTTTTTTTTACCTTCAAACCTTCTTCATCCTCTTGTTTTCTTCTTTCTTCCAAATGCTTTTTAAAAACTGAATTTTTTATTTATTTTCTTTTATTAATTTTTTTTGTCTTTTTTATTTTCTTTATTTTTTATTTATTTTTTAGAATGAAGAATTTTTTCACACACCGGAATTATCACATACCGGAATTTCCACATACCGGAATTTCACATACCGGAATTTTCACATACCGGACCGGAATTTTACATACCGGAATTATCACATACCGGAATTATCACATACCGGATTTTCACATACCGGAACTTTCACATACCATAATTTTCACATACCGGAATTTCACATACCGGATTTTCATATACCGGAATTATCACATACCGGATTTTCACATACCGGAATTTCACATACCAGAATTTCACATACCGGACATTTACATAGCGAAATTTACATACCGGAATGAATTTTTAATTGTCTAATATTTAATTTTGCAAATTTTAGGGGGCTCGTTGTAATTTTGCAATTTTTTTTATTGTAATTTGCGTATATGATGACGGTTTACAAAAATGGATCCATCACCGTCTCTTTTGATTTCCAAAAGACTTGTTCTTTTTCCCAGTTGACAATGACAAATTGACAAGACGTGGAGGAGTTGAGCATTATTTGAGTGGAGAATTATATGTTAAAATTGTCTCAAAATAAAAGTATTATGTAAACAAAAATAAATAGCGGACAGAAAGCACAAGGATCAAGTGCTGATTGCGCCGCTAGTTTTAATTCAGAAATTTATGGAATGAAATTTCTGGTATGAACTTTTCGTATGAAATTTCTGGTATGAAAAATTCTGGTAAGAAAAAATTCTAGTATGAAAAAAATTCTGGTATGAAAAAAATTCTGGTATGAAATTTCTGGTATGAACTTTTCGTATGATAATTTCTGGTATGAAATTTCTGGTATGAAAATTCTGGTATGAGAATTTCTGGTATGAGAAATTCAGTACAGAAAATAAAAAATAGATAAAAAAAAGGCAAGAAAAATAATAAAAGAAAACAAATTCAGTAATTAAAAATTAAAAATTATACTTATATAACAAATAACAAACATCATTTATTCTTTCTTTCTAATAGAAGGGTTAATAATTTTTACCTACTATTAAATGAAAGTGGTAAAAAGTTTGGGGTACATTTTCTTAAACAAAAACTAAAAAAAGTCTAGTATGTCAAATTCTCCCTTTAGTTAATTTGACCTATATTATATCTTATATTTAATATTTATATAATCATATAAGTTTTTTAATCATCTCACTCAATGATATAGGTTTACCCTAAAATGAAAAGACAAAATAATTATTTCTAGGTGAGTTGGATAAGTAATAAGCTCATTTGTTTATAAGGTGATGAAGTACTGGACTCTTTTTTATTTATTCAAAAAGATTAATTTAAAGAATTATTTGGTCATTTCGATTTACGCAACTCAAACCCAATCGAGTTACACAAGCTCAAACTCAATCGACTTACACAAGCCCTAAACCCAAAATCGGGGCTGTTTGTGAACTTTCAAAAGGTTGGGTCATTCTTGTAAAAGTAATTGTAGGCCATTTTCTGTAATTATCCAATTCGGGGCACTTTTACAAATTTCAAAAGTTGGACCATTAACGTAATTACAAAAAACAAGAATCCTTTTGTAATTTCACCAAAAAACCCCTTTTGTAATTTCACCAAAAGTTGGAGTTCTTGGAGAGTTCTCAGTCGTGGCAATGTTCTTCTCCGATGACCATCAGCTAGTGGTGAGAGGAGTAGGTGGAAGGCGACAATGGGCTCTTCGTTTACAACGGCGGCATTGGGCACCACTCTCGACGAGGATATCTCTTTGTTGACAACGGCATGGGGCTCTTCGTTGATGGCGACGGCGGGCACCACTGGTGGAACTGTCCGACTCAGGTGGCGGCTTTGGCAAGGGAAGGGATGACTACGGCTTCGATTCATGCACCTCGGATAGTGAATATGATGGAGGCAACACTGGTGGATCTAGGGTTCTTCGGTCCTCCCTGATGGCTCGTGGTTCAACGATCTGGATTGAGCGAGGTTGAAGATCGATTTAGGTTAGAGGCCAATGGGACCAAAACGATTCAATAGAGTCTTAATTAAGTGTTTTAAAATTAAAAATTAATCTAAAATTTATAGGGATCTAGTTTGTACGTGACATAAAAAAGCCCCACGAGAAGGATTCATAGTTCCACAAGAATCATACCAATGATTAAGAAAGATAAATTTTAATATATTTGTAAAAAAAATAACATTTCCTTATGTTTAGACTTTAAAGTATATTTCTTAGTTTATGGGTCCAAAGCATTTTTTTTTTGTTCAAGAGCCTTCTAGGTTTAGGTAGTAGGACGGACACTTGGTATACCTGCTAGTAAATAAAATAACCGTTAGTTAATATAAAAGTATATATTCATTAATTTAAATAAAATGTTGTTTATGGTATCTATATATCAATTATTGTCTACAATCATACCATCTAAAAGCCACTATAGTCTATAATCAAACCAATTGCATGCATGTGCTTTAACGAATATATCATAACTTGTCAATTTTATAATTGTTGCTCAGGATGTGGTGACAACTTTATAACATGTATATATACTTGTATAGTGTTAAAATTGTATCAATCATCGTTGATAAATAGCGAAAATCTTGTGCTAACAAGCCAAGTACTTTCGGCAAGTGAGGGAGCGTAATGTGACGCACCCCACTGCTGTAGAACAGCCAAAACAACGTCGTTTTATTATAAAAAAAATAGAAAAAAATTAGGAGCCGACGCCTATTTTGACGTCGACTCCCGGGGCTCCAAAGCCCCTCTCTCCGCCATATCATCAATTTTGATGACATGGAAGGGGCTTAGCCCCCCGACTCTCCATTGTGGAGGGTCTAATGATATATATTTTTTGACCAATTATAAAATATTGTAAGATTTACGGTGACAATTTTATACATTTAAAAAGTATGGTTGTAGTGTTGTAATTTTAGAAGGTGCGGTGTCAAATTTTTTTCCTGATACACTTTTAGTTTAAAATTTTAGCAAAATTCATTCAAGTTTTTTGTTCTATTAGTCAAATTCTTTATATTAATGGTTCATACATGTTATGAGAAAAGATTGTTACAATTACTTTGTTAATTCAAATGTTAGTTCAATTCGTGCAAAATTTATATACTGACACCTAATATTTTTTTATCATTAGTTCATGTATTTTTTTTGTTGTAACACCCCGAATTCTCAGAACTCGGAGTATTACTGGTTAGGACCTCACAATGGGTCCCGACCTCAGTTTGACAACAACATTACTAGGATCTTGCAACAAGACACAAATAAAGAAACCGAAATTCATAAAAGCCATGTTTTTAGAGCAATGAATGCAACACTGTCTAGCAGCCTACAGTACTTAAACAACAGAAAAGACAACTGTCTTAACCAAAAGAAAGGAAAGACAAAACAACCCCAACCCCGCTCTAAGGAGTACGGAGACCCGGCTGACCACTACTTCCGGATCACTCAGCTGCTGATCTAACCTGCTATAAATCTAAAACAACAACAAGAAGAACCGTTAGCTAGTTATCTAAATATTAGCAGAATAATAGCAGCACAAACACACTCAGATAACATAAACACTCAGCATGCTTTCAAACAAGTCCGTTTTATTATCTTGCTTTAATTTACTCGTTCACTCTAGTGATACTTATTTTGTGACACGAGGGATTCCCAAACCTCGCCCCCGCCCCCGTGTAACCATCAGGAATGGATCCGATGCACCTCACCTTGTACCTGCATGGTCTGGGTATAGAGAACCTCCCAGTCTCCTGTCAGAGCTGGGCAGTGATGTCACGGCCCGTTATACATACACTTGGGCCTTAAACGTAAAATAACAGTCGTCCTAGCAGGTTATTATTATTAAATCACACAATAGCACACACCACTACTATCACTCAACTAACACTCAGAAACTGGCTAAGTAAGTCGCAAGGACTTACCTGAGTCAAAATACACTCTAACACGTCTCAAATAGTCCGTACTCGTGGTAACTCAAACGCCTGTCAAATAAGACATGTGTATCAAAATCACATCCAGATGCCCAACCTCATGCTAAGGAATTACGGAACAAGTTCTTACGGTAAAAGACCATTTTACCCTCAGCCGAAGGCTTCTCAAATTTATTCTTAAACTTTCTTATTCCTTTTAAAACTTGTTTCCATACTTTGTGTCTCTCGGTTAGCTACTTATAGGTCACTAGTTCAAACTTGAATCCCCTCGAAAAAGAATAACACTCTTTCTCCTTCCCGGTTACCATCTGTTACATGTATTATCCGTATTATATACTTTAACCTTTCTCCTCAACTTGCTTATTAATCGTGTAATTATTCGGTACTCATATATATATATCTACATATTTTATTTCCCATCTTGTACGGATATAGGTACACTTACGTCATGAGTATATATATATATATTCTTATGTTTCTTTATATATATAAATCTTGAAATCCCAACTTATTTATATATTTATTTATATCTCTTTTACACAATTTCATAAATCCCAACTCGTACTTACATATATATATATATATATACTCGCATTTTTATATATTCTATATTTATGCTTATAAATATACTCTTATATAAAGATTATATATCCATTAAATTCCAAGTTTCTATAAACATGAATAGACTTTACAACACTTATGTGTACACTTTTATTTCATATTATATATATACGTATATGTATATACTCGGCATACACAACTCTCATATAAGCTCACACCTGCTCTTACTAACCTACCATATTGCATACCCGTACCACCTCGAATTTATGGTTTATATATGTATTCAATTTAAATTTATATATGTTTTTCCAACTCAAATATGTATACGTATACACTCTCTACTATATACGTATTCTAACTCACATACATACATGTACTAAAACTTGATTTTATACATTTTTCATTCACAGTTACATTCGCAGGACAGGAGGAAGACGGACCGGAGGAGGCTCTTACCGGGCTGCAGTCCGGCGTCCTCACTGGTGGTCGGAAACGACGGTGCGGAGATGCTGTAGGCCGAAGAGAGGCCACTGCAGACCTGGTGCTGGCGGCGACTGGTCCTAGCGGCAGGAGCGCACTGGCGGCTTCAATCCTATGCAACTGCAGTAGGTTCAGGCGGTCGATTCATGTGCTCGGAGAGGAGGGAAGAGGACGTTACTTACCAGCGGAAATGAACGACGCAGGTCCGGCGCAAGGCGGAGGGTCGTCGTGACGCGGTTGCGGCTGCTTGGTAGTGCCGGCTTCGATCGGCGCTGCTGCAGTCCTCCTCCGATGTCGACCCGCTGCTGTGCGAAAACAACGCACCGGCTGTTTACATGGCGGCGAGGCAGAGAGGAAGGGATGTGAGGTGAACGGGAGGTGGATAGCGGCTCACCGGGTGGTGTCCTGGTGGTCGACAGGGTGGCGCGGTGGCTCCGGCGTTGCATTTGCTGCTGTCGTCTTTCGTACAGAGAGGGAGAGGGATAACAGCCATTAATTTAGCGTAGATATTAGGTTAAGTGTTTAGCCAATTGATTAGGGTTTAGGTTGGATTAGGAGATGGGTTGTGGGCTGAAAAAAAAATGGGCCTAGTGTTGGTCCAGAACCGGATTGATCTCCCATTAGAATAAGGGATACGAAAACTCGTTAATCGTCCCGGATCGAACGAAAATTTGCGGAATATTTACGGAATTATTTTCCGTCTAATATAAGTTATTATTTTATTTTAAAGGTACGTAATTTATTCCCGGTTATTTCATCATTTTATATGAATTACGGTCACATAAAATGATAGAACTTAAACTCGTTTCATTTTATTTATTTATTTATGATTGACGTATCGGAATTCGGTTAAATTTAGATTTAACGGAGTTTAAAAAAATTTCGGTTATTACATCAGTGCCCCCTTAAAAGAAGTTTCGTCCCGAAACTTAGAATCCTTTCTTTTATCACACGTTTCCTTTGGTATCTTTTCTCTTCTAAATTTTCGTTTTCTACCATGCAACTACTCACACATCATAATCACACGTATATCACATAACACGTAAACACCCAATCCAATATAAAACATGAATGGTCAAACAACACAACATCCGAGTACTAACTCGTCGATATAGGGGTAACCTCTAACCCCGCAAAGAACTCGGAATAGTTACGTCTAATACTCTCCTCAGTCTCCCCAAGTGGCCTCATCAGCTCCTCTCCTAGACCACTGGGTCCGCAACATAGGTATCTCCTTGGACCGTAGGCGTCTAGTACTGCGCTCCAAGACAGCTAGTGGGTACTCTACAAATGTATGGTCAGGCTCACTGTCAGATCCTCATGACTAATGACGTGTCTCGGATCCGGAATGTACTCTCTCAACTGAGATACATGGAAGACCGGATGGACATCCTCTAGTCTTGGCGGTAATGCTACTCTGTAGGCCACCTCTCCAACTCTCTCTAAGATCTTAAAAGGTCTGACATATTGGGGACTCAGCTTCCCCTTAATACCGAAACGTCTGACTCTTTCCGTAGGTGACACTCTCAACCACACATGAGCACTCACTCTAAACTCTAAAGGTCGACGCCTTTGTCGGTGTAGGACTTCTGACGACTCTGAGCTGCTAACATCCGCTCTCGGACTAGGGCAATCCGAGCGATGTCATCCTGTATCAGCTCTGGAGCTACTCCATCAGCTCTGCTGGGCTCATCCCAACATAATGGTGTACGACACCTCCGCCCATACAAAGCCTCATAGGGAGTCATCCCAATAGACGCGTGCCAACTGTTATTATATGAAAACTCTACCGGTGGGAGATGATCTACCCATACCTGTCCCCAATCTAGGACACACGCCTGCAGCATGTCCTCTAAGGTCCGAATGGTCTTCTCAGACTGTCCGTCTGTCTGTGGGTGATAGGCAGTGATAAAGTGGAGACTCATCCCCAAAGCAGTATGTATCTGTTGCCAAAATCTCGAGGTAAAACGTCCATCTCTATCAGAGACGATAGTCCTCGGTACTACATGAAGTCTCACAAGGTGTTTGGTGAACTCCTCAGTTAAACGACTCACCAGCCACGCTTCCTTAATCGGAATGAAACGTGCGGTCTTCGTCAGGCGGTCTACCACTACCCAAATAGCGTCAAATCTTCTGTTGAGTCTCCAACCTGTGACAAAATCTATCGATATATCCTCCCACTTCCACTGTGGTACTGGAAGTGGGTGGAACTCCTCTCCGGACTTACAATGTTCAATCTTGACCTGCTGGCAGGTCGTGTGTTGAGCTACATACCGAGTCACATCGGGCTTCAAACCACCCCACCAGAAAGATTGTCTTACTTCCTTGTACCTCTTACTCGCTCCAGGATGTACTGAGTATGGGGTAGCATGAGCTTCACCTAGTATCCTCTGTCTCAACTCACTGTCCGACGGCACCCAATCGCGATCCTAACGTCTCATCACTCCATCAGCACCAATAGTGAACTGTGGGGTCTCATCTCCAGACATCCTGTCTCGGATCCTGATCAAAGTCGGTCAAGTCTCCTGCTTTTGTCGGATTTCATCCAACAAATCAGGAAGTAACTCCAGAGTAGCCAATTGATTGTTTGTATCGGCAAATTGAATCTCTATTTCCAACCAAACCAAGTCTCTCTACAACTGTGACTGTACTGTCAACCGGGCTATCGCCCTCTCTCTAGGCGTCTTCCAGATCAAAGCATCAGCTACTACATTCACCTTTCCGGGGTGGTAGAAAATCTCAAGGTCGACGTTCTTGATCCACTCTAACCACCGCCTCTGGCGGTTATTCAACTCTCGCTGAGTGAATATATACTTCAGACTCTCATGGTCTGTGAAAATCTGACATGCCGCCCATAGAGATAGTGACGTTCGATCTTAAGAGCATGGACTACTGCAGCTCACTCTAGGTCGGATGTGGGTAGTTCTCCTCATACATCTTCGACTGTCGAGACGCATAGGCTATGGCCTTACTCCTCTGCATAAAAATACACCTAATCCCAGCTTGGATATATCACCGTATACCACAAAGTCATTTGTACCCTTTGTATACAAATATCAGATGTATCTGTTTTTCTCAAAAGTCCAATTCTTCGCATCGCCTTTATTATGTCTTCCTTATACTCATGTCGCTTTACCTTCTTTGATATTTACACCCCATAAGATAGTTAAATCCCTTTGAGTTTTCTCGTGCACACTTTACAACTGCGTTGGTTGGTCTTATTATTTTCATCAATTCTTAGGTCATCAGTCCAGCTGAATTTTCCATGGAGTACCTCCATTTCTCCTTAAATAACAGTCTTTAGTCCCTTCGGTAACCATCTTATTAGTGTGATATCGGATCACTATAACAACCTTTAGTCTTTCAATTTTACTCTTTCTCATGTCTGTTTTAGTCGACCTGTAGATTCTATCTGCAATCACCTCACAACTTGATCATACATTTCACCAAGGTTGTAAATCATACTCTTTATGTTCGTGCCGCCTCGGAAGTTCCAATTATTCTGTGTCGCATCTTTAATCACAAGGGTTTTCCCTGTCAATCTAGACAGTCTGACCCCACTTTTCCTCGAAGAAGCACCATCAGTCCTACTTGTGTGGAATGCTACGACATAGGACATGTTTCCAATCATCTACTTCCTCTTAGTCTTATAGTTCTTCTTACAGGGATCCCTTCATTCTAACTCCGATATGTATCTTCCGTAGTCAGTAGTAAGTAACTACCCCCAAAAATTCCCTTTTTTCACCATTACCATCATCAAGGGTCATTGCCGACCGTCAAGAGCTGCTCTTAAATTTCTTTATTAGAGTTATCAGAATGAACTCATCTAACGTTATCATTCAGGCTACTAGTACTTGTATTGATTTAACTTCACCATTTTCGTCGTGGATCTCCGAAAGAAATTCACTCGATGTCGATAGAATTTCTTTTATAACCCTGTGATTATTCTTCTTATCGGTTAACTAACCATCACTAGTTAACCCGCACATGTAACTTTTAAGTTGTCCAAGTAGGATGTAGTTGACCTTCTACAACATCATAGACTTACTTTTCTTCCATCTCTTTTGAGGCTTGATATACTTGGTGGAATATATCCCCTCTAGTTTTTCTGTTTATTCTTCTTTAGCTCTTCCTACAATCTACACTTTTGTAAGATTGTTATACTCTTACGAGTCCAGATGTGTCATTCTTCTTCCATCAACAGACTTTTCAATCCTTCTAGGGTAGCTTGTAGGTACATCTCCGTGATTCTTTTACTTGAGTTATCGTCTATTTGCGGTTCTCTATTATGAACTTGTAGTATTGTTAGCTTAAATTCCTTTTGAATGAGAAGTTATTGGGGTCCCTCGGGTTCACCAATACTCTTCTCACACACTCTTCTTCCTTGGTTGTTGCTCGTAATGCTGCCTTTACAGAAGCTGGTTATTGTTGTATCACGGTCTATGTCACAATTCTCCTCTGTTCTATGAGATCACTTCACTTCCACGTTGGTGAAATCCACCTTTCCCTTTCTAGCAATGCGTACGCTTCCAAGTTGCAGCTCGTTAATTCTTTCTATTTGGATGGATAATGTATCTCGTGTTGACTTCCATACTTTTGACTGTCTCGGTTATCAATCTGGATTGCGGTGGCAATTAGCTTGTTGAGAGTGATCATATTTCGCATTGCTTTTGGCATCAAATCTGACCTCCTAGTCTGTCAATGAGCTTAAATTTTGTGTCCCTTTTCTTGATCGCTACTATATCTCTCTTTTGACTTTCATGTCTATGGCAAATTTTTATTTTTTTTGACGTCATCCTCTTTGTCTGTGAAGTCACTTTACACAACTTGAAATAGCCTCTCCGTCGTCTTTCTCAATTCCCTAGTTGGCGATCATCTCTTGTTTCTCCGAACCTACTCTCTTGTATATCCTTCATTTGATCCCGTTGAGTTGATTCGGAATTCTCTCCTTGTCATCGTAATTGGTGTTGTCTTTGAGTCTTCACTTTTCCGTCTCGACGTTCCTCAACAAGCTCGAAGGAGTTGTCCGACGTTCGTCTACCTTAATGCACATAAGATGTACATACTAATCCTCACGTTGACACTCTTCAAAACTACTTAGATGTGTCCAAGGGGTGAGAAACTCATTATGTTATCTCCGTTAAGGACATAACATAACTACAATTTCTACTAATCTTCGGCATATACCTATCTATATAACATATCTTTATAAACAAACTAAAAGTCCAACTACAGTAAAACCTAAAGTCCATACTAAGCAAACTGAGATCCGCGGTAGTAGTGGTGGTCAGCCGTACTTTTCTATTCCCAACCAGACTATGCATGCATTTGAAAACCAAAAGTCCTTTTTAAAACTCAGATCCCTTTTCGGGTTCTGCTCAAGTACTTATTCGGTCTTTCAGAAGATTTCAAGTGTCATTGTTGCCAACCTAGAGCTCTGATACCATGTTGTAACACCCCGAATTCTCAGAACTCGGAGTATTACTGGTTAGGACCTCACAATGGGTCCCGACCTCAGTTTGACAACAACATTACTAGGATCTTGCAACAAGACACAAATAAAGAAACCGAAATTCATAAAAGCCATGTTTTTAGAGCAATGAATGCAACACTGTCTAGCAGCCTACAGTACTTAAACAACAGAAAAGACAACTGTCTTAACCAAAAGAAAGGAAAGACAAAACAACCCCAACCCCGCTCTAAGGAGTACGGAGACCCGGCTGACCACTACTTCCGGATCACTCAGCTGCTGATCTAACCTGCTATAAATCTAAAACAACAACAAGAAGAACCGTTAGCTAGTTATCTAAATATTAGCAGAATAATAGCAGCACAAACACACTCAGATAACATAAACACTCAGCATGCTTTCAAACAAGTCCGTTTTATTATCTTGCTTTAATTTACTCGTTCACTCTAGTGATACTTATTTTGTGACACGAGGGATTCCCAAACCTCGCC
>BSUD01000005.1:128626576-128650836 GCA_033239045.1 Fagopyrum esculentum | reverse complement strand
AGCACAGTGGAGCTGTAGCTACAGTGATGCCAAAGATGCTCACCATCCTCCGGAGCGTTGTTGCAAAGCTTGCAGGTGTCGTCAGTGGTCATGTTCCAGGTAAGGAGCTTTGTGAGAGTAGGGAGACGGTTAAGTCCCGCAAGCCAGGCAATGAAAGCGGTTTTAGGGATATTGGAAGAGAGCCAAATGGCTTTGAGTGGAGAGTGAGGATCAACAGGGGGATAGGGTTTGAAAATGCCGTAAGTCTTCCTCTTTGAGAAGGAGCCATCCACGTTGGTGATCATCTCCTCGCGCGGTCGACCCATTGGATGAGAAGGTATCTCGTCTCTGAGGGATAAAAGAGATTTCCAGAAGGAGCTATGAGAGGTCCTTGCCGAGCAGCTCCAAATAGACTCACCATGATTAAACAGGTGTTTGTTAACCCATTTCGCCCAAATGTTCGGGTTATCCCGATCCAGTCCGAGTAAGAGTTTAGAGAGGGCTACTTTGTTCCTGACAGCAAGGTCAGGGAAGCCCAACCCACCATTCAATTTAGGTGCGCAGATAGTGTCCCAAGCAACGAGAGCGCGATTACTAGAGGTAGTTCCGGACCAGAAGTAAGAGCGAATGAGTTTGTTAATGGTGTTGATCACACTTACCGGAATAAAGAACATCGAGCTCCAATATTGACTAGTAGCAAAGAGGATGGATCTTATGATCTGAGCACGTCCGGCGTAGGACAGGCATTTTGCGCTCCAGGAGTGGATTCGCCGGGTAATTTTGTTAATCAGAGGCAGGTAGTCGAGAATCCTCAAGCGCTGCCCACCAATAGGAACACCAAGGTAAAGAAAGGGAAGGTTGCCAATACTCATTCCGGTGATACGAACCGCCTCTTCAGTTTCAAATGCATTCATACCACCCGTAAAAATTTGCGATTTCGAAGGGTTGATAATAAGTCCAGAGAAGGCACCGAACTCATCCAGGGTGTCTTTGAGGATAGTGATGGATTTGGGGTCTCCACGACAAAGGAGAAGGAGGTCATCCGCGAAAGCAAGGTGCGTGATGGTGGGTTGGGAGCATCTCGGGTGGTGGTTGAAGTCCGGGTTTGAGGTCTTCTCAGAAATCATCCTGGAAAGAAATTCCATGGCAATTACAAAGAGAGGTGGGGATAGAGGACAACCCTGCCTCAGCCCACGAGTACCAGTGAAATGTCCAATCAGGACCCCATTGTAGTTTACTGAATAGGAGGGAGTGGTGATGCATTCACGAATCAATTGGATGAAAGGGAAAGAGAAACCCATTTGTTGGAGACAATGGAGGATGAAGTTGTGGTTCACAGTATCGAAAGCTTTGGATATGTCAACCTTCATCGCAGCCCTAGGGGAAATATGTTTCCTGCTGTATTTTTGGAGAAGTTCTTGACAGAGTAGAACATTATGTTTGATGGATCGTTTGGCAACAAAGGCGCTTTGGTTGGTACTGATGAGTCTAGGAAGGACACGGTTGATCCGTCTAGCAAGGATCTTGGATATGGTCTTGTAAACCGTGTTACAGCAGGAAATAGGTCTGTAGTCCGAAGGAGCAATGGGACCATCACACTTAGCAATAAGGGCGATAGATGTGTGATTCACTTGTTTGAGCATCCTTTTGTTGATGAAGAAATCACTAACAGCCTCAGTGAAATCATGTTGTATGATGCTCCACGCCTGCTTGAAGAAGAAGGAGGTGAAACCATCCGGCCCGGGGGCTTTGTTATCCCCAATGCTGAAAAGAGCATTCTTGATCTCATCAGGTAAGACAGGCGAATTGAGGGCATTGATGTCGTCAAGGCTAAGGGTGGGAAGGATGACAGAAGGGAAGGGTAGATTAGGACATGGGCTGCAGTGGTTAAGAGCTTTGCTGAAGTGGTTAACCAGAGTGGTTCCAATGGAATCATAATCATAGAGCATGTCCCCGTTGGAGGATTGTATGGTATTAATGAGATTTGCACATCTGCGGGACTTAATACTTTTGAAGAAATAAGTAGAGCATTGATCACCATGTCTGATCCAATTCTCCTTGGAGAGCTGGCTAAGGGCAGAATGAAGGCAGGCATGACCGTTTTTAAGTGCAATGGTAAGCCGATCCTCAGTCTCAAGGAGAGTAATGTTGAGGGGATCATTCTGAATCCGAGTCTGTGTAATGTCAAGCAGGTTTTGGTTTTCTGCGATACAGGCATGGAGGTCCTCCAATCGAACACTGGGGAATTTTTTGAGTAATGGTTTCAGAATCTTTAGTTTCCTGGTGAGTCTGAACATAGGGTTGCCAGCAATATCGGAGTCCCAGGCGAGCTTGACCGTATCAGCAAAGGCATCATGTTGAGTCCATATGTTGTTAAATCTGAATGGAAAGGCTCTTTGTGGCGTTATACAGTCAGTGAAAAGGAGCGCAGGGGAGTGATCAGAGACCCCAGCATTGCCAAAGGAGGCCATAGATCCAGGAAAGGCAGAGGACCACACACTGTTGGATATGATTCGATCCAGTTTGCTCCAAATTCTTGTAGTCATCTGCTTGTTGCTCCAAGTGTATTTACAGCCAGAGAATGGAAGATCCGATAGATCGTTTTGTTCAAAACAGGTCGCAATCTCGCAAGACGGTTGAGAGAGGTTGTGCTGATTATTCGTAAGTTTTTCGTCTGGGGATAAGGTGACATTGAAATCCCCCAAAAGGGCCCAAGGGCGATTGGAGTTGAGCATTTGCAATGTGCTGATCGAGTCCCAGAGGCTTGCTCTATCATCCGGAGCATTATGGGCGTAAATGAAGGAGATATCAGCAAAGGTGGTCTGAGTAGGGTTATGAAGAGGGCTTGTAATGTGGCAGTGTATGAGTTGATCGGTGATCATGGTGGAAGTGAGATGTAACTTGGCGGGGTTCCACCAAATCCAAATGCGGCAGTTGTGAGCGTAGGAGGAGTTAGAAATCTGATTCCAGGAGGGGAAGAGATGATTGGATATTCTTTTTTCATTATCTGGTCGTAGTCTAGTTTCAAGGATTGCAAAAAGATCGAGTGATTGCTTCTTAGCAAGGTTTTGGATGGCTTTTTGTTTGGTAGGGTCATTGAGGCCCCGGATGTTCCATGCACACATCCGTACAACCATTTAAACAATTGTTTTGGTTCCATTGATAGCACTTGCGATCAATGCGGGGGTCTGGTTTGAAGGGGAGGATGGGGTAGGAGTAGGAGAGATTTGTGGGTGATCTTGACAGGCTAATTGATTCGGGTTAGGGTAGTGGGTAGCAGGGGGATTTGAATTGTGTGGGAGAGTTTCAGTTGAAATGATTGGGTCTATGGAGGCGCTAGGGTTAGAAGTGGATGCTGCAGCATGGGAAGAGACGGTTTTATTGGGGAGGGAATTTGAACTGTTTATTATTAGGGTTTCCAAGTGAGGGGGGGGAGGTTTCGCTGGTGGGCCCAAGGTGCCCAGTGCTGGCTTCTGAGAGGTGGATATTTTTTGGGAGGGGTCCGGTGTGGGGAGAATGGGGGTGGTGTCTCGGCTAGGTTTTGGAAGAGTTTTCCTGGCAAACTTCGAGCCCACAAGTAGCGGTTGCACGCCAGTGGTGAGGCTTGAAGTAGGGGCTTTGCAGCAATGTCCGAATGTTAAGCAGGAATCGCAGCGGGTGGGAAGCCATTCGTACGTTACTTTTTGCACATAGGAGATACCATCAGGCCCTCGAAGGGTGATCTCCCGCAGAAGGGGCCGAGAAGCATGAATATCCACCAGTATCCTTGCAAAGCCCAGGCGGTCTTGGTTTACGGAGCAGGCATCGGTGAGAATAGGGGTCCCCAGAGCTGAACCAATCTTAGCGAGCATTGTCTTGGACCAGAATCGGAAATTAAGGTTGTGCAGTGTAATCCAAGTCGGAACTGAACTGAGACTCGAGTAGTCCAGCGGAGTGTCAGCGGTCCATTTTTTCAGCAGAATGGTGGTGGAGCCGTTTGCGATCCAAGGACTGCCCAGCATGATTTCATTCATGTCATCTTCATTGGTGAAGTGAAATACGAAGATTCCAGCTTCATTCCTGATCATTTTTGGCATGGGGATGTTGTTCCATTTCTCGGATATGAACTTGTGCATTCTTTGGTACGAAATGGGGGATCCAAGAGGGAAGCCAATAAGGGACAAGTTCCATTTCTGCATAGTCCCTTCGATGTCTTCATGGGAGAAAGGGATGATACCATCGTCAATCCCAGGGTAGAATGGAAGTGGAACATGGTTCCATGCTAGGCTTCTTGAGGCAATATCTTTGTAAGTAGTTGATGGGTTTGTTGTGGGGCCATGTTTGTTAATCTGCGCGTGGGCAGTGGGGATGTGGGTGGGAAGCGAGGGGTCGGAATTGATAGCTGAAGGCCTTGCATGGGAAACATTTGCCTCGGAATCAGAACCAGCAGTAGTGGTGGGAGGCTGAAGGGCAAGTTTGGCATTGTTAGGAGGGGGAGTTTGAGGGTCACGAGTCTCAGGGGGAGTTTGAGGGTCACGAGTCTCAGGGGGAGTTTGAGGGTCACGAGTCTCAGGGGGTTGATCAGCGGTGGTTGAGCCCAGGCCCATAGGTGTAGAAGCAGCCCCTTCCACCCTGGGAGATGGTGGCAGGGGAGGGAAAAGCAGTTCGGACATTATAGTTGGGGGTTCCGGAGGCATGGGGTAGAGCCTGCGGTTGTTCGAACGGATGAGCTCGTCGGGAATGGGTTCGGGGGTCTTTTCAGTGGAGGGGGGTTTGTGTGATGTATTGCTGGGATAAGGGGTGGATGATTGTCGGGGGAGATCCGAAAGCTTGATGTTAGTACGACGGGTCCTCTTGGAGCCAGCCATGGGGGGGCGGCCGTGGAGTGGGTGGGGCGCAGCCTGGAGGCCGCGCTAGGGTGGTGGGGATCTTTCCGCTAGGGCGGCCAGGAGAGAGAACAGAGAGTTTTTTGTGGGGAGTTACAGTCCTGTACGTTCCACATTATTCTTCATCCCCACCAACTATGAGTAACTCAAAAGTGTTAATGCCTTTTTGACATAGATTAATGGTTTTCCTTGCTAATAATTAATACGATTTCATCTAGTAATATCGCTACTATATTTAAATCTAATATATTTAGGGCCCGTTTGGAAGCGCTAGGAATCATTCCCGGTAACGGAATGATTCCGAATCAATCAAAAAATACGTTTGGTTAGAGCTCTTTTAACACATGAAAGTAATCTCATAATTTCCATTTCCATTCCTAACCCTTATCCGATTCCATTCCGTTTCCATTTCACCGCTCCAACCAAACGGGCACTTATAATCTATTATATAAATACTCAATATTAGTTTATCGATGTAATATATTATAAATTTTCGTTTCAAATCTAATATTAACACGGCAATTATAGGAAAAATTAGTGAATTGTGTATTATTTTACTAAAGCACTATCTTATAAGTATAAAAATTGCGTAGAAAATATATGTGCCTCGAATGAAAACACAGTAAGTCCTTGCGTATATCAACAACTAGAGGTGTCAAACGGGCCGATTGAATTAACCCGAAAACCCTAAATTCTTTCACCCGAAATGACTAGCGAACAAATTGTTTTATTTTTAAACTTTTGGGCTGCGTAGCATATACATTTTATTGAAAAAATATATACCGATAAATTGTGTATTAATGACCAAAAATTTTGATTGACACAAAAAAAAAAAAAAAAAAAAAAAAAAAAAAAAAAAAAAAATGTATGTTTTAGACCAACACCATAAAACCGGTTTGACCGAAATAAAAATAACCCAAGCTTGAAAATGACCGAACTCGATTATGTTCCAATAATATGACCGAAGATAATTCAAAACCCAAATTAAACCGACTGAAATCACCCAATTATAGAAACGAACAAATACCAACTTAGATCACACAAACCCGAGTAAACCCGATTGGTGACTATATCTTTTGATACACCTAATCCGAAACCACCCGACCTGCCCTGGTGACGGCTCTATTAAGAGTACTCATAACATAAACTCATTTAGGAAATATACTCCTATTTAACATAATTTATTGATCGAGGGAAATTATATATGATAAAATTATAACGGTACTATAATTTTTTCTTAAATAAAATGTTAAAAGTTTTTTAACATAAAATAATTATTATAACCATTTCATTCATTTGCTTTTCTTTTTAAAATTATTGTTTCTATTCTATTTTCATATCACCCCAAACAAACACTAAAAAGTATAAGGGCCTGTTTGGTTCCAGCTCCGGAAACGGAAACGAAATGGAAACGAATTTAGTCCATATGTATATCCTTATTCATAAAATTTTGTAAAATCATTGCTTCGTGGATTAATGCAAAATGCACTTGCTTCCCCACATTTTGTTACCCTATGGGGTATCAAAAGTAATCAAACTCTACTTCATTACCTTCACACCACAAGGAATGATTCCACAAACCTTCATGAACAATGGTATACATATAACTAGATTCGTTTTCATTCCGTTCCGATTTCGGAGTTAAAACCAAACGGGCCCTAAGTGATAACAAAACGTGGGGACAAACTATCATTCTTTTTTTGGGTAAAAAAATGTCTACCGGATGAGTATGTGCCCGAAGTTTACCACCGACTGTATTTATCTTCATATAATTCAAAAAGTTAATGAAATTGGAAGAAGAATATTTCTTTCTTTAAAAAGAAAGAAGAATGGAATCAATTTGTACATTGATTTGTTATTACAATAACAAGTTATATATAAATTGAGTGTCTCATAGCTCCTTACTCTCCACCTGTGATTTGTGACTCACTTCCACATCTCAACATCCCTTTCTCCATCTTCTCTTCTAAGCTCATCACACAACACACACAGTACAAATGGACTATCAAAATATGATAGTTTCAGAGTCAATCGGCCCTACCCATTTCTTCATACCCAGATTTAACCTATCACATAGAAATCCTTTCATGTTCAAGAAGCTTCATCCCCAAGTGGCTCCTCTGATCAACCCATGGGTTGATGCGGTAAGACCATTCTCTTCTGCCCATGTCAACACGAATTCTTTTTCTGATCAGTATCGAGGTCTTCCATCCGCGCTTGACATGTTTGAGCACATAACAATGGCTTCCAAGGGGAAACAAATCGTGATGTTTCTCGACTACGATGGAACTCTCTCCCCCATTGTCGAGGATCCTGATCAAGCCTTCATGTCTGATGACGTATGTTCTCTTTTACATTATTATGATCCTCATTCATCTGATATATATATATTGACAGTAGGGTATATATATAATTATAAACCAGATGAGAGCAGCTGTTAGAGACGTGGCCAAACATTTCCCTACTGCTATTGTTACCGGAAGATCTATCGACAAGGTGTTTAGTTTTGTCAAGTTATCGGAGCTCTATTACGCCGGTAGCCATGGTTTGGACATAAAGGGACCTACCAAAAGATACAAAGTATGATCATCCTCATTGCAGATGATTATTTATAACTAATTAGCTGTTACCCTATTTTGCTAAGTAATTATTGTGTGCTGTAGGGAAATGAATCTGTTCTTTACCAACCAGGCAGCAACTTCTTACCAATGATTGAGCAGGTTTACAAGGCTCTGGTGGAGAAGACTCGAAGCATCCCAGGAGCCTTTGTCGAGAACAACAAGTTCTGCGTTTCTGTACATTTTCGTCGTGTGGACGGAAAGAGGTGGCCGGAGCTGGCTGAAGTAGTGAAAGGTGTGCTCACACAATACCCAAATCTTGTACAAACTCAAGGCAAAATGGTTTCGGAAATCAGACCGAGCATCAAGTGGGACAAAGGCAAGGCCGTCGAGTTCTTGTTGGAGTCCCTAGGTAATTAAGTCTGAACACACTCTAGTGTATTAAATGAATTTTTTTTTGTGGGAAGGAGAGTCAGAGGTATCCGGCGCATCTGAATGCGTTTTTATTGAATAAAAAAGAAAAAAAAGCTAAGTAGTCATCACGGGGATAGCCCAACCCCATATATCACCTAGTAAAAGATCAACTACACTATCTAGCAGATCACACAATACATCCAATTCCAAATAAAGGTTTATAGCAAAACTAACAATAAAATCAGCTACTCTATTTGCTTTGTGGTAGACATGTCGATATTGAATATTCCAGTTTCTTTTCAAAAAATTTTGGTATATATATACCAGACCGACATGGGATGATGAGCAGGGACGATGTTTCTATTAAGGAGTTTGATAATCATTTGGCAATCAGTTTCTTTGTGAAATGAATATTGAGTAGAACTATGTGTGTCCAGGGCTAGGTGATTCTGAGAATGTGTTCCCGATTTACATCGGTGATGATCGGACGGACGAGGATGCATTCAAGGTGTTACACAACAGGAAGCGGGGCTTTGGGATACTCGTATCCAAGCTCGCCAAGGAAACTAACGCTTCATACACTTTGCGGGAGCCGTCAGAGGTGAAGTGCTTTCTTCAACGACTAGTCGAATGGAAGCGAATGTCTCGTAGACGTGGATACTGTTTCAGGTCATGAGTATGAGATAGCGTTGGTATATGTGTATATGATAATCAGATCTTGTAAATCTCTAAGCATGTACTGTTGCAGTCCAAGGCTGTAAAAACTGTACGTGCATGAAACGTGGAGGTTTGATGATATATATCATAGGTATGTTGCCTTTAAAAGAAAAGCATAAATAAAAGAGAAGACCTTCACCATCCAATGCAGAATCTTGTGGATGGTTAATTCATGCAGGATTTTATGCTGATTTATCGCATGCCGTGAATCACTACCGTCATCTAAATTGTTGCTTTCATATCCCCTCATGCAAATAGAAGTATTCACGTGAAGCTGTACGTACAATTGCATCTTCTAGCATGCATGGGAGCCAAGACATTTTGTGGTTTTGGTACACATTTTATGGGTGTTTTACAAACATTTGTTAGAATATTATCTCAACAACTGTGGTAAATTAATTTTGGTGAAAAAGCTGAGCAAGTTTGCTTAGATAGTGTGGATAGCTTCGCTAGTGACCAACTTTTGAGCTCACTTCAGATGACCAACGTCTTGGCCTTGGGCCTATTCAAGCATTTTAAAAATAACTTCCACCAATTTCTCTTAACCACTTTGAACTTCCTTTTTGTATAGTTTTTTTTAACGCCCAATTTCTCCGAACTCAATAAGTTTCAGGTTAGGACCTTACTCATAGCACTTATATGTAAATAGTATATAGTAGAGGGCTGCCTTTGTAATTATTATAAATACGTTGGTTGTTTATATGACCGCTCAGTCAATGGAAACCCTAAGGGGAATTTATCATGTTCTCACATGGTATCAGAGGTTCTCGTTACTCAAACCCTCTTCCGCTATTTCTAAACCTACGGCCGTTTTTCTTCCTGCCGTCCCTCCCCTTCTTCAAACGTTCTTCGATGACTACCGAACGGAAACCTTCGTTGCATTCCGCTCTCGGAATCTCCAACATCAAGAACAATATTACCCTCGTCCTTGACCATGACACTCCGTATGCATCTTGAGTTACTCTATTTCGCATTACTGCGAAAGCCCACAATGTCCTCGACCACATTGATGAAAAAGTTCCCAAACCTACGGATACTGATGATTCCTTATGGCTTCAAGTCTACGCAGTGATTCTTCAATGAATTTACAGTACGGTCTCCCGGGATATTCTATTGCAAATCCTCGACTCTGATGATACTGCACTTCAGGCATGGAATCGAGTCAAAGATATCTTCCAAGATAACAAAAATACTCGGGCTGTCTATCTTGAACATGAGTTCTCGAATTGTAAGTTATCTAGATTCTCCTCCATTAACGCTTACTGTTTGCAACTTAAGTCTCTAGCAGATCAACTCAAAGCCGTCGGATCACCCGTTCCTGACACTCGACTTGTGCTTCAACTTATTTCGGGATTGCCTGTTGAATATAATGCGGCGGCCAGTTTTATTCAACAAACTGATCCGCTTCCGTCTTTCACAAAGGCCCGTTCTCAGTTGCAACTCGAAGAAACTCGAATGGCTTCCTAAACTAAAGCCGGTTCGACTAGCAATGCCCTAACTGCAGATTCTCGTCCTCCACCTCCGGGCTCGACGGCGCCGCCCTCTGTTGACTCCTCTCCGGCAGCCTCTGACCGGAACCAGCAGTGCCGCAGTCGGGGTCGTCGAGGCAAGCAACGCAGCAACAACAGCGGCACCCCCACTCAACAGCGTTACGTGTGGAACCCTGCGCGTGGATAGCTGCCTCTAGCCTAGTCCAATCAGGCCCAACTTCCAGCCGGCCCACCAGTCTTCAACTGGAACCAATCAGGCCCACTACCGCAGTACAGGCCGCCTGACCCATTTCCTCAGCAACAACAGAACGGGCTTCTTGGGTCGGGTCCTGGCAGTCCATTCCCTTAGGCCCATCTGGCTCATTCATATCAGGCCAAAACAAAAGGAAAGATTGAATATAACGACCCAAACCCCGATCATACGGAGTACGGGAAGCCGGCTGACCACTACCTTCCAGATCACTCGGCATCGGCTCTAACCTGTAGCAAATCTAAACAACATACAAAACAACCATTAGCTAACTATCCAAACATTAGTAGAATCACAATAGCACAACTACACACATAATTGAATTTAAACACTCAACATGCTTGCACAAAAGTCCGGTTATTATCTTGTATAAAAGTGATTCACTTATAATTCAACGAGATCACGATTGGTTAAGCGTGCTTTGGATTCAACTTATGGTGTAGAACGAGAGTCTCCCGACTCCCGCCCTTGTCCCCGTATACCAACCCGAATTGATCGGATGTATCTCACCGTGTACAGATATGACCTACTCGCAGAGAACCTTCCAGACTCATGGCAGAGTTGGGCAGTGATGCTACCGCCCGTTATACATACACTTGAGCCAAAACTAAATAATATATGTCATCCTATTCAAGATATAGTTATTAGACATAGAAACACACATCACTATCATAATTCACACCAACGTTTAGAAACTAACTAAGTAAGCCCAAAGGGCTTACCTGAATCGAGTCACAAATCTCGTTAACGCTATCACTTGATTCCGCAAGAGTCAGGTCTCAACGCCTGGTTATGAAAGAAAAAGATTGGATCAAAAGACATTGAAATATCTTAGAAGTCTCCAACTTCTAAGTTAACAAGTGTCATTTAAGAGAAGGAACTAACTAACCTTATATATGTAAAATGACCATTTTACCCCTTTGAAAACCCTAAAAGTTGTAGAATACCTTTAATACCTTCTTTGGAACCCAAAACAATAGCCCAACACTAAAAGGGAAGATTTTTACTAAGTTAAATGATTTCCAACTTCTTAACTTCCATGAAAACTTACTAAGGTCATACTTTAACCTAAATTAAAACACTCTTACTAAAATCCAAAAATTCCAAAGAAAATGTATAGACCCTATATGCTATACACTCTCCTCACCAGGAAAATAAAACTCCAAAGATAAACCACCACTAATCTTGCACAAAATTTCAAAGATGACTTTAAGATACAAAACTTCCCATACTTGGCCAAAATTTCCACTTTTACAAAACAACCTATTTTTTCTACTTTGGACGTCATAACATCAAATCCGACCATTGAATTAAACCCAAATTTTAATACACCAAACTCTGCATAACCATCTATAACATATCAAAGATTGAACGGTGAAATATCTAAAACCTAGGCTCAAAGTTGACTGCACACAACAGATTTTGGAATTATAACATGGAGTGCAAATGGTCTATGGTTCGAATCTCACCCCTAACGTCTCAGATTGCAAGGTTACCCACACATCGCAGGATCGAACTCCTAAGCAGCGTCACACTGTCCAATTTCAACTTCAAGTAAGCAGAAGATCCACCCTTCGAGCCCTACAGAAGTTCACCACACATATATATTTCTCTTCTTGTATTCATGACAAGCGAAGGACCAAGGCTGGCTTACCGACTGTTTGCAGGTGGCTAGGACGAAGCTAAGGCGGAGGATGAACATCAGTCTTCTACGGGTCCGACAACACCTCAACCCACTGTTGGTGAGGGTAACCAGCGAGGCGGAGCCCTTCAATGGATCACCTCTGCGTACCAGGGGGAAGCGAGAGGTTCCCGCCTGTTGCACGTCGATGGCTCAATCCACACACCAGCAAGAGGTTCCCGCCTGTTGCACGTCAATGGCTCAGTTCACACACACTAGATCTAGCGAAGGAAGGAGGAAAAAATGGGACTCACCTTGTTGCAGGAGGTGTCCCTTTAACAGCTGCTATACGTGCGTAAGAAGTGCCGCTGAATGGGAAGAGAGATCTTCAAGGTGTTGCTGAACTTTATCCTTGTTGGGCCCCGCTGGCTTGCCCCATGGGTTGTTGGGTATAAGGCTGACGGGCCTAGTCTGCCCATTCCTCATGGATCAGAAGATGGGCTGACGTGAGTTGAAGAATAAGGAAGAGAAAAGATAATGGCTTTGTCTAGCGGGCCCGATGACCTTGTCTAATGGATAATCTGCTCTCTCTCAGTGTGGCAAGAAAGGCTATAGGTTCGAAAGAGTATTTATGTGAGGAAAATTCTCACATGAAATAATAAAATTTCAATAAATAATAATACTAAGCATCGTGTAAAAAGATCAAGTTGGTCGAAATCCGCTTCGACTCGAAAATAACAGAAATAATTTTTCGTTATTACATCAGTTCTCCCTTTAAATAAGTTTGGTCCCGAAACTTAGAATAAGGAACGTCACTTAGGCAACCTTCTATAAATAGAACCGGAGTATCTAACTCTTCTTATAAAAAAAAAAAAAAAAATCTCCGTTCTACCTTTTTAAACATGCACGTATCCCCAAAGATCATAAACATGAAACACATGAAATAACAATTACTCAAACTAAAACATATATGTAATCATATAGGTTACACAAATCAAAGTCCGAGTACTAACTCGTCGGTGTTGAGGTTGCGGCTAACTCCGCAAATAATTCAGGGTAATTTCTCCTAATGATATCCTCCATCTCACATGTAGCCTCGTTGGCTCCTCATCTAGACCAATAGATCATCGGAATCGATGTACGACCTATCTAAAATAATGCTCATATAAAGTTATTTGTAATTGGTTTTACCAATCAGGTATGTACAATGACGATACAACTCCTATGGACTTCAAAATAGAGTATATGCCTAGGGATGTCGATGGGTCGGATATGGGTCGGGGAGTACCATATTCATCTCCATCCCCGTTTAGTATAATGCCCCCGTCCCCATCCCCATACCCGTTCGGGTATTGAAAATTGTCCCCATCCCCGTCCCCGCCGGATATTCGTCCCCCTCGGGAAATCCCCATCCCGTTTAATTTTTTCAATTTAAATTTTTAGAAGTTTTCCCTGCAAAATTCCCCATCTATGTCGGATATTCGTCCCCATCGGGGAATTCCCACTACAAAAAATAATTAGATTTGCGACGACGGAGGTTTGCGACGGGGTGGGTTTCCCGACGCCAATGAGCAGTTTTTGCGACGGCGTTTAATGTGGTCGTTTTTTTTGCGACGGCGGTTTATTCCCGTCGCGAATAGTACATCAATTTGCGACAACATTTAGAGACCGACGCTAAAATAATTGCTTTCATGTCGGTTATTGATCTCCCGTCGCAACAACCTCAGCTCAAATATGAGCGCCAAAATAAAAAATAATGAGTTCTTAAAAAAAGAAAAAAAATAATTTATTTACCTTTTTCTTTTGGATACCGTAAAATCATATTAGCCCTAAGTTCGTAAACATTGCCTTCCTCTTCCACGATTCTTCAGTCCCTTCCACAGTTCCACCATTGCTGCACCTCGACCCTCGACCCTCATTGCTGCACCTCGACCCTCGACCGAAGGTATCTTCTTCACCTCTTCCTTGGTTTGTTGGTGATTTTTGATTTTATGATTCCAATCCTTCTTCTCTTTTTGGAATTCACTAGTTTCAGATTAGCCCTAAAATCATATTAGCCCTAATTTCTTGCTTCTTATGTCATGGTGTTTCAAATTTTGTGCTAGTTATTTTTTTTGTCCTTTCCCTGGATGTACCATCTTTCTTCTCGTTTTTCTCCATCTTCTAATTTTGGTTCAACTTTGACCTATAGTGAAGGTTGTGTTGGTGATTTGATGTGGACGAGAATTCATTCCTAAGATCTAACCGTGCATCAAACTGATTTCAAAATAATACCGCATTCCAAACAAATAAAACTGTACAAAATAGGAAGTGGCTAGGAGACCAACAAACTAGATTTGTAATGCTCTGTTCATGTGTGGCTTCTTTTCAAATTGTGCAAATTGTAAGTGGCTAGGAGACCAACAAATCTTGGATTCCAAAGGACATAATAGAGGAGGTACTTATTTCATGTGTTTACAGTCAAATGAGTTGCAGCATCAATTCCTTGAGTTTCTTGTACGCATTTGATATTTTACATGGGCCATTGATTTCCTTCAGGTTTTAAGCACTGCTGAGAAGTTAGAGAAATGGTTGGATGAGAGGGAGTCTTAACCGAATAAGTAA
Source organism: Fagopyrum esculentum (assembly GCA_033239045.1). Lineage (NCBI taxonomy): Eukaryota > Viridiplantae > Streptophyta > Magnoliopsida > Caryophyllales > Polygonaceae > Fagopyrum > Fagopyrum esculentum. The sequence continues at coordinate 128,636,338 of BSUD01000005.1, read as the reverse complement.
GTAATCATTCTTTCAATTTGGGAAGATTTTTCTTTCGTTTCTTGTGCTAAGATGGCTTATTGTTTTGGTTTAGGTAGTGCATTTATAGAGCAAGAGTGGGCTTTATTATAATTGTGAGAGTGACAATCATGCAAATACATATAACTGTTGTTTAGGTAGTGCATTTCTTGTGCTAAGATGGTTGAACCGTCATGCAAATACATATAACTGTTCGCCTATTCAGAACTCAAACATGGTGGTTAATTCTGTTGCACCTAGATACTATTGATGCCTTGTATTTCTTTGTTTACTGATGGGTTCTGATTATGTGTTTTCCTCCAACTTTTTTCACAGTTCTTCTAGACAATCACTGCAGTTGTTCTCTTCTCCAGTTCTGAATTTTGCACTCATTACAGGTTGGTTTAACAATTTTTGGTATTTCTAGTCTTAATAAGAAGCTTTATTTAAAACCAACAAACTTATGTGTAGGATTTTTATTTTGACAGTCTTGCCTTCGGTTGGAATCGGTGCTCTTTCTGCCAGAGAAGCTGAAGGTAGAACTAATATAACTGCTGGTGAGAAGGTACATTCTATTTTTTTTAATCAGTTTTAATTATCTTTTTAAGAGGTTATAATTAGTGTTAAAGTTGAAATTTGCATGCTGAATCTGTATGTTGAATCTGTATGCTGAATTTGTCGAAAATACCCTAGTGAGGACCATAACTTATGATTTCTTATACTTTTGTGGTTGTGTTTAAAATGATTGCTAGAATGAAGTGTAGAATTAGCATGTTAATCAAAGTAAATCCCTACCGTAAATGGAGCAGCACCACATTTCCACTTGTTGGAAGAGTTTTTCAGGTTTGTTACAGTTGCCATGTATCCGTTCAGACCAGTAGCAAGAGCATGGTAGCATATGTATCCAAGTACCTAAAGAAAAAAGGCCAAAAATAGAGGTTGTAGAAATAGTAGAAGGTACATAATTGTTAATTTCCAGCATACTGTACGCTTAGGAAACAATTTCCTCTTCTTTCAGTTTTTCTATTCCTTGGGATGGTTGATGAATGATAGGTATACTGAGACTGATTAATTGGTAGTATTAACTGCCTGCTAATTTGGACCATCTTTGTTGCCAAAATTTTCTGTACTTTTGCGCTTGAGCTTGGTATATTTTGTGGTGAACCCTAGAATGCATCACAGGGGAAAATTTGGTGAGTTTTGGTCCAGCGTTATAATAGTTCAATCATTCGACTTGGCCTTCTTGATTACTAGCTTCTTCCAGTCGGAGTTCTGATTCAGTTCATCGTCCTACCTTTCTTTAATTGAAATTGTTTCCTAAAATAGTGTTTAAGGCCCATTGAAGTCGCTCTATCAGCTAAATCAAATCCTTATTATGGATTTAAATGATGACCTGACATGAATTATCATTGTGGCATGTATCTATAATCTATAATACTACTAAAACAGAACCCACTTAGTCCACATGTCAACGTCTAAGGCATGCCACCTATGACTTTTTTCAATATATTTACAGATATGCCACAAGATATTTACAGATTTGCCAATTTTCTTTTACAAAATAATTTCTATAAGCATTAATAAACAGTCATCAATGCCACGTCACATCCAAAACATGCCATGTAAGAATATTTTTTTTTATCAAGTTACAAATTTACCACAATATTACAAAACAAATCTTATAAATAGAAAAATATAAGATATTGATAGCAAACTAGAGTTTATAATTATTTTCCGTAAGCAAATCTTAGAAATAAACAATTGACGGGTTTAACAAATCTTGGAAGTTAGGCAATAATATTTACGGATTAGTCATTTTATTTTTAAATTTTTTTAAAGTTAGAATTAATAGACAATCAACATGCCACGTCACCTTCATTAAATATATTACCAGACCACATCATCTTTACGCAAAGATTAATTAAAAAAAATTTATATTAAAAAAATCAAAACATATCTACAATATATTACGTTTTTAGAGCTTTCAAAATATAATATAGGCCCAATTTTAATTTTTGAATTTTATTAAATAATTTTTGAAATTTTAAATTCAAATTTTATATTTCATATTTTGTTTTCTTATTTGTGATTATTTTCAATATCTTCAAAACTAATATCAAATTTGATCCTTATTAATATATATTTATATTGATCTACATATTTCTCTTAAGTTCACAACCTATAGTTAATAAAAATATATATAATTACATTGATCTATCTATCAAATTTTATATTTCATATTTTTTTATTTTTCAATTAAAATATAACAATTATTTCAACCGATGAAATTAATTAGTTTGATATTAACAAAAGTAGATATACTGAAAAATTCAAATCATTTTTAAAGAATCATTTACGATTGAATATAATTTATATAACCTTCTTTAAAACCATTCACATAATTAAAATCAAATCTCTACGACCTCTTCCAAATAATTTACATCTTTTTAGTAACAAATAATATAAATCTTATTTTATTCATATCGATTTTAATAACAAATTTGTTTATGTATTTAAAAAATACTTTTTTTTCACACTATTCTCTTTCATCTTTTTTTATCAAGTTATTTATCATATGTGATGTTATAAGTTTATACTTTTTTTTTCCAGGTAGTGTGATTAATTTGTCACGAAAATTAATGGATTATACTCCTAATTTAATTTTTTTTCTTCAAATTTCGGAACTTATAACATTTTAAAAATTCTAGATAGTGCCCTTATATTTTTTTACTTTGAATTATGCCAAAAAGTTTTCAGTTTTTGGATGTTAACCTTGAGCTTTATAATTTTCGGAAATATGCTCTTCTAAGATTTATAAATTAATATCCGTTAACATTTCAAGGGGACGAAAATACAAATTATTTATTCAATAAAATTATTTATTCAAAAAAATTATTTACAACTTTAAAACTACTATTAACAATAACTATATAATAATAATTATATTTTTAATATTATTTATATTGATCATTTCAGAAAAATTAAACAAACCCGTGCAGGGCACGGGAAATGTACTAGTTCAATACTAATTCTCAATGCAACATATACTACAATATATGAAGTGGTGATGCTGTTATGTATATATGCTCATCCCTGTAGGTAGTAGGTACGCAACGTGCACCCCAACACCTTGATAGTCAAAGCATTCCTAACAATTGTTAACAATTACTTTTGCAATTTACTCTAAGGAAGGGATTATTTTGTTACACTGTTGTACCCCTTCATCAAATTCAGCGCATTTTAATTATTTTTAATCACCAATATCTAATCTCATGAAAATGAACAGACCTTAGAAACCTACAAATAAAACCAATACCAGTAGAAAAAGAACTATTCAAGACTGCAAAATCAAGACATGTTGGAATTCAATGTCTAATATCATGAAAAATAACAGACCCTAAACCTACAAATAAAACCAATAATAGTAGAAAGAACAATTCATAATTGTTCTCAATCATCACTACCACAAACACCATTAACATGCCCACCATAATAGGTTAGCACTTACTTCACTCAGCATTAGCATGAGAGTATGATACTCTTAATTCTTAAAAGCATAAAAGTGTATATAGTTTGAAATTTAAAAATCATCGGCAATTTAAATTTAAACACAGTTTCTGAATTAAATTTCGATTAAACTTGAAACTACAATGAAAGTCTAAAATAAACACAATTTTTTTGGGTTCCCCGTCGGATTCCCCACTGAGTTCCCCGTCGGGTTCCCTGTCGGATTCCCCACCGAGTTTCCCGTCTGGTTCCCCGTCAGGGTTCCCCGTCGGGTTCGGGTTCGGATCGGGGAGCGGGGCGAATACCCCTATCTTCATCCCCATCCCCATACCCAAGCGAGAAATCAATTTTTAATCCATCCCCCTCCCCGTACCCGTTTAAAATCCTCATCCCCATGACGGATAATACCCGCAAATTTTGGGGAATCCCCAATCCATTGACACCCCTATATATGCCACAATCCTTTTTGAAATGGAGGTAAATATGTCCTTTATTAAATAAAAATATTAGGAAAAAGCCGCACAAAATTTTATTATTCATATAAAGTCATATTTTGGATAGGCTTGATACATAAGACAAGCTACTCGGGTATTCACGTTTGGCTCGTCAAAAACTTGGTTTGGGTTCGACTCATTTATAAACGAGTCGAGCTTGAACTTATCAATGCTCGGTTCGCTCGGCTAAAATAACTTTATATGAACATTAATTTAGACGAACTACTCGGGTTATAAACAAGCCAAACTTAAACATGTTCAAACTCAACTCGTTCAGCTCGTACAACACCCCTAATTTTGGAAGATATTAATCGTGATTTTTAAATGTACCGGTAAGAATCTCTATTAGTAACCATAACTACGCACTTCGTGTGCGTAGTTGATAACGTACCTAACTACGTTTTTGGGAAGCGTAGTTGGAGTTTCAAAAAAATAAAAATATCAGCTACTCCTTTGGGAAGCGTAGTTGGAGTTCTCAAAAAAAAAATTTTTTGGGAACTCCAACTACGCTCCCCACAAGCGTAGTTGATATTTTTATTTTTTTTGGAATTCCAACTACGCTCCCCAAAAGCGTAGTTGGGGACCCTAACAACTACGCACACGAATAACGTAGTTGGGGTGACAATTATAGATTTTCGCCGGTACATCTATTAACCCCCATATTAATTCATGTTCACGCAGAATAGTGTCATATATGTGCACCATCATTGTGTTTTAGTTCGTGCTTGGAAGTTTGTCTACATGTGTAGCCGTTTCTTCTGAAAAATATAACACTTAATATTGGTTTAGAAGTTATTTTCGTTTTTCCCAAAGTCTTTCTCTAGGATTGGTGTTATGAAAGCTATAACATAAATATGTAACATTTGTATCTCACTGAGTTGTTTGTTAAGAGTTAAGTCATCTATTAATTATTTTAGAGAAGATTGGTGAAATAGGGCTCTTTTTGTTTAGTGCACACTAACTAGGCCCTCTAATTATCTAAAAAGAAAATAATTCTAAATTAAATCAATGAAGGGGTAAAAAGGGAACTTTTCTGGTTAAAAAAATTATATAAATGGTCATATTTGGGTAGATGAAACCCTAATCGATCTAGAATCCCTAGCCGTACTCCATAACCGCCTGCAACCTTCCCGACCCTAATGGAGACACGGCTTTTACTGCAACCTTCCCGGCGCTAATGGAGTTGGAGGAGGAAACCGTCACTCCACCGTAGTCGCCCGCAGTTGCAGACACAAACCTGCGCGAATCGCGGTTGCGGAACAAACACAGTGCCGCCGCCGCCGAATAGTATAAGAGAAATGAGATGTTGGCGCAACCGAGCCCGTAGTTGCAGATCTGCAGGCCTTCGGAACCGAGCCCAACCCCGCCCACCTCCGCCTCTAGCGATATCGATCGGCGCCATCCACCTCCGCCTCTAGCGATATTGGCGCCATCGAGCCCAACCTCGCCCAGACCGCCATTGTTGCCCACCTTCCTCCTGTAGCGCCATTGTTGCAGCCGCCTGCGTGGACCTTCATTGTCGAAGGTTGCGAAGGATGTCCACCGGCCTCGCGCCAGCGCCGCCTCCAACGAAGTGCCATCCAGATCCGCCTCTGACGATGTCGGCGCCACCGAGCCCAGCCCTGCCCCGCCTCCCCAATCCTCCATTGTTGTAGTTTGTGAAAACGGCTGCGGGAATGGCCGGAGGAAATTAGGGTTTTTACAAGTTATTGTTAATTTACAAAAACCACCCCAAATTTTGTATTACATTTTTGCCCAAAAATTTAAAATTTACATATTTTATAAATACGGGATATTGACTACATATTTTATAAATACAGGATATTGACTACATATTTTATATATATAATTGGGCTTGTGTAACTCGAATGGGCTTGTAACAAAGACGGGCTTGTAACAAAGACGGGCTTGTGTAAACGACAAGCTTGTGTAAACGACGGACTTGTGTAAATGAAAATTATGTATTAACATTGTGTAATTGGACTTATGTATTAAAATTGTGTATTAAACATTATGTACTAATACCGTGTATGAACAAGAGAATATACGAATTCAATTAGTCCAGCTGTCGTCCAGAGTTCGATTCTCACTAGCTACAACATTTATATTTTGTAATAGGCTTTATGTAACTCGAATTGGACGACTTATGTAACTAGAATGGGCCGACTTATGTAACTCAATTGAATTAAAATTACTAATTAACCCTTTCAAATAATATTTAAGGGCTTACTTTATACTATAATAGACAAAAACTGCATACTTATACAACACATCCATTATTTTATTATATTGCACAAATTAGCGTGTACTCCACAAACTTGTGCACGCCTAAGTTTTTGGTGGTTGACTTCAGTAACTATTATACTAATTACTGAGTACTCCGCAATTAATTTAAAGTTTATGGAATTGAGTTTTAGTGAAAAAGATCGTTAAAAGATAACATTGCTCATATTCGATATGTATTTGTACCATTATAAATTATTTATATTTTAAACAAATAATAAATTGTTTCTAATTAATAATTTTTTTTTTAGCTATTTGACTAGTTAACGTGTACCACCAATATTGTGTGTAATAAAAGATTAAGATTGACTTATTTGATGTATAATTTTTCTATTTTTTACTCTACAGATCCCTGCTTACAGAATCTTTATTTATATTTATATAAAGAGAAAGTAGATGTTGCGATCAAATAAGAATAAATATTATTGTGAAAAATAAAAATCAATATGAACCAATTTTTTTTCCCTTCACTATTTACTTTACATTGTTATCGTTAATGAAAAAATTGTATCGCTCATTTATTATTTATATTGTTGTTATTTATGAAAATATGTGTTTAAGTTTTATTTTCTTTTGAATTTTTATATTGAAAATTTATTTATCCAAAAAAATCAGAAATTCTTTTACACAGCTTTTGTTTAATTATAACTAGTTTAGTGCCCGCACCTTGTGCGGGTTTTGTCTAAATAAAAAAATATTATATTTTTAATTTTATATATTATGTATTGGATATTAATCTATAAAAATATTTAAGATTAAGAAATACCATTACATTCAAACTTTGTCATTTTTATTAACTAATACGACTAACATCATATTGTGAGGATTAAATTAAAAAATTTATAAAATGAAAGGACATACTTAAAAATATATCAAGAATATTATATTAGAGTATTATATTTATACCTCAATATAACTTTTTAAAACTTAGTTATTCATTATAAAAAATGATATAGAAAAGATTAAATAAATTTATAAAATAACATATAAATTTTTAAAAAGTAAAAAGATGGTAAAATTTAACTATTTTGACTGCTGAATAAACTATAAACTATTTTAGTTAAGAAAGAAACAAACCAATTGTATAGATTATCATTAACATTAAAATTTTGATATTATTATGAATAAATAATTAAGTGAAAATAATTTTTTATGATATTTAGCTATTAAAAAATTATAAATGTAAGATGAAAAATTCGTAACATGTGGGATGTATCAACAATAATATTGTTGGATAAGATTTATAAACTAAAATAAATTATGTCAAGATGGATAATATAATTTTTTAAAATAAAATGCAACTACATCCTTACTTATATAAATCTAGAGGTGTAAAATTTAATTCAGGTTTTAAATTTTAAAAATGTGCAAATCTAGTTAGAATATGCGTGATATTTTCTAAGCAAAATAGAATTATAATATATGAATTTATTTATTTTGATCTGATCAATATAAACTTTGTTATCGAGTGACAAATTTGTAAATAAATCAAAAAATGCTAATGGGGATAACTTTATAGATTGACTTGTGGATAAAATGAGGTTTGTTTTAGTAATATATATATATATATATATATATATATATATATATATATATAGGGCTAATTAGGTAAGTAGGCTTTTTCTAGTTTTCGATACACTAACTAGGCTTTTTCATAATTTATTTTAGTAAATGTACCCCATTTTGTCTTTTTACCGTGAGAAACCCTAATGTCCCAAACTCATCCCTTCCCTCTCCTGCCCACAACTGCAGCCGCACATGCCTCCTCCAACCCCGATCTCGGATCTACGCCACCAGGAATGAAGCCAGCCCTTCCGCCGCCGCCTAAACCAGCCTCGCGCCAGAGTACCCCAACCTTCCTCGCCTATTGGTCGGGTGGCCCTGAGTTCCGGTCGAGAAGAACACTTCCAGCCTTGTCGCCGCCGCTTGCACCAGCCTCGCGCCCTAGTAGCCCAACCTTTCTCGCCTAATGGTCCGGTGGTCCTGAATTCCGGTCGAGAAGAACGCTGCCAGCCTTGTCGCCGCCGCTTGCACCAGCCTCACGCCAAAGTAGCCCATCCTTCCTTGCCTATTGGTCGGGTGGTCTTGAGTTCAAGTCGAGAAGAACACCGTTGCCATTTCACAACCGTCTGCAAAACTACAATGAGGTCTGATGTCGGAACCAAAAACTAGGTCTATTTTTGGCTCTCTACACGTACCACTCAGCTCTCATCTCTCATCTCTGGATATAAGCTATCTACACATTCTTACATATAAGCAATTTCTTCACAGCAACTTCATTGTTACAGGATATGAGGTGAAAACTGTAAAGGTAGAGTCATTCACATCACTATTCTTCTGGCTTTATTTACACAGGTGTTGTGTTTTAAATAATCATTCTTAGCTTTAGGTTATAGTGCTGGTTATGTTTTCAGTTTGATTTTGTTTGAAAAGATTAGAAAGAATTTAACATATTTTAATGGCATTGTCCATTCACCTTTCTGGTATGAAAGACTTGTGTGCTCAAGTCCATAATACTAATAATTTAATCAAAGTTACCTAAGTCCCATCGCTCTTGTATACATTTGGAGTTTGATATTTCGGGTACTGGGATCAAGTTGCTAATCACTTCCTTGCGGGTAAGACGTGAAATATTACCCGTAACTGGAGGCTTTCTCTCTACATTTAGGACGAGATTAGTACAGGAGAATGCTGGTTTGTATCATTTATATGCTCTGATGTACAATCATATTCCATGGTACACCTCTAACGAGTTGTACCATCTGGTAAATTAACTTATGGCTGCGAGATATGAAAGTGGGGATCATGTTGGTGTATATGTTGAGAATTGCTATGCTATTATTGAGTTTTCTGGTTTGAAATTTATGCAAAAAAAACTCATACCAGAATTTTCTAGCATGAATTTCATACTAGAAAATTCAGGTATGAGTTTTTTTATTCGAAATTCATACCAAAAACTCATACCATAAAATTATAAAAAAATAAAAAAGGACAAAAAAAGTTCTGGTATGAAAAAGTTCTGGTACGAACTTCTGGTATGAACTTCTGGTATGAGAAATTCTCGTTTGAAAACATTCTGGTATGAAATACTTCTGGTATGAAAAAAATTATGGTATAAACTGAAATTCTGGTATGAACTGAAATTCTGGTATGAACTGAAATTCTGGTATGAAAAATTCTGGTATGAAAAAAATTCTGGTATGAAAAATTTCATACCAGAAATTTATTTCACGAAATAAAAAAAATTAAAAATAAAATTAAAAGAAAAAATTAAATAAATAAATAAATAAATAAATTCAGTAATAGTAATTACAACTTAACACTAATTAATGTCTATTATTCTTTTTTTATTAAAATAAAGGGGTTAATTATTTTTACCTACCATTAAATGAAAGTGGTAAATAATTATGGGGTACATTTACTAAATCATATTCTTAAAAAAGCCTAGTATGTCAAATTCTCCCATATATATATATATATA
>BSUD01000005.1:128612148-128626182 GCA_033239045.1 Fagopyrum esculentum | reverse complement strand
AAAGAAAATAAACTATGATATAAAGTTCGAAATTAAAAATTAAATTCAATAATTAACTTAAAAAATTATATTTTGAAATTTAAAAATAAGAAGAAGAAAATTAAATAAAATTTTAAAATGGGGCTATATTATTTTTATAAAATTATAATAACAGAGTTTAAAAAATGTGAAGAACATTTCATAATCTTGTTTGTTATCAATATCCTATGATTTTTTTTTATTTTAAATATTTAATAGGTATATATAACAAATTTGTAAATAAGTCAAACAAATACTTACGTGACATATTTAAAAGGTGATGTGATATTTAAAAGGTGATGTGTCATTGCTGATTGTTTATTAATATTTTTTAAAACTTATTTTATAAAAAAAAATGGCAAATCTGTAAATATCTTGTGACATAGCTGTAAATATATTGGAAAAAAATTCTAAGTGGCATGCCTCAATTGTTGACATGTTGCCTTAATGGATTTATTCTTTTAGTATGTTATATAGATTTCATTTGTTGATATCTTTGTATCAATAAGTTCAATATCTTATATCAATATGTAGTTTCTAATTTATACAAACAGGTGCATAACTTTAAATCAATATATATATATATATATATATATATATATATATATATATATATATATGCATTCTAAACTACAAATATTTCATTCACAATCCAACATCATATAGTTGTTATATCGTCCATATCTTTATAGGGTTTTTAGCTTTTATATAACATTTTGCTTAAGGTATCACAATTTTTTTTTTCCAATCTCAAATAAAACTAGGAAATCACGATCAATTAACTCTGAGATATATATACTTACACATGAAGCATTGTCGAAGAATTTGTTCAAGTGTATAGTCGTTATTACAAATAATTTTACCGCTTGATTATACAAATAGTTGATAATAATTTTATGTTTATTGATGAACTTATGTATGTATTAATTTGTAATAATATATCTATTAATATGTGAGTATGTATATATAAAAGGATTGTTAATTTAGTTTGTTTTAGAATATTCATTAACTTGTATTAATATATCTACCGATATGTGACTTAAACTTTGCATATATAAATTTAGAAAATAAATATATTATAATGTGAAGATATATATTTTACATAATTAAATATGATATAGTTTATAAAATGGGCTAATTTGATAACTAGTTCTTTTGGAGAATTTTGTTTAGTAAGTAGCCTTTTAGTTTTTAGAATTAATTAAGTGTACCCCAATTACATTTTTACCGTTTAAAATTTTCACATACTCTCCTTCTCTCGTAAAACAAAACCTCTCCTCTTGCCCTAACTTCTCTGACGCGTAACAACAGCTGACCTCCTCCCCTTACACGAGATTGTTGCTTCCGCTTATACACAACTCCAGCCTCCCTTCCTCCTACTCCTTCACGCATCTGCAACCATGGGTTCCTACTGTATGGAGAGGGCAAACGCAACAGCATGCAACCGCAACAGCTTGCAACCGCCTCCTTCCTTCGTGCGTTTCATCTCTCCCTCGTACTAGCCTAGAGCCCTGCTTCTATATGCTGCAGCGCCGGCACCAGGAGATAGAAGAGAATGAAAGAGGGGAGTCTGGTATGTAAAAATTCCTGCTTAGAAGAAAAGATCCCTGCTCAGAAGAGAAGGAAAACCTCACATAAGCCTTGGAATTTTAAGGATGGTACCGATGAAGAAGAAGAGACCCGGGAGATAGAAGAGAATGACCGTGAGAATATAGACGACAATCTTTCTGGCAAGGAAGCTGCAAGAAATCGGGATTCGGCTGTGAATGAAGAAAAGACAAATAATACCGATGATGAAGAAGAAGAGAGCCACGAGATAGAAGTGAATCTTAAAGCTACAAGATATCAGGAATCGGTTTTTGATTTATTTGTCTTATTTCCTAGCCTTTGATAGAGGGGAGTCTGGTATGTAATTTTGCTTGAGATGCCTGTAAATGATAATGTACCTCCAATAATGAAAGAAAGGTAATGTATCTCCTGTAAATGGTAAATGCTTGTAAATGTCAATGGATACATGTGTTCAGGTTTCAGTATATGAAGAAAACTAAGTGACTGTATTGTACAGAACTATGGACTGCAGATCTGCATTTAATGTTTACATTTTGAATGCTGGCATGATTTAGAACCTTGAATCAATGCCCTCGAGTTGTTGTGAATGGGTGATTTGATTCCTAGTTGATCAGTATCTGTGTGCATGGAGTCATCTTTTTTGTGGATTATTGTTAGGTAATGGGCGGATCCACCTTGCCTTGAGCTCATCACTAATTCCTCCTTCATTCCTATTCACTACATCTTTAGACACCAAGGACCTAATTTCTCCTGTCACATCATCGCCTTGATGAACAAGTCCATCCTGAGTACCGTCTTTTGATTCAGTTTCCACAGGTTCCAAAGTCCTTTGAGCTTCGTGTAAATCAATATGAACATAATTTTGGTATGAAATAAAAAAATCCAGTATGTGAGACTCCGGTATGTGAGACTCCGGTATGTAAGACTCCGGTATGTAATTATAAAAAATAATTTCGGTATGTAAAATTCCGGTATGTTATTCCGGTATGTAAACTTCCGGTATGTTATCCCGGTATGTAAATTCTGGTAGGTAAATTATAAAAAATAAAAAGGACAAAAAGAAAACAAAAAAAATTCTGGTATGAGAAATTCTGGTATGAAAAAATTTTAGTATGAACTTCTAGTATGAAAACTTTATAGTATGAGAAATAAAAAAAATAAAAAAAGCAAAAAATATATAAAAGAAAATAAATAAATAAAAATCCAAATTAAAAATTAAAACTTACACTTATATAACAAATAACAAACATCAATTATTATTTTTTTAAATAGAGGGGTTAATTATTTTAACCTATCATTAAATAAAAGTCGTAAAAAATTATTGAATACATTTACTAAACACAAAACTCAAAAAGGACTAGTAAGCCAAATTCTTTCTTTTACAATTCAGATACATCAAACAACAAGTTTTAAGAAGAGTTCATTCCAACTTCTTACCAAACATCAAGATTTAGGAATGACTAATTTCAATTTCTCATTCCAATCCAATTCTTGATTCTAATGCTCAATTATCTGTAGAATTTGACTTTGATGTGATGAGTCATGCACTACATCAACAACATTCGTACACTTGTGGTTCCCTACATATATTTCATTCTATTTTTAGACAACACTCCGTCACTAGTCTCTTAGGACGTTTATAGTTTCATTGGTCGGTCAATCAAGGTTCTAGGTTACTTAGTTAATAATACTAGCAAAGTACGCATGAGATGATATCCACATAAGCTTGTTTCGTAAATGGAAAATCTACTAACTCAGTGTTTACAAAGTACTCATTCACCAAAACTGAAGTTATTTCAGTTCTTAGGCTTTGTGTACCTCTTTTATTAATTACGTGATCTCTTAATACACAATTATTTACTTCAATTATTGTTTTTATGTATTCATTACTCTTTTTTTTTTAAATAAAAGCGGTTAGGATTAGACTTGGGTCATAAACCTAAACCTAATTCGTGGGTATTCAAACCGGCAAGCTAAACCGCCGGTTTGCCGGTTTAGCAACGGGTTGTTTACAAAAACTAGCAATCGACTCTTTGCGGACCAAAGAGGACAAAATGGGCGGTTAACCTCCGGTTTGGTCCCTTTAAAAATTAAAGAAAAAAACTAGCAAAACTAGCGGTTTAAGTTTTTTTTTCTTCCTAAACCGTCAAACCTAAACCACCGGTTTACCCAAACTGGCGGTTTGGGCCAGTTTGTGTAAATACTGATGTTCTTATCTTAATATAATATCTTTGTTAGAGAGATATTAGGGTTAGTTAAGAACATATCTCTAGGAGATCTTTATCTATATGTGTATATATTAAACCTTCCAGTAACCCTAATAAACTCAGTCATTCAATCACCATCTTATATGGTATGAGACACTTGTCGATCCAACAACACTAACTCTTCATAGCTGAATACGCAACCACTTTACCAAACCCACATGAACCTACAAAGCCTTTCACCATTGTTGTTCTCACCAACATAATCAAACTCACACCACACAATTACATTGTTTGGAAATCTGCTATACTGGCTACCCTAGAAGGATACGACCTAGATGGGTACATCTTGGGAACCATTGCTATACCAGACACCACTCTATCAAACTCGACTACATCAAACCCAGAATACAAAACATACCAAAGGCAAGATCGAATGATCTATGGCTCACTTTTGGGAACCCTCTCTACGGATGTTGCAAGCTTTGTTGCCACCGCAAAGACATCTCATGAAGTATGGCAGGCACTCCGACTCACATACTGAAATCCGTCCCGGAGACATGTCAAACAAGTTAAGAAACGCTTACGTACAATGACTAAAGGCAATGATTCTTTTTCAGTTTATATGCAGAACATTCGCAAAGCAACAAATCTCCTCACTTCACTGGAGTCTCTTGTATCTTCAAGATACATCACAAACTATGTCTTAAGAGGACTAGATGAGCCTTACCTTCCTGTAGTCCATACAATCAATGCAAGGGAGTCATCTATAACTTTTGAAGAGTTCCATGAGAAACTCATCAATCATGAGCTTTCTCTGAAATTACAATCACAACAAAGCCAGAGGTGTGATGACAACCTTCACTGCACAACGGTCTTGGAAAAACACAATAAGTCAAGTTCATCTGGATATCCTATTGCAACTTTATCCACACCCAACCATCGTCCTAATCCAAACACAAACCATCCCCAATCACCATCTATTCCAAATTACCCCCAAAAAGGTCCAAAGCCCTTCAAAGGCCGATGTCACTGGTGCCCCCAAGTTGGGCATGTCCTCGCTCAATGTCCAACTTACAAAGCCTTACACCCAACAATTGAAGTACCATCCTCTGCAAGGTTTCCATCCACACCACCTCCACAAACAAACCTTGTCACAAACCACCAGTCCACCTCACCTTGGTTACTTGACAGTGGTGTATCACATCATGTTACAAATGACCTAAACAACCTTGCTTTACACTACCCCTACTCTAGTGAAGATGAGATGCTGGTTGGCAATGGTAAGGGGCTTCCTATCACTTATATAGATTCATCTAAATCAAATTCAACACTGTGCCATTGTCTAAAGTGTTGTGTGTACCCAACATGACTAAAAACATAGTCTCTATATCTAAACTCACTGATAGCTTCTCTTACTCAATTATCTTTAATTCTGATGGTTTCATTGTGCGGGATCTCAGAACTAACACACCAATTCTTAGAGGACCGTCTGTAGATGGTGTCTATGTGTGGCCTCATTCCTTTCCCGTGGTCCACACTTCTATTCGTGCTTCCCCTTCATCGATGCATCACAAGCTAGAGCATCCTTCTACTGAAGTCTTTCAATACCTCAATAAACAAGTTAGCCTAGGCTGTCAATCTTTTTCTCAATCAGATTGTACCTCTTGTCAATTGAATAAGACTCATAAGCTTCCTTTTCACAAATCCTCTATTATGTCAAGTACACCACTTGAAGTAATCTTTAGTGATGTTTGGAGTTTACCAATAACATCTTTTGATGGGTAAAAATATTATGTCATTTTTGTAGATCATTTTGCAAAATATAAATGGTTGTACCCTCTCAAATAAAAATCGGAAACCAAACAAACATTCATTAGATTCAAGTCCTTAGTTGAAAACTTTTTTAAGTACAAGATCAAAATATTCTACTCTGACAATGAAGGTGAATATGTGGCGCTTAACTCCTATCTTGGGGACAATGGGATTACTCATCTTACGTCCCCTCCACACACACCGGAGCATAATGACCTAGCTGAAAGAAAACATAAGCATATTGTTGAAACCGGCCTCACCATGCTCATGCATGTTTCCATGCCATTAGATCACTGGCCCCTTGCAATGATAGTGTCCACTTATTGGATCAACAACCTACCTTCACCTTCTCACAATTTCACCAACCCTTATCAAAATCTGACCAAGTTAGCACCAAACTATTCAAAGCTGAAAATTTTTGGTTGCTTGTGCTTCCCCTGGTTATAACCATACACGAGTCACAATATTCAACCAAAATAAACTCTTTGTGTCTTCATTGGGTATTCGACAACGCAAAGTGCGTATCAATGTCTAGATCCAGTCATTAAGCGGGTATACATGTCTCGACATGTCATGTTTTTGGAGGATGAGTATCCCTATAGTCGCATGCCAATCATTCAAACAACATCATATGACATCACTCAGGAATGGGCCTAAATTGGTATACCCGTACTCACTCCTTCAAACTCATCTCAACAATCAACCTCACCTTCCCTATCTCCCTCATCTACACAATCTGCCCCAACCAATTCCCCAAGTCCACAAACCATACCTTCCTCATCTACTCTAGCCGTAGAACAACCAACAACTATCACCCATAATGATCCTCCTCCCTAACCACGCCCTAGGGTGGCCACTCGCTCCAAGAACAATGTGGTAAAGCCAATTTAGAAATTAAACCTCCAAGCTACCCTCTCCACAACACCCATTATTGAACCTAAATCCATAACGCAAGCCCTAAAGAACCCTGAGTGGCGTAAGGCTATGCAAGCTGAATATGATGCACTGTGTTTAAATGGGACTTGGCAAGGCTCGTGGCAGGTTGAAAGCAAGGCTCGTGGCCAAAGGGTTCAATCAATGTCCCGATTGTGACTACATTGAAACTTTCAGTCCCGTCGTCAAACCAATGATAGTGAGAATTGTCCTTCAACTAGCAGTATCCAACAGTTGGCCTCTAAGACAACTCGACGTCAACAATGTGTTCTTACAAGGAACACTGGTTGAGGATGTTTACATGTCACAACCCCCTGCTTTTATTGACAAAGATCACCCACACCATATTTGCAAACTCAGGAAAGCAATCTACGGCTTGAAACAAGCGCCAAGAGCTTGGTATAATAAACTACGTGTCTTTTTGTTGAGTATAGACTTTCAAAATTCCATTGCAGATGTATCTCTATTTACCTATCACCATAATGTAGAGAAAATATATCTCCTAGTATACGTCGACGACGTTAACATCACAGGCAACTCGAGGGTCAAAGTAGAAGGACTTGTCCAACTTCTGGCCAACAGGTTCTCTCTGAAGGACTTAGGGTTGTTGTCTTATTTTCTTGGGGTTAAGTACCACTGCGCAGGGTATATTTCCGTCTCAACATCGGTACATCATTGATCTACTTGACAAAGCAAGAATGACAAACGCCAAACCCGTCTCCACTCCACTCCAACCCGGCGACGTACTCACTCATACCTCTAGCAGTGCACTACCAAACCCATCAGACTACAAAATGGTCGTCGGCAGTCTCCAATATCTATCCCTAAGAAGACCTGATGTTGGTTACTCAATCAACAAGCTCACTCAGTACATGCACCGACCTACAACTTCCCACTAGAGTGCTCTAAAAAGGGTTATAAGATACCTTGCAAGCTCACTTGACTTAGGATTCACCATCTCAAGAAGTTCTACAACTAACATCCACACATTTTCAGATGTAGATTGGACAGGTGATAAAGATGATTATGTCTCAACTACTGGTTATATCATCTACATTGGTGCCTTTCCTGTAAGATGGAGTTCAAAGAAGCAGCGTTATGTTGCTCGATATTCAACTGAGGCGGAGTACAAAGCCTTAGCAGATACAACTTCAGAATTTCTTTGGATTCAACAACTTCTGGGTGAGCTACGTCAACAAACAAACACACCTCATGCGATCTATTGTGACAATCTTGGAGCCACTTCTTTATCTGCCAATCTAGTATTTCACTCACGGATGAAACACATTGCTCTAGCCTACCACTTGTACGCGAGCAAGTCAAGCATCAACGTTTACAAGTCAGCTTTGTATCCATAAATGATCAGCTGGCTTACATTCTAACCAAGTCTCTGTTATGACAAAGATTTCATCAGCTACTTCACAAGTTACAACATCATACGACTGCTTCTCTTGAGGAGGAATGTAAACACTAATGTTCTTATCTAAATATAATATCTTTGTTAGCGAGATATTAGGGTTAGTTAAGAACATATCTGTAGGAGATCTTTATATATTTGCTGATATATTAAACCTTCTAGTAACCCTGATAAACTCAATCATTTAGTCATCATCTTATAGTTTGAAACCACCGTTTTGACGGTTTAGGTTTAACCGGACCCAAGTCTAGTTAAGACAAACGATATTCTAGAGACAGTCCATCCTAAACCGTCATTTCAGATGAATATACAAAGTTTGAGATCGTCAAAAAAGGGTCTGTTTGGGGTTTGAAATTCCCAAATGGGTCAATCGGTCAGCAACACAGTTGATTTCTCTGAACACATATCTGACTTGGACTTTCTCAAAAAAAGAAAATCCAGTTTAAAGTCAGATAAGATCAACTTGATCTTCCAAGGACAACTTCAAAGTATTTGAAGTGTCTTGATAACTCATTTCTATCTTTTTATTCTCAAAGCAAGCCGGGCATTTCCCCTTTTTTTTTCTTTATCTCATTCTCTAATCATATGATATTCATATTCGCATATTTCCAATCAGCTAGCCCACAAAATTACCGTTTGAACTATGGGAGAGTTCAGTGGAGTGGATTAAAAGGGTTGATGGGAATGTTTTGAGATGAAATTTAATTATCACAATGTCAACCTCTTATTATGAGATTATAAATCTCCCTTAATTTGCCCCGAACAGACTCTATGTAATTTTTCCGTACATATCGATCTACTAGTCCTATCATTAATATTTGAGAAGATGGCTAATACAAATTAGTTCCTTATAATTTAATATTTTTTTAAATTTTAAAATTGTTACTTAAAAAGTTAAAAAGTAAATTTAAGAGATTTGAAATCAAAACCTTCCATTCGCAATTCATTTCTAGCAAAAGAACACACTTTTTACCTATACACACCATCTAAGGGCTCGTTTGGAAGAGCTAAAAATCATTCGAGTAGCAAAATGATTCCACATCAATCAAAAACTATGTTTGTTTAGAAG
This sequence comes from Fagopyrum esculentum, assembly GCA_033239045.1. Taxonomy (NCBI): domain Eukaryota; kingdom Viridiplantae; phylum Streptophyta; class Magnoliopsida; order Caryophyllales; family Polygonaceae; genus Fagopyrum; species Fagopyrum esculentum. Next base: position 128,617,157 of record BSUD01000005.1, on the reverse strand, counting down.
TCTTTTAACGTATGAAAGTGATCCTATCATTTCCATTCCTTTCCTTACCCTTATCCGATTCTATTCCGTTTTTATTTCACCGCTTTAACCAAACGGGCACTAAAAGTCTATGCTATCGTACTCAAATGAATATCCCTCTTACGACAAAAAGTACCAAGTTATCCATATTATTGATTTGTTTAATATAATGGTAAAAAATCTTTCACAAAATACTCTCCCTCTTTTTTTTTACGGTTTGGTTTAGTGGATGAAAATTAGGAGCAATTGTTTATAGGGCTGGACATGAGACGGGACGGGACGAGATGGGAGGAGAATGAGATCGTCCCGCTTCTCGTCCTGTAAATTATAAGTGAGACGGGACGGGGCGGGACAAAGCTTATAACTTTTGTCTTCGTCCCGCACAGTCCTTATCCCACGTGAAAAGGGACAGAACGGGACGGACCTATTTCCACAAGAATTGTTCACTGATTATTTCATATTTGTACATGTTTTATCTCATGTTTAAAAACACAAATGATAAAAAAAACTTGATACCAATTTACCGATTCAAGAAACCTACATTAGTAGTTAGTACATTCAAAATGAATACAAGTTACACCAAAATGTGTTATACTGATTTACATTAAAAAAAACGTAGCACTGCACTACATTAATGATAGTTTACAAAAGATAACATTATTTTAAATGTTGTGAACCCTAATGATAGTTTACAAAAAATAATATTCTCTTACATATCAATTACTACGTATAGTGAACAAAAGATAACATTCATTTAACTATCGATCACGATAGTGGGAATGACATTCTCTTTTAGTATTTTATTATTTTTATACTCTTATCAATATAAATTATAATTTATATATATTATTGATCTATATAATATTTTAAAAATATAAAAATTATATATATATATATATATATATATATATATCTTGACTCATATGTAAACAACTCTTACCATGTGAACATGTAAACACCGAATATATGTGACTATACCGCCGAATATATGTGACTATACCGCCGAATATATGAATCAGGTCCGACGAATATTTCTTCCACTAATCACACGGTTTTTTCCCCTTTAATATCGTCTAATCTCAACCATCTTTTTAACGGTTTAACGAATACAATTTGTTCTCATTTTACAAGAGTTGTTTACATGGGGGTCAACCTCTCTCTCTCTCTTTCTATATATATATATATATACACTATGATGCACGGACACTTCTAGAAGGTGGTGTGTCCCGTGTCCAGCCGTGTCGGAAACGGGGACACAACCGGACACGGTCAAATATGACCGGACACGGTCAAGACACGTTTCTAAGGTAGGACACGTCTAGGACACGGTGAGAACGTGGATTGTGTCCGGTCAAGACATGATTAACGAAATAAAAACTTATATACAACAATATTTTTTCTTCTTTTCCATTTTTTCCGACTAAACCTACCTCCACATGACCACCTGCGAGATTGTGGTTGTCGGAAGTAGGACACCGATCTTCTTCTCCGGCTCTAATGTTGAAATGTTGTTCGCCGGCCGACTCTTCTCTCCATTTCTTCTTTCACTTTTTATAATTCACAAATATTTATTATTATTTTCCTTTGTTGATCATGTTGTTCGGTCATTGTTGATTTGCAAATGAATGATTCATTCTTCAATTTTGATATTAAGTATGATTATTTCATATTATAAAACTAAATATGTTTATTTCTATGTTTTGTAAGACTGAAAATGTTTGTTTCTAAGCTTTTGTTTCGATTATTTTATCATCATGTTAATGTTTTTATCAACTCCTATATCATTGATTTTTTTTCCATATATATGTATCTCATTATGATATAGTAATTCTATATTTCAATTTTAAAATAATGTATTAATTATTTTACTCGCCGTGTCCCATTTCCTATACTTTTAAGGATTGTCGCTTCCCCGTTTCTCGTCGTGTCCGTTTCCCGTATCCGTGTCCGTGCACGACAGTATATATATATATATATATATATATATATATATATATATATATATATATATATATATATATATATATATATATATATATATATATATATATATATATATATATGCGACGGGACGGGATTAACCGGGATGAGAAGTTTCCGTCCCGCGTTCCGTCCCGCAAATTTTTACGAAATTGGATACAAATTTATTTTTTTAAATCTTTCTGGAATCGAAACGAAATCGGATTAACCGGGATTTATTCTGATCCTAGTTGTGATGTAGGAGTTGAATTGGCATAATTTAATAATGGAATTCCACTTTGAGGAATCTCGTCATCCCTTACACACACTGATACACCCATTTATATATATAATGGTTAACATGAAAAGGAAAGTTAATATGGCTATATATAAATATATTACGAAAAAGAGAAGGAAAGTTATTATAAATACAATTTGACGAGTTGAATTGTGAACTCAACCTTTCTTCAAAGAAGTGACATAGCTAGTAAGAGTTAGAGAGTGAAAACATGGCAGTCGGAGGTTTTAGTGTCGATGCTAACGTCGGAGACTCCGGAGGGAGGATAACACTCGCGGTGGCAATAACCTGCATAATCGCGGCTTCTAGCGGACTCATGTTTGGTTATGATGTAGGAGTTTCAGGTACGTACGAGGTTCAAACTCAAGACATTCTTGTTACAATAATATAATAAAAACCAAAATACGTACATGCAGGAGGTGTGAGCACGATGACACCATTTCTCCGTAAGTTCTTCCCCTCGGTTTTTAGGAAGACAACCGATGCCCACAAAAATCTCTATTGTGTGTACAATAGCGAACTCTTGACGGCCTTTACTTCCTCCTTATACATCGCTGCGATGGTCTCATCCCTCGCGGCTGCTCGCCTCAATGCTACCTTTGGACGTAAGTTCACCTTATTACTCGGCAGCTCCACCTTTCTTGTGGGAGCCGCCGTCAACGGCGGAGCCGAGAATGTTGAAATGCTCATCGTCGGTCGTATTCTCCTTGGCTTTGGAGTTGGTTTTGCCAATCAGGTAAATTTGTACTTCAACCGCACGTCCAATACTTTATTAAACTCTTCCTATTGGTTTCGAATTTATATTTGCTTTTCTCAAAGTCTTTCTCTAATGTTTGGACCATTTGGTATTATAAAGTGATAAATATGACATAAACTAAAATAATAACACAAATTAAATATTTTTATTATTTTTTAAAATGAAATCCACGTCATATTTTTTTTATAACATATAACAAAATCATTTTCACGACGATATCAGAATTAAATTTTTGTAACCTGGAAAAATTATATAGATTACTTTCGATATATATGTTAATAGTTTTATCATTACTAATCTTTTAGAGAGATAATATTATTTTGTATTTTATGTTGACAATTGATATTAATTTAAAATATTATTTTAATTTATGTTGATACTAATTATTTTCTCCTATAACCACATGCCAAATGAAGAAGGAAAGTAGATTCTGCTACTCAAGGAATCTTTTGCCTGAGTACACTAATTTCTGAAAATATTTTCGGTTTTAGGCTCGGACCAAAATAATTTACGAGAATGTACGAGATTTAGGTTTGGGAATAGAAGCGCGGTCTGGGACCGCTCTTTTCTTCGTAAAAAGCGATGTCCAAGACATCGTTTTGATTTATGCAAATTTTTTTTTTAAAAAAAAAACACAGAAGCGCTGTCTAGGACCGCGCCTCCAGTGCAATTTCTTTTTTTTTTTTTAAATACATAAAGTTGGCAGGAAATTGTAGGAAATCACGTTCTTCCTGAAAAAACACTAGAGGCGCGGTCCTAGACCGCGCTTCTAGTGTAAAGTTTTTTTTTATAAAAAATAATAAATTGTACTAGAAGCGCGGTCAGACCGCGCTTCTGTTTTTTTTTTTTTTAATTTTGCGTAAATTAAAACGCTGTCTTGGACAGCGCTTTTTACGAAGAAAAGAGCGGTCCCAGACCGCACTTCTATTCCCGAACCTACATCTCGCATTCTCGTAAATTATTTTGGTCCGAACCTAAAAGCGGAAATATTTTCAGAAATTTGTGTACTTAGACAAAAGATCCATACTCAAGGGACTGAACATAGGATCTATTCGGCTGTTGAGAGAAAAGTGATAAAATATCCCATAAACTATTATAAATTACATATTTTTTTTTTTTGGGTAATGGAGACGGGAGTTTTAGGGCTCACCCATATTATTAAAATTGTGAGCTAACAAATGACAAGCTGTTGGGTTGCTACTCCTCGGGTGTCATTTTCGTAAAAAAATTTTTATATATATATATTATAAAATTCGAATAAATAGAATTCAAATAATAAAGAAATAAAAAAATAATATAGAAGACTCCATACCTAGATAAAAAATAAAACAAAGGAATAATTTTTAAAAAATATACACCAATATACAAATAAAAAAAAGGGCAATTTTGTTAACTAGGTCTTTTTTGAAAAACTAGAGTAGTAATTAGGCTTTTTAATGTTTCAATTAAGGAAATATACCCAACCTTTTGTATTTATTTTCAAACTCTACAAACTCTTCTCTCAAGGGGTACATGTACAAAACACAAAACTCAAATGCAACCTACGATGTCATTTTCTAAAAGAAATAGTATTAGTATAGGTAGCGTATAATATAATAAGAGGGAAACTTTTCGAACTAACCGCTCTTTGAATTATTGTTTCATCGAGATCAAATGCAACCTACGATGTCATTTTCTTGTTCTTGAAAGGGCCTCTAAATCTTTCTATCATATTCTAAAATCTCATAGAATATTGTTGATTCTAGCCAGCCTACTTAGAGATTTAAGATAAAAAACGAAATTGGAATCCTTTGTTTATTTCTAAATTCTTAAATAATTATCGACCTAAGAAGTCGAGTTTCATTCAGATTAATCGTTTTGGCTAACCGTGTTTACATATATGATAAGTAAAGAAGAAGTAGGAACTAGAATAAAGAGTGCAATAGCAATAAATGCGAGAATATTTACTTCCATAATCTAAGTGGTTTTTACGTCACA
>BSUD01000005.1:128596050-128612138 GCA_033239045.1 Fagopyrum esculentum | reverse complement strand
TAGCAATAAATGCGAGAATATTTACTTCCATAATCTAAGTGGTTTTTACGTCACAGTAACTCGGGATTGTTGTTCGTTCAACTCAAGACACCTATATAACAATAATAAATTACGATCGAACTCTATAATATAATGAGGCAGGAAGAGAGTAAATCATGTTTAAAAAGAAAAAAATTTGCGATGGATGATTTGTTTTAAAATTAAAAAAAAAAACTTTGTTTTTCAATCTCAAATAAGATTAGAGTATTTTGAATCATTAAGTCGGAGGTATATATAGTTATACATGAGATATTTTTGGAGAATTTGTTTAAGTCTATGGTCAGTAGTACAATAAGTTCATATTTTAATTGATGGTGTACAGGTAGCCCCAGTATACCTATCAGAAGCAGCCCCAGCAAAGTGGCGAGGAGCATTTAGCACAGCCTTCCAGTTCTTTATAGGGCTAGGAGTGATGACTGCCGGCAGCATCAACTACGCAACCGCCAAGCACCAGTGGGGATGGCGGGTATCCCTCGGGCTGGCGGCTGCACCGGCGCTCATCATGACGCTAGCGGCACTCCTCATCTCAGACACACCTAGCAGCCTCGTAGAGAGGGGGAAATCGGAGGAGGCCAAACGCGCCCTGGCCAAAATCAGAGGAGACAACGCTGACGTGGAGGCTGAGTTGGCAGCCATCGTCAAAGCCAATGAGGCCAAAATGGAGCCCTTTCGAACCATCTTCAAGAGACAATATAGGCCTCAACTTATCATGGCTATCTTGATTCCCTTCTTTAATCAACTCACTGGGATCAACATCATTTCGTTTTACGCCCCAGTCTTGCTCCGCTCGATCGGGTTCGGACGCGACTCCGCACTCCTTGCGGCCATAATGCTCGGTCTTGCTGCATCGTCCTCGATGCTCGTCTCCGCGTCGTTGGTAGATCGCTTTGGTCGCCGGCTACTCTTTCTTGAAGGTGGAATCCAGATGTTCGTCTCTCAGGTACTAATCCATCTTCTTCTATTGTCAATTATTCTAGTATGAACTAAGTGCCCCTTTAGTTTAAGTGGTGGAATGAAAACGAAATAAAAATCGAAGAAGGGTAAGGAAAGAAAATAGGAAGAATAATTTTTTATTGATTCGAAATTATTCCGTTACCGGAAATATTTCTTATCACTTTCAAATGAGTACTAAATATACTGGTGATAGGTGGCTGTGGCGGCGCTCCTAGCAACCTCAACAAAAAACTCCGCAACACAACACATTCCAAAAACGAACGGAAGACTGGTGTTAGTGTTCATGTGCATATTCATGTCCGGATTCGGGTTGTCATGGGGGCCATTGGCGTGGCTCGTTCCGAGTGAGATATTTCCGCTTAAGATCAGGCAGACAGGGCAAAGTATCTCTACTGCTGTGCACTTTGCCATGTTTTTTGTGTTGTCACAAACATTCCTTGCCATGTTCTGCCACTTCAAGTACGGAGCATTTCTCTTTTATGCAGCGTGGTTAGCAGTTATGACGATGTTTATTGCGTTTTTCATGCCGGAGACGAAGGGGATTCCTCTTGAATCTATGCATGTTGTTTGGGAGCGACATTGGTTCTGGAAACGCTACTTGGAGTAGTTATATATATCTATATATATCCCTGGCTTCTAGAGTTGACGATGAATGCTTTCGATTTTGTAAATAAAGTTACTTGTCAATTATGATGTACTGCTCCTCCTACTGTTGTTGTTGCTTTTGGTGGTGTTTCTAGATGGTGGCTTAGCGGCGGTGGAGTCGATAGTATTCTGCTGCTCGCGGTGACGTTTCATATTAACCATGTGTAGTCGATGTGTATCAACTTTTTTTTTTATCACACACGCTAAATGAAATTGTTCTTACTTTTTAAAAGCTTCATTGTCTTCAAAAATTGTAATGTCAACTTGTTATTGTGTTGCACCATTGATCATTGATTACCGACTAAGCTCCTGTATTTTCGGATTTCCGCCTGTATAAGAGTGGATTTCAGGAGTACAAGGCTTATGACATCACTTTTAGGGCTCTTTTGGTTTACACTCTGAAAGCGGAAATGGAATGGAAACGAATCTAGTTCATGAAACTTTTTGAAATCATTTCTTGTGGTTTGAACTAGTTGGGGTAGAATTTTATTACTTTTGATACCCTATAAGGAAACAAAAGATGGGGAAGCAAGGGCATTTTGCATTACACCACAAAGAATGTTTAATAGTTAGGATTTTCGAATTCTAACTAATGTTGATTAACTTAATAATTGATAGTTTTTTTATACATAACTCGCGAAGATTTCGTAAGTGATGAGTATGAGTCCCACCGTTATGTTCCTAGCGTAATTTTGGTTTTATGGGAAAATTTTCACTTTTTCCCCCGGATAATATTTTTACCCTCCGGTTTTATTTGAAGCTTTTGGGAGCTTCAATTAATAGAAATGTAGTTGAGAGAAATGATCAGATATCGGATATGTCCTAAATATGAAATAACATGGAAAGGCAAAACGGCCAAAAGAGTCGATATTTCGTTTCTTAGCGGCTAAGAAAAACAGCTTAGGACTACGCGTTTTCCGAGGCAGTTGTGGAATAATTATCCCTACAATATTTCAGATTTATTCTTCCAATTTCGAAAAGTTTGGAGGATGGGATTCAACCTGCCTTTGGATGGTTAAAGGAAAATTATCGACTTCGCTAAAGGATAATTATCGTCTTCTCTATAAATAGCGAAAAATCATTTATAATCCATTTCCTTTCACGTTTCCTCACAAAAGCTTTGATTCCTCTCAACCTTCAAACTCAGATCTAGTCTCCGTTTCTAATCCAATTTCAATTCCGTTTGAGTTTTTGGATTCCTCTCTTCATTCTCTTCATATCGGTGCAAAGTTTTTGCATTTCTGAGTATAGGAAGATCTGGTGGAGCATATATGTCACCAGGACGGTTTTGTCACTCAGATTCCGGTAAATTTGATGTTGTCCATGCGTATCATGCGTCGTTGTGATTCCGAATCTATTTTTCAGATCGTCAAACGGGATAGTAACAAATAAGTTATGAATTTATTCGTTTTCCGTATTGCGGGTTAGTATAAATTGACCTTAAGTTTGTTAAAATGGATAATTGGAAATTCCATTATCCTCGTTACATTATTCTGGTAATTATGGGCTTTTAGTTTAATGATGATATCATGAGTTGGATATATGCCCTGATGTGACTTTAAAGTTTAGCATATTATTCGAGATTTATACGATGTTTATGATCCTTATGGATCCATTGGGTCTAGGTGTGATCCCTTTAATTGATAGGAGGTTTGACAACTCTGTATGCCTTGTTATTAGGTAGTGCATTCCTCCGGATTGGAGTTGATCGTGGTTGAGGTTATTTTGAGGTTGAGGTAAGTCCATAGGACTTACTTAGCTATCATCCCTATATTAGATGTATGCATGAGTGGTGATTGTTATATGCTTGATAGCATACGATATTGATTATTACCGACCTATGGTTTATTGGATAGTCCCCTTGTAGTGGCAGTGATAACCTTTCCTTTTCATCCTGTGAGGAGTCTAGGAGGTTCTCTATGGTCAGGCCAGTCTTGATATATGGGATGGGCACTTCACCACTTCCTTAGGGTACACGGGAAGTGCACCGATACTACTCCAGATGGCTATAGTACCTAGAAGCGAGGATGATATATTCCTCGTGTCACATATTTCATCTATATATATATTTATTTATATATATATATATATATATATATATATATATATATATATATATATATATATATATATATATATATATATATATATATATATATATATATATATATATATATATATATATATATATATATATATATATATATATATATATATATATATATATATAGGAATAAGATCGAGTAACAACAAATGCTACGGTAAAAAATGAGAATAGATCTTGACCGCACAATATAATTCATTCAACGTATATGATATGTTAGTATATTAAGACAGTAATAAATAATAGACTCACTGTTTCCATATGAGTTACACAATAAACTTACTTCCTTAATTTTTCCATCGATCCAATTATAATTCGCCGGTGAATTTATAATATGAACCGAAAGTCGACAAGTGCACCAATACGTGCACGTCTAGTATTCACTTTGGCACGATTATTTTATTTGCAAAAATATATAACAATACACGAGTTATTATGTTATGCATGGCTTGTGCATATTTCTAGTAGACTACGTGCCTATCTGTGCATATATAGTTTATATACATATAATAATATACAAATGCACGACTACTTCATTTCTAAAAAAATATATACCAATGCATACTACTTTATTTGTAAAAAAAAAAATTCTAATAGAATACATGCTTATGTGTGCATCTGTAAATGTAGGTGAAGCACTAGTTGGAATGTAGGAGTTGTGCATAGCAGTAATTGGAATGCAAGAGTCGTGCATATGTGTAAATGTAGGCTAAACATCGGAGGCGTGCATATTGTGAAGCATTAGTTGAAAACTCCGATGACACGAGTAGATATTTTAACCGTGCACTTTGTAATAGAACATACACATTTATTTCCATCATTACATTTTAATCTCCGTATATTTCAACTGTAATAAATCATGCACGATTATCAAATATTTTCATTACCATATTTGGATACCATAATAAATCTTAATATAAGAATATCGTCAATTCTCAATCTTTCGTGCTTTAATCTAACGACCATTAGTTGTTCTTATTTATTACCGTAAAACACGTTCTTACTAGATCCCGACCCAATATATATATATATATATATATATATATATATATATATATATATATATATATATATATATATATATATATATATATATATATACCTTGAGTGTATGACGTTATTAAGATAATTAAACAGGTAAATGTGTGACAACATGATTATATATTTATCATTCCATGACATGTGTATGTGCTTATGCATTATCTTATATATGAATGGTTAACTAACGATTTATACCGTGTTGTAGATGATCTGCAGGTTAGGAGGACTCCAGAGTGATACAGATGGGTGATCTGCTAAGGGCTTCCGTACACTAGGATTGGGCGAGGGATTATGGGATATTTTGTATATGTATGGATTGCTGTTTTGTACTCAGCGGTGCTTTTGTAAACCTTTGTTTGTATATATTCATACAATTTGATGTTTTGGTTTTAATCTATCTATGTCTTGTTGTAAGATCCAGTGAACTTGTTGTCAAGGTAGGGTCAGGATCCATTGTGAGATCCTAACCTAGTAGCGCCTCAAGTCCTACGGATTCGGGGTGTTACATAGTTGGTATCAGAGCCTTAGGTTGACAACAATGACACTTGCAATCTGCGATAAAGGTCGAATAGATAAATAAACAAAACCCGAAAGGGGTCTGACTTTTCAAAAAGGATTTTTAGTTTTGAAAAGTGTACAACTATTTTGGGATAGAGTGTACAGGAAGCCACCACCTTTCTAAGGATCTCGACAGTATAGATATATATAGATAGATACCTATTGTGTATTTAACTGTGCATGTATGTTGAATTTCAGTATTACGTATATATCTATACATATGGCATTATATATCCTTTTACATAGCTATGATATTATCGTTGATGGCTCATACTAGAGCAACATCTGCTATATGATGGGGAAGAGGTAGATCACCTCTATCTCCGGTAGTCGTATGTCGTGAACGAGTTGGTGGACCTCCAGTCGCGAGAGGTTGGGGTTAAGTCCCCATTGCTGATTCGCTAGAGGCGGAAGACCAAGTTACGGAAGATGTTGAGAATATAACTTCCAAGGATGTCGGCGACGTGTGGATCACAATAAGGAATTAGATAGTTACCCTACTTAGATTGTAGAGTACACAAGTGGAAGATTCAAGTTGCGCCTCGATGAAGTAACAAGCTTGAGAAGATGTCTAGCGTGTAACGGAAGTGGCGAAAAAGGAAAGATGGGTCCATATCCTTCGACATTGTCAACTACTGCAAGTACCATCTAGATTAATGGTTTACGTATCATAGATTTTTTGTGATACGAGTGCTATGCACTTATTGATTTTTGTGTTATGTGTTGAGCATTTGGTGTTAGATACGATAGAAGGGATACCCTTTACAATAGGGTTACCCGATGGGGGTCAGGTGAGAGGTACCCGAGAGGTACATGGTTGTCTTATACGTTTAGGAAGCCGTGATTTGGTTGTAGATTTCCTCGTCATGCCGCTGGTATATTAGGAAGAAAAACTTTGGGTATGGATTGGATGGATAGACATCGTGCTGTGTTAGATGTAGATAGGAGGACCGTGACGGTCTCTACCGAGTCGGGTCAAATCGAAATTTTCCGAGGTTGGGACCTTGAAAAGTTGGGTATGGTTATTATTGCAGTATGAGCAGCGAGGTTGATAGCACTAGGATGTGAGGCCTTCTGGTGCTATACCATGAAGGAGGGAGAGAGTCCAACATTAGAGGACATTCTTGTGGTCTGCGAGTTTACATATGTGTTTGCTGAGTCATCCAGTTTTCCGTCGTAAAGGAGCGTGGACTTTGGCATCGAGTTGGATCTTGGTACGAGACCGATTTCGAAGGCCCCATACCGCATGGCGCCTGTCAAGATATTGGAGCTGAAGAAGCAACTCGAGGAGTTGGTTGAGAAGGGCTTATCCGTCCTAGCATATCCCCGTGGGGAGCACTTGTCCTCTTTGTGCGGAAGAATGACGGATCGTTGAGGTTGTGCATCGACTACAAAGAGCTGAAAAAGGTGACCATCAAGAACAAGTATCCATTGCCTCGCATCGATTACATGTTAGATCAGCTTCAGGGAGCGATTGTGTTCTCCAGGATTGACTTGCGCTCGGGTTATCACCAGTTGAGGGTGAGAGAGAAGGACGTGCACAAGACGACATTTTGGACTCGATATGGAACTACGAGTTTGTAGTGATGCCATTTGGGCTCACAAATGCCCTAACGGTCTTCATGGAGTTGATGAATAACATCTTCATCAACTTCCTAGATCAATTTGTAGTGGTCTTCATAGACGATATCCTAGTGTACTCTCGTGGCAAAGAGGAACATGCAGGACATCTGAGGACAGTTTTGAGAGATAGAGAACTGTATACCAAGTTCTCTAAATGCGAGTTCTGGATGCCAGAGGTAGCATTCTTGGGTCATGTTGTCTCCGCCGATGGGATCAAGGTTGATCCTGCAAAGATAGAGTCAGTAGCAACATGGACGACACCGACGAACGTCAAGGAAGTGCGCAACTTACCTAGCCTAGCCGGTTATTACCGAGACTTTATGGAGGGATTTTTTGTGATTGCTCGTCCACTTATGTGTTTGCTGAAGAAGATTACTCGGTTTGTATGGTCCGAGCCGTGTACTCAAAGTTTTGCGGAGCTGAATAGACGTCTAACTTCCATTCCCATCTTAGTGCAACCGGAGGACACAAAGGACTTTGTGGTCTACAGTTACGCATCCAAGCTAGGTTTGGGATGTGTTCTGATGCAACGTTGCAGGGTGATTGCATATGCGTCTAGACAGTTGAAGACGTATGAGGAGAACTACCCGACTCATGATTTGGAGTTGGCAGCTGTTCGCTCGAAAGGTATGTGCGTCAAAGTCTTAAATTTATATCTAGAACTCAAAGCAAAGCCAACCCGCAGTGTACGGATCAGCTGTAGTAAGGTAAGAATTCCAGAGTCGAACTCAAGGATTTGGTGAGAATAAATTCAACTTCAATTATCTAGCGAAAATGCAAAAGCTTTTGTGATCAAATAAGGGTAAAATGATTCCAAGGATTCAAGTATCCGATTTCGGCTTTCGATTCAAGACACTTCTATAGATATAGGACAGAGTTTATATTGCCAAGATTAAATGTTCAAAGGTAGATATCGTACGGTGAAGTTCCGAAACCTATATAACTAATCTAAAGGTTCTCTCTATAAGGGTTGTTGAGGCTGCAATATAGAAAGATCTAAAGACAAGAATTATGTTCAAACTAACTATCTAAAACTCCAGGATATGACTCTCCAAAGTAAAGATTAGAAAGCACACTTAGAATCTTAATAAAGGATGTTGAGTCTCTTTATTACCTTAATCTTGAAATCTTAATCTATTAAATGTAGAATCAGGTTTGAAGTGTCTTCATACATTCAATTAGAGGGTAGAAAGGTTAATCAAGATTGGGATTTAGGCAAGGATTAGTTTTGGTTAAAGATTGATTCAATTAAGGTTCTTCAGAGGAATAAATCGGGCTGTTCATAAGAAAATCGGCCGATTTACTAAAGAACAGTCCGATTTTCCCGTTGTCGCAAAACTAAAATCTAAACTCTCAGGGTCCTAATGATTGAATGAGTTCAGTCTATCATCATCTAAGCCTTAATCATCAACTATTCTCCCCAGAATCACAAAGGTTTTAGCCAACCATTTTCAAAATCGAATCAAATTAATTATTGAGAGAAATATCACAAAGAAACCGAATCTTGAATAAAAATTCCAAAAACCTTCAAATCTGTAAACAATTGTCAAAACAAATCAATGTATCTCTTAAGTAACTCAAATTCGTGCTCAAAAACAGCAAGTACTTCAATGAACAAAGAAATCTCACAACTAGAATCAAGATTAACTTCCCGGCAAAGAATACTTCAATCTTCCTCCAAGAATCTTCGAATTCTCTCAAATGTGTAAAGATTTCCCGTTGCGGCCTCTTCGTTTTCGTTCGTAGGGTTCTCTTCTATAGTTTCTTGCAAATGGGCTGTTTGGCAAAACTCCCTTCTAGCCCAAAAGAATTGGGCTTTGTGTCATCTTTCCATTTAGCCGAAAAACAGAATAAATCGACCCAGGCGATTTATGCACAAAATCGTTCGAATTCTTTAGAGAAAATCGTCCGGTTTATGTACATATTGGCAAGATTTTCTTCAACAGAAAGTGCTCTACTCTTGGCTCGTTTTCTATGCTTTTCCTTTGCAGTTCTTCAACTCTTTATGACCCCTTTCTGGTTCCTTTAGCTTCCTTAACATCCTTAGATACTCCTTGCTTTGCTTTTACTTCCAATTTCACTTCATTTACCTATAATTCATCAAAAACTCGTGTAGACCTCTATTTCCGACAATTAATTGAATAGAACATAAAAGGTACATAAAACCTCTCTAAATGCAAGGTAAATTGAGATAATCTTCTGTAATATGCATGAATATGATGATACATAATTCATGTCATCAAAATACCCCATACTTGCCTCTTGCTTGTCCCTAAGCAAGACTCAAATTTAGAATATAAGATGTCATGGATTATATATGTATGAAAACTCAAAAACTCTTCTTTTGGTAGTGCTTCTTCTTATTGGATCACCCTCAAAGTGATATTTTAAGGCATAAAAAGGCTAGGCATGTATCAATGATGACTATAAGATGAACTAACTTCCTTTTCTTTCTTGAAAACACAAATAAAGGACATGATAAAGGTGTAGAGGTAATCAAAGTCAAACAAATCTAAGCCATTAAGTCTTAAACACATGCATAAAAGTCTCAAGGTCTTCTAATCAAAGAAAAGGTTCAAGAAACGTATTAAGGGAAGGAATTCTTTTTGGCAATTGTGGTGCTAATCCGGGAAAGAGGAACACATAATACCTTCAAGATTTTTCTTCACCGCACATGCTTTGCATGTAGAAAGCTTTGCTTTCATTATACTTTACTTTTTGAGAGTATGGACAGCGGTGCACAAAAACCGAAGCCTAGGAGATTGGCGTTTCTCAATTTCAAGATGCCTCAAACCCTTGATGCACATACCATATCCCGTTAGGACTTGTCGTTCAATCGGACTTTGGCAAGACACAAACACCCGGCTATGTGAATGGTGCCGAGTTACTCATCCTCATGTTCAACGTCCCCAAACTTATAAAATTCTGCACTTTCTTTCAATACATTTTTCCTTGGCCCTCCCACATCAAACATGCCTTTTTCTATCACTTATCCTAATTCCCGGATGGTAAAAGGAGGGTTACATATTTCATTGAGGGGCTAGCATGATCAAGATATGAGAAAAGAAAAGAAGTGAATTGCCTTAGTCATCCTTATATGATGTAAAAGAACTTGCAATATAGCTTCGACTATTATTTCATTCTCTTATCAAAACAACTAAATCATATAACTTATTCATGCGTTCAAGTAACAAAAGCAAACTCATTCATGCTATAATTAACATCTCAACACAACTAAGCATCTTTTTGCCTATCCATATACACAATTCTCATCATAGAGGTCATTTCCATCATAAGAAGCACAAAAATTTTTGAAAATTCATAGGATTTGAAAAAGATCATGCAAATGCAAGTGTCATAATGGAAAGCAAGTAGTGCAAGAGTTATTACAAGCCAAGTCATCAAGAGTAGTGCAAATGTCATAAAGTGCTAAGATGAACATAAGGTATTGTAAGTACCCCTACCCCATACTTGACATCCACATTGTCCCCAATGTGAAAATCAAGCATAAGAAGGAGAAAAATACTTACAATGTAAAAGAAGTGGAAGCTCAATCCTCTGTCGGCGGTGGAGGTGGTGGATAGGGATACATCGGTGCGCTAGGATCATAGAAGTGGCCGAACTGGTGGAAGTATAAGTCTCTCATCTGTCCATCATAGGATGAATGCCTAGCGTCCGTCTCCTCCCTGTAGTTCCTGAACTGAGTGGTCAGGGTCTCGTAGTCGGTGTGGAGAGCATGATAATCTGTGCTGAGGCTCTAGAAGCTAGAGACTAGCTCCCTAAAGTGACGGGGAGGGCGGCGTCCTCGTCCATGTCCTGGAGCTCGTGCAAATGAGCGGCGAGGTGGCTGCATGTCATCCTCCGTCTCCTCATTGCCTCTACTAGTCCGGCTAGGTCCTGCACCATGAGTGTCGGTGTCCATGGCATCCGTAGCATGTCCGCTATGAGTGTCACTCTCGAACTCGAGCATGGTCCCCTGTCCTACATCCTCATCCTCCTCCTCGAAGTTACCTGCATAATCATCATAATAAGTAGGAGGAGAGAACTCCTCAAGCATCGACTCGAACGTCTCCTTCCAGTTTCTCTTGTTCCGAATAGTGTATTCGGACTTCCATATGATCTCGGATGGCTTCTTCTTCGGATCCTTGTGCCATGGCATGGGCACATGAAGTGTTCCTTTCCCTCGAGGAATCAAGACCTGTCGAACAACCAACCGCTGGGAGCCTAATGGAAGGGCACTCTCAGCTAGAGTGCATCCGGAGAAGTCCAATCCCATTGTCTTAGCCACATGAGTGACAAGACCACCTGCACAAATATCGCCCTTAGCTTTGTTGGCTATCTTTCCTAGATAGTCGGCAAGCATGGTGGCAATGTCAGGGATGGTGGTGGATGTCATGCAGTAGAGAATGAAAAGCTCGTCAGCCTTGAGCTTCTGTGGAGTCTCTGTCCGTGCAAATAAGCTCTCGCTGAGAATCCGATGTACTACTTTGAAGGAGAGGTTGTACATGCTAGTCTCCTTGGAATTTCCGGGCCTCCATTTGTCTCCTCCGTATTCACCCACTGAAATAGCCTCCCAAAAGTCACTAGCACGAACACCTCTAGCAAAAGTGCCTGCATCTGAATACGAGAAGCCAAACAAGTCTCCAAAAGTGTCAATGGACATAGTGTGGTCTTGGCTCATGAGGCGGAAGGTGACCATCCTTTCCCTAGGGTCATGTTCGAATGTGCTAAGGAACTCTAGGGTGATCTCGGTATAAGCATCCTCCCTAATCGTAGCAAACTGGCTCAGCCCAGCCCTGTCAAGCATCATATCAACATCCTCTCGAACAAACAATGAATCTAAGTCATCTAGCACTATGTAGCGAGGAGGGGTGAATGGGCGATCTATGATGCGTTCATAACGTTTCTTGTGCTTGGATAGGGGAGGGGGAAGCTTAGGGATGTGTTGAGGTGGTGGTGGAGGTGGGGGAGGGGCTTTGGAAGAAGATCCCTTCTTCTTCCCCGTGTTTCTAGTTATCCTCTTAACAATATCCATTCTGAGTCAAAAAAATCGGCCTGTTCTTGGTAAAAATCGTCCGATTTTTCTGGGCTAGGTCGATTTTTCTGTCGATTTCAACGATTCTCACAATTCTGTAAAGTTCTGTTCAATCTATCACCACACACAGTCTCCTACAATGATTCCTAAGCAGATTCCTCAATCAATTCCAACAAACAAACACTTCCTAAGCAGACTTCAATTTCGAATTAGAAACTTAGGTTTTGGAAAGAAAAACCTGAATTCCTTATGGAGGAGTCGATTTCCGTGCTTGTTGTTGCGAGATCCTTGTTCCTTGTTGAAAATGCTTCAGTTTGGAGCCAAGAATCACTCAAAATGATTAAGGAATGAGGATTGTAGGGTAGGGGCGATTTTCGGCGTTCTTGAGAAGGGGAAATCGAGAGTGGTAGGTTGTGGAATGAGGAAGATCGAGTGGTTGAGTCTTTATATAGGGTCGAGAAAATGTGAAGAAAATCGGCCGATTTTTAAGGTCGATTTAATCGTCGGGGCGATTTTTCTCTGAATCCAAAGAAAATCGGATGATTTATTTTGGTAGGTCGATCTCTAGGTCGATTTATCTTCCTGTTGTCAAAAATCTCCTTGCTTTGCTTCTGAATCGACCGATTTACTTCAGGTAACTCGATTTTTCTCTGAACACATGCAAAATCGGACGATTTATTTTGATAGGTCGATCTCCAGGTCGATTTATCTTCCAGTTGTCAAAAATCGCCTTGCTTTGCTTCTGAATCGACCGATTTACTTGGTGTAGTTCGATTTCCTTCCTTATTCTTCATGGATATTGAAGATTAAACTGATTTATGTTCCCTTTCTCCATGGATCTCTCAATATGGACCTAATTTCCTGCGATTAACGACACGACAAACCAAGAGTACATCGAGGAACAAACGAAAAGCGAAAACAAAGACATAAAACAACTAAACTACCCTAACTAAGTGATGAAAAGAAGGAAAGAAAATACTATCATGGGTTGCCTCCCAAGAAGCGTTTGATTTATCGTCTTTAGCTGGACGGTGTAAGGTTTTGCGTTCAATGGAGGGAGGAGGATAGGAGCTATCTCCTCAACCGAAGTTTCCGGTATGTACTTCTTCAACCGTTGGCCATTAACATTGAAACTTCCGTTTTGTTCACCCCATACTTCAACTGCACCATGGGGGAAGATTCGTTTAATTACATAAGGTCCTGTCCAACGGGATTTAAGCTTACCTGGAAATAGACGCAGCCTTGAGTTGAATAGGAGGACTTGGTCTCCCTCCTTCAAGTCTTTTGGAATGATGTGCTTATCATGCCAACGCTTTGTCCGTTCCTTGTAGATCTTTGCGTTCTCATACGCATTTAGCCGGATCTCATCTAGCTCATTGATGTCTAAGAGCCGCTTCTCTCCGGCTTCTTTCATGTCAAAGTTGATCCACTTGATAGCCCAATAGGCGTTGTGCTCTAGCTCTACAGGAAGATGACATGATTTACCATAGACAAGGTTATAGGGAGTCGTACCTATTGGTGTTTTGAAGGCTGTCCTGTACGCCCATAGTGCGTCGTCAAGCTTCATTGACCAATTTTTTCTTGTTTTAGAGACGGTTTTCTCTAAAATTCCCTTGATCTCTCTATTGGATATTTCGACTTGTCCCCTGGTTTGCGGATGGTAAGGTGTAGCTATCTTATGGGTCACCCCATACTTAACCAATAGAGTCTCAAATCGACGGGCCGTGAAATGCGTTCCTCCGTCACTAATGATGGTTCGGGGAGTTCCGAACCTTGGGAAGATCGTTCTATTGAAGAACTTCACCACTACCATTGCATCATTAGTAGGAGAAGCGATTGCCTCTACCCATCTTGAGACATAGTCTACGGCAAGAAGTATATATTGGTTACCGCATGAAGATGGAAAGGGTCCCATAAAATCAATGCCCCATACATCAAAGATCTCTACTTCTTGTATGTTGTTGAGAGGCATCTCATTCCTTCTTGATATATTACTTGTCCTTTGACAAGCATCACAAGCAACAACAAACTTTTGTACATCTTTGAAAAGTGTAGGCCAATAGAAACCGGAACGAAGTACCTTAGCACAAGTCTTGCGGCCACTAGCATGTCCGCCATATGGTAAAGAATGGCAATGGTGGATGACGCTATCCACCTCATCTTCAGGGATACATCTCCTGTAAATGCCATCGGGACCTCTTTTGAATAGAAGAGGTTCGTTCCAATAGAATTGCCGGACATCATTAAAGAATTTCTTCTTTTGAGCATATGAAAGTCCGGGTGGAATCTCCTGACAAACAAGGTAATCACAATGTCAGCAAACCATGGATCATTACCTTGGGAGATGTGTTTAAGACACTCTTCAATCTCGTGCAGCTGCTCGTCAGGGAATGAGTCGTCTATAGGAAGTTCATCCGTCTCGCCGGTGAGTTGCGGTAGACGACTAAGATGATCGGCAACGGAGTTCTCCGATCCTTTCTTATCACGAATCTCTAAATCGAACTCTTGTAAGAGTAAGATCCATCTTAGAAGCCTTGGCTTCGCATCCTTCTTCGTGAATAAGTATCGAATTGCGGAATGGTCCGTATAAACTATCACCTTCGCACCTACAAGATAGGAACAAAATTTCTCAAAAGCGTATACTACGGCTAAAAGTTCCTTCTCTGTAGTTGCATAATTATATTGAGCCTCATATAGCATTTTGCTAGCGTAGTAGATGGCATGAGTGCGACCATCTTTCTTCTGTCCAAGAACGGCTCCTATAGCGACGTCGCTTGCGTCGCACATGACCTCGAAAGGAAGAGTCCAATTGGGTGGTTGAATGATTGGTGCTGAAATCAAAGCTTCTTTGATCCTGCAAAAAGCATCTAAACAATCCTTCGAAAATTCGAAAGTTGCGTCCTTCATCAAAAGATTAGTCAAGGGTTTTGAAATCTTAGAAAAATCTTTTATGAATCTCTTATAGAAGCCTGCATGTCCTAAGAAACTTCTAATTCCTTTCACTGAAGAAGGGGGAGGTAACTTCTCAATGGTTTCTATTTTCGCTCTATCAACTTCTATTCCCCTTTGTGATACTAAATGACCTAACACAATCCCTTCGGTGACCATGAAATGGCACTTTTCCCAGTTTAAGACTAAGTTAGTGTCTTCACATCTCTTAAGAACTAGTGAAAGGTTATAGAGACAGTTATCAAAGGAAGAACCATATATCGAAAAATCGTCCATGAAGACTTCCATGATATTCTCTACATATTCGGAGAAGATTGCCATCATACACCTTTGGAAGGTGGCTGGAGCGTTGCATAGGCCGAATGGCATCCTTCTATAAGCAAACGTGCCCCATGGGCACGTAAAAATCGTCTTCTCTTGATCATCCGAATGTATTGGAATATGAAAGAAACCGCTATATCCATCTAGATAACAAAAGTAAGATTGTTGGGCTAACCTTTCCAACATTTGACTGATAAAAGGAAGGGAGAAGTGATCCTTCCTAGTGGCCA
Source organism: Fagopyrum esculentum (assembly GCA_033239045.1). Classification (NCBI taxonomy): domain Eukaryota; kingdom Viridiplantae; phylum Streptophyta; class Magnoliopsida; order Caryophyllales; family Polygonaceae; genus Fagopyrum; species Fagopyrum esculentum. The sequence goes on along the minus strand of BSUD01000005.1, from coordinate 128,596,639 downwards.
CGTTCAGTTTGCAGTAGTCGATGCACATACGCCACCCTGTAACTGTCCGTGTGGGGATAAACTCGTTGTTTTTGTTAGCAACAACGGTAATGCCTCCTTTCTTGGGTACTACTTGTACTGGACTCACCCATTTGCTATCGGAAATGGGGAAGATGATACCTGCATCAAGTAGCTTAAGGATTTCTTTCTTCACGACCTCTTTCATTGCCGGGTTTAACCGTCTTTGAGGTTGGCGTGAAGGTTTGTAATCCTCTTCCATTAGAATTTTGTGCATACATAGTGAAGGCTTTATTCCTACTAGATCATCAATAGTATAGCCTAATGCTCTCCTATGTTGCTTCAAAACATGCATCAGTTTCTCTAGTTCAGCATCATTCAAATTCGCATTAACTATGACCGGATATGTGGAATTAGTGCCAAGAAATGCGTACCTTAGATGCGTGGGGAGCGGTTTCAATTCTAATGATGGGGGTACCTTGATTGATGGTGAATCTTGGCCTTCGAGTGTTGTGGGAGAGGTCTCTAGAGGTGGGGGTACTGCATCATTAGAGTCGAGAACAGCTGCGGTGAAGTTTGAAGAATCCAGAAA
>BSUD01000005.1:128513640-128595916 GCA_033239045.1 Fagopyrum esculentum | reverse complement strand
GGGGGGGGGGGGGGTACTACATCATTAGAGTCGAGAACAGCTGCGGTGAGGTTTGAAGATTCTAGAAAGTTTCCCTCTGGATCGACCTCCCTTGAAGTAAATCGGTCGATCTGAGACACGATTTTTATTTCTATTGGAAAAAATCGGATTGCCTCTTCACAAATCGAACGATTTTGTGCTTGTGGGTCGATTTTCTTCACAGTTTCCGGAGTTAACTCTAGCTCTTCAATTCTTGTTCCTAGTTCTTCCTCCACATCATTTAATGCCTTCACATCCTCATTGCAATCATGTTTCACTCCTTCCTCCATGATGCTCATATTAAGGACCTTTTGAAGAGGGTCTTTCATCAAGATCGAACTTACTACTTTTCTAGACTCTTCTTCATCAAAAATTTCAAAAGCATCGTCTTTCAAGGCTGGCTCCTTGATTAAGGAAGAGAGTATGAATTCTATCTTTTCTTCACCAATATGGAAGGATAGCTGGCTATTCTTGCAATCTACCATGCATCCGGATGTTGCAAGGAATGGTCTCCCAAGGATGATGGGAACCGGATAATCTGCAGGGATGTCAAGAACGACAAAATCTATTGGGATGTAAAACTTACCGAGCTTTACCGGAATGTCTTCTAATATTCCCACCGGCTTAGTGGTGGAACGATCAGCCATGTAGAGTGTGATCTTCACCGGTCTAGGCTCTCCTAGACCAACTGCCTTGCATAGAGCGAGAGGTATGATACTCACACTTGCTCCAAGATCACAAAGTGCATCATAGGTAGCTTCTCCCAAAGTGATGGGTATGCAAAAAGATCCTGGATCACGGAGCTTGGGTGGCATATTCTCCGTCATAGTCTTGATGAGTTCGGATGACTCCATACTCATCTTGACTTCTCCTATGTCTTCCAATTTCCTCTTGTTAGAGAGGATCTCCTTGAGGAATTTCCCGTAAGCCGGCATACCTAAAATTGCATCCATAAAAGGTATGTTAATATGTAGCTTACTCATAAGTTCTACAAACTTACCAAAATGTTTATCTAGGCCTGCACGCGCTCTAGATTGAGGGAAAGGTAGAGGTGGTTTGTAAGCGGGAGGAGGAACATAGACTTCTTCCTTCTCCTTTGCCTCTCCTTCTTTTGTGGCGGTATCGACTACTTTGGGTTGAGGATCGGTGGTTGTCTTGCCGCTCCTAGTAGTTATTGCCATAACCCTTCCCTTTGGGTTATCTTCCGTCTTCCCGGGAATTTTCCCTTGATCTCTTGGAACTTCTCCGGCTATGTTGAATATTTGGTTTTCTAAAGCTTTGTGAGCTTTGTCAACCGAAGTTATATAACTCTCTAGCCCTTGTAGCTTCCCTAGGATCGTCTCTAGCATGGGATCGGGTTTGCTTGATCCGCTTGATTGTCCCTGGCTTGTTAAAGGAGTAGAAGAAGATGGAGGTGTTAGAGCCTTTTCAGCATGAGAGTAAGGATTACCTGGATTTTGCTGATTTGACCTCCAATTGTTGTTATTTGAGTTCCTATTGTTGTTGTTGTTCCAATTGGAGTTTCGGTTGTTATTGTTGTTGTTACTCCAATTGGAATTCCTATTGTCACTCCTTTGATTGTTGTCTCTTCCCATGTAGTTGGCTTCTTGCTCCTTAGTCTTTTGAAGACTTGTTTTGAGTACTTCCCTCAATTCCTTGATGTCATCTTTGAGAGAGAATATTTGTGTTTGAGCAGCTTGGTTCAACTTGGCTCCCGAATCACCTTGATTCCGGCTAACTAAATCCACCTTCCGGTGGGAATACTTCTCAATCACTTGGGCTTGCTTCTCAATGAAGTCCCAAGCATCACCCTCTCTCATGTCCATGAATGTGCCACAAGAGAGAGATTGGAGATTGAATTGTGTCTCCACATCCAATCCTTTGTAGTAGATCTTCAATAATTCCAGCTTGAAAATGCCATGGTGTGGGCAATCCAACAAGAGATCTTGAAACCTTTCCCAAGATTGAAACAAGCTTTCATTAGGTTTCATAGAAAAAGCATTTATTTTACCTCTCAATTCCGCTGTTTTGGATGGCGGAAAGAATTTGGTGAGGAATTCCGAAGACAATTCCTCCCATGTAGCTAGCTTTGCAGGTGGAAGTGTTTGGTACCAAGCTAGAGCCTTGTCCTTCAAAGAAAAGAAGAACGGTTTGATCTTGTAATTGCTTGTAGTAGCCTTCTTCGGCTTTATAGTCTCCATGAGAATCTCAAAATTTTGCAAGTATTGGTGTGGAGATTCAGTACTTGCTCCGCCATATTGACTTTGGCGAACCATGGTGATGACTTGTGGTGAGAAGCTAAACTCTTGGATGTCTTCAGCTCCGAAATCCACACCTAGACGACGTGGTTGCTGAATTGGATCCATTCGTTGCCCCAAAGTTCGGGGTCTATCACCGTCATTAACAGCTCATACGTTCCTAGTTGGAAGGCGAGGAACAACCCGTGGTTTTGGGGTGTTCCGAATAGGACGAAGTAGTGGATCGATCTCCTCAAGTTCCGGCATGTCCGGATCTATCTCTTCATCATCGGATGAGTCATTTCGAATGGATTTAGTTGGCGTCTTGACTTTCTTCTTCTTCCTGGATTCGTTCAACTCCAACTTCATGTCCAGCATCATGGCTCTTAGTTCATCAATCTGAAATTGATGACTCGTTTCAACATCTTTTCGTGCCTTCTCACTCAACTGGAGTTGGCGTTGAGCTTCATTCAGTTCAGCCTGGTAGTTTCTCTCATCGTTTTCAGCCATTTTCTTTTCCTTCAACTTTTTCCTCAAAGTTCTCTCCAATTCGGGATCGAAAGGGACTAGATCTTTAGTGGATCTAGTCTTTCGCATATACCTAAAGAACCTGCAAAGATCACTCAAGTAGACAAATCAAATCACAAGAGCAAGAGCTCTCAAGCTAGACAACCGAAAACCGAATTTGGTCTAGACCAAATCCCCGGCAACGGCACCAAAAACTTGTTCGCTCGAAAGATGTGTGCGTCAAAGTCTTAAATTTATATCTAGAACTCAAAGCAAAGCGAACCCGCAGTGTACGGATCAGCTGTAGTAAGGTATGAATTCCAGAGTCGAACTCAGGGATTTGGTGAGAATAAATTCAACTTCAATTATCTAGCGAAAATGCAAAAGCTTTTGTGATCAAATAAGGGTAAAATGATTCCAAGGATTCAAGTATCCGATTTCGGCTTTCGATTCAAGACACTTCTATAGATATAGGACAGAGTTTATATTGCCAAGATTAAATGTTCAAAGGTAGATATCGTACGGTGAAGTTCCGAAACCTATATAACTAATCTAAAGGTTCTCTCTATAAGGGTTGTTGAGGCTGCAATATAGAAAGATCTAAAGACAAGAATTATGTTCAAACTAACTATCTAAAACTCCAGGATATGACTCTCCAAAGTAAAGATTAGAAAGCACACTTAGAATCTTAATAAAGGATGTTGAGTCTCTTTATTACCTTAATCTTGAAATCTTAATCTATTAAATGTAGAATCAGGTTTGAAGTGTCTTCATACATTCAATTAGAGGGTAGAAAGGTTACTCAAGATTGGGATTTAGGCAAGGATTAGTTTTGGTTAAAGATTGATTCAATTAAGGTTCGTTAGAGGAATAAATCGGGCTGTTCATAAGAAAATCGGCCGATTTACTCAAGAACAGTCCGATTTTCCCGTTGTCGCAAAACTAAAATCTAAACTCTCAGGGTCCTAATGATTGAATGAGTTCAGTCTATCATCATCTAAGCCTTAATCATCAACTATTCTCCCCAGAATCACAAAGGTTTTAGCCAACCATTTTCAAAATCGAATCAAATTAATTATTGAGAGAAATATCACAAAGAAACCGAATCTTGAATAAAAATTCCAAAAACCTTCAAATCTGTAAACGATTGTCAAAACAAATCAATGTATCTCTTAAGTAACTCAAATTCGTGCTCAAAAACAGCAAGTACTTCAATGAACAAAGAAATCTCACAACTAGAATCAAGATTAACTTCCCGGCAAAGAATACTTCAATCTTCCTCCAAGAATCTTCGAATTCTCTCAAACGTGTAAAGATTTCCCGTTGCGGCCTCTTTGTTTTCGTTCGTAGGGTTCTCTTCTATAGTTTCTTGCAAATGGGCTGTTTGGCAAAACTCCCTTCTAGCCCAAAAGAATTGGGCTTTGTGTCGTCTTTCCATTTAGCCGAAAAACAGAATAAATCGACCCAGGCGATTTATGCACAAAATCGTTCGAACTCTTGAGAGAAAAATCGTCCAATTTATGTACATATTGGCACGATTTTCTTCAACAGAAAGTGCTCTACTCTTGGCTCGTTTTCTATGCTTTTCCTTTGCAGTTCTTCAACTCTTTATGACCCCTTTCTGGTTTCTTTAGCTTCCTTAACATCCTTAGATACTCCTTGCTTTGCTTTTGCTTCCAATTTCACTTCATTTACCTATAATTCATCAAAAACTCGTGTAGACCTCTATTTCCGACAATTAATTGAATTGAACATAAAAGGTACACAAAACCTCTCTAAATGCAAGGTAAATTGAGATAATCTTCTGTAATATGCATGAATATGATGATACATAAGTCATGTCATCAGCAGCGGTAGTTCATGCATTGAAGATCTAAAGGCATTACCTGTATGGTGCTACATGTCAAATCTTCACAGACCATAAGAGTGTGAAGTATATTTTCACACAATGGGAATTGAATAACCGTCAGCGTAGATGGCTTGAGTTGATCAATGATTTTAACCTTGAGATTTTGTAACATCCAAGGAAGGCGAACAAGCAAGAAGACGCCTCGAGAGAAGGCAATTGCGAGACTGACAGTTCAGCCTCAGCTTCAGAAAGATCTAGCTTGGATAGAGATGGACATCCAGTTTCTTGATGAGGATGCTCAGCTAAGTACTTTAGAGGTTCTACCAGATCTGTTGGGGGAGATCCAACAGAAGCAGGGGACGTGCCCGACATTGATGAGGATACGAGATATGATGTCTCGTGGTGAGGCACCACAGTTCTCCATAGGAGCACATGGACCGCAATCGCGTCTGTGTTCCTGCATATACAGATATGAGACAGAGGATATTTCAGGAGGCTCACTCCACACCTTAATCAATGCACCTAGGTGCGAGTAAGATGTTTCATGATGTGAGACGTTTATATTGGTTGGGAGGGCTGAAGCCTGATGTGGCCATATTTGTGGCTTAGTGTACAACTTGCCAGCAAGTCAAGATAGAGCATTGCAGACCAAGAGGAGAGCTCCACCCACTGCTAGTACCGTAGTGGAAGTGGGAGGACATTTCCATGGACTTTGTGACAAGATTGAGACCGAGAAGGAGCTTCGATGCCATATGGGTTGCGGTTGACATATTGACAAAGACTGCACGTTTCATCCCTATACGGGAGAAGTGGTTAGTAAACCGGTTGGATGAGGAGTTCACTGGACAAATAGTGAGACTCCATGGTGTACCGAGGATGATTCTCTCATATCGAGATGGACAATTCACCTCGAGATTTTGGAAGCAGATTCAAACTGCCCTTTGGACAAGTCTACACTTCACGACCATATTTCATCCTCAGACAAATGGTCAGTCAAAGAGGACCATCCAGACCTTGATGGATATGATGCTAGCTTGTGTGTTGGACTAGGGAAAGGGATGGTCAGATCACCTCCCATTGGCTGAGTTCTCGTACAACAACAACTGACATGCATCGATTAGGATGGCCCCATATGAGACAATGTATGGGCGGAGATGTCGTACGCCATTATGTTGGGATGAGCCTAGCGGTGTTGGTGGTATATCACTTGAGCAGATTCAGGATGATATTGCCCGAGTAGCACTTATTAGAGAGAGGATGTTGGCTGCACAGAGTCGCTAGAAGTCGTATGCAGGCAAGAGGCGTTAGACTCTAAAGTTTAGAGTTGGAACTCATGTTTGGCTGAAAATTTCACCGACGCTTGAAGTTAGACGATTTGGTATAAAGGGAAAGCTAAGTTCCCGATATGCCGGTCCTTTTGGGATTTTGTACAGAGTTGGGAGAGCAGCATACATGCTTGCTTTACCACCAAGGTTAGAGGGTGTTCACCCTGTGTTCCATGTGTCTCAGCTGAGGGAATACATACCAGATCCGAGACACATCGTCAGCTATGATGACTTAGTGGTTAAGCCGGACCACACTTTTGTTGAGCACCCAATTGCAGTCCTAGAGCGAGGTGTGAGACGCCTGCGTTCGAAGGACATCCCTATGTTGTGTGATAGCATGAATTATAGTCTATATTTTGGGGTTTGTTTGGACGTTTTATCTTTCATAATCTGCATGTTTGTATGTATAATATGTGATTATATTACCATTTCATCTACCTTTGCGGGAATCGAGGTCTACACCTAGTTTGGTTGTAATCGTAGGTAAAATGGCACGTTTTGCATCAAAAAGGAGCAAAAGGAGCTATGAAGTCATTGGAGCTACATCCAGGAACATAAGGAACCATCCAGGAAGCATAGCCATGGATTAGAGATTCACTTTGGACCAGAATTGAGAGATTTCACATTCAGTTGTGACTCACCTCGGTTGACCATAGATTCATCTCGACCGAGGTGATCCAGAGAAGTCGACTCGACCGAGGCGAACACCTGGGACGCGGCGAGAATATTTTATTCTTGGCTGAGATCTTTTATCTTTGGAAAGATATCTTATATTTTTGGGCTTGGCTCCTGGAAGGAAGAAGATATACTAGATCATATATTTTACCTATATTTATGGGAAAAGATCTTTCTAAGATATCTTATCTTTGGAGAGTTATTTTCCTATAAAAAGGGTCGGGTTTCCCACAAATCCGACATCCGCTATCAATCCCGCTTACACCAAAAAAACACGCTGCATACATCCGCTATCAGCGCAAGATCGTGTTTATACACCGCATCAGCCATACTCCAGTTGGGAGATTTGAAGAACCTTTTTGAAGGTTGAAGGAAGATTGAAGTCTATAGGTTTTATAGCTTTTGAAGGGTTTTTGTAAGATTATCTTAGATTCCCTTCCTTGTTATCTTGCCTTGTTGGATTTCTATCCAAGGAACGCTTTGTTGTGATATTTGATTCAATTATTGAAGTCTTTTCATTAAATTCTTCTTGTTCAAATATTCACCTTCTTCCCATATATTTAATTATTGCTTTCATGATGATGAGTGGCTAATTTCCTTGTGTGATTCTAGGGTGATTGGCTGAAGGTTGTGGGAAAAACAATGATAGAATGATCTTAATCACAGTAGGTCCCTGAAAATTCGAGTCTTTAACCTTAACCCTAAGCATCTCGCTCAGTCGATGAACATCTCGGCCGGGGTGGAATTTTTCTGACCGAGGTGACTTGTCTGATCTGAAACTGAGAGTTAAGTGTTAGAGTTTGCCAAATCCTATTCTTATTACACCTTTCCTGGTTCAATGCAAGCTTAGGATGAGACTTACCCGGTAATTCCTTAGTTTGTTTACCAACGATCATAAGTGTAAGTCATAAAGGTTTATCCTTTATTGGGGTTTGAGTGTGCTTTCACCCCATCTTTGTGAGTTAGCCTGAGACTTACCCGGTAAAGGTTGATTCTATTCCCTTAGATGGTGAGTTAGTTTGAGGTTATAGTTCTTTATCTAAATTCCTTGAGACTTACCCGGTAATAGGAGTTACGGTTTTGGATTAGTGAGTAGTGAGACTTACCCGGTGATATATTCCACTTTAGTAACACCTTCTCCATGCAAAAACCTCAGCTTTGTCCGCTTATCTTTAGATCTTGAGTTGGAACCACAACTAGATTGACCCGTACACTGCGGGTTCGCATCCTTGTTTTAAGCTTACATCTAGGGTTATAAATTTAAAGTTTGCACACACCGCTTGGAGCGAACAAGTTTTTGGCGCCGTTGCCGGGGACTTGGTCTAGACCGAGCCGGTTACGGTTTGCTCTTGGGGCACTTGCCCCCGTGTCTACTAACCACTCTACTTGAGTGACTTTTGCAGATTCTTTCTTAGGTTTATGTGAAGAACCCGCACTGGGAAGGAAATCGTTCCTTACGATCCCGAACCAGAAAAGACATACAAACGACGCTTAAGAGAAGCGAAGATGACCCACCAAGACAATCGCGATCTTGAGGCCGAGTTGAAAGAGGCGCTAGAGCTGCTACGCCTCAGCAGGGAAGAACTAAGGCGAGAGAAGGAAGAAACTCGCACCAGGACTGAAGCAATCGAAGCAGATATGGCATCCATATGAGACCAAATTCTACTTCGACCGAGGGAAGATCCAGTCCCAGATCCTCGACCGATGCAGGATCCAGTTGCTGACCCTCGACCGAGGCAGGTTCCAGTACCTGACGCCCCGGCCGAGGTACTTCCACCTCGGATACCAGTCCAAGACGCTCTTCTTGCAGGAATCCCACAAACCCTAGGTCAAAGGATAGACCCCAATCAACAACTGAGGCGTCCAGGAGTTAACCTAGGAGATCCAGCGGACCATGACTACGAACTTTGACCGCAAGTTCTATCCATGATTCGCCAATGCCAGTTCGGAGGGCTAGAGAAGGAATCACCACATCAACATCTTCAAAACTATGAGATCTTGATGGAGACCTTGAGACCCTCAAGGATTGAAAATAACAACTACAAGCTAAGACCTTTTTACTTTTGTTTAAAAGATAGAGCTCTTACTTGGTATCAATCTCTTCCTCCAGGAAAAATTAGCACATGGGAGGAGATAACGATGGAATTCTTGACTAAATTCTTTCCCCCTTCAAAGACCGCTGAAATGAGAGGGAAGATCAACGCTTTCATTATGAAGGACAAGGAGAGCTTGTCCAAGTCATGAGAGCGGTTCAAGGACATTCTTTTGGATTGCGCACATCATGGGATTCCAAAGTTAGAGTTATTGGAGATATACTTCAAAGGACTGGACGGAAGCACCCAGTTCAACCTCCAACTACTCTCCGCCGGTACATTTATGGACATGGAGATTGACGAAGCTTTGGACTTTATCGAGAAGCAAGCTTTGCATATGGAGAAGTACACCCACCAAGGAGCTGAAGGTGGAGTTAAAAGAGTTAACTTCCAAGAAACTCAGCCCAATAACAATCAACTCACGTCTTTGAAGAATGACGTGAAGCAATTGAAGGAACTCTTGGTTGCTCAAACCAAGAAGGAAGATCTAGGACAAAGGAACAACAACAACGGATACGGTACCAACAACAACGGTTCCAGGAACAACAACTACAACAACAAAAATAGAGGATCCAATAGCAACAACTGGAGGGCGAACAACCAAAATTCTGGTAACAATCATTCAAACTCCAACTCTAACGATTCCTCCAACCCTCTCCTCTCTTCCCCTTCTTCTTCTTCTACTCCATTAAAGAGCCAGGGGAAAGGATCGAGTTCGTCTCAGCCGTAAAAGAAAGACGCAGTTCTGGAGGCTATCTTGATCAAGCTCAATGCTATGGAGACTTCTATGACTTCATTTTCGAAGGCCCAAAAAGCCTTTGAACAACAACTTGCAAATAGGGCGAATGAAGCGCCAAGAGATCCAGGGAAGCTTCCAACAAGGACGGAAAGCAACCCTAAGGGCCAGATCATGGCCATAACTACGAGGAGTGGACTGAAAACTGCAGATCCAGTGCCTCGGTCGGTGCCAGTACCGACGAAGACCACCTCGGTCCAGATGCAGTCGAAGAACACTTCGACCGAGATGCCAACCGAGGTGGAGCCACAGAAAGCAGAGGGGAAAACTGAAGTTTATGTTCCACCTCCTGCATACAAACCACCACTTCCATTCCCCCAGTCAAGGGCTAGAGCACATCTAGACAAGCACTTTGGTAAGTTCCTTGACTTGATGAATAAACTGCACATTAACATTCCTTTCCTTGATGCTATTCTAGGGATGCCCGCCTATGGGAAGTTCTTAAAGGAGATTCTATCAAGGAAAAGGAAACTGGAAGATTTTGGTGAAGTTAGGATGACATCTAAATCCTCGGAGCTCATACAAATCATGAAGGAGAAGATGCCACCTAAATTGAGAGATCCCGGCTCATTTTGCATTCCCATTCAAGTTGGGATGTCACTTGTGAAGCCCTTTGTGATCTAGGAGCCAGCGTGAGCATCATCCCGCTGGAGCTATGTGTGAAGATCGGACTTGGAGAGCCCAAGCCGGTCAAGATTTGACTTTATATGGCGGATCGCTCCATCACCCATCCCGTGGGCATCTTGGAGGACGTTCCGGTCAAGTTAGGTAACTTCTATTTACCTATAGATTTTGTTGTACTTGACATTCCCGCAGATTATCGTGTTCCTATTATTCTCGGGAGGCCATTTCTAGCAACTTCGGGTTGCAACGTGGATTGCAAGAACGCCAAGTTGAAATTCAACATTGGTGGCGATGAGGTAGAGTTCGCATTACTTGCAGCCATGAAAGGGGAGCAGCTAAGCGATGATATCTTCAACATCTACTATGAAGAAGAATCAAGAGAATTGGTGAGCTCTATCCTTACTAACGATCCACTCAAAAGAGTTATTAGCTTCAGTTTAATGGAGGAAGGTATAGATGTTTCTTGTGATGCAGATATACGGAGCTTAAAAGCACTGGAAGAAGATCCAGGAGCTAAAACTGAGAAGCTAACCCAGGAAACGAAGATCTCCAGTTTCGGTTCCAGAAGCAGTACCTCGACCGAGGCACTTTCTGGACTGAGCGAGGCGACCGAAGAACATCTCGGTCAACGCCTATGCGCCTCGATCGAGGTCGATGACGAGATGATTTCAACTGAGACTTCCGAAAGTCCAGTTTCTGGATCTACTCCACTGGAAGGAGGAAGCAAGGATCCCCCTCAGAAAGCACCCCCAGTTGTGGAGCTTAAACAACTCCCAAATCACTTGAGGTATGTCTTTCTTGGACCGGATTCCACTTATCCCGTTATTGTTAGTGCTTCCCTTTCCGAAACTGAATTATCTAAACTAATGCATGTCCTGAGAAAGCATCAAAAGGCATTGGGTTACACTATAGATGATCTTATTGGCATTAAGCCCTCTTTCTGCATGCATAGAATTTTAATGGAGGATGATCATAAGACTTCACAGGAACCTCAAAGACGGTTAAATCCGATCATGAAAGAGGTTGTGAAGAAGGAAATTCTTAAGTTGTTGGATGCAGGTATCATATATTCTATCTCGGACAGCAAATGGGTTAGCCCGGTGCATGTAGTTCCGAAGAAAGGAGGGATGACCGTTGTGACAAATAAGAACAACGAGTTGATCCCAACTAGGACCATTATGGGCTGGAGGGTTTGCATCGATTATAGGAAGCTGAACACGGCTACACGGAAGGACCATTTTCCACTTACCTTCATTGATCAAATGCTCGAGCGGTTGGCCCAACATTCACACTTTTGCTACTTAGATGGTTATAGTGGATTCTTCCAGATTCCTATCCATCCGGATGATCAGGAGAAGACCACTTTCACTTATCCATGGGGGACATTTGCTTATAGGAGGATGCCTTTTGGATTGTGCAATGCACCCGCTACCTTCCAGCGATGCATGATGGCTATCTTTTCCGAGTACATAGAGGAGATCATGGAGGTATTTATGGATGATTTTTCTGTATATGGTTCCTCTTTTGATGATTGCCTATCTAACCTTTCTCTAGTGCTTAAAAGATGTGAAGACACTAATCTTGTTTTGAATTGGGAGAAGTGTCATTTTATGGTTAATGAGGGCATTGTGCTAGGACACCTCGTTTCTAATCGAGGCATTGAGGTCGATCGCGCTAAGATCGAGACTATTGAGAAACTCCCTCCCCCTTGTTCTGTTAAAGGAGTGAGGAGTTTTCTCGGGCATGCAGGTTTCTACAAGAGATTCATCAAGGACTTCTCTAAGATTTCTAAACCTCTAACTAACCTCTTGAATAAAGATGTTGTTTTTGAGTTTTCGCATGAGTGTCTTGATGCTTTTTACAGGATTAAGGAAGCGTTGATCTCCGCTCCCATTATCCAACCTCCGGATTGGACCTTACCCTTTGAGATCATGTGCGATGCTAGTGATGTAGCCGTAGGAGCGGTGCTTGGACAGAAGAAGGATGGCCGGACCACCGTCATTTATTATGCTAGCAAGACGCTAGATGTAGCACAACGCAACTACGCTACCACCGAGAAGGAGTTATTGGCGGTTGTATATGCTTTCGAGAAGTTTCGTTCCTATTTAGTAGGGGCGAAAGTCATTGTCTACACCGACCATGCAACCATCCGTTACTTTTTGGCTAAGAAAGATGCCAAGCCACGCCTTATTCGATGGATTCTCTTGTTTCAAGAGTTTGATCTAGAGATCCGCGATAAGAAGGGATCCGAAAATTCTATTGCGTATCACCTCAGCCGGCTATCTGCATCTTCACGTAAGAAGGACGACCCGCCCATAGACGATTCATTCCCCGATGAGCACTTACACTTGTTGGAGCGTTTGATAGACTTACTTACTTCACCCCACGATGGAGGTGAAGTATGGGGTGAGGGCACCTCTCATAACACTTGAGACGCATCATGGTCCAGCTAGCGACCTTAAACCAAGCGCTTCTTGGGAGGCAACCCAAGGTATTGCTTTCTTTCCCTTTTTCTAGTCTAGCTTAGATAGTTTTTGCTTTTGCTTTGCTTTGTTTTGTTTTTGGCGTTCTAGACAGATATCAGGAGACATCTAAGGAAGGAGCATAACTGGAAGTACAGAAGATCGAGAATTTGAGAAGACAAAGTTTTGACTGAGGGATCTCGGTTGCTATCAGAGCACCTCGACCGAGATGATTCTTGAGCAACCGAGGCGACTAGGGTTTCTGAAGAACCACCTCGGTCCGTACCACCTCGGTCCAGTCGAGACCATCTCGACCGAGGTGACAACAGTTCCAGAACGGGTATAAAAGGGGTGAAATTTCTCTCTCCTCACTTCACCCAACCCTCCTCGACCGCGGCGACAGTTTGCACCTCGCTCATTCGATTCTTGCTCGTTTTCGAAGATTTTCGCTTCCAAACTGCGATTAAGGCATAGAGGATCCCAGTGCATCGTCGATCTGCAAGAAAATCGAACCGATTCGGCCGAACGAGGTAAAATAAAACCAAAACCCTACCTCGCTGTTTTCGCTTCGATTTGGGCTTTGGTCGCCCTTGCATTTGTTGAGAAAAGGCTTAAGTACCCCATAGGAAGCAGTTGTAGTGATTTTGGGGGAAAATAACTGAATTTTCTGAGGAAATTAGAATCCAGTTTTCCGCCTCGGTCCAGACGAGCTGTGCCTCGGCCGAGGTGATTCTTGAGAGTTGTCAGTCGACCGAGGTGATCTGACAGTGTGAAATTTGAGAATGAGTTCTGAGAGACACCTTGCCGTTAGGGATAGATCCTCACCTTCCCCTTCTTCCTCTTCTTCTCGACCCTATCGCCCGGTGATCCACGAGCGACACCAGGTCGATTACGACCGTATTTCCGGCCGTCCAGCGATTGCACCTCGCTTCTTGGACGTGTCTGCTTTTGACTGTCTCCAGGTAGACGGAGACCTTAGACGGATGATATCTACAATAGGGCTGGATCAGTTTACTGAGATCCGAGCCCCAGCCTATTTGGAGCCCACCTTAGAGTTTGTTACCTCCTTCACCTACCTCCCCACAGAGAGATCTGTGAAGTACCGGAACTTCTTAGTGCCGCTAGAGTACTGGAGAGAGATTTTTGGTTTTCCTGAGCCCACAGCAGTTGACTTCCCGTCCCGATCTGTAGCTAGGGAGTTTTGGGGACAGATTGCCCATATTACTGAGCACGCAGACAGATGGCACCCTGGAGATTCCAAGGAGAAGGTCATCTTCCATTTAGCCTTTAGGTTAGCCCACCGAATCTTCAGTGAGACACTTCTGGCGCGTACTGAGACGCCCCAGAAGATTCGACAGGGGGAGCTTTTTAGTCTATACTGCATGGTGACTGGGGGTATCCCGGACTTTGGCTTGATGTTGGCAGAGGATCTGCACAAGATCAAGGCCAAGGCGAAGGGAGACATCTGCTGCGGAGGACTTGTCACCCACATAGCCAGTTATCAGGACATGGATCTCAGCGCTTGCACGATGGTGGCGGCTGCCAAGCCGCTTGGGCTGCAGGAGATGATCACTCGGCGGATTCTAGTTCCCCGAGGTCTGACTACACCATACGTGGCTATGCCGTGGGAGTTGACTGCACCACAGGGGATTAGGTGGTCTGCCCAGTTTACTGTTTATGACCCTCACTATTGGCAAACCGCTTGGGCCCCACTGATGGAGGATTATAGAGAGGCAACAGCTGCCCCAGCTGAGGAGGAGGCAGATGATGAGGAGACAGCTGATGACAAAGAGGGTGGAGTCCCGATGGATACAAGGACAGATACTGCAGGGACGAGCGCACCAGTTATAGATTTGGATGATGAGGAAACTGAGCCTGCACCTGCTACTTCTCCAGTGAGACCTGCTAGGCGTAGGACATGCCGACATAGAGATCCAGAGGCTCACCGTCGGATCGATGATCTGACAGATCAGGTTATTGATTCGTATGCTGCTTTGTCACTGGATATCTGCGAGATGCAGGAGCGGCAGCATTACCAGCACATGATGGCCCAGATTCAGTTTGAGCACGTCATAGGCTATCCGTTCGACCCGTCCCAGTATCCGTATGTGCCACCACCACCACCGGATCGTGACTACTGAGAGCTGCATGATTTTCTTTCTTATTTTTTATGCAGTTCAGCTTATTATCCGGTGAGTACTTTATTCCTTAGACTTATTTTGACCCACTGGGACAGTGTGTCCTAAGTATGGGGTATTTGTGTATTACTTGACAGTTATGTGATGTATGACTCTATTTGACCGGATATCTATATTTATGCTTCACTTTTGCATCTATGTGTTTATCTGAGACTACATGCATACTTACAGGTTATTTGATTGAGAAAAACGTCGAAACTGAAAGAAAACCGGTTTTAAAAAAAATTTTTGGACCTCGACCAGGGCAGTTCTGGCCGAACGAGGCGTTTCACCTCGGTTGACCTAAGAACACCTCGACCGAGGTAGGTTAACTGAGAGTTCGAAAACGATTTTTGTGCTTCTTATCTGGATATGATCTCAGTGAAGATCTTGTTTACTGACTGGTTTTGAAATTCTTTATGTGTTTGAAAGGTTTTATAATATGTTTAAGTTGCTAAATGCTTTGTTTGAAATTATTGGTATGTTTAATACTTTGTTTTTATCCAAATTATGTTGAATTTGAAGGTTGACACCACATTATGAGTTCTCTCACTTTCTTCCTGGAAAGACCAAGGCAATTCATTCTTCTCTCTTCTTCTTCTTGATCATGCTTAGCCCCTCATATATATTTTGCCTCCCTTTACCTAGCCGGGAATTTGGAAGCAAGTGAAGTGGCAAAAGCAAGTGAAGTTAAAGTTGAGAAGTGGGCTGGAAGTGGAAGTGTTAGAAAGTAATAATAGGTTTGGGGAAGTCAATCATGAAGATGAGTAACTCGGCACCATTCACATAGCCGGGTGTTTGTGTCTTGCCAAAGTCTGATTGAGCGATATTCCTAACGGGTCATGGTATGTGCATCAAGGGTTTGATGCATCTCAAGAAATTGATGATTGCTGATTTCCTAAGCTTCGGTTATTGTGCATCTCTGTCCATGCATCCCAAAAAGTAAAGTAAAAAGAAAAAGTGTGAAATAAGCAAAGCTTATTGGTGGAAGATGTTGCAAGTCGAAGTGAAAGTGAAGTACATCCTTTTTCCCGGATTCTAGCACCACATTACCTTACATACATCCCTACCCTACACGTTTCTTGACCTTTCTTTTGGGAAGCCCTTGATACCTCGAGCTTGTTGATTGACTTAGTGGTTTAAATTGGATTATGCATGATTAATTTCGATAATTATGACTTATTATGCATTCTATGATTTTATGCAAAGATGAACAACTTTCTTATATTTATAAAATGTTTTGATCATACATTGATTTTAAATTCCATAAAGTATTCTCTTAGAGTGATCTATGATTGTTGCACACCATAAAAATGTTTTTGAAAGACTTTTCATTGATTTTATTGACTTATAATCCATTCTATCTTGTCTTTTATATGTGGAACTTGCTTGGGGACAAGCAAGGGCTAAGTATGGGGTATTTTGATAGTATGAATTATAGTCTATATTTTGGGATTTGTTTGGACGTTTTATCTTTCATAATCTGCATGTTTGTATGTATAATATGTGATTATATTACCATTTCATCTACCTTTGCGGGAATCAAGGTCTACACCTAGTTTGGTTGTAATCGTAGGTAAAATGACACGTTTTGCATCAAAAAGGAGCAAAAGGAGCTATGGAGTCATTGGAGCTACATCCAGGAACATAAGGAACCATCCAGGAAGCATAGCCATGGATTAGAGATTCACTTTGGACCAGATTTGAGAGATTTCACATTCAGTTGTGACTCACCTCGGTTGACCATAGATTCACCTCGACCGAGGTGATCCAGAGAAGTCGACTCGACCGAGGCGAACACCTGGGACACGGCGAGAATATTTTATTCTTGGCTGAGATCTTTTATCTTTGGAAAGAGATCTTATATTTTTGGGCTTGGCTCCTGGAAGGAAGAAGATATACTAGATCATATATTTTACCTATATTTATGGGAAAAGATCTTTCTAAGATATCTTATCTTTGGAGAGTTATTTTCCTATAAAAAGGGTCGGATTTCCCACAAATCCGACATCCGCTATCAATCCCGCTTACACCGAAAAACACGCTGCATACATCCGCTATCAGCGCAAGATCGTGTTTATACACCGCAGCAGCCATACTCCAGTTGGGAGATTTGAAGAACCTTTTTGAAGGTTGAAGGAAGATTGAAGTCTATAGCTTTTGAAGGGTTTTTGTAAGATTATCTTAGATTCCCTTCCTTGTTGTCTTGCCTTGTTGGATTTCTATCCAAGGAACGCTTTGTTGTGATATTTGATTCAGTTATTGAAGTCTTTTCATTAAATTCTTCTTGTTCAAATATTCACCTTCTTCCCATATATTTGATTATTGCTTTCATGATGATGAGTGGCTAATTTCCTTGTGTGATTTTAGGGTGATTGGCTGAAAGTTGTGGGAAAAACAATGATAGAATGATCTTAATCACAGTAGGACCCTGAAAGTTCGAGTCTTTAACCTTAACCCTAAGCATCTCGCTCAGTCGATGAACATCTTGGCCGGGGTGGAATTCTTCTGACCGAGGTGACTTATCTGATCCAAAACTGAGAGTTAAGTGTTAGAGTTTGCCAAATCCTATTCTTATTACACCTTTTCTGGTTCAATGCAAGCTTAGGATGAGACTTACCCGGTAATTCCTTAGTTTGTTTACCAACGATCATAAGTGTAGGTAATAAAGGTTTATCCTTTATTGGGGTTTGAGTGTGCTTTCATCCCATCTTTGTGAGTTAGCCTGAGACTTACCCGGTAAAGGTTGATTCTATTCCCTTAGATGGTGTGTTAGTTTGAGGTATAGTTCTTTATCTAAATTCCTTGAGACTTACCCGGTAATAGGAGTTACGGTTTTGGATTAGTGAGTAGTGAGACTTACCCGGTGATCTATTCCACTTTAGTAACAACTTCCCCATACAAAAACCTCACCTTTGTCCGCTTATCTTTAGAACTTGAGTTGGAACCACAACTAGATGCTTTAATCCCTAGAATTGCATGTTTCCTTTATTGACTTCTTATTCATCTTTGATTGTTTTAATTGCTTAGTGGTTAGTATTTACATAAGCATACCGTGATTGGACTTTGTTTCACTAAGTCCCTGTGATCGACCCTTGGAATTCCTTGCTTTTTACTACGATTGACCCGTACACTGCGGGTTCGCATCCTTGTTTTAAGCTTACATCTAGGGTTATAAATTTAAAGCTTGCACACACCGTTTGGAGCGAACATTGTGGATACAGTGATCTAGAAGAGGACCTAATAAGGCCACTTGGGAGACAAATGATAGTATCCAAAGGAACTATCCAGAGTTCTATGCCAAGATAGATGCTCCTGTAGGGTCGATGAGTAGATATTAATGCTATTTTGGTGGGAAGGGCTGAAGCCTGATGTGGCCATATTTATGGCTTAGTGTGCAACTTGCCAGCAAGTCAAGATAGAGCATTGCAGACCAAGAGGAGAGCTCAACCCACTGCTAGTACCGCAGTGGAAGTGGGAGGACATTTCCACGGACTTTGTGATAGGATTGAGACCGAGAAGGAGCTTCGATGCCATATGGGTTGCGGTTGATGATAAGACGATTTATGACTTAGGCTTAGGCACTCATTTAGATAGTTTTTCCGCTCATTCATGCATGGTTTGCACTAGTCCTTGACGATTTGCACTCAATTCATGTATTTTGTCGAGATAGACGTCTACACGGACTTTTGCATACTTTGTAGGTATTTTGGGAGATTTAGGAGCTTAATCAATACATTTGAGGATTGTTCCTCAAGATGACGCACCTTCGGACTCATTGGGAAGCAAGCTAGGAGCTAAGAAAGACACATGGGACCTTGTTGGTGCATGCCATGCACCAAATTGTGGCTTGATGATCCATATAGTGTAGAAGCACCAAAACCACGGTCACTGGAAGAACCACGCCCGTGGAAATAGGCCGTGGTTTTCCCCAGACAGCTGTCCCACAATCTTCATGGCCGACTCTTGCAAATTTGGAGGATAAAAGGTGGTCCTACAAGGCTGTTAGAGACCGGATCACTCCCATTCTCTCCCACACTCTCAATAACAAAGATTCTCTCATTTGGAATATAGGATTGGAGCTACTCTTGGAGGAGAAGAAAAGGTTCCATTGGAGAAGAAGAGAAGAACACACCATTCTCAGTTTTTGATAGTTTTGAGTGAGTTTTGTGAAGACGGTTTGCAAGGTTTTGTAAGAATCGATTGAACCTTCTTTTGAAGGGTTATAAGTCTTTCTTAAACTCATATTCAGCTTGGATTTCTTGTTCACTTGCTTCATTTCTTTTTCATTTCATCCTCTTGACATGGATTCCATGATTTTATGCTTGATGACTTTGATTGTGATGATGCTTGTTGTTGGCTAGATAGATGTGATTCTAGGGTAAGGAAGTGATGGTTATGGCTTGGTCTATGATAGGATGGACTTAGATGTACCTTAGGATGATTCGTTTGCTTGAACCGAGCTACTGTTGGAAACCACGGTTCGTTCTTGCCACTCTACGGCCGTGGAAAGGGATGAACAACCCGTGATTTTGACTAACTCGTTTGATTTGATGAATCTAAGTGCTAGAATGTTAGATTGTTGAAATCCTAGTGTTTGTTGAGCTAAATCTATCCTAGGTGACCTAGTGTTAGCAACTAAGTGTTAGAAGAGACCTACCCGGTGATTCTTGCTCTTAGATACCGAAGATGACCAACTCTAGGTAGTAGTGAGCCTCACAAGCCGCTATTGGACTGAATGTGCTAGGATGGAAGTTTAGGACTTGCCTTCCCGAGACTTACCCGGTAAGGAGAGGTTAGATCCCTAGATAACCATCCGGTTTGTGTAGATATCCCTACCTTAGGCTCCTAGAGACTTACCCGGTGACAGGACCTTAGGAGCGGGATTAGTGGATCATGAGACTTACCCGGTAATTGACCCCACTTGAGAAAAATTCCTTCCCAACATACCATAGTTTATCCAAGGTTGATCAGAAGCTTGAGTCCTATGCCATAACCGGAATTTCCAACCCCTAGAATCCGCTTTTCTCTCTTTGATCTCATATCTCGTGTGTTGTCTTGCTTGTTTGTGTTAATTTGATATATTGTTAGTTTGTTTTGCATTCTTATATCGTTGTGATTCTTGATTGATCACCACACAAAACCAAACCCAAAAATATTGAGATTTTTATCTATTTGTTTCTTTCATCTTTTCTTAGCCTAGATCGACACTATCCTTAGTCACTACTTGACTCGATTTCACCTCAGTCTTTGTGTTCGACCTCGGAATACTATCCCTACTACAAAACGCCCCGTACACTGCGGGTTCGCTAGGAGTTAGGAGAAATATATCGAGTATAAATTTAAGACTTTTGCGTGCATCAATTCCTAGACGTAACAAGTTTTTGGCGCCATTGCCGGGGACTAGGTTAAGATTGCGTCGTAGTTTGTGATTGTATATAGTGTAGGTCTTTCTTGTTGCTTTTGATCTCCTTTGGTTTGTGTCTTTGCTTTTCAGGACATCTCCTACTCTTTAGGTGTATGCGAAGATCTCGTGGAAAGGATTTAGCTCCATTCGATCCCGAACCGGAGAAAACCCTTAGATCTAGATCCAAGAGCATTAGAAAGGGAAAAGAGATGGCCGGAAGAGATCTCCAAGCTAAGTTAGATGAAGCTTTAGAGCAAATTAGGTTAAGGGATGAAGCCTTGGAGAATTAAAGGAGACTTGCCAATGAGAGGAAAGAAGCAACTAGGAGGGAGATTGAAGAGATTAGGCAAGCTCTTGTGCAAAGAGAGCTTAATCGTCAACAACCTCCACCTCCACCACAACCGCAGCCGGCGGTCAATATTCGGGTTGTGCCCATTGTTATTGAAGAACCACAAACGTTAGGGCAACGTATGGATCCGGCACAAAGAGCACACCGCCCGTGTGTGAACTTAGGAGATCCCGCAGCCCACAACTACGAGCTCCGCCCTCAAGTTCTACAAATGATCCGGCACAATCAATTTGGAGGGATGGAAGGAGAGTCTCCTCATCAACACTTGATGAACTATGAGATCTTGATGGAGACTCTAAGGCCGCCTAGATTGGAGAGCAACAACCATAAGCTTAGGGATTTCTCCTTCTCACTTAAGGATAAAGCCTTAGCTTGGTATCAATCTATTCCACAAGGGCGAGTGAGTACTTGGGAAGAGATGACAACCGAGTTTTTGACAAAGTTCTTCCCGCCTTCCAAGACTACCGAGTTAAGAGGGAAGATCAATGCCTTCGTGATGAAGGATAGAGAGAGATTATTCAAGTCTTGGGAGAGGTTCAAAGATCTTCTCCTAGATTGTCCGCACCATGGTATATCGAAAATAGAGCTTTTGGAGATCTACTTCAAGGGACTTGATGAAGATAGCCAATTCAAACTTCAATCTCTTTCCGGTGGGACTTTCATGGAAAAGAATGTGGATGAAGCTTGGGAATTTGTAGAGAAACAAGCTTTGGTGATTGAGAAGTACTCCCATAGGAAGAGTGATGGGAGGAAAGCGGGAGCATATGAGGTGAGTGAAGTCACCATGAGTAATTTCAAGCTTGATGCAATCAACAATGAGCTTAAGTCTTTGAGGGAGTTGTGTGCTACAACTTTGAAGAATCAAGCAACCCCTCAAGTGCAAGTGCAAGCAAACTTGTCTTCCAAGGAGGAAGATGTGAACTACATGGGAAGGGGAAACTACAACAACTATCAAGGCCCAAGGAACTTCAACAACAACCGGAAATTCAACAATTACCGGCCTAACCACAACCATCCCGGATTTTCCTATTCTAACCCGGATGGAGCCTTGAACCCTCCCGCTTCCACAAGCGCAGCTCCACCACCAAAGGCTTCACAAGAACCTCCACCCGGATTTACCCAACCTCCAAAGGATAGAACCGAGATGATGTTTGAGCAATTGCTTGGAAGGTTGAGTGGTCTTGAGAGCACGGTGACTTCCATTTCTAAAGCTCAAAAGGTGTTGGAAGCACAAGTGTTCCAAAAGGAGGGTGAAGCTCATAGAGATCCGGGAAAGCTTCCAGGAAGAACTGAAGATAACCCGAGAGGCCAAGTGTTGGCCATCACAACAAGGAGCGGGTTGAGCATGGAGGATCCCTTACTTAAGGGAAATGACAAGGGGAAGCAAGTAGTGGTAGAAGAAGAGACATTGCAAGAAGAAGGAGGCAAGAGCAAGGAAGATGAGCCAACATATGTGGCGCCACCTCCATACAAGCCACCACTACCGTTCCCACAATCACGAGCAAGAGCTCGCTTGGACAAACACTTCGGTAAATTCCTTGAGCTTATGTCTAAATTGCATATTAACATTCCGTTCATGGATGCTATTCTAGGAATGCCGGCATATGGCAAGTTTTTGAAGGAAATACTCTCCAACAAAAGGAAGTTGGAGGAGTATGGGGAAGTGAGAATGACAAAGAGATCCTCGGAGTTGATTCAAACTATGAAGGAGGAGATGCCTCCTAAGCTAAGAGATCCGGGATCCTTTTGTGTGCCGATTGGAGTGGGAGAAGTGAAGTATGAAGCCCTATGTGATCTTGGGGCAAGTGTAAGCATCATACCGCTTGCACTTTGCAACAAGGTTGTGCTAGGAGAGCCAAGGCCGGTCAAGATGACTCTTTACATGGCGGACCGTTCAATCACTCACCCCGTAGGAATCTTAGAAGACATACTGGTGCAGCTCGGGAAGTTCTATGTGCCCATAGACTTCGTTGTTTTGGACATCCCGGCGGACTATCCGGTTCCCATCATCTTGGGGAGACCGTTCTTAGCCACTTCCGGATGCTTGGTGGATTGCAAAAATGGAATTCTCTCCTTCAACATTGGAGAAGAGAATATCAAGTTCAAACTATCCACAATGATGAAAGGGCCAGCCCTTGGTGAAGATGTGTTCAACATTGTCGAACAAGAGAAGTCTAGTGAAGTTGAGCTCGATCTTGGTCAAGGACCCCTTGGAGAAGATTCTTTGCTTAAGTTTGATGGAGGAATGAGTTGAGGAGGCCTGCAATGAAGAAATCAAGGCTTTGGAAGCATTGGAAAAGGAGACAAGAGCTAAATTTGAAGTACATGAAGGTGTGCTGAATTGTTGCGTGAACCACGGCCTGGGGGGAAGAATCACGCCCGTGGAACTCTCTGGAATGCTAAAAAGGCTAGCTTTGCAAGTTCCACGGCCGTGGTTGTGCCAGAGCCCGTAATTTTGCCCGTGGTTTCTCCAAAAACTGCATTGGTTGTTGATCAAGCTTCAAGGAGCTTTGGGGAGTCTTCCATGGCTTTGGATTCATCTCAACCAACATTGTATGGAGCGTCTCCACTCAATAAAGGTCCTCCTAAACTTGAACTCAAACCCCTCCCCTCTCATTTGAAGTATGCTTTTCTTGGTGATAGTTCTACATATCCGGTGATTATTAATGCATGCTTGAATGATGATGAGTTCAGTAGATTGTTGCATGATTTGAGATTGCATAGGAAGGCTATTGGCTATACCATTGACGATTTAGTTGGCATTAAACCTTCTTTGTGCATGCATAAGATCTTAATGGAAGATAATCATAAACCTTCGATTGAACCTCAAAGAAGACTAAACCCTATCATGAAAGAAGTAGTCAAGAAAGAGATCCTTAAATTGCTAGATGCGGGAATCATTTTCCCAATTTCGGATAGTAAATGGGTTAGTCCCGTGCATGTGGTTCCTAAGAAGGGTGGGATGACCGTAGTAACTAATGAGAATAATGAACTAATCCCAACTAGAACGGTTACGGGATAGAGGATGTGTACTGACTATAGGAAACTAAATGTGGCCTCTAGGAAAGATCATTTCCCTCTTCCTTTCATTGATCAAATACTAGAGAGATTAGCTCAACATTCCCATTTTTGTTACTTAGATGGCTATAATGGATTCTTCCAAATCCCTATTCACCCCGATGATCAAGAAAAAACCACATTCACATGTCCTTGGGGTACATTTGCATATAAGAGAATGCCGTTTGGGTTGTGTAATGCACCCGCCACCTTTCAAAGGTGTATGATGGCTATCTTTTCTGAGTATATTGAAAACATCATGGAAGTTTTTATGGATGATTTTTCTGTTTATGGATCTTCTTTTGATGATTGCTTAGCTAACTTGTCCGTAGTGCTTAAGAGATGTGAGGAGACAAACCTTGTCTTGAATTGGGAAAAATGCCACTTCATGGTAAATGAAGGTATTGTGTTGGGACACTTGGTGTCCAACCGAGGCATTGAGGTTGATAGGGATAAGATAGAAACAATAGAGAAGTTGCCACCACCTACCTCGGTGAAGGGGGTAAGGAGTTTTCTAGGGCATGCCGGTTTTTACCGGAGATTTATTAAAGATTTCTCTAAGATTTCTAAGCCTCTTACTAACCTACTAATGAAAGATGTTGAGTTTGTTTTCTCCAAGGATTGCCTTGAGGCTTTTTGTAGGTTGAAGAATGCTTTGATCTCCGCACACATCATGCAACCTCCGGATTGGAGTTTACCGTTTGAGATCATGTGTGACGCGAGTGATGTAGCCGTTGGGGCTGTTTTGGGACAAAGGAAAGATGGGCTTACACATGCCATCAATTATGCTAGCATGACGATAGATGATGCCCAACTCAATTATGCTACCACCGAGAAGGAGTTGCTAGCGGTGGTGTATGCATTTGAGAAGTTCCGCTCATATCTTGTTGGAGCGAAGGTCATTGTGTATACGGATCATGCTGCGATCCGTTATCTCCTTACAAAGAAGGATGCCAAGCCTCGGTTGATTCGGTGGATCCTTCTTCTTCAAGAGTTTGACTTGGAAATCCGGATAAAAAAGGGTCCGAAAATTCTGTGGCGGATCACTGTTCGCCCCTAGAGGTGTGTGCAAATAAGTTTTAAATTTATAAAACTAGAATCAAGCAGCGAACCCGCAGTGTACGGATCGATATAGTTAAGCAAGAATTCCAGAGTATCGAACACAGGGATTTGGGGATAACGAACTCGATTGCAAATTATCAAGCAAGTAAATATGGGAGTTTTGCAAATATTGGGAAAACAACAATCCTAAAGATCCGAGTATCCAGCTGTGGCAATCGATTCAAGATATACTTAATGATATAAAGACAGAGTTGAGATATGCAAAGGTATACTAATGTAAGGTAATCGTACGGTGAAGTTCCAAAAACCTTATATAACTCACCTACAAGGCACTCTCTATACAGGTTGTTGAGGCTCAATATAGAAAGATTCTAGAGATAAGAATTAGTGTCAAATACCCAAACTTATAACCCAAGGATCAAGACTAACTTAACCGATTGAGGTTGTGACACTCACAATCGAGGTAGAGGTTGTTGAGGCTTCACTACCACCTAGAAAAGACAAGTCTAAACTAAGCTAAAGCAAATCTTGAACTTTAGACTAAAGTAAAAGCAGGTTCGTAGACTTAAGGGAAATCACGGTTAGTTCTTGAGGTTCCACGGCCGTGGACTCAAGAACAGCCCGTAATCTAGGGTTGTCGGCGATAATTCTCTAACTCTCAGGGTCTAATCTGTTGCGATCGATCTATCATCATCTAAGCCACAACTATCAACCCTTCACCTTAGAATTGTTAAGGGTTTTTAGCCAATAACAGTCATGTTGATATCAATTCAAGAATTAAAAGATAAAAAGATGAAAACTTTCAAGAACTTTCAATAACCTTCAATTCAATCTCAAAGTCACAAAGAGAATAAGCAATGTCAAAAGATTCACAATAGGACGAATAATCGTAATCCTAGGAAAGAAAAGGAAACGGGATGTCAATCCGTTTTCCAAATCGAACCTAATCAAGAAGAGAGATCTTCTTGCAAAATCTTCCAAGAACTTCGATCTTCCGCAAATCCGGAAATCTCAACAGCAATCTCCACCAAAAGTGCGAGATTAAAGGAATTCCAAACACGAACTTCGATCTCTTCAAAGAGATGTCAATTGCTTCCAAGCAAGCTAAGCAAAACGTGCTCGTGTCTAAGCGGCGATGAATGAGGGTAAACGGGGTAGCGAAGGTGACGGAATCTTGCTTCGTCCGTCTTTTTATAGTGTAGGGCAAATGTCGGCCCGGCCCAATCTTTAAAAGATCGTGGCTTCAAAGTGTGGCGAAAAGATCCGCCAAGATCACGGTCGTGGAAGTGTTCCACGACCGTAATTTAGAGCGTGGAAACAAATACGGTTTGCAACATATGTTCCACGGCCGTGTAATCCCCTGGAATGAACATGAATTTCTGACTCCAAATCCACGGCCGTAATTCTGAACGTGGTTTGTGATACGGCCGTATTTTAGGGCGTAATTTAGGGCAAGAACGTGATTCTTCCCTAACTCGTGCATTCCTCAAGCTAAGACTCCAAATTGCTTCCAAAGAATGTCCTCAATCTATGGACATATCAACTCAACTCTCCTTTGCTCGATTCCGTTCGGAAATAGCTCCAAATCACCTATAATCAACATAGAACTAGTGTAGACATCCATATCGACAATATAGGTAATACTAGCTCACATATGCACAAAGTTCAATCAAAGACTATCAATATGAATCAAATACGTCTAGAAAACGTGCCTAAAATATCACAATATTTCATGCTAACAAATAACCCCATACTTAATACTTGCTTGTCCCTAAGCAAGGTCTTTCAAAAAGCTTTAAACAAGAGTTAGGATGAAATATGTGTACCTTCTTTTGGATGAATGTGACTTCTAAAGAATAGATCATTCTCAAACCTTGCTTCAATCGTTTTTCAAACTTTCACACACTTAATCAAAGAGTAAAAGGTAAAGAAAATTCATGAATCAACTCAACTTCTAAACAAGCATTATAACCTTCAAACATTAACAAAAATCAATCTCAAGAAACTTCAATTTAGATCACCAAGTCATATAACATTCTTTTGATCTTAAGGACTTTCAAAGAAAAGGTCTAGAATATGGAAGGGAGGGGAAAACTTTAAGGGAAAGTGGTGCATAAATCCGGGAAAGTGGACAACTACCTTCTTCTTCTTGTGCGGTTTCCGCAACACTTCAACTTAGAGCTTCGCTCTCTTCTTTTCATTTTTCGACTTTACTTTTGGAGTTATGGATAGAGGTGCACAAAAACCGAAGCCTAGGAGATCGGCGTTTCTCAAAATTTTCAAGAGATGCCTCAAACCTTTAGTGCACATACCATAATCCGCTAGGAATATCGCTCAATCCGACTTTGGCAAGACACAAACACCCGGCTATGTGAATGGTGCCGAGTTACTCATCATCATGATTGACTTCCCCAAACCTATAATTTCTTTCTATTCAATTGATTGCAAATAATTGCTCTCATGGCCCTCCCACATCAAACATGCCTTTTTCTCATTCACTTCTCCAAATTCCCGGATAGGTAAGGGAGGCTAATATTTCAATGAGGGGCTAGATGATCAAAGAAAGAAGAAAGAAAGTATCGAATTGCCTTAATCATTTCAACAAGAAGTATAGGAACTTATAACATGATTTCAACTTCAATTTTCTAGCATGATTTAGGTAACATTCTTACATTATAAAACTTGCAAAAGAGGTAAAATTCATTCATTCAAGTTCTTTTCAATTCACAATCATTTTAAGCATGCAATTGTCATCAAACTCAATTCACAAGTAGTGATTATCATGGAAATCATCTCAATTCATTAGAAGCACAAAATTTTCAAAATTTTTCAATTTTTATGGGTTTTTCAAGTCATTTTTCATGCAATGCAATAAGGAAACGTGTAACACATAATGAAGATGCAACGATAGTCTCGAATGAAAGCAAACATAGAGAGTAGAGTTATTACAAACTTTTAGTACATCCCACCCCATACTTAGGACGAACATTGTCCCTAATGTTCAAAAGAAAGAACAAAAGAAAGAAAAGAAAAAAGAAACTCACAAATGGTGGCGGGAATGTCTAAAACAACGATCATGCATCAATCACTGCGGCGCCGGCGGAGGTGGGAATGGAGAGAAACTCGGATCATAGAACCGCCCAAACTGCTGGCGGTAGACGTCCCTCATCATGTGGTCAAGGTCGTCTAAGCGTCCGTCTCTAGCATCCGCCCGGATCTCTAGCGCTCCAACTCTCTCCGAAAGTCCTTGAAAACTTTCAAGAACTTTCAATAACCTTCAATTGAAGGTTATTGAAAGTTCTTGAAAACTTTCAAGAACTTTCAATAACCTTCAATTCAATCTCAAAGTCACAAAGAGAATAAGCAATGTCAAAAGATTCACAATAGGACGAATAATCGTAATCCTAGGAAAGAAAAGGAAACGGGATGTCAATCCGTTTTCCAAATCGAACCTAATCAAGAAGAGAGATCTTCTTGCAAAATCTTCCAAGAACTTCGATCTTCCGCAAATCCGGAAATCTCAATAGCAATCTCCACCAAAAGTGCGAGATTAAAGGAATTCCAAACACGAACTTCGATCTCTTCAAAGAGACGTCAATTGCTTCCAAGCAAGCTAAGCAAAACGTGCTCGTGTCTAAGCGGCGATGAATGAGGGTAAACGGGGTAGCGAAGGTGACGGAATCTTGCTTCGTCCGTCTTTTTATAGTGTAGGGCAAATGTCGGCCCGGCCCAATCTTTAAAAGATCGTGGCTTCAAAGTGTGGCGAAAAGATCCGCCAAGATCACGGTCGTGGAAGTGTTCCACGACCGTAATTTAGAGCGTGGAAACAAATACGGTTTGCAACATATGTTCCACGGCCGTGTAATCCCCTGGAATGAACATGAATTTCTGACTCCAAATCCACGGCCGTAATTCTGAACGTGGTTTGTGATACGGCCGTATTTTAGGGCGTAATTTAGGGCAAGAACGTGATTCTTCCCTAACTCGTGCATTCCTCAAGATAAGACTCCAAATTGCTTCCAAAGAATGTCCTCAATCTATGGACATATCAACTCAACTCTCCTTTGCTCGATTCCGTTCGGAAATAGCTCCAAATCACCTATAATCAACATAGAACTAGTGTAGACATCCATATCGACAATATAGGTAATACTAGCTCACATATGCACAAAGTTAAATCAAAGACTATCAATATGAATCAAATACGTCTAGAAAACGTGCCTAAAATATCACAATATTTCATGCTAACAATCACCTTAGTAGACTCCCACCATTGGAGCTTGAGAGAGATGACATCCCGATTGATGACTCATTCCGGGATGAGCAATTACAAATGGTGGAGGAGTACTTGTTTCAAGTGTCAAGGGGTAATGAGCCATGGTATGCCAACATTGTGAACTACCTTGTGTGTGAGGAGGTGCCACCCAGTTTATCCTATGCCCAAAGGAAAAAGTTCTTCAAGGATGTGAGGCACTACTATTGGAGTGAACCGCTTTTGTTCAAGAGAGGGCCGGATGGAGTCTTTAGAAGATGCATACCGAAGGATGAGGTGGAGAGTGTGATCCGCCATTGTCATTCCTTGCCATGTGGAGGCCATGTTAGCTCACACAAGACATGTGCTAAGGTGTTGCAATCGGGTTTCTTTTGCCCGAGTTTGTTCAAGGATGTGCAGAATTTCGTGGTAGCTTGTGATGCTTGCCAAAGGACGGGCAACATCTCAAGGAGGAATGAGATGCCCTTGAACAACATACAAGAGGTGGAGATATTTAATGTTTGGGTTGTGGACTTCATGGGACCATTCCCCTTTTCTTGTGGCAGCCTCTACATCCTATTGGCGGTGAACTATGTGTCGAGATGGGTGGAGGCAATCTCCTCTCCCATAAATGATGCCAAGGTTGTGGTGCGGTTCTTCAACCGAGTGATCTTCCCTAGGTTTGGAACACCAAGGGTGATCATAAGTGATGGAGGGAAGCACTTCACCAATAGGAACTTCGGGACACTTTTGGCTAAGTATGGGGTGACTCATAAGGTGGCAACACCTTACCATCCCCAAACTAGTAGCCAAGTGGAGATCTCCAACCGGGAGATAAAGGGAATTCTTGAGAAGACGGTTTCTAGGACGAGAAAGGATTGGGCTATGAAGCTCGATGATGCTTTGTGGGCTTATAGAACCGCTTTCAAGACACCGATTGGCACCACTCCTTACAAGCTAGTCTATGGCAAGTCTTGCCACCTTCCGGTAGAGATGGAGCTTAGAGCGTATTGGGCCATAAGGTGGCTGAATTTTGACCTCAAGGAGGCCGGAGAGAAGAGGTTGCTTGATATGAACGCCCTTGAGGAGATCCGGTTGGATGCCTATGAGAACGCTCGAATCTACAAGGAAAGGACCAAACGTTGGCATGACAAGCGTCTCATCCCGAAGGAGTTGAGTGAGGGCGACCTTATCCTTCTCTTCAACTCAAGGCTGCGGCTCTTCCCCGGAAAGCTTAAGTCAAAATGGACGGGTCCTTATGTGGTGAAGAAGATCTTTCCCCATGGAGCGGCTGAGATAGGAGGGGAGCATTGTGGAGATTTTAAGGTGAATGGGCACCGTTTGAAGAATTATATCCCAGGAGCTCCGGTGGATATGATTGCCCCACTTCACCTCGAGTTAGACACCCCCGAATTTGGTCAAGCTAATGACCTTAAAGAAGCGCTTGGTGGGAGGCAACCCATTGGTAGACATCTTTCCCTTTTCGTTTGTGTTTTGTTTTTGATTTTTCTGTTTTTGTGTGTTTGGAGTTTGTATGCTAGAGTCTTGGTAGCATAAAAGCCTTGCATGGCATGTGGATGATGATGACGAGTCCCTCATCAATTGTGGGTGGAGCGGACGCGGGACTTGGACGGCTAGCAGCGCCTAGCGCGGATCCCGACGCCATAACTAACACTTTGAGCTCTCTACCATCGTTGATAGGATCATCCGTCATCACTCCACTTAAGTGATCCCAAATACCGAAGCAAGCCATTTTTACATTGTGAGAACCCTCTTTCACTCTTCTTTACTTCATTTACACATTAGGGACAATGTGTTTCTAAGTATGGGGTGGGGTTTGCATGATCTTTTGCATGATTAGCATCTAGGATAGTTTCTTTTTGTTACATGTTTTACTAGTCTTTTGCATTGTACATACACATTTCGAAAATTCCCAAAAAATCAGAATATTTAAAAAAATTTTAGTGCTTCTAAGTTTGGGAATGACCCTCATGATGAAATTGTCTTGTGAATTGGCTATGGATGGCATTATGTGTTGAATAGATGAATGCATATCCGGACTTGAAGTACTTATCTTGAATCCCATGAATGAATTGTGATCATGGATGTTTGTCTTGATTGGATTGAGGATTGAAAGTCGAAATTACAAGCTAGTTCTTGCACATCATCTAGGAGTGATTAAGGCGATTCATCTTTCTCTACTTCTCATCTTGATCATGTTGTTTGAGCACCTCAATTGATATAAATTTGACCTCTTTTGACCCATCCGGGAATAGGAGCATGCTAGTGTGTTGATGTGTGTGAAAAGCAAGTGTGGGGTGAAGTTGTTGATGAAAGAATGTTATGAATGAAGTGCTGAATTTGTTGTGAAAGTGTCGATAAAAATATAGGTTTGGGGACATTGGTTTAATGACGAGTAACTCGGCACCATTCACATAATCGGGTGTTTGTGCCTTGCCAAAGTCAAATAAACCAATAGTCCTAACGAGCTTTGGTATGTGTGCCCGGTGTGGATGCACCTCAAAAATAAAAAAGCTCGAGGACGGCTAATCACCAAGGTTTTGGCTTTTGTACACCAATGCCATCGTCTCAAAAATAAGTGAAAGAAAAAAGAAAAGAAAAGAAAGAAAAGATGGAGAAAATATACACTTGTGGAAGTTGATCAAAGACAAAATTGTGGAGTTAGTTCCATTCCCGGATTAGCATCACATAACCTAGAAAAATTCCCACCAAATCACAACGTTTCTTGGCCTTTTATTTCACAAGTCCTTGTGACCTATTTGCATGTGTGTAAGACTTAGTGATCTAGATTGGATATGCTCACGATCATCTTGACTTCTTCATTTTTACATTTCACCCATGCTTTCGAGTTAAGTATAATTGTCTTTCCGTATTTTCATTAATTTGACACATGATTGCTTGTCCATTGCCATGAAACATGACTATGAAGGTGATCTAATATTAGAAGCACAACTCCAAAAAGATTTTGTTGTTTTTCTGCATGCATAAATCATGTCATCTCTTAGTCTATAGTTAGGACTTGCTCGGGGACGAGCAAACCTTAAGTATGGGGTATTTTTGATAACACGATTTATGACTTAGGTTTAAGCACTCATTTAGATAGTTTTTCCGCTCATTCATGCATGGTTTGCACTAGTCCGTGACGATTTGCACTCAATTCATGTATTTTGTCGAGATAGACGTCTACACGGACTTTTGCATGCTTTGTAGGTATTTTGGGAGATTTAGGAGCTTAATCGATACATTTGAGGATCGTTCCTCAAGATTACGCACCTTCGGACTCATTGGGAAGCTAGCTAGGAGCTAAGGAGGACACATGGGACCTTATTGGTGCATGCCATGTACCAAATTGTGGCTTGATGATCCATATAGTGCAGAAGCACCAAAACCACGGTCACTGGAAGAACCACGCCTGTGGAAATAGGCTGTGGTTTTCCCCAGACAGCTGTGACAGCTGTCCCACGAT
This sequence comes from Fagopyrum esculentum, assembly GCA_033239045.1. NCBI lineage: Eukaryota > Viridiplantae > Streptophyta > Magnoliopsida > Caryophyllales > Polygonaceae > Fagopyrum > Fagopyrum esculentum. The sequence continues at coordinate 128,563,539 of BSUD01000005.1, read as the reverse complement.
CTTCATGGCCGACTCTTGCAAATTTGGAGGATAAAAGGTGGTCCTGCAAGGCTGTTAGAGACCGGATCACTCCCATTCTCTCCCACACTCTCAACAACAAAGATTCTCTCATTTGGAAGATAGGATTGGAGCTACTCTTGGAGGAGAAGAAAAGGTTCCATTGGAGAAGAAGAGAAGAACACACCATTCTCAGTTTTTGATAGTTTTGAGTGAGTTTTGTGAAGACGTTTTGCAAGGTTTTGTAAGAATCAATTGAACCTTCTTTTGAAGGGTTGTAAGTCTTTCTTAAACTCATATTCAACTTGGATTTCTTGTTCACTTGCTTCATCTCTTTTTCATTTCATCCTCTTGACATGGATTCCATGATTTTATGCTTGATGACTTTGATTGTGATGATGCTTGTTGTTGGCTAGATAGATGTGATTCTAGGGTAAGGAAGTGATGGTTATGGCTTGGACTATGATAGGATGGACTTAGATGTACCTTAGGATGATTCGTTTGCTTGAACCGAGCTACTGTTGGAAACCACGATTCGTTCTTGCCACTCCACGGCTGTGGAAAGGGATAAACAACCCGTGATTCTGACTAACTCGTTTGATTTGATGAATCTAAGTGCTAGAATGTTAGATTGTTGAAATCCTAGTGTTTGTTGAGCTAAATATATCCTAGGGTGACCTAGTGTTAGCAACTAAGTGTTAGAAGAGACCTACCCGGTGATTCTTGCTCTTAGATACCGAAGATGACCAACTCTAGGTAGTAGTGAGCCTCACAAGCCGCTATTGGACTGAATGTGCTAGGATGGATGTTTAGGACTTGCCTTCCCGAGACTTACCCGGTAAGGAGAGGTTAGATCCCTAGATAACCATCCGGTTTGTGTAGATATCCCTACCTTAGGCTCCTAGAGACTTACCCGGTGATAGGACCTTAGGAGCGGGATTAGTGGATCATGAGACTTACCCGGTAATTGACCCCACTTGAGAAACATTCCTTCTCAACATACCATAGTTTATCCAAGGTTGATTAGAAGCTTGAGTCCTATGCCATAACCGGAATTTCCAACCCCTAGAATCCACTTTTCTCTCTTTGATCTCATATCTCGTGTGTTGTCTTGCTTGTTTGTGTTGATTTGATAGATTGTTAGTTTGTTTTGCATTCTTATATCGTTGTGATTCTTTATTGATCACCACACAAAACCAAACCCAAAAATATTGAGATTTTCATTTATTTGTTTCTTTCATCTTTTCTTAGCCTAGATCGACACTATCCTTAGTCACTACTTGACTCGATTTCACCTCAGTCTTTGTGTTCGACCTCGGAATACTATCCCTACTACAAAACGTCCCGTACACTGCCGGTTCGCTAGGAGTTAGGAGAAATATATCGAGTATAAATTTAAGACTTTTGCGTGCATCAATTCTTAGACGTAACAGTTGACATATTGACAAAGACTGCACGTTTCATCCCTATACGGGAGAAGTGGTTAGTGAACCGGTTGGATGAGGAGTTCACTGGACAAATAGTGAGACTCCATGGTGTACCGAGGATGATCGTCTCATATCGAGATGGACGATTCACCTCGAGATTATGGAAGCAGATTCAAATTGCCCTTTGGACAAGTCTACACTTCACGACCACATTTCATCCTCAGACAAATGGTCAGTCAAAGAGGACCATCCAGACCTTGATGGATAAGATGCTAGCTTGTGTGTTGGACTAGGGAAAGGGATGGTCAGATCACCTCCCATTGGCTGAGTTCTCGTACAACAACAACTGACATGCATCAATTGGGATGGCCCCATATGAGACAATGTATGGGCGGAGATGTCGTATGCCGTTATGTTGGAATGAGCCTAGCGGTGTTGGTGGTATATCACCTGAGCAGATTCAGGATGATATTGCCCGAGTAGCACTGATTAGAGAGAGGATATTGGCTGCACAGAGTCGCCAGAAGTCGTATGCAGGCAAGAGGCGTCAGACTCTAAAGTTTAGAGTTGGAACTCATGTTTGGCTGAAAATTTCACCGACGCTTGAAGTCAGACGATTTGGTATAAAGAGAAAGCCAAGTTCCCGATATGCCGGTCCTTTTAAGATTTTATACAGAGTTGGGAGAGAAGCATACAGGCTTGCTTTACCACCAAGGTTAGAGGGTGTTCACCCGTTGTTCCATGTGTCTCAGCTGAGGGAATACATACCAGATCCGAGACACATCGTCAGCTATGATGACTTAGTGGTTGAGCCGGACCACACTTTTATTGAGCACCCAAACGCAGTCCTAGAGCGAGGTGTGAGACGCCTGCATTCGAAGGACATCCCTATGTTGTGGATACAGTGGTCTTGACGAGGACCTAATAAGGCCACTTGGGAGACAAATGATAGTATCTAGAGGAACTATCCAGAGTTCTATGCCAAGATAGATGCTCCTATAGGGTCGATGAGTAGATATTAATGCTATTTTGGTGGGGAGGGCTAAAGCCTGATGTGGCCATGTTTGTGGCTTAGTGCGCAACTTGCCAGCAAGTCAAGATAGAGCATAGCAGACCAAGAGGAGAGCTCCACCCATTGCTAGTACCGCAGTGGAAGTGGGAGGACATTTCCATGGATTTTGTGACAGGATTGAGACCGAGAAGGAGCTTCGATTCCATATGGGTTGCGGTTGACATATTGACAAAAACTACACGTTTCATCCCTATACGGGAGAAGTGGTTAGTAAACCGGTTGGATGAGGAGTTCACTGGACAAATAGTGAGACTCCATGGTGTACCGAGGATGATCGTCTCATATCGAGATGGACGATTCACCTCGAGATTATGGAAGCAGATTCAAATTGCCCTTTGGACAAGTCTACACTTCACGACCACATTTCATCCTCAGACAAATGGTCAGTCAAAGAGGACCATCCAGACCTTGATGGATAAGATGCTAGCTTGTGTGTTGGACTAGGGAAAGGGATGGTCAGATCACCTCCCATTGGCTGAGTTCTCGTACAACAACAACTGACATGCATCAATTGGGATGGCCCCATATGAGACAATGTATGGGCGGAGATGTCGTATGCCGTTATGTTGGAATGAGCCTAGCGGTGTTGGTGGTATATCACCTGAGCAGATTCAGGATGATATTGCCCGAGTAGCACTGATTAGAGAGAGGATATTGGCTGCACAGAGTCGCCAGAAGTCGTATGCAGGCAAGAGGCGTCAGACTCTAAAGTTTAGAGTTGGAACTCATGTTTGGCTGAAAATTTCACCGACGCTCGAAGTCAGATGATTTGGTATAAAGGGAAAGCTAAGTTCCCGATATGCTGGTCCTTTTGAGATTTTGTACAGAGTTGGGAGAGCAGCATACAGGCTTGCTTTACCACCAAGGTTAGAGGGTGTTCACCCTATGTTTCATGTGTCTCAGCTGAGGGAATACATACCAGATCCGAGACACATCGTCAGCTATGATGACTTAGTGGTTAAGTCGGACCACACTTTTGTTGAGCACCCAATTGCAGTCCTAGAGCGAGGTGTGAGACGCATGTGTTCGAAGGACATCCCTATGTTGTGGATACAGTGGTCTAGACGAGGACCTAATAAGGCCACTTGGGAGACAAATGATAGTATCTAGGGATGGAAATGGGTGCACAACCACCCGATCCAACCGGTCAACCGACCCGAATTCGTGGGTTAAAACCCGAAGAATTCCGGGTGGTGGGCGGTTGATGGGTGGAATTGACGGGTGGTGGGGTGGGTATGGGTGTAGGTACAACCACCCACCACCAGAACCATACACCACCCGCCCCACCCGCCCCGAATCACCCGTATAAATTATTTAAAAATTTAAAATAAAAAACCCTAAATTATACCCATATAAATTATTAAAAATATAAATACCCTAAATTATCAAGAGTGCTTTCGCGTTACCATTCATCTTACCCCTTCCCCAATCTGAATTTTTTATAGCGATCGCTAATTCTCTAGTAGCTAGACTCGCTAAAACCTTCGGTCCTCCGCCAAATTGTCATACCGCACAACCTCAGTTTGCCGCCGGTGAGCCACACGCTCCCTTTCCTGTTCGGTCAGTCACTTCAGCGCAATGCTCGCTTGATTCTCTCAACAGGTAATTAATCTTCACTAGTGTCTTCTCTCCATCTTCTCCTCAAATCTATGTTCGATTATAGAGCCATGAACTCCCTTCAACACAACACTCACTTCATCTGTTCAGTCAATTATAAGATTCGTACATCTTAGTTCTACCATGTGTTTGAATTACTGTTTTAGTTTCAGAATTTTGGATTAAGGCAACTTATTTGAAAGTTGTGTCATTAGTTAATCATGGGTTCCATTACATTTTGCTGGAGCTTGTGCGTATTGTCTCTCTATATGATACTAGTCCGAAATTTTCAAATCTTCTAGAATATGAGATTAGACAGATCGATGGTCAATACTAGTTGACATTTTACCATTTTGTTTATAGAAGATTGTAGGAGACACTTTATCTTTGTAAATATGAGATCTAAAAGAGTTTGATTGTAGTATATGTTGATTTACGTTTGTTGTATGCAAAAATATTGCGTTTATTTGCATAGTTTTGTACTAATTGGAATTCATTTTTCATGTTGGTTTGTAATGTTGGATAATGTTCCGTAATTTAGTAGATTTATATTTGTGTTACTTTTCAATATAAATTTACTTTATACATGTAAATGTTTAAAACTGAAAGATATACTACACAATACACACCCGATATTTCACCCGAACACCCGGTGGGTGATGGGTGGATGGGTGACGGGTGAAGTGTTAGGTGGGTGGTGGGCGGGGTGGGTGAGAGTTCAAGTAAGATGGGTGGTTGCTGGAAGTGGAACTTCTACCCATAAACCGACCCATTTCCATTCCTAATAGTATCCAGAGGAACTATCCAGAGTTCTATGCCAAGATAGATGCTCCTGTAGGGTCGATGAGTAGATATTAATACTATTTTGGTGAGTTTTTTGATTATGTGCTTATGTGCTTTGATGTGTTTTTGTGCTAGCTGTGATGTATGCATACGATCTTATCAGTGTAACGCCCCATTTTTTTGGGTGTGATTTTGATATTTTCATAGCTTATATATTTTTTTATTAGAAGTATTTTATGACGTGAAATATATTTTCGGAGTATATTATTATTTTCGATACGTATACATATATCCGTATTTTTATTTTCGGAAAAATAATAGAAAAATCGGGAAAGTTTTCAGATCCAAAAATCCTGTTCCGATGGTTTTAATCGGGTTTATTTTAACTCCCGACCACCTTTTTAATTTATTAATTCTTTTCTTTCTGTCCTGGTGACGTGGCCAGACCTTCTAGACAATGAAGGCCTAGCCGCCCATCTACTCTTCCTTGTGGTCTCCTCTAGCTGACCCCTTGCTACCCCCTTTCTTCACCTCTATAGCAAACTTTATCCTCAAGGACTCTACAACTCTCACCCTCTATTTCTCTGCACCATCACCAGCCTAGCTTCTCACCATGGATCCCACCTCACCTCTGCTTCCCTCATTGTCCTCTGGGTCGAACCATTCACCACCTCTCTCTTCCTCACGCCCCAGCAATCACCTCCCTCTTTGTCCCCCTGTTGAAGCTGGAGAACCCATCGGTGTCTCCCTCGCTAGTGACTGCCTTCGAAGCCACCGGGGACGCCTTTTCCCTCTGGTCTCTTCCCTTCAACTTTCTCTGTCAACTTTCTCTGTCAACTGTACACTTGGGGAACCGGCCGATATAGCCTGGAAGAGCCTGTCACCGGGCCGGAGTCTCGCGTCCTCGTCCTTCTCCGTTGACGGCCACACTAGACCTGCAGCTGATGACCCCTACTCTCCTTCGAGCCTCTTCCTCTCCTCGGGCCTCTGTAGGCTGCAGCAACAACCATCCCTTCCTTCTCTACCCTCCTTGCCGACGCCAGCCAAAGCCACTGCAACCACCGGAGGGTCCCATCGAGCCGCCGAGAAGAGCCACCTACCGCCTTCCCTTACCCACCGACAGAGAAGCCTTCTGGAGCCACAGCCAACCGCCGCCCTCACTGCCCTGCGGTTTCAACAGTGGGTTGAAGAAAACCCTTATTGGGTTATTTAAATCTCTCCCTTGAATCCATTGTAATTACAAAATGTAACCCAGGTTTTATAATTTCGGTTTTGGCCCTATTTTTGGAAATTTGCAAAATTGTCCTTGTTGATAAATTACAGATTTGGCCCAAAGTGTTATTTACTAAAAATGGCCCAAGTTTATGAAATTTTATATTTTTACCCCAGAAAATGTTTTTGCCCCAGAAAATTTTATATTTTGGCAGGCTCTTACAGAATTGCCCTTCTTCCTCGATCTAGTTATGATTACTATTAGTATCATGCTAGGTTGGATCTAGCATAACTTAGAGAGAATGTCAAGTAGTGACCTTGAACCGTATATGGTTGTTGAATGGTTTATGAATATTGTGATGTTTCGGTACGATCATAGGATGATCTCCGGGATTAGGAGTTGGACCTAACATTCTAGGATTGTAACCTCGTATAGGTTTGGGAGACTAGAAGCCCGATGACTTCTAGCTTGTTGGTTAGTTGTTGATTGTGTGCCTTGTCTGATCAGGAGTTGAGTTACATTCCTGCGGGAAACTGAGTACGGGATTTAGCGGGTTAGCTTGGGGACAGGTAAGTCACCAGACTTACTTAGCTCGTATTCTCTGTATTAGTTTCGATGTGTGTTGGTGGTGTGTGTTTATTGTTTATTTGTGTGTTTATTGTTTATGCTATAACATCTAAACCGGTAATAGGACCACCGACTTTATATGTTATATTTGGCCCAAGTGTATGATAACGGGCGGTGACCGCTTGTCCAGTCCAAAATGGGGATGACTGGGAGGTGCCTTGCGACCAGTCCAACGGGTGATGCTGATCCGCATCAAGTACAAACCCGTATGATGAAAGGGGACAAGGGCGAGATCGTTATGATTCTCGTGTCACACCATAAGTGGAATAGTAAGGGATATGACTTATGAATAACCAAGAGATAATAAACCGGACATGTGTGTTAAGATTCCTTATGTGTGTGTGTGTGTGTGTCATGATTCTAATGATTTAAATGCTAGCTAACGGTTTTATACCGATTTTGTAGTTGTCCTGCAGATTAAGGATGCCGCCAAGTAAGGTGGAGGAGTGAACAACCGGGGTCTCCGTACATTACAGGACGGGGATGGTTATGTGATTATGTCGTTTTGGTTTATGTTGTACCTTATGGATTTATGTTTTGGAGTTGTGTCGTTTTGAGAACTCGGCTGAGTTTCCTAGTTGTATCTTTCTTTTCGAGATTGTTTGCATTGCATAAAAATGTATTTCGGTTTTGACCTTTATTTGTGCCTTGTTGCAAGATCAGGTGAAATTGTTGTCAAGCTAAGGGTCGGGACCCATTGTGAGGTCACCGCCCGTAGCGCCCCGAGTTCCGCGGATTTGGGGTGTTACAATTAGATCTTGTTTGCTAGCGCGAGTTGTGTTTATAGCTGGAGATGGTTCTTCCTCCATGCTATTTTGTTATGATTAGGGTTTAGCTGGAGATGGCTATTCCTCCATGCTATGGATGGATTCCCTCTATGCCATTGGATAGTGTAGTGATCATGTAGCTGGAGTAGGTGATTCCTCCATGTTGTGTTTTGAGTTTATAGAGTGTTATAGGTTGATAGCTTTGAACGGAAATGTGATACCTCCGGTAGAGGGAGTGTTTATACCTCGGCGTATGAGTCCGAGAGGATTTGAGAATTGTTCAAGTTTCGGGACGAAACTTTTTCTTAAGGGGTGTGTGATGTAATAACTAGGATTTCCGAATTCTAATTAATGTTGATTAACTTAATAATTGATAGTATTTGACACATAACTCGCGAAGATTTCGTAAGTGATGAGTATGAGTCCCACCGTTATGTTCCTAGCGTAATTTTGGTCTTATGGAGAATTTTTCACTTTATCCCCCAAGTAATTATTTTTACTCTCCGGTGTTATTTGGAGCTTTTGGGAGCTTCAATTAATAAAAATGCAGTTGAGAGAAATGATCAGGACATCGGATGTGTCCTAGATATGAAATAACATGGAAAGGCAAAACGGCCAAAAATGTCGCTATTTCGTTTCTGAGGGGCTAAGAAAGACAACTTAGGAATATGCGTTTTTCGAGGCATTTGTGGAATAATTATCCCTACAATATTTTAGATTTGTTATTCCAATTTCGAGAAGTTTGGAGAAGGGGATTCAACCCGCCTTTGGATCGGATAAAGGACAATTATCGGCTTCCCTAAAGGATAATTATCGTCTTCACTATAAATGGCGGAAAATCGTTTATTAATTCATTTCCTTTCACGTTTCCTCGTAAAAGCTCTAATTCCTCTCAACCTATAAACTCATATCTACTCTTCGTTTCTAATCCGATTTCAATTTCATTTGACTTTCTAGATTCCTCTCTTCATTCTTCATATCAGTACCGAGTTTCTGAATTTCCGAGCATATGAAGATCTGGTCAAGCATATATGTCACGAAGACGGTTCCATCGCTCAGATTCCAATGAATTTGATGATGTCCATGCGTAGCCTGCATCGTTGTGATTCTGGATCTTCTTTCCGATCGTCAATCGGGTCAGTAACGAATAAGTTATGAATTTATTCGTTTTTCATATTGCGGGTTAGTATAAATTGACCTTAAGTTTGTTAAAATTGATAGCTGGAAATTCCATTATGCTCGTTACATTATTCTAGTAATTATGGGCTTTTAGTTTGATGATGATATTATGAGTTGGATATATGCCCTGGTGTGGCTTTATGGTTTAGCATATTATTCGAGGTTTATACACTGTTTATGATCCTTATGGATCCCTTGGGTCTAGGTGTGATCCCTTTAATTGATAGGTGTTCGCTCCAAATGGTGTGTTCAAACTTTAAATTTATAACCCTAGACGTATGCTAAAAACAAGGATGCGAACCCGCAATGTACGGGTCAATCGTAGTAAAAGCAAGAATTTCAAGGGTCGATCACAGGGACTTAGTGAAACAAAACAGGTGTAGGTTGTCAATGTAACTACTAACCACAAAGTTGATCAAAGCAATCAAAGATGATATATAAGTCAATTAAAGGAATATGCAATTCTAGGGATTAAAGCATCTAGTTGTGGTTCCAACTCAAGATCTAAAGATAAGCGGACAAAGCTGAGATTTTGCAAAGGGAAGGTGTTTCTAAAGTGGAATAGATCACCGGGTAAGTCTCACTACTCACAATCCCAAACCGTAACTCCTATTACCGGGTAAGTCTCAAGGAATCAAGGAAAAGAACTATAACCTCAAACCAACACACCACCTAAGGGAATAGCATCAACTTTACCGGGTAAGTCTCAAGCTAACTCACAAAGATGGGATGAAGGCACACTCAAACCCCAATAAAGGATAAACCTTTATTACCAACACTTATGATCTTGGGTAAACAAACAATGGAATCACCGGGTAAGTCTCATCCTAGGCTTGCGTTGAACCAGGAAAGGTGTAATAAGAATAGGATTTGACAACTCTAACACTTAACTCTCAGTTTTGGATCAAAAAAGGTCACCTCGGTCAGTCAAGTTCCACCCCGGCCGAGGTTTTCATCGACTGAGCGAGATGTTCTAGGGTTAAGGATAAAGACTCGAGCTTTCAGGGTCCTACTGGGATTAAGATCATTCTATAATCGTCTTTCCCACAACCTTCAGCCAATCACCCTAGAATCACACAAGAAAATTAGCCACTCATCATCATGAAAGCAATAATCAAATTTAAGGGAAAAAAGTAAATAATTGAACACAAAAACCTTAAGAAAAAGGCTTCAATAACTGAATCAATTATCAAACAAACAAGCGTTCCTTGGATCACAATTCAATAAGACAAGTCGACAAGAAGGGAATCTAAGACAATCTTACAAAACCTTTCACAAAAGCTATAAAAGCTATCAACTTCCTTCCTTCAACCTTCCAAAAATCCTTCCCAACTACTGGATGCTCTCATCTCTCTAAACCTCTCTAAGCATGGTTGAACTTGTGGAAAATCCAACCCTTTGTATAGGAAAACTACCCTCCAAAGATAAAATATCTTGAAAAGATATTTTCCTAATAAAATATATCTATCTCTCATAAATAAATCCCTAAAATATATGATCTTCCTTCCAGAAATCCAGCCTAAAAATATAAGATCTCTCCTTCCAAAATAAAAGATCTCAGCCAAGAATAAAATATATCCCGCCGCGTCCAAGGTGTTAGCCTCGGTCGGGACGTTCTTCTGGATCACCTCGGTCGAGGTGGAATTTGTCTGACCAAGGTGGCTCTAAACTGAATGTGAAATCTCTCAAATCTGGTACAAAGTGAATCTTTAATCCATTTTCATGCTTCATGGATTTCTCCTTAAGCTCCTGAATGTAGCTCCAATGATTCCTTAGCTCCTTTGGCTCCATTTTAGTCCAAAATGTGCTATTTTACCTACGATTACAACGAAACTTGGTGTAGACTTCAATTCCCGCAAAGGTAGATGAAATGACAATATAATGACATAATAATACATTCAAACATGCAGATTATTGAAGATAAACCGTCTAAACAAGGCCAAAAATATAGACTATAATTCATGCTATCAAAATACCCCATACTTAGCCCTTGCTTGTCCCCAAGCAAGTTCCAAATCTAAAATACAAGATAGAATGGATTATAAGTCATTAAAATCAGTGAAAAGCCCTTCAAAATATTTTTGGTGGTGTGCTCCACTCATAGATTACTCTAAGAGAATGCTTCATGGTAAATAAAATCACGATATGATCGAAACACTTTATAAATATGAGAAAGTCGTTCATCTTTGCATAAAATCATTGAATGCATAATAAATCATAATTATCGAAATTAATCATGTATAATCCAGTTTAAACCACCAAGTCAATCAACAAGCTCGAGGTCTCAAGGGCTTCCCAAAAGAAAGGTCAAGAAACGTGTGGGGTAGGGATGTATAGAAGGTAATGTGGTGCTAGAATCCGGGAATAGGATATCACTTCACTTTCACTTGAGCTTCAACATTATCCACCAATAAGCTTTGCTTATTTTACACTTTTCTTTTTTTTTTTACTTTACTTTTTGGGATGCATGGATAGAGGTGCACAATAACCGAAGCCTAGGAAATCAGCAATCATCAATTTCTTGAGATGCATCAAACCCTTGATGCACATACCATGACCCGTTAGGAATATCGCTCAATCCGACTTTGGCAACACACAAACACCCGGCTATGTGAATGGTGCCAAGTTACTCATTATCATGATTGACTTTCCCAAATCTATTATTACTTTCTAACACTTTCACTTCCAGCCAACTCTTCAACTTTTACTTTACTTGCTTTCACCACTTGCTTCCACATTCCCGGATGGGTAAAGGAAGGCAAAAATGTATATGAGGGGCTAAGCATGATCAAGAAGAAGAAGAGAAGAGAATGAATTGCCTTGGTCTTCCCAGGAAGAAAGTGAGAGAACTCATAATGTGGTGTCAACCTTCAAATTCAACATAATTTTGATAAAGACAAAGAATTAAACATGCTAAAATTTCAAACAAAGCATTTAGCAACTTAAACATATCATAAAACCTTTCAAGCATATAAAGATTTCAAAACCAATCTGCAGACAAAATCTTCACTGAAATCATATCCAGAGAAGAAGCACAAAAATAATTTCGAAAACTCTTTCAGTTAAACTCCCTCGGTCGAGATGTTCTAGTCAACCGAGGTGAAGTACCTCGTTTGGTCAGAACCACCCCGGTCGAGATCAATTTTTTTTTCTTTTAACCTGTTTTTGACGTTTTTCTCAATCAAATAACCTGTATGCATGCATGTAATCTCAGATAAACACATAGAGCAAGATAAAACAATAAATATCCACCAAGAGTCATGCAAGTGTACACATAAGTCATATATAAATATATCCGCATACCCCATACTTGGGACACATTGTCCCAATGGGTCAAATAAGTCTAAGAAAACAGAGTACTCACCGGATAAAGCCGAGCTGCATAATAAATAAATAAAGAAAATCCTACAAGCTCTAATCCTCTAGTCCGGATCCGGTGGTGGTGGTGGTGGCACGTACGGGTATTGAGATGGATCGAATGGGTACCCCATGATATGCTGAAATTGAATCTCATCCATCGTGTGCTGGTAGTGCTGTCTCTCCTGCATCTCTCTAATGTCCAGGGATAAGGCGGCGTAGGAATCTATCATCTGATCCGTCAGATCATCGATCTGGCGGTGAGGATCTCTCTGTCTGCGGGGTCGACGCCTAGTCGGACGTGGTGGTGCTGGTGCATCCTCCTCTGTCTCCTCCTCATTGAGGTCATCGACCGGCACACTAGTCCCAGCTGTATCTCTACCTGTATCCATGGCAACACCGCCATCCTCATCCTCATCAGCCTCCTCCTCAGCCTCATCATCCTCATCCTGCCCCTGAGCTGCTGCATCTCTGGCATCCTCCATAAGCAGAATTCATGCGGTCTGCCAGTAATGCGGGTCATAAACAGAGAACTGAGCTGACCACCTAATACCCTGAGGTGCAGTCTGCTCCCAGGGCATCGCCACATACGGCGTAGTAAGTCCACGAGGAACCAATATCCTCCTAGTGATCATCTCCTGTAGCCCGAGCGGCTTGGCATCCGCCACCATAGTACACGCACTCAGATCCAGGTCCATGTAACTCGCAATGTGAGTCACTATCCCTCCACAGCAGATATCTCCCTTCGCCTTCGCCTTTATCCTGTGGAGATCCTCCGCCAGCATAACTCCAAAATCCGGAACTCCTCCGGTCACCATACAGTGAAGACTCAGCAGCTCGCCCTGTCTAATCTTTTGGGGCGTCTCAGTACTCGCCAGAAGAGTCTCGCTAAAAATCCTATGAGCAAGTCTAAAAGCTAGGTGGAAGATAATCCGCTCCCTGGAATCTCCAGGTCTCCACCTGTCAGCATGCTCAACTACATGAGCTACCTATCCCCAAAACTCTCGAGCTACTGCTCGAGAAGGAAAGTCAGCAACTGTGGGGACCGGGAAGCCGAAGATATCCCTCCAGTGGTCCATCGGTACTATATAGTTCCGGTTCATCAACCGGTACTTGATGGCGCGTTCAATAGGCAAGTAAGTGACGGAGCTAACAAACTCCAAGGTCGGCTCAAGGTAGGCTGGAGCTCTAATCTCAGTAAACTGCTCCAGCCCCACCATAGATATCATCCGCCTCAGATCATCATCTACGTGGAGGCAGTCGAATGCAGAAATGTCCAGAAACCGTGGTGCAATCACTGGACGTGTTGCTATGCGGTCATAATCTACCTGGTGATGCTCATGGATCACCGGTATAGAGTGGCGTGAGGAAGAAGAAGGAGAAGGAGAGGATCTATCTCTCAAAACCAGATGCGTGTAAGAACTCATCTTTTTCTCTCATTGTCAGATCACCTCGGTTGCTTTGACCACTCCCAAGAACACCTCGGCCGAGGCATAGGCCGACTGGACCGAGGCAAAGTGCCGATCAAACTCTCAGAATATCCAGTTCTTTTCCCCAAATATAACTACCACTGGTTCCTATGGGGTACTTAATCCTTTTTCAGCACAATGCAGGGGCAACCAAAGCCTAAATTGATCAAAAATAGTGAAGAAGGGAGAGTTAGAGTTTTTTCTCAAATTACCCCAGATTTGGCCGGTTTGAAGCGTTTTTGTTGCAGATTGTTGCTTGCAAACCGATCCTCTACCTCCTCGCAGTTTGGAAGCGAAAATCGTCGAAAACGAGTGAAAATTAGCGAACGAGGTGATTTGGGGCGTTTCGGTCGAGAGGGTGAGAGAGGGAAGAGAGGGAAATCTCAGCCCCCTTTTATACCCTTTTCTGGAACTGCTGTCACCTCGGTCGAGATGGTCTCGACTGGACCGAGGTGGTACGGAACGAGGTGGATCTTCAGTAACCCTAGTCGCCTCGGTTGCTCAAGAATCATTTCGGTCGAGGTGCTGTGACAGCAACCGAGATGTGTCTCAGTCAAACTCCGTCTTCTCAAATTCTCGAACTTCTGTCCTTTCAGTGCTGCTCCTGGGTTGTATTCCTTCCTTAGATGTCACCTGTTGTCTGTCTAGGACGCCAAAAACAAAGCAAAACAAAGCAAAAGCAAACTATCTAAGCTAGACTAGAAAAAGGGAAAAGAAAGCAATCCTTGGGTTGCCTCCCAAGAAGCACTTGATTTAAGGTCGCTAGCTGGACCGTACGGTATCCCTAAACATGCTGGGAGGTGTCCTCACCCCATACTTCACCATTATCATGGGGTGAGATAAGGAAGTCTATCAAACGCTCCAACAAGTGTAGGTGCTCATCGGGGAATGAATCGTCTATGGGTGGTTCGTCCTTCTCGCGTGAAGAGGAAGGTAGCCGGCTGAGGTGATCCGCAACAGAATTTTCGGATCCCTTCTTATCACGGATCTCTAGGTCAAACTCTTGAAGCAAGAGAATCCATCGAGTAAGACGTGGCTTGGCATCTTTCTTAGCAAGCAAGTAACGAATGGCTGCATGGTCGGTGTAGACAATAACCTTCGCCCCAACTAAGTAAGAACGAAACTTCTCAAAAGCCTATACAACCACCAATAGTACCTTTTTGGTGGTGGCGTAGTTATGCTGGGCCTCGTCTAGCGTCTTGCTAGCATAATAAATGGCGGTGGTCTGCCCATCCTTCCTTTGTCCAAGCACCGCTCCTACTGCCACATCACTCGCATCGCACATGATCTCAAAGGGCAAGGTCCAATCCGGAGGCTGGATAATGGGAGCGGAGATCAATACTTCCTTAATCCTGTAAAATACATCAAGACACTCCTGCGAAAACTCAAAAACAACATCTTTATTCAAGAGGTTAGTTTGTGGTTTAGAAATCTTCGAGAAGTCCTTGATGAATCTCCTATAAAAACCTGCATGCCCGAGAAAACTCCTCACACCCTTAACAGAACAAGGGGGAGGAAGTTTCTCAATAGTCTTGATCTTAGCGCGATCGACCTCAATACCTCGATTAGAAACGAGGTGTCCTAGCACAATGCCTTCATGAACCATAAAGTGACACTTCTCCCAATTCAAAACCAGATTAGTGTCTTCACATCTTTGCAGCACTAGAGAAAGGTTAAATAGGCAATCATCAAAAGAGGAACCATATACTGAAAAATCATCCATAAATACCTCCATGATCTCCTCTATATACTCGGAAAAGATAGCCATCATGCATCGCTGGAAGGTAGCGGGTGCATTACATAATCCAAACGGCATCGTCCTATAAGAGAATGTCCCCCATGGAGTGGTCTTCTCCTGATCATCCGGATGGATAGGAATCTAGAAGAAGCCACTATAGCCATCCAAATAGCAAAAGTGTGAATGTTGGGCCAACGTTCGAGCATTTGATCGATGAAAGGAACTGGAAAATGGTCCTTCCGAGTGGCCACGTTAAGCTTCCTATAATCGATGCACACCCTCCAGCCCGTGACGGTCCTAGTTGGGATTAACTCGTTGTTCTTATTCGTCACAACGGTCATCTCTCCTTTCTTCGGAACCACATGCACCGGGCTCACCCACTTGCTGTCCGAGATAGGAAATATGATACCTGCATCCAACAACTTAAGAATTTCTTTCTTCACAACCTCTTTCATGATCGGATTTAACCGTCTTTGAGGTTCCCGTGAAGTCTTGTGATCGTCCTCCATTAGTATTGTATGCATGCAGAAAGAAGGCTTAATGCCAATAAGATCATCAATAGTATAACCCAAAGCCTTTTGATGCTTCCTCAGGACATGCATTAGTTTAGATAATTCAGATTCGGAGAGGGAAGCACTAACGATGACGGGAAAAGTAGAATCCGGTCCAAGAAAAACATACCTCAAGTGACTTGGGAGTTGTTTAAGCTCCACAACTGGGGGTGTTTTCTGAGGTGGATCTCTGCTTCCTCCTTCCAGTGGAGTAGATCGAAGAACTGGACTTTCAGAAGTCTCAGTTGACATCATCTCGCTTTTGACCTCGGTCGAGGTACAGAGTGGGTGACCAAGATGGTCTTCAGTCAAGAACACCTCGCTTGGTCCAGAAAGTGCCTCTGTCGAGGTACAACAACTGGGACCGAAACTGGAGATCTTCTTCTCCTGGATTAGCTTTTCAATTTTAGCTCCTGGATCTTCTTCCAGTGCCTTTAAGCTCCGTATATATGCATCACAAGAAGCATCTATACCTTCCTCAATTAAGCTAAAGCTAATAACTTTTTCAAGTGGATCTTTAATAAGGATAGAGCTCACCAATTCTCTTGATTCTTCCTCATCATAGATGTTGAAGATATCATCTCCTAGCTGCTCTCCCTTCATTGCCACAAGCAATGCAAACTCTACTTCATCTCCGCCAATGTTGAATTTTAACTTGGCGTTCTTACAATCCACATTGCAACCCGAAGTTGCTAGAAATGGTCTCCCGAGAATGATGAGAACGGGATAATCTGCGGGAATGTCAAGTACAACAAAGTATATAGGTAAATAGAAGTTACCTATCTTAACCGGAACGTCTTCCAAAATGCCCACGGGATGGGTAATGGAGCGATCCGCCATGTATAACAGTATCTTCACCGGATTGGGCTCTCCAAGTCCGATCCTCACACATAGCTTCAACAGGATGATGCTCACGCTGGCTCCTAGATCACACAATGCCTCACAAGTGACATCCCCAACTTGATTGGGAATGCAAAATGAGCCGGGATCCCTTAATTTGGGTGGCATCTTCTCCTTCATGATTTGAATAAGCTCCGAGGATTTAGATGTCATCCTTACTTCACCAAAATCTTCCAACTTCCTCTTCCTTGACAGAATTTCTTTTAAGAACTTCCCATATGCGGGCATCGCTAGAATAACATCAAGGAAAGGGATGTTAATATGTAGTTTATTCATCAAGTCAAGAAACTTACCAAAATGCTTGTCTAGATGTGCTCTGGCCCTTGACTGGGGGAATGGAAGTGGTGGACGCTCTCTGTGGCTCAACCTCGGTTGGCACCTCGGCCGAAGTGTTCTTCGACTGTGCCTGGACCGAGGTGGTCTTCGTCTATACTGGCATCGACCGAGGCACTGGATCTGTAGTTTTCAGTCCACTTCTCGTCATTATTGCCATGATCTGTCCTTTGGGGTTGCTTTCCGTCCTTGTTGAAAGCTTCTCTAGATCTCTTGGCGCTTCATTCGCCTTGTTAAAGAATTGTTGCTCTAAGGCTTTTTGTGCCTTCGAAAATGAAGTCATGGATGTCTCCATAGAGTTGAGCTTGATCAAGATGGCCTCCAGCACCGCATCTTTCTTTTCTGGCTGGGACGAACTTGATCCCGGCTCCTGGCTCTTCAATGGAGTAGAAGAAGAAGAAGAAGAAGAGAGGAAAGTATTAGAGGAGTCATTTGATTTGGAGTTAGAGTAAGTGTTACCCGATTTTTGATTGTTGGATCTCCAATTGTTGTTGTTGGAGCCTCTATTGTTGTTGTAGTTGTAGCTTCGGGAACCTTGATTGTTGTTTCTTGACCCTTGGCTTGAGCAACCAAAAGGTCTTTCAATTGCTTCACATCGTTCTTCAACGAGGTGAGTTGATTGTTGTTTGGTGGAGCTTCTTGGAAGTTGAATCTTTTAACTTCACCTTCAGCTCCTTGGTGGGAATATTTCTCCATGTGCAAAGCCTGTTTTTCTATGAACTCCCAAGCTTCGTGAACCGGCATATCCATGAATGTGCCGGAGGATAGCAGTTGAAGGTTGAACTAGGTGTTGCCGTCCAGTCCCTTGAAGTATATCTCCAACAACTCTATCTTTGGAATCCCATGATGTGGGTATTCCAAAAGAATGTCTTTAAATCTCTCCCATGACTTGGACAAACTCTCCTTGTCCTTCATGATGAATGCATTGATCTTCCCTCTCATTTCAGCGGTTTTAGAGGGGGGAAAGAATTTAGTTAAGAACTCCGTCGTCATCTCCTCCCAAGTGTTGATTTTTCCGGGGGGAAGAGATTGATACCAAGTAAGCGCCCTGTCTTTCAAAGAGAAGTAGAAAGGCCTTAGCTTGTAATTGTTGTTTTCCAGCCTTGAAGGTCTCAAGGTCTCCATCAAGATCTCATAGTTTTGTAGATGTTGATCCGGAGATTCTCTCTCTAGCCCTCCAAACTGGTATTGGCGAATCATGGAAAGAACTTGCAGTCGAACCTCATAATCATGGTCCGCTGGATCACCTAGGTTGACTCTTGGACGCCTCAGTTGCTGGTTAGGGTCCATGCGTTGCCCTAAGGTTTGTGGAATTCCTGTAAAAAGAGCATCTCGGACTAGCATCCGAGGTGGAAGTATCTCGACCGGGGCAGCTGGAGCTGGGTCTTGCCTTGGTCGAGGAGCTGGATCTGGGTCTTGCCTCGGTCGAGGATCTGGATTCGTTCGAGGTAGATATTGGTCCCGTAAAGCTGCCATATCTGCTTCAATCGCCTTAGTCCTTGCACGAGATTCTTCCCTTTCAAGTCGCAGTTCTTCTTTACTGAGGCGTAGTTGTTCCAATGCCTCCTTCAATTCGGCCTCAAGATCACGATCGTCTTGATTGGCCATCTTAGATTCTTTCAAGCGTCTCTTGTACGTCTTTTCTGGTTCGGGATCGTAAGGAACGATTTCCTTCCCAGCGTGGGTTCTTCGCATAATCCTAAGAAAAAGAACCTGCGAAAGTCACTCAAGTAGAGTGGTTAGTAGAAACAGGGGCAAGCGCCCCGAAAGACAACCGCAACCGGCTCGGTCTGGACCAAGTTCCCGGCAACGGCGCCAAAAACTTGTTCGCTCCAAATGGTGTGTTCAAGCTTTAAGTTTATAACCCTAGACGTATGCTAAAAACAAGGATGCGAACCCGCAGTGTAAGGGTCAATCATAGTAAAAGCAAGAATTTCAGGGGTCGATCACATGAAATTAGTGAAACAAAACAGGTGTAGGTTGTCAATGTAACTACTAACCACAAAGGTGATCAAAGCAGTCAAAGATGATAAATAAGTCAATTAAAGGAATATGCAATTCTAGGGATTAAAACATCTAGTTGTGGTTCAACCTCAAGATCTAAAGATAAGCGGACAAAGCTGAGATTTTGCAAAGGGAAGGTGTTTCTAAAGTGGAATAGATCACCGGGTAAGTCTCACTACTCACAATCCCAAACCGTAACTCCTATTACCGGGTAAGTCTCAAGGAATCAAGGAAAAGAACTATAACCTCAAACCAACACAACACCTAAGGGAATAGAATCAACCTTTACCGGGTAAGTCTCAGGCTAACTCACAAAGATGGGATGAAGGCACACTCAAACCCCAATAAAGGATAAACCTTTATTACCTACACTTATGATCTTGGGTAAACAAACAAAGGAATCACAGGGTAAGTCTCATCCTAGGCTTGCGTTGAACCAGGAAAGGTGTAATAAGAATAGGATTTGACAACTCTAACACTTAACTCTCAGTTTTGGATCAGAAAAAGTCACCTCGGTCAGTCAAGTTCCACCCCGGCTGAGGTTTTCATCGACTGAGCGAGATGTTCTAGGGTTAAGGATAAAGACTCGAGCTTTCAGGGTCCTACTGGGATTAAGATCATTCTATAATCGTCTTTCCCACAACCTTCAGCCAATCACCCTAGAATCACACAAGAAAATTAGCCACTCATCATTATGAAAACAATAATCAAATTTAAGGGAAGAAAGTGAATAATTGAACACAAAAACCTTAAGAAAAAGGCTTCAATAACTGAATCAATTATCAAACAAACAAGCGTTCCTTAGATCACAATTCAATAAGACAAGTCAATAAGAAGGGAATCTAAGACAATCTTACAAAACCCTTCACAAAAGCTATAAAAGCTATCAACTTCCTTCCTTCAACCTTCCAAAAATCCTTCCCAACTGCTGGATGCTCTCAGCTCTCTAAACCTCTCTAAGCATGGTTGAACTTGTGGAAAATTCAACCCTATATATAGGAAAACTACCTTCCAAAGATAAAATATCTTGAAAAGATATTTTCCTAATAAAATATATCTATCTCTCATAAATAAATCCCTAAAATATATGATCTTCCTTCCAGAAATCCAGCCTAAAAATATAAGATCTCTCCTTCCAAAAATAAAAGATCTCAGCCAAGAATAAAATATATCCCGCCGCGTCCAAGGTGTTCGCTTCGGCCGGGACGTTTTTCTGGATCACCTCGGTCGAGGTGGAATTCGTCTGACCGAGGTGGCTCTAAATTGAATGTGAAATCTCTCAAATCTGGTCCAAAGTGAATCTTTAATCCATTTCCATGCTTCCTGGATTCCTCCTTAAGCTCCTGAATGTAGCTCCAATGATTCCTTAGCTCCTTTGGCTCCATTTTAGTCCAAAATGTGCTATTTTACCTACGATTACAACGAAACTTGGTGTAGACCTTGATTCCCGCAAAGGTAGATGAAATGGAAATATAATCACATAATATACATTCAAACATGCAGATTATTGAAGATAAAACGTCTAAACAAGGCCTAAAATATAGAATATAATTCATGCTATCAATAGGAGGTTTGACACATCTCGATACAGTTGTTATTAGGCAATGCATTCTTCTGGTTTGGAGTTGATTGTTGTTGAGGTTATTCTGAGGTTGAGGTAAGTCCGTAGGACTTACTTAGCTATCATCCTTATATTGGATGTATGCATGAGTGGTGATATTATATGCTTGATAGCATACCGACCTATGGTTTATTGGATTGCCTCCTTGCAGTGACAGTGATAACCTTTCTCTTTCATCGTGTAAGGAGTCTGGGAGGTTCTCTATGGTTAGGCCAATCTTTGTATATGGGATGGGCACTTCACCACTCTCTTAGGGTACACGAGAAGTGCGCCGATACTACTCCAGATGGTTATGGTACCCAGAGGTGAGGATGATATATTTCTCGTGTCACTTATTTTCATCTATATATATATAATATATATATATATATATATAACTTGAGTGTATGACGTTATAAAGATAATCAAACGGGTAAATGTGTGACAACATGATTATGTGTTTATCATTTCATGACATGTGTATGTGCTTATGCATTATCTTATATATGAATGGTTAGCTAACAGTTTATACCGTATTGTAGATGATCTGCAGGTTAGGAGGACTGCAGAGTGATACAAATGGGTGATCCGCAGATGGCTTCCGTACACTAGGATTGTGCGAATGATTATGGGATATTTCGTATATGTATGGATTGTTGTTTTGTACTCAGTGGTGCTTTTGTAAACCTTAATTTGTATATATTCATACAGTTTGATGTTTTGGTTTTAATCTATTTGTGTCTTGTTGTAAGATCTAGTGAACTTGTTGTCAGGTTAGGGTTAGGATCCATTGTGAGATCCTAACCTAGTAGCGCCTCGAGTCCCGTGAATTCGGGGTGCTACACAATGATTCCAAAAAAATCATGAACAAGGTACATATATGAATAAGATTCACTTCCATTCCGTTTCCGAAGTTACAACCAAACGGGGGCTTAAACTAGATCAACTGAATATTAGCTCCATTGTTTGACAAGAATGTCCCCATTTGAGAATGGTATTGAAGCTTTTAAATGTTTATAGTAAGGCTACCAACAACCATGATTTGGGAGAATGTTTTTACGAGATAGGATATTCCTATTAAGGATACTTTTTGGACATGTAAAGGAAACCTTGGGCAATGATGAAAATCTAGCTATGAACCAAATTCGTATCTAGCTTAATTAGATTTCAGGGCTTAAGCTGGCTCGATGAAGGCTTGTGATAACTACACCTTGATGTTTTAATGTGATATTAGGATAATGGGAGACTTAACATTAAATGCGGTTCAATATACTAACAAATATCATGTATTTTCTCTAGATATTTTGTATTTGTTATTATATGTTTTATGTAGCTGATAGGTGATGAAATCACTATCATTTAGGGTAGTTTTTAGAGTCTTTTTATTACATTTGTGTCAGTTTATGCTACTAACTCCTTGGTCAAGAAGAAGAAGACTTAAAGAAGCTAAGGAAGGAGTTATAAGCACTTAAGAGTGAAGATCGATCACAAAGCAAAAACTTCTGTTGCCTCACCGCCCCAGCGGAGCCTTGCCACCGCCCCTGTGGGTGACGCTTTACACTGGAGCGCTCCCTGCGCCTTCGCCAGTGCCTGACATGAAGTGTGTCACCGCCCCTGCGCCACTCTTTGGTGCCCCTGCGGTGTCTTCCATTGAAGAAACGAAGACCAGCTCCCCTGCACCTTCCACTGCGGCGTTGCCTGCGCCTCAACATGGGAGCTGGAAGACGAAAAGGCTGTGTCACCGCCCCTGCGCTGACAAAGGGACGCCCCGGCGGCTTGGCATCAGAAACGCCAGGAAGACGAAGGGTCAAACATTGAAAAGCATTGAAGATCCGCCCCAACGGAATTACTTAGCCGCCCCTGCGGCCTTGAAGAAGATCAACCGTTTTTGCCTTCACCGCCCCTGCGGACCTGAAGGCCACCCCTGCGGTTTAACGCCAGAAGTTTTACTCCGGCTGTTTACACCACCTTTATGGCATCAAAGGGGGCTGTTTAAGGCTGGCCATTTACTCTAATTAGTGTCTTTTATAGTATAAATAGCCCTTGGCTGATTGCTAGAATCATCCATGCTTTTCCACACAAAAAGCCATTTTAGAATTGAGTTTTCCATCGTAATGAGTTGCTAACTCCCTTGCTACATTGGGTTGGTTTGAAGCTGCGTTGTTACTTTGGTTGTAAGTTCTTTTTAATATAATTTTTTATTCAGTAATGTTTTATGTTTCCTTGATCTCCATTGTCTAATTGCATGTTTACTATTGCTTCAGATTGATCACCTTAGGTTCTAAAGTGCATGCAAACAACTAGGATTAATAGGTTCCGGGTTCGGGTCTTTAATCTAGTAGTCACTTTAAGTAATAATGGGTTGTAATTACTTAAAGAAATGGAACACAAATATAAAGATAAGTTTAACGGTTTTAATCTTCTCTTTATATCCCTTAGTCTTTGTTTGAAATCTAACGTGTTATTTGTTCTTGTAGGTTTACGGAGCACTAACCTGTTAAGTTGTGTTGATGCCGGTTGGCTCAACACATATATATGATCGAGACGGGAGATTACTTAAAAACTTGTAAAAGGAACGCACCAAAGTAGCAATTGCATGTTTAGAATCAACCTAGTGTAGATTCACCCATCATTGTCTTACTTGTCACATTAATCGTTTTCTTAAGTTTTTGTGTGCATCAAATCAACCAACCCCCCCCCCTTTGTTACTTGTTACTATAATCGATAATTGCATCTAAAACACCTTAACTCTCTTTGATTCGACCCTTACTTATCTACTATACTTGTTCTCAGTGCTAAGTCCGGATTTACTTTTGATTGGATATAGACGACCATAGAAATACCTTCAGTCAAATTTTGGCGCCGTTTCCGGGGAATTTTAGTGTTTTATTGTTATTATTGATTATTGGTTTGAACCATTTTATGGTTTAAACCCGTTCTACTAACCCCAATCTTGCTACTTTTGATCTAGAAATTGAGAGGACGCACATCCGGCAACGAAGACAACAACAACTTCAACAAGAGATGGTTGATCGTACTCTTCGTCAACTTACGCAACCCACCTTGGCTCAAAACCCTCTTGCGGTCACTATACCGGCATTAGGGGAAGGAGTCAATTTTGAGCTCTAACAGGGCCTCATTCACTTGCTTCCATCCTTCCATGGTCTAAGTGGTGAAGACCCCATCAAGCATCTTGGGAAGTTCCATACAATGTATATGAGCATGAAGCCGGCCAACATCACCGAAGAACAAATCAAGATGAGGGCATTCGGTTTCACACTCAAAGATTCTGCGGATGATTGGTATTACCACCTTCCATCCGGGAGTATCGACACTTGGGAAAACCTTCACAAGGCATTTTTGGAGAAATACTTTCCAGCCAAGAAGGCCAATAGCTTGAAGAAAGCTATAAGCAACATCGAGCAAGAGGCGAACGAAACTCTTTATGAGTACTTCGAAAGGTTTGCACGTCTCCGATCCAGCCGTCCTTTTCACGGATATTCAACTCATGATCTAGTCTTGTATTTGTACAATGGCTTGCCAGACAATGAAAGGAGGATCGTCGATGCGGCTTGCGGAGGTAATATTCTTAACTCTACTCCTAACCTTGCTTTGGAAAAGATACAGGAACTAGCGGAAGGGACTCGGAACTTTGGAAGAACCCCGTCTAAGAAAGGAGTTCATGCTATGAGTTCCGGGAAGAGCGAGATTTCCACCGAGCTCATGAAGTTAAAGGAAATGGTGAAGAGACTAACACTTATGGGAACCCCACAACAACTCAAAGCTTGTGGAGTATGTGCTGACCCATACCATCCGACGGACATGTGTCCACAAGTCCAGGATGATGACGCTGAGGTGAACGCAATGAGTTATGGACAACCACAGCAGCAAAGACCTAGGAACGATCCCTATGCACATAATTTCATTCCAAACTGGCGTGACCAACTGAATTTTCGTTGGAGGGATCAACAAAGCCAACAACAGCAGTCCCGTCAAGGTAAGTATCAAACAACTGAAGATATGTTGCAGGTTTTGACTAAACACTTTGCTACTCATGTCCAAACAACATAATCTAGCATCAAGAACCTTGAAAAACAGGTTGGTCAAATGGTGGAAGCCATTTCAAGGACCGAGTCAAGACTTTCCAGAGGATTGACTTCCCAGACGTTTATAAACCCCAAGGAGAATGTTAGTGCCCTAACATTAAGGAGTGGGAAGCAGATCCAACAAAAATCAGGAAAAGAATCACAAAGAAAACCTTCTGTCAATTTGACCGCACCCACAGCCGCCCCTGCGGTTGCAACTGCGCCCAGCACCAAGCAAAAAACGCCCCTACGGCTGGATGTCGCCGCCCCTGCGGTGACAACCCCTGAACCGCCCCTGCGCTTACAAGCTGACGCCCCTGCAGAAAGCACAACAGAAGGCTCTGCTGAAAGGGATACTTACGTCCGGCCAAACTTTCCGCCACTATACTCTGAGAAACCACCAGCTCCTTTTCCGGAGGCTCTGAAGGAGAGAAGAATCATTGAGGACAAGGACCTTTTTGAAAATTTCTCCAAATGTGAGGTAAACATTCCCCTCCTTAAATTGGTGAAAAGCATTCCTAAGTATGCTCGTTTTTTGAAGGAACTCTGCACTATCAAGAGAAATCAGAAGCTAAAAGGAAAACAGAAGGTGCAAGTGAGTGAGCATGTGCCGGCAGTTTTCCAATGGAGAATGTACAAGAAGTGCAGCGATCCGGGCATGGTAAGCATTCCTTGTGTTATAGGGGAAAACCGCTTTGACAAAGCAATGCTTGATCTCGGTGCTTCTATCAATGTTTTACCATAATCGATTTACAAATCACTTGGCCTTGGGCCATTAATGGAAACTAGGATTGTAGTACAAATTGCTGATAGATCTAATTTATACCCGAAAGGGATAATTGGAGATGTGTTAGTAATGGTAGACAACCTAATATTTCCTGCTAATTTCTTTGTGATGGATATGAAAATGATTCGCATGCTGCACCCATTTTACTAGGTAGGCCATTTTTGAAAACTGCTAGGACCAAAATTGATTATGTTAGCGGCAAATTAACTATGGAGTTTGATGGAGAAGTAGTGGAATTTGACATCTATGATGCAATGAGATTTCCTAGTGATGATCATTCTTTATGTGCTATTGATATTGTTGAACCTTTTGTGCAAGATGTTTTTGATAACTCTGACGTTGATGAATTGAAAAATGTGATTGAGCATGACATTGATGGTTTCAAATCAGATTATGTATTAACATCCAACATGAAGGAGGTCCTAGCCCAACTAGATGGATATAAAAGGCTACCTATCTCCAATTTGGCCATTGGGCCCACTCTACTAACCCCAAGCGAGAAGCTTGTTCCGTCCATAGTGCAGGCACCTGAAACAGAATCGAAGGACCTTCCGTCACACCTCAAGTATGTTTTCCTTCGAGAACACAATATCTTGCCAGTGATCATCTCCAACAAGTTGACTACCGGTCAAGAAGACAAGTTGCTGAAGGTACTAAAAGAGCACAAGACGGCCCTTGGATGGACCATTGCGGACATCAAAGGGATAAGTCCTTCAACTTTCATGCATAGGATTCTACTTGAGGACGAAGCCAAACCCTCTAGGCAACCTCAAAGGGGGTTGAACCCGCCAATGATGGATGTGGTCAAAAAGGAAGTGTTGAAGCTCCTCCAAGCGGATATGATCTTTCCTATCTCAGACAACACTTGGGTTAGCCCAACCCAAGTAGTTCCAAAGAAAGGAGGCATTACCATGGTAGAAAATCAACATGGAGAGATGGTTCCAAGCAAAACACAAACCGGATGGAGAGTTTGCATTGACTACCGCAAGCTCAATAAGGTAGCACGAAAAGACCATTTCCCATTACCTTTTATTGATCAAATGTTGGAACGTCTTGCAGGTCATCAGTACTACTGTTTCCTGGATGGATATTCGGGCTATTTCCAAATAGCCATCCCACCAAAAGATCAAGAAAAGACGATGTTCACTTGCCCATTTTGCACTTTTGCATACCGCAGAATGCCATTTGGACTTTGCAACGCACCCGGCACTTTCCAACGGTGCATGATAAGTATTTTCTCCGAATACATAGAAAATTTCATTGAAGTCTTCATGGATGATTTTACCATGCATGGAGATAGTTTTGACGCATGTTTAGGACATTTGAAACTTGTTCTTGAAAAATGTGTTGAAACCAATTTGGTCCTTAATTCGGAAAAATGTCATTTCATGGTCGAACAAGGAATTGTGTTAGGACATGTAATATCCTCAAAAAGGATAGAGGTAGATAAGGCAAAGATTGATGTAATTCAAAATTTACCTTATCCTACTAATGTTCGGGAAATCCGATCTTTTCTTTGTCATGCAGGTTTTTACCGACGTTTCATCAAAGATTTTTCAAAGATCTCGGCACCCCTATGTGAATTGCTCAAGAAAGATGTCACCTTCATAGTAGATGATGATTGGAAGAAAGCTTTCGAGACTTTGAAGGCATGTCTTACCACCGCACCAATCATCCGTTCCCTGGATTGGGAGAAACCTTTTGAAATCATGTGTGACGCCAGTGACTTGGAGTTGTCTTAGGACAAAAAGACGGACGGGCCTCCCATGTAATCCATTATGCGTCTATGACACTCAATGGATCACAAAGGAATTACTCTACCACTGAGAAGGAAATGTTGGCGGTGGTTTTTGCTCTTGAGAAATTACGGCAGTACCTACTTGGGGTAAAGGTAATTATCTTCACTGACCATGCAGCTCTTAGGTACCTCATAGTGAAGAAGGAGGCAAAGCCACGATTGATCCGATGGGTACTCCTTCTAAGTGAGTTTAACCTAGTGATAAGGGACAAAAAGGGGGTTGAGAACCTGGTGGCCGATCATTTGAGCAGACTAGTGCAAGAACAGGAAGATATAGGAAAAGGAAGAGAGATAGCCGGAAGTTTTCCAAACGATACATTTTACACAACTCTCTGTTGTGTAACCTCCCCCGTGCCTCACACCAGCCGCCCTTGCAGCCAGCCGCCCCTGCGGCTCAGTCTAGGCGCCCCTGCGGCTCAGTCTAGGCGCCCCTGCGGAATTGTCGACAGAGGTTTGTCTTAAGCTTCAATCTTTTAAGTCTTGGTTTGCTGACATTGTGAATTTCATTATCAGGAAGGAATATCCCCTAGACTTCAGCAAGGCACGACGAGAGAAGGTAAAGGCTGAAGCTCGACATTACGTTTGGGACGATCCTTACCTTTGGAAACATTGTAGTGATCAAGTGATCCGACGTTGCATTTCGGACAATGAGGTACAATCCGTCCTAACTTTCTGTCATTCTGAAGCATGTGGAGGGCACTTTGGGGCAAACAAAACTGCAAGAAAAGTCTTGGATGCCGGTTTCTTTTGACCACACATTTTTCGAGACGCTTTTGCGTTTTGCAAAGTGTGTGATAGATGCCAAAGAGTAGGAAATCTTTCAAGGAGACATGAAATGCCCCAATCCTCTCTTATATTTTGCGAAATATTTGACGTTTGGGGAATTGATTTCATGGGCCATTTCCTACTTCATCTGGGAACACATATATTTTGCTTGCGGTGGACTATGTTTCCAAGTGGGTGGAAGCAAAGGCCACCAAAACCGATGATTCAAAAGTAGTTGCAGCTTTTCTTAAGGAAAATATCTTTGCAAGATTTGGAATTTCAAAAGCCTTAATCAGTGATAGGGGTACCCATTTCTGCAACAAGACAATCACGGCTCTCCTTAAGAAATACCACGTCCACCAAAAAATATCAACAACTTATCATCCACAAACAAATGGCCAAGCTGAGGTATCTAATCGGGAAATAAAGACCATCCTTGAAAAGATGGTTTCTCCCGGAAGGAAGGATTGGAGTGCAAGGCTAAACGACGCGTTATGGGCATATCGGACAACCTACAAAACTCCGATAGGGATGTCGCCATTCAGGCTTGTGTTTGGGAAAGCATGCTACCTCCCGGTGAAACTAGAGCATAAAGCTTGGTGGGCTGTAAAGAAGTGCAATATGAACATCGAGGAAGTGGGAGAATTCCAAAAGCTCCAATTGCAAGAGTTGGAGGAATTGAGGCTAGATGCATATGACCATGCTATCACATATAAAGAAAAGACCAAAGCATGGCATGACCGGAACATTCTCCGGTAGGACTTCAAGGTAGGTAATAAGGTACTTCTCTTTCAGTCTCGTTTGAAACTCTTTGCAAGTAAGCTGCGTTCAAGATGGACAGGGCCGTTCATAGTAGCTGAAGTATACCCTCACGGAGTTGTGGATCTCTATGATCCCCAAACGCACAAGGTATTCAAAGTGAACGGACAAAGGCTAAAGCTTTAGTTTGAAGGAGTCAAGAACGATCTGATTGACAAGATGGTGTTGGAGGAAACATAGTCAGAGAAGTAGAGACCGTACGTCGAGCCA
Organism: Fagopyrum esculentum; assembly: GCA_033239045.1. Taxonomy (NCBI): domain Eukaryota; kingdom Viridiplantae; phylum Streptophyta; class Magnoliopsida; order Caryophyllales; family Polygonaceae; genus Fagopyrum; species Fagopyrum esculentum. The sequence goes on along the minus strand of BSUD01000005.1, from coordinate 128,534,462 downwards.
ACGACGTAAAACAAAGGTGCTGCTCGGGAGGCAACCCAAAGGAATAAAAAGAGGAGTTTCTGTCAAGAAAACCGCCCCTGCGGTGACACCCATGGCCAGCACCGCCCCCGGCGCTTGGCCAACGTCTGCTCACGTTGGTCACCGCCCCCGCGGTGACATCCCTACGCCCCTGCGGTGGCCACCCTTGACACACATCCTCAGCTCTGCCCCCGGTGCTGAGGCTGCGTATCCCCTCTTCCTTGTCACCGCCCCCGCGGCGACAATCACCCGCCTCTGCGGGTCTACCCAGGAAAGAAAAAAAGTGGATCTCGAAAATGCCTACACCTACGACACACCACCCACCAACCTTCTTCACTAAACACACATCCCCTCCAAACACTACTCCCTCACACCACACAGCACGCCCCTGCGCTCACCTTGCTCACGAACCAACTCTCCGACGCCCCTACGCCACCTCCGACGATCAACTACCACTCGCAACACCCCTGCGCCACCGTTTCCAACCTCCTCCAAGCCCTTTCACCTCCCTACATCCTTCATCATTACTCACCACAAACCTCCACTCCTGCTTCATCACCATCGTCGACTCAACCACCAAGGAAGTAGCCGGAACCACCTTAGCATCCCCAGCTTCGGCGTTCCACATAAATCGTCATCTGCACTTCTACCGCCCTCGCGCCTGCAAGCACCCGCACCTGCGCCTCACCGCCCCTGCGCCTGCTTCATCTGCCCCTGCGGAAAACACAACAGAAAGGTTGATTTCTCTCTCTTGTTTCAACATTCACTAATCTTTTGCTTCAATCATCTTCAAGAATGGAAGCACCAAGGGAATACAAGATGTCCAAGACAGTGAAGGAGCGTTACAGGATTGTGCAGGATCGAGTTGTGTAGGCAACTCGATTTTTGCATATTCCTACTTTGGAGAAACTGGGCATGCCGGAGAGCATGCAATCTTTTTTGGCAAATGCTGGGCTCGGAGAATTCCTACATAGGAGTGCTCCAACATATCTCGAGCTCAGCAGACAGTTTATAGCCACCTTCACCATGGAGAAGGAGGATCATGTGTGTGTTGGACTCACTTTCATGTTCAACAAAGTAAAATACACACTTGACTATCTCCAGCTGCAGGAGGCGTTCGGGGTGACTCTCAACCCCTCCGAGAGCTGGTGGGACCCAGTACCGACTCCGGATTTGTGTGAGTTCTGGCAGGCAGCTACCGGAGCCGAGTTCCATGTAGGGGGTGAGTACTCCAACAAACTCACTCACCCTTGCTTGAGGCTCCTCTCCAAGATCTTCATGAGTGTCTTCTGTGGGCACAAAGATGAGAACAAGGTCGCCCTCAAGGACCTCCCCCTCCTATACACTTGTCTTCCGATGAGCAAGAAGGTAATGGATTGGCCATTCCTCTTCCTTTTCGCTTTGAAGCGGATTAGGAAGAACGAGCCGAGGGATATTGTTGGTGGTGGAGTGATCTCCTTGATTGCCTCACAGGTGATGGACCTGTCCGAGCTGGAGGACGGGCTAGAGGCTCCCCTTTACACTGAGGGGATGCTTAGGAGGTGCAAGCTCCTCCGACGGGACGGGGAGAACCTGTTTTGGATCTCCCTTGCATATGGGAGCCACCTCACTTACCTCCCCCGGCCCTTACCATTTGGGAGGAGCTCTCTGAGCTGTACATTCCGGCAGATCCTTTTGTGTCGAGGAGGCCACTAGTGGCCATTGTGGAGAGGCATGCTGCCAGCTCCACCCGGGCTCATCAGGAGGAGCACCCTACCCATTCCTGACGACGATGAGGAGATGCCCACCGCGGCACCAGAGGAGGACCCAGCCCTGGCGAGGCTTCAGGCTTAGATGGCGGCTATGACCACCCAGCACCGGAGCTGGCAGTCTGTCTACCAAAGGACTATGCTGGAGCAGCAACAGAGCTGGCAGACGAGTTTTGCCACCTCCATGACCTCCCACTTCGACCAATGGCAGGAGGCTTAGCAGGCAACCCAACAGCAGCAGCTCAAGGCTCAGCAGCTGGCTTGGCAAGCCAGCTTTGAGACCTCATTCGGCCGTCGGATGGATGCCCAGCAGAGCCACATTGATGACATCTACCGCCGGTAGGAGCATTTCTTTCGTCATTTTCCGTACCCGCCGGAGGATAGTCCGGATGGTCCAGCCGGACCATCCCACTGAGGGGTATACTTCTTTTCCCTTCTCCCACATTTATCTTTGCCTCATTTCCACTTTGGAGATAAAGTGTTGTTCAAGTATGGGGAGGGACATATCATTGCATGTACAGTTTTATTAAGTTGTTTTTGAGTTGTTTTTGCATTTTGAATTCAGATTGAAATTCACAAAAAAAAAGAGAAAAAGAGAAAAGGCCAAAGAATTTGAAAAGAGGCATGAAATCCTTGGATAAACCGAAAACCCGAAAGGGCGGTTTAGGCAAAAATAAGGTAGTCCGACCAACCTTAGGTTGGTTCAAAAGTGGACTTCAGGGATGTGAGTTCAAGTGAGAAAAGAAGAAGAGTGGCAAGGTGAAAACTCGAAAGGCGCCTTGGCAAAATGAGCGACACCGAGTGTAGGTTTCCCTTCCGGTGTTTGGCGACATAAGAAGGGGAGTCATAAGGAGTTTGTCCGGGTAGGCCACTCTTGGAGCAATAAGGATGGTAGTTTCTCCCTTTATCTCACATTTCCTCTCTTTTCCTTCTTTCTCTCTTGGCTTTTCTCTTGTTTTCATTGTCTATTCTTGCTTACCCATGCTTCCTGAGGCCTTTGAGTTTAGTTGTTGTCATTTATTTTACTCGGGACGAGTAAAAGGTCTAAGTATGGGGGAGTTTGATAGGTGATGGAATCACTATCATTTAGGGTAGTTTTTAGAGTCTTTTTATTGCATTTGTGTCAGTTTATGCTACTAACTCCTTGGTCCAGAAGAAGAAGACTTAAAGAAGCTAAGGAAGGAGTTATAAGCACTTAAGAGTGAAGATCGATCACAAAGCAAAAGCTTTTGTTGCCTCACCGCCCCAGCGGAGCCTTGCCACCGCCCCTGCGGGTGACGCTTTACACTGGAGTGCTCCCTGCGCCTTCGCCAACTCCTGCCATGAAGTGTGTCACCGCCCCTGCGCCACTCTTTGGCGCCCCTGCGGTGTCTTCCATTAAAGAAATGAAGACCAGCTCCCCTGCGCCTTCCACTGCGGCGTTGCCTGCGCCTCAACATGGGAGCTGGAAGACGAAGAGGTTGTGTCACCGCCCCTGCGCTGACAAAGGGACGCCCCGGCGGATTGGCATCAGAAACGCCAGGAAGACGAAGGGTCAGACGTTGAAGAGCATTGAAGATCCGCCCCAGCGGAATTACTTAGCCGCCCTTGCGGCCTTGAAGAAGATCAACCATTTCTGCCTTCACCGCCCCTGCCGCAGGGGCCCTGCGGACCTGAAGGCCATCACTGCGGTTTAACGCCAGAAGTTTTACTTCGGCTGTTTACACCACCTTTATGGCATTAAAGGTGGTTGTTTAAGGCCGGCCATTTACTCCTAATTAGTGTCTTTTGTAGTATAAATAGCTCTTGGTTGATTTCTAGAATCATCCATGCTTTTCCACACAAAAATCCATTTTAGAATTGAGTTTTCCATTGTAATGAGTTGCTAACTCCCTTGCTACATTAGGTTGGTGTGAAGCTGCGTTGTTACTTTGGTTGTAAGTTCTTTTTAATATAAGTTTTTATTCAGTAATGCTTTGTGTTTCCTTGATCTTGTCTAATTGCATGTTTACTAATGCTTGAGATTGGTCACCTTAGGTTCTAAAGTGCATGCAAACAACTAGGATTAATAGGTTTCGGGTTCGGGTCTTTAATCTAGTAGTCACTTTAAGTAATAACGGGTTGTAATTACTTAAAGAAATGGAACACAAATATAAAGATAAGTTTAATGGTTTTAATCTTCTCTTTATATCCCTTAGTCTTTGTTTGAAAGCTAACGTGTTATTTGTTCTTGTAGGTTTACAGAACACTAACCTGTTAAGTTGTGTTGATGCCGGTTGGCTCAACACATATATATGATCGAGACGGGAGATTACTTAAAAACTTGTAAATGGAACGCACCAAAGTAGCAATTTGCATGTTTAGAATCAACCTAGTGTAGGTTCACCCATCATTGTCTTACTTGTCGCGTTAATCGTTTTCTTAAGTTTTTTTGTGTGCATCAAATCAACCAACCCCCCCCCCCCTTGTTACTTGTTACTAGAATCGATAATTGCATCTAAAACACCTTAACTCTATTTGATTCGACCCTTACTTATATACTATACTTGTTCTTAGTGCTAAGTCGGGATTTACTTTTAATTAGGTATAGACGACCATAGAAATACCTTCAGTCAGTAGGATATTGGATATATATATATATATATATACATATATATATATGCTCTTAAAACCTTAATTCACTCAGCCGTTCTTCATTTCTCTGAGTTCACTACTCCTCTCTCAAACCCTAACTCATAGATCTCTCTCTCAAGATTTCATCACTATGTTTTTCTCTCTCAAACGAAGATACCTCAACTTCTTAACGTTAGGTTCTCTCTCTCAAATGAAGATTTCCTCTTGATGTGGTTGGGTTTTCTCTCTTAAACGAAGATCTCTCAAATTCTAAACATCGGGTTCTCTCTCAAACAAAGATTTCCTCTCGTTCAGATCGAGACTTCAATCCTCTCAAACGAAGTTTCTCATCTGCTCGAACTGGGTTCTGTCAGTGGCAAGGTGCTCGTCTACTCGATCTGGATTATGTCAAGGTGCTCGATCTTACCATTTGAGTAGAGACACCAAGATCTCAAACACCCTCGGATGGGTTCTCCTCAAAAGGCAATTAACAAAGAGACCTTCTTTTCTCTTAGCAACCTCTCAAACGAAGATCTCTCAAGTTACTTGATCTGGGTGGGTTCTCCCTAATCGCCTATCACCCTTCTCTTCTCTTCTCTCCGCAAGATACTTTGAAAAATTATTATTGTTGCATCAATCTGTAGGATAATAATCCTATATGGTTAGTAATATTGTTGTTACATCAATCTACAAGATAATTGATCTATAATTTGTAATATCAGGATTTTTGTCTCATACATGGAGTGTTGTCTACAAATCTACAGTGTTGTCTATTGTCTACATACCGAATGCGGATTATTGCAAAAAATACATTTTTGTAGACAGACAAAAAGTGAATTCGGGTACCCGGCGGACAGCCCGACCCGGACCTCCGGACGGGTAGGGACATGCCTGGAAAGCCAAGGACCCGGACATCCGGACAAAAAAATAGAAAAAGCCCGGTCCGGATCCGGCCCAAACCCGGATAATATCATCTCTAATTGTATATATTAAATATATAATTTAATGATATTATTTTTATGATTATTATTATTATTATTATTATTACTATTATTATTATTATTATTATTATATATATATATATATATATATATATATATATATATATATATATATATATATATATATATATATATATATATATATAGTTTCATCCTCATATTTATTGCTTTAATTGATATAGTTTTTTATTGTATTCAATCTTCAAGCTAGTGTTTTATATTTTTTTTGTCTTTAATATATTGTTTAACGAATTTTAGATTTATTAATTAACAATTAAAAATTGGATTATTAAATTAATGTCGATGAACTTCTTATGTTAATTTATTAGAGAATAACCGCAATTATTTTTACAGATTAATTATGTCTTCACAACCACCAAAGAAAAGTGAAGTCCACACTGTATTCTTTCTACAAACCCGAAGAATCAACTCTGGTACATGAAAGTTAGCAGTCTCCTCTGGCTGATAATCAAGTAAGTCAACCCTCTACTACTCCGGATGAAATCGACCAATCTCCTCTTTCTGGTATATCTTTTGAGCTAGTCGTGATCTGGGAATAAGAAAAAAAAATATGATTGGTCTCTTGATAAAAGAGACAAGATTAGGATAAAGTATTTGATGCATGAACCGTACCAACCAAAACTTGCAAAGTATAAGGTTAACAATTCTCGTCGTTTTCAATATAGTTGGTTTGAGGAATTTCATTGGTTATAGTATTCACCTACTGCACATATGTGTTATTGCTTTTCATGCTTTCTTTTACGGGCAATACAAATTCTTCTTCGTGGGTTTAAAAAATGGAAGAGACTTCATCAAGGAGCCAAATGTGTATTTTTAGAACATGCTGGAAAATCAACATCTCCTCATTACAAGTGTGTTGTATATGCTGAATATTTGATAAAGCTAGTTGGTCATATCGATACAGTAGTGCAGATGGTGAGTAGAGTAGAAGTGATAAAAAAACCGATTGAGACTTAAAACTACATTCATGGTTGTGCAATGATTGACATTGCAAGGTTGTGCTTTTAGGGGTCATAATGAGTCGGACCTTTCAACATCTCCTCATTACAAGTGTGTTGTATAGAGCTGCGTTTTGAGAAAGAGAATATAAATCTCTGTATAAGGCAATACTATCAGATGTTCATGAACGTGCATGTAACAACCTTGTTCATTTATATCTTTGGTCGTACAATACTATCAGATGTTCATGAAACCCTAGAAACGAAGAACCCTAAAAAATGTAGAAAACGAGAAGCGGACGAGATAGCACAAAGAGATTCAAACCTTAGAACGCTTAGAATTAGGAAGAGGATAGTTGAGAAGACGCTTAGAGAATGACGAGCTTCGTCTCGTCTCAACCATAATCGATCGATTTGTTTCACACCTGATTTGAAGAGAAGAAGAAGAGCTTCGTCTCTTCTCCACAATGAACGATTTGTTTTGCACTTCTGCCCTTGGTATAAAGAGAGCTTAGGATTTCAAGGTAAATGTAATTACGTTGGATTTTAAGCTATAATTGTTTAGGTCAAATACCCCGAGCATTAGTAACCCGTAGTATATGCTTCAAAGTTTAAACAAATTATTATTAATTAACTCAACTTTATACCCCAAATATCCCAAATCTTTTTCTCAAATTTTCGATATGAATTTTAGGGCAGTAAGGATAATAAGGAATATGCATCTTAACATGTGAATTACTTTAGTAGTTAACTAGTTTAGGACCCGTGCCGTGAACGGGTATTTTTAATACATATAAATATGGTGAGAACAAATTCTGCAAATTTCAATCTTGTCATGTCCCAATTCCGACGAAATTTCATAGAGAATAACAATCACGTTTAACCAATAAATATCTGAGACGAGATATATGCATTAACTTCTCCATCCCGCTAGAACTGTCGCATCCCGTTTATATAATATCAAAACATTTATAAATAATTTTGAATCATTATAAAACTCAAATCACATCAATTATAAAATAACAACTAAAATAAACAAAAGTACAATAAAATTTTAATCGTTTCATCTTAAAGTTAAAATTCTCTATTTTTATATATACCCTTAAAAAAACTTTAAGAAAGTTTTAAAACCAATAATCATGAAATACTTAACTTATAGATATAAAAATTTTAAAATTTGATATTTATAAGAAATTTGTATAAAAAAAACTAAATCTTAGTTTTTTTTTTTGAAAAGTTAATTGTATTAAGAGAAGGATATACATAACAGATTAAAGAGACAAGATCATGTTTCAAGGGAAATTAGAAAGCAGTAGAAGCATTAACAAGAGAGTTCAAGCAATCTGAAGGTTCAACAGCCTCGCCGTTTGAAGAGTAGAGGATGACCTATCCTTCCAGTTGTACTCGAAGTGAAGCTTAATCGATCTGATGAACACACTAGCACAATCCACTGCTCTTGTGAAGGTGTTGTTGTACAACATATTGTTCCTAGCAATCCAGACATGATAAAAGAAAGAAGTGATGGAAGCAATCCGGATACTATCCAGTAGATTAGGTTTGTGATGGGTGCAAGCACCAAGCCAGTTCTAGAGGTTACAAAGGTAAGGGGCAGGATAAGGGGTCTTGGTCCATCGGGATACAATATCAAGCACAAGAGAGTCATAGCTACAGTGGGTCCAAAGGTGGTCTTCGCTTTCAGCCGAGCTATTACAAAGCTTGCAAATGTCATTGTCGGTCAAGTTTCAAGCTTTAATTTTAGCAAGGGTAGGCAATCGTCTTAGAGCAGCTAACAAGGACATATAGCTACACTTCGAAATATCGGAATTGAGCCAAATAGCCTTGAAGGGATTTGGTAGAGCAAGAGGGATGTCAGGTTTGAAGATAGCGTAGGCATTTTTGTGAGAGAATGTGTCATAATAGCGAAAACTTAAATCCGAATTTTATTATAGCGAAAATTATGTAGTTTTGCTATAATAGTATTTTTTAAAATATTTGATTTGTTATAAATTAAATAGTTTTAGAGAATTTAAATTGTACGTACAAAATATTTTTAAAAATTGCACCAAATGAAATATGAAATACATAATTTATAAAAATAAAATTTTAAATTTTTATAAGAACTTTTTTTTTAAATCACTAAATCTTGGTTTTTATTTTTAGTGAAAACTTAAATTCGGATTTTATTATAGCGAAAATTTTAAAAAATAAAATTTTGCAATGTTCGCTATAATAGTAGTTTTATACAAATTAAAATTGATTTAAATTAAAATAATTTTAGCGAATTTAAATTATTCAAGCCTTTTTTTAATTATCTTGCAGAGGTAGTTCATCCTAAAACATCCTTCGGGTGAGAACACGAAGCTCAGGATCATAAGAAAAGGATGTGTTAGGGTTCAAAATTCCCAAATGAGTCAATTAGTCAGCATCACAGTTGATTTTTCTGAATATGTGTCTAGCCCGAATTTCCTCAAAGAAGCAAAAATTCAGTCTGGAGTCGGATAAAAACATTTTTCCCTCTTTTCTTTATCTCATCCTCTGATCATATGATATTTATATTCGCACTTTTCAGTTAGTTAGCACATAAAATTAGCGTTTGTCGGTTTACATATGGGAGACTTCGGTGGAGTGGAATAAAGGGGTTGATTGAGAATGTTTTGAGATGAAATTTAATTATCACAAAATTTCAACCTCATAGTATGAGATTATATACCTCCCTCCATTTGACCCGAACAGACCCTATATAATTTATCCGTGTGTATGGATCTACTATTCCTATCATTAATATTTAAGAAGATTGGACTAATAATATTTTTTTTTGTATTACTAATTAGACCTCTATGATTTAACATTTTATTATTTTTAAAACACTTGATTGAAGAGGTAAAAAGAAAATTTGAAAGATGTTACACTCAAAACCTTGCATTCACAATTCATTTCTAGCAAAAGAACACACTTTTTAACTACAAACATCATCTAAGGGCCCGTTTAGAAGCCCTAAGAATCATTTGCGATAACGGAATGATTCCAAATCAATCAAAAACTATGTTTGTTTATATGTCTTTCAAAATCATTTTCATTTCTTTTTCTTACTCTTATCCGATTTCATTCCGTTTACATTCATCGCTTCAACCAAATGAACACTAAAAGTGAAGGTCATACTCAAATGAAAATCATTCATATCCATATTATTACGGTTTGGTTTGGTGGATGAAATTAGAAGTAAACGCTTTGTGTGTTTGGGTGGTTTTATGGGTTAGGGTGTTTTTTTTTTTCAATTATTCAACTCCTGGTTTAGTTGAATTGGCATATTTAATAATGGAATTCCACTTTGAGCAATCTCGTCATCCCTTACACACAATGACAAACCCATATATATATATATAATGGTTATCATGAAAAGAAAGTCAATACGACTATATATAAATATATCAGGAAAAAGAGAAGGAAAGTTATAAATACTATGACGAGTTGAATTGTGAACTCAACCTTTCTTCAAAGAAGTAACATAGCTAGTAAGAGTTAGAGAGTAAAGACATGGCAATCGGAGGTTTTAGTGTCGATGCTAACGTTGGAGACTCGGGAGGGAGGATAACACTCGCGGTGGCAATAACCTGCATAGTCGCGGCTTCTAGCGGACTCATGTTTGGTTACGATGCAGGAGTTTCAGGTATGTACGAGGTTCAAACTCAAGACATTCTTGTTACGATAACATAATAAAAACAAAAACAAGTACATGCAGGAGGTGTGACCACGATGACACCGTTTCTCCGTAAGTTCTTCCCCTCGATTCTTAGAAAGACAACGGATGCCCACAAAAATCTATATTGTGTGTACCATAACGAACTCTTGACGGCCTTCACCTCCTCTCTATACATAGCCGCGATGGTCTCATCCTTCGCCGCTGCTCGCCTCAATGATACCTTTGGACGTAAGTTCACCTTATTACTCGCCGGCTCCATCTTTCTTGTGGGAGCCGCCATCAACGGCGGAGCCGAGAATGCTGAAATGCTCATCATCGGTCGTATTCTCGTTGGTTTTGGGGTTGGTTTTGCCAATCAGGTAAAATTTGTACTTCAGCCGCACGTCCAATACTTTATTAAACTCTTCATATTGGTTTCAAACTTATTTTTGCTTCTCCCAAAGTCTTTCTCTAGGTTTGAACCGTTTGGTATTATAAAGTGCTAAATGCATAAACATACACGACATAAACCAAAATAATAACTCAAATTAGATATTTTGATTATTTTTAAAATAAAATCCAAATAAAATCCCTTTTTTAACATGTAACAAAATAATTGCCACTTGCGACATCATCATAACTAAATTTTGTAACCAGAAAAAACTATAATATTAGTATTTTTTAGAGTTAATACAATTTTGTCAATATCACTAACTAGGTCTTTTAGTAATATTTTTCTATTAAGTAGGTTCATAGAATAATCTCATTTAGTAAAAATATACTCCTAATAAAATAATAGTGTAAGTCAATAAGAATGGTACACAAAACAAAAGAAAATAGAATACAACCTATTTGACCAAATTCTTCCATATTATTTTTAGTTTTATGTTGATAGTTGCGTATTAATTTGAGTAATTATTTTGATTTATGTTGATACTAAGCTCATAATAATTAGTTAGAAGATATACCTAATGATAAATGAATAATTATATAGTATTTTTATTGATTTTTTTTATTTAATATATTAATTTTTCTTAATATGTTACAAAATTTTATTTTTAATTCTTGTATATGAATTTTAGGTAGAAGAATAGTAATGTAACAATATTTCTTTGATATTTTTGAGTTACTTGAATACGATACAATAATCGTGTATAAGAAAGTTAGTTATAATAGTTCTTCTACAAGAAAATTAGGGTACAATAAAAATTCAAGTATCAAAATTAATGTAAAATTAATTTTTAAAAAAAATTAAAAATAAATGATAACATCCAATTCATCCAATTAATATTAGGATAGAAGAATGACTACCAACCAGAAATCAATTTTCAATGTTCATTTATTAAATGAACAAACACCATAATATCATAAAGGTTACATAATATTGCTTTCATTCACAACCCAACACCATAATATCAAACCTACCTTTATAGGTTGTTGTATAACATTTTAATTGATGGTGTGCATGCAGGTAGCCCCAGTATACCTATCAGAAGCAGCCCCAGCAAAGTGGCGAGGGGCATTTAGCACAGCCTTCCAGTTCTTTATTGGGATGGGAGCGATGATTGCCGGTTGCATTAACTATGCAACCGCCAAGCACGAGTGGGGGTGGCGGGTATCCCTCGGGCTGGCGGCTGCACCGGCGCTCATCATGACGCTAGGGGCACTCCTCATCTCCGACACCCCGAGCAGCCTCGTCGAAAGGGGGAAATCGGAGGAAGCCAAACGCGCCCTGGTCAAAATCAGAGGACAAAATGCTGACGTGGAGGCCGAGTTGGCAGCCATCGTCAAAGCCAATGAGGCCAACATGGAGCCCTTTCGAACCATCTTCAAGAGGCAGTATAGGCCTCAACTTATGATGGCTATCTTGATTCCCTTCTTTAATCAACTCACTGGGATCAACATCATTACGTTTTACACCCCAGTCTTGCTCCGCTCGATCGGGTTCGGAAGCGACTCCGCTCTCCTTGCGGCCATAATACTCGGTCTTGTTGCATCGTCCTCGATCCTCGTCTCCGCATTGTTGGTAGACCGCTTTGGTCGCCGGCTACTCTTCTTAGAAGGTGGAATCCAGATGTTCGTCTCTCAGGTACTAATCGGTCTTTCTTCTATTGTCAATCGATTTTAGTACGAGATATATATACATATACGTTACGTGTCAGGTGGCGATGGCAGCGCTCCTAGCAACCTCAACAAAAAACAGCGCAACACAACACATTCCAAAAACGAACGGAAGACTAGTGTTAGTGTTCATGTGCATACACATGTCCGGATTCGGGCTGTCATGGGGGCCATTGGCGTGGCTCGTTCCGAGCGAGATATTTCCGCTTAAGATCAGACAGACAGGGCAAAGTATCTCTACTGCTGTGCACTTTGCCATGTTATTTGTATTGTCACAAACATTCCTTGCCATGTTCTGCCACTTCAAGTACGGAACGTTCCTCTTTTATGCAGCTTGGGTAGTAGTGATGACTATGTTTATTGCATTTTTCATGCCGGAGACGAAGGGGATACCTCTTGAATCTATGCATGTTGTTTGGGAGCGACATTGGTTCTGGAAACGCTACTTGGAGTAGTAATATATATATATATCAATGATCAATGCTCTTACCATTATTGTTGCTTTTGGTGGTGTTTGTCGGTGGTGGCTTAGCGGCAGTGGAGTCGATAGTATTCTACTGCGCGCTCGCGGTGACGTTTCATATTAACTATGGACACATTATGTAAATATAGAAATAAGTGATCCAGTTTGTAATAAACATAAATAAAGAGCTACTCGTCATCTATAAGAGGAAGAAGCAATGTTACAGTGATTGAGCAATGAATTCAGTTGATAATTACTTATCAATATCTTATCTTATATCAATCAGAAGCCTCTATTGTAACGTGTCAACGTCATGTTTCTCGAAGCCTAAAAAATTATTTTAATAAGTGATTTCTAAATGTTATTATAAATTGGAGATTGATTTCTAAATTTTTTTAAATATTTAAATATATATTTTTATGAAAATAGTTTTTAAACTTTTACGGATTTTTTTACCAACAAGCATATCTTAACAAATCAATTTAAAAATATAATTAATTATAAGAGATAAATACTTAAAAGAGAATTAAAAATCACAGTAATAATTATAATTTCATTGTCCGAATTTTTATTTTACAAATATACAAATAAATTCTAAGTATTAAATATTGGGAGAATTTGATATACTAGGCCTTTTTGAGAATATGATTTAGTAAATGTACCCCATAATTTTTTACCACTTTCATTTAATGGTAGGTAAAAGTAATTAACTCTTCTATTTCAAAGAAAAAGAAAATATGAAACACGTAAGTTACTAAACTTGTTTTTTTATTTGTTTTTTTCCCTTTTTTCCTTTTTCATTTTCTTTTTTCAGTTTTTATTTTCTGGTATGAATCACATACCAGAATTTTTCACATACCAGAATTTTTCATCACATACTAGAATTTTTTATATACCATAATTTTTTTTTTTCACATACCAGAATTGTATTTTTCACATACCAAAACTGTATTTTTTATCATACCAAAAATTTTATCATACCAGAATTTTATCATATTAGAATTTTATCATACCATAAATTTTATCATACCGAAAAATTCATCATACCATAAATTTCATCATACCATAAATTTTATCATTCCAGAAAATTTCTGGTATGAGTTTCTGGTATAAAAATTCATACCAGAAACACATACCATAAATGGCAACATCACTCATCTGTACCGGATGATTCTACTTGTTGGGACTAGATAACATATCACCAACGTTCGCATCAGCCATACACAACTACACAACTCTGTACCAGCCATCACTTTTACTCAATCTCATTAGTTATTTCCCATAGTCTGCAAGATAGAGAAGGTGAGATTGGACATGAATGGTGGAAGATCAAAGTACCTGGGAACAATACTTTGTGTATACGGGGCTTCGGTTATAACATTATACAAGGGTCCAACAATCTATACAACCCAACCCCACCATTTGAACAACCCACCAATCCTTTGATGACAAACAAAATTAAAATCAATTTGAAAGGTCTCTCAGTAGGCGATGCAAATGGAAAGAATTGGACACTCAGGTGTATCTATCTAATTGGTCACTGCTTTTTTTGGTTATGATTGCTTGTCTTGCAAGCCCTAGATCTAAAGAAATACCCACCGCACCACCTGAGTTCATATTCGTCAGCAAACAGCTAGAGGACGGCTTCATCTGGGTCTACGCCTTCGTGTTGGCACGAAAATGAGGAAGAAGAAGACACACAACTTTGAAATTGACAGATCTGCTAAAGACTTTCATCAAAGCTTCGATTCTCTTCTACGAGCTTTTTACTCGAAGACAACAAGGTCTGAATCCAGAAAGATTGTGAGAAAGGGAGAGCTTTGGGGGCTGGAAGCTTGCAAAGAGGAAGACGGGAAGAGGGTAAAATAGAAGGTTAGGGTTTTCACAGTAAAAAATTTTTGTGGGGTATATTTAGCTAATGAAAAAACAAAAAAGCCTAGTTACTATATTGTAATCTCAAAAAGGCCTACTAACCAAATTTGTCCTTAAATATTTATTAAAACTCAACCCGCACAAAGTGCGGGTAATACACTAGTTTATCTTATTTCTCTCTTAAAATGGTATCAGAGCAAGATTGCTTGCTTCTGTAATCAAGATATCTTTATAGACTTGATTAATTGCGTGTTCTAGGGTTTTTATTCTCACTTATCAGAAGAAGCCATGGCGACAGACAAGAACTCAAATAATGGAGACAAGCATGGTGGAGGCAATACAAATGATCCATTGTACTTGTCTACTTCGGATAATCCAAGTATGCAGCTAGTATCAATGTTGTTCGATGGTGTTAATTTCTCTTCTTGGAAAAGAAGCATCAGGATGGCCCTAGGAGCTAAGCTAAAGCTAGGCTTCATTGATGGATCTTGCTTAAAGCATGTTGATGATGAAGAGAAGATTGCTCGATGAATTCGAGCGGATTATATGATCCGTTGTTGGATCATACATTCTATGAAGAATGATATAGTAGAGGACTTTACCTATGTCGAATCTGCCAAGCAGTTGTGGGAGGAGATAGTCGAGAGGTTTGAGGCATCTAATGCCCCTCTTGTTTATCAAATTCACAAAAATTTAGCTAATATCAAACAAGAAAATCATAGTGTTGTTGTCTATTACTCAAAGTTGAAGAAGTTATGGGATGAGTTACAATCTATAGATGGATTGTGAGTTTGTCAATGCACTAGAATACCACATTGTTCTTGTGAAATATTCAAGAAACTTTTAGAAAGGGAGGCTAAAGGAAGATTATGCAGTTCTTGATGGGATTAAGTGATCAATTCGATCACATCAGATCCAATATCTTCTCCTTGGATCCATTACCTATTGTAAATAGAGCTTTTCATATGGTGGTCCAGGTGTAAAAGAAAAGGGAAATCACTTCAATTGTTTCATCTCAAACACCGATTTTCACTGAAGCTTTAGCTGCTAATCGAAAAATTCCTTCCAGACAAGCTGGAGGAAGCAGAAAAGATTTCAAGAAAGACAGAAATGATCGAAAATGTGACCATTGTCATGAGAAGGGGCATCTTAAGGAGAGTTGTTTCAAACTCATTGGATATCCAAATTGGTTCAAAGGCAATAAGAGCATTGAGCAAGGAATTACCAGGTTCACCAACAAGGTCGAGGGCATGGATCTTTTGTTGCAAATGCTATAGAGAAGACAGTGGCTAATTCCCCTCTTGATGGATCTGATGAAGTTCATACTGGACAGAATAAGCCTGACAATTCTCTTGTTAATGTTGTGTTTCAAGAAATTGTGAAATTAATGCAGAATAATACTTTTGTACCAGGAAATGCTAATTTTGCAGGTAGCATGACAACCTTATTAGCTCATTCATCATCCATATCTTATGATTGGAGCATAGATTCAGAAGCTTCAAATCACTTCTCTTATTGTCGAGATTTATTTTATGATTTAACCTTTTTCACAAAACCAGTGCTCATTGGTTTACCTGATGGATCAATCAAGAAGGTGCTCTACACTGGGACTAATATTTTGTCTCCCATTCTTACTCTTCATCATGTGTTATACATGCCAAAGTTTAAACACAACCTATTGTCTGTGCCTCGACTTGTAGAAAAATCTAATTCTGAGATTTATTTTACATCTCACCACTGTATATTTTAGGACCATATCAGTAAAGTTGTTCTAGCAACTGGTTCAAAGGAGGGTGGCCTTTACAAGATTTATTTACCTACACAAGCAACTACCTACAGTTATAGTGTTTATTCTCCTCATGGAGTTTCACATATTGATAATAAGCATACTGCTCTATTACATACTAGACTTGGTCATTCTTCTTTGTCTAAGATGACTCATCTAAAGTTTTGTAATACTTTTGCATCTCACACTCTGGATTGTACTACTTGTGTTCTAGCTAAACAACACAAATTGCCTTTTCCACAATACTTTTGGAGTCAATGTATATCAACTTTTTTATCACACAAGCTAGATGCAGTTGTTCTTACTTTTTAAGGCTTCATCGTTTTCAATAAATGTAATGTCAACTTGTTATTGTGTTGCACCATTGATCATTAATTACCAACTAAACTCCTCTATTTTTGGATTTCCTCCCATATAAGAGTGGATTTCAAGAGTATGTATCTGACTTACGACATTAGTTTTAAAGTTGATCAACTGAATATTAGCTCCATTGTTTGACAAGAGTGTCCCCGTTTGAGAATGATATTGAAGCTTTTATATGTTTATAGTAATTCTACCAACAACCATGATTTCGATGAGTTGTTTTTGGAAAATGTTTACAAGATATGAGATTCCTATTATTGATACTTATGGATCTGGGAAGAAAACCTTGAGATATGATAAAGATGTGGTTATGAACCGAATTTGTACCTGGCTCGATGAAGGCTTGCAAGGACGAAAAAGAGTAAAAGAGTTAACCCTTTCCTTTGGTCCATGAAGCTAGCCCACGTGCCCATTCAAAATGTGAAGAATAGATATGAGCCGGTTTAGTGAATAGAAGAAGTTTTGAGCTGGGTTCACCTTGGTTTAGATAAAACCATGTTCATTAATTGAAACTCAACGTTTTGATTGAAATATTGAGCTTTGATCCCTTGTGAGATATATAAGGTTAGCTGCTCCTAAGCTCTAAACCCTAATCTCAGACACACCACTCCTCTAATCGTCTTTTCTACTCCCTTTCTTCTTTGAGAGAGTTCCACATTCGAAAGAGAGATCGAGAGTCTCAATACGAAGTGTGAACTGGTTCTAACTACTAGTTGTGGGCACGAAGAAAGTCTTGGGACTTTCAGACTCGTGTGATTTGTATCTCTTAACATGTTCTACTTTCCTTTTGATTTGTTTGGATTTATGTGAAACTCTTTACTCTTGTAATCTCTTGCAAGTTTTGTTTTTACTTTTTGAGATGATAGTGAATTGCATCTTCTTGAGATCCCGGGGATGTAGAACTTCGATCCGAACCTCGTAAACAACTCTTTTGTATTTTTATGTTTTTGTGTTCTCGAACATAGCTCTTTAGATCTTGTTCGTTACGAACTTTTATTATGTTAACGGTTACAATACTCAATTTCAAATTGGTATAAGAGCTTTTTTTGTTAAAATTTCTCTATTATTTGGTAGATCTTGTTTTTTGAACCTGAATCGACGTTAACCACGGGTCCATTGACCAGAGATTCGAAACGTTTGCGTTTCTCTAAGTTTCAAAGGAAGAAAAGCCAGATCTAAGGGTTCTTAAAACTGTTTTTCTTTCAATCATTTTGCTTCTTTGTAATATTGCTTTACAGATATATCTTCCGTTGCCTTTTCACTTTAGATTTACGCCTTTCAAAATCATTTTGTCTAACTCACCGATCTTAAGATCCTCTATTGACTTCGTAGTCAAGAGAAGCCTAAATTTACTTGTGTTACCTCAAGATATCGAGTTCACTAGGAAAACCCACTAGAACTAACTTTAATCGATCCCAGTATAAAGCTATCATTCACCTAGAATATGTTCACTCTGATCTTTAGATCCTGCACATGTAGATACCATTAGAGGGAGGAAATAATGTCATTATTTCATAGTCCACTATAGTAAAAAAGTCTAGGTGTAACTCCTTACGAATAAGAGTGAAGCTTTTGATCACTTTAAGCTTTGAAAGCTTACTATTGAAGGTCCAACCACCTACAAGATTAAATGTCGTAGGACATATAATGGGTTATAATTCTGCATTGATGAGTTTAACACATTTTGCTTAGAACGGTGTCAAGAGACATCTTATTGTCCCTAGAACTCCTCAACAAAATGGTATTGCTGAAAGGATGAACAAGACACCTCAAGAGACATCTTATTATGACTCAAAGGAAGGGCTAGGAGCATGGCTAGGGTCGACTGCAATAGTGGGTATGGTAGGGATAGCTGAGTAGGAGGGTGTGGTTGGCTGCAAGTGTAGGGGCGAGGAATGGTGAGCCGGGAAGAGAGGCTACAGACTAGGGGAGGTGGAACCAGGTGCAAGGAGCTAGGTGAAACTAGGGTGTAAGAGGCTAGGTGACCAGGGCTTAAAGGGGCTAGACCATGTTATGGTGGGTGGCTAAGGGGAAGATAGATGGTGCTAGGTGGGTTGTGTAGAACGCTGGTGAGGTTAATGGCGCTAAGGAGGCCAAACAGGGTGCTAACGGCCACCAGATGGCTCAGAAATTTTGGCTCCAAGAGGGTTCAAGTCGGGATGAAGTAGAAGGAAAAGCAAAAAAAAGGAAATAAAAAAGAAACAAAAGAGTAAAAGAAAAGGGAAAATAAAATAGGGAATTGGAAATAAAATAAATCGATCAAAATATTTAGAGCAGAATTTTTGGATCGTAAAATACTCTGAACTTTTTCATAAAAAATGATATATGAAAAATTATACTTAAATAATTAGATATATATATTCATAAAAATATAGTTTACAACAAAATTATCATACTCGTAAATAATTTAGGATATTAAAATAATAATAAATATACAAAAAAATATATATCTAAAACACACCTTATTTCTAGGATGTTTCAAAACGGATCACTCGGATATTTGGATCCAACTAAAATCATTTTCGGATCAACCAGGTCAAACAAAAGTCATTCAGATCAAACGAATATTCATGGATAATTATCCACGGATAATTATCCAATATCATTTTCAGATATTATATTTTGGAATTTGGAACAACGGATTGGCCGCATAGTCACATAAAATTATCCGATTCGATCCGGGAAAAAGTGTTTAATATCCGGCCGTATTCGAATCGGATCCTAATTGATGCGCCCTTGACCACCATGTCCCACGATGAGGAAGACGAGGCATTCCGGGTTTTCTCCGATGGACCTCTCACCCATTCACATGATAAGACCATCACCTAAGCTACCGGCTCCATCATTGCCCGCACCGTTTCTTGTCACGGGCCCATTAGTAGCATACCATACTCAATCATGACACGAGTCATGCCAAGCCGGCAATGTTCCGGCGCATTTTCTGTATTTAGCGTTTTTGTCATAATTGTAACACCCCGAATTCTCGGAACTCGGGACGTTACTGGTTAGGACCTCACAATGGGTCCCGACCTCAGTTTGACAACAATTTTACTAGGATCTTGCAACAAGACACAAATAAGAAAAACTGAAATTTATAAAATAGTATTTTAGAGAGATGAATGCAACAACGTCTAACAGCCTAAAGTACTTAAACCACAAAAAGACTAACTGTCTTTAACAAGAAGAAGAAACCACAAGGTAAACACTCAACCCCACTCTAAGGAGTACGGAGACCCGGTTGACCACTACTTCCGGATCACTCAGCTGCTGTTCTAACCTGCGGTAAATCTAAAAATACAACAAAACATCCATTAGCTAGTTATCTAAACATTAGGAGAATAATAATAGCACACACACACACATAAAATAATAAACACTCATCATGCTTTCAAACAATCCATTTATTATCTTCATTTAAGTCATTCACTCTAATGATACTTATTTTGTGACACGAGGGATTCCCAAACCTTGCCTCCGCCCCCGTGTACCCATCAGGAGTGGATCCGATGCATCTCACCGTGTACCTGTATGGTCTGGGTATAGAGAACCTCCCAGTCTCTTGGCAGAGCTGGGCAGTGATGTCACGGCCCGTTATACATACACTTGGGCCTTAAACTATAAACCACGGTCGTCCTAACAAGTTGTTATTTATTATAACACACATTGTACATACACAACCATTATCATCCAACTAACATCCAGAAACCAGCTAAGTAAGTCGCAAGGACTTACCTGAGTCAAAATACACTCTAACACGTCTCAAATAGTCCGTACTCGTAGTAACTCAAACGCCTGTCAAATAAGGCATGTGTATCAAAATCACATCTCGATGTCCAACCTCATGCGAAGGAATTACGGAAAACTCTCTTATGGTATAAGACCATTTTACCCTTGGTATCGTAATTTCTCGAAGTTTATTCTTGAACTATACTAATTTCTTTAAGAACTTGTTTTCCATAAATTGTTTCTCTTTGATAGTTCTTATAAGTTATAAGTTCAAAACTCGAATCTACCCACAACACTCCTCCTCCTTCCCGGTTACAATCTACTCTAATACCTATTTTATCCGTAATATATACTTTAACCTTTCCCTCAACTCATTTATATAATTATGTTACTATTCGGTAAACATATATATATATATATATATATATATATATATATATATATATATATATATATATATATATATATATATATATATATATATATATATATAT
>BSUD01000005.1:128491569-128513561 GCA_033239045.1 Fagopyrum esculentum | reverse complement strand
ATATATATATATATATATATATATATATATATATATATATATATATATCTACCTATTTTTATTTCCCATCTCGTACGGATATAAGTACACTTATGTATGTGAATATATAAACTCTTATATGTATATCTATATATATATATATAAGCAATTTCCCACCTATTCATATATATATATATACATCTCTACTCACGTTTCTTTTTTTTTTCCAACAAGGCCTTGCAGTACATATATATATATATATACACATTTCTATCTCTTACAGTACTTATACAAACATGTACACAATTACGATGTAATTGATGAACTTCCAGCTTACTCATACCTAACTATACATTCGATTCTCTACTCCGTACCTTACTCCTCAAAACCGTGTCTATCTCTCTCTCGATCCTACCTATATACTCGCAACCTAACACCTCTCTATTTATATACAACCATAACTATTCCGCAAAGCACTGTCAAAGGACTCACCTAAACAGTCTGTAGTAGTCCCGTTCCTCTTCAGTCACAAGGTGGGGTCGACGTCCTAGACCGGGCTCGTATGAAGGCTCGAGTAGGCTCCACACAGCGCGCCACCTTCTTGGTCTAACACTGCAGAAATCGAGAGGCTCCCGACGTTAACCACACGAGCCCAGAAGGATGAATAGGGAAGAAGAGAGAGAGAGAGAATCGGTTCGCATACCGCAGTGGAGAAGGAACCCTGTTACCGTGTCGTCCCGTTCCCTGCAGCACTCCCCGACGTCTCGAATCGTGGTTGTACGTGGTTCAAGTCAGGCTCCGGCTGGCGGTTTTCCGAAAACAAGGAGAAGAAGAAGATGGGTAAGGATGGCGGCTCACCTGGTCCGATGCGGTGCTGCTACGATTCGCGAGAGTTGTTGGTTCGGCTTTGGAGGTTGTTGCACAGATCGAATGGGAGGCGACGAAAGCAGGGCGAGTCGGCGTACTTGTCTCCTCCAGTCGTAAGGATGGTAAGTGAGGGAAGCGGCAGGCTGTTTAGTTGCTTGCTTAGGGTTAGATTAATTTTAAGATTAGGTTAATTAATCTAGTATTGGGCCGGCTGAGACATGGGCCAACAATTCGGGCTGGGTCCGTTCATTTAGCTAATGTGAAATGCTAGTTAAAAGTTATTAGTACGGAACCGCTCAACGGTTTTCATTTTATTATTATTAATATTATTTTTACTTTATAGGTACGGAAATATTTCCGGTTACCTAGTTTCATCATTTTATGTGACTTACGGTCACATAAAATAATAGAATTTAAACTCGTTTTATTTTATTTTTAATTTATGTACTTATTTATTTAAGATTGACGTTTTGGAAATCGGTTAAAATCAGGTTTAACGGGTTTCAAAATTCCGGTTATTACATCAGTGCCCTCTTAAAAGAAGTTTCGTCCCGAAACTTAGAATGTTCCTCTTACTCACACATTTCCTTTGGTACATTTTAGTTTTCTCGACATTTTCATTTTCTACCATGCAACTACTCAACCATCAAACAGACAAGTATCACAAAAACAGAATCAGTCAAATCAATATAAAAACCTAAAAGGTCAAACAACACAACATCCGAGTACTAACTCGTCAAACAGGAGTAACCTCTAACCCCGCAAAGAACTCGGGATAGTTACGTCTAATACTCTCCTCAGTCTCCCAAGTGGCCTCATCAGTTCCTCGTCTAGATTACTGGATCCTCAACATAGGTATCTCCTTGGACCGCAGACGTATGATACTGCGCTCCAGGACAGCTACTGGGTACTCTACAAATATATGATCGGGCTCAACTGTCCGATTCTTAAAGTTGACGACGTGACTCTTATCCGGTAAGTACTCTCTCACTGAGACATGGGGAACGGTGGGTGTACAACCTCTAGTATGGGTAATAGTATCAATCGAACTCAAACAGTTTATATATATCAACGGTTCCCTTTCTAAACTCACTTCTAAATCTTTTGGCGACTACTAAAGTAACAATAAAACTTCCTTCCTTCTATTGAATCCATTTGCTCCCGACTTTTCGGAAGATCCCGGCTATAAATTCTAAAACAATAATCTGAGACATCTCCCGACACTTTAGTAGGTGGTTAATGCTCTTTGTAAGACCACTCACTTGATCTTTTCTCCCTAATACGACTCAATGGGACCGTTTCTCAAATAATACCTCATCACCTATTTCTTGTCAAGCTTTCAAATTTATATAACTCAAAACAAATCACAAACCCAAGTGAACCTTTTCATATAGATCTCTAATTCCTTAACTTGATATCATAATTAACCAATCACTGATTTTCTTCATCTGTGGTTTATGGCCTACCACGCTTTTGTTGTAACACCCATTAATCACAATGGAGTCTTTTTTAGGGTCAACATGATTTACCCAACTCCCGCCTATACTTCTCTTCTACTACTATCAAGATCCTCCTCAAACAGATCCTTACTCTCTTACTCACCCGTAGACTGTTCTTAACCAACTAGTAAGCAACCTCTAACCGATTCTCTCTATATCTTTAGATCACCCCAGAAAGTTGTTGTTGCCTACTTGGGGATTCCTCCAAGTCATCAGTAAAGTTATCTCTTAAATTCGCCGTCACTAATATCTCTTCTCAACGGTACCTGCTCGTCAATACCAATCAACACTTGTACGTCCTCAGTTGATGTCAGTCACTCTATAATTGACTTATCTCAATCTTCCGGACCTGCTCTTCTCATACCTATACTGGCGTTAAATTCTTGGTGAGCATCATCTGCTCGATTAATCCTTTCATGCTTCACTAATTCGTTTTCTATTCCACACTTCTGTTTCCTTAGGCTAACTCTACTTCTCGAGCTCAACTGGGTCATTCGTCTTGACCTAAATAATCATTCAAGTCTTCAACAATAGCTGGTAAGTGTCGTTGTAGTGCTGATGATTTTAGTTATCATCCCCTTGCACGGACCGTCGGTTTTGATGACCTAGGTCCCGTGATAATTGGGGTTACCTTGGACTTTCGAGTCCGCCAAGGCCGTTCTTATATATACATTCCTTCGCTGGTGTTACCGGCAACCTTGCCTTCATGATACTCCGTTGTTTCCGCTACAGGGCTTCAACTCTTTGATACCGACATTGCGATTTCTTTCAAATTCCTATATTTTTGAGGAGGTTAAAACCTCTCCACACTTGTAAAGTCTACATTTGCATCTACACTCCCTTGTAGGTATCCCTTCCAAGCACCTTAGACCCTCATATCCTGGTCGACATTTTATCTCTTTTGGCCTTACAAGCTTGTCTTGTGAACTCTTCTACTAGGTGACTCGTCTTATACATTTTTCTTCTCTGCATCGGTCTCTAACTGTCTGTTGATCATTACTACCCATTCTGTGTTGGAACTTCAGTTGCTTTGTACTCTTGCCTAGATTTCCGAAGGACATCCTCATCTCAAATCTTTATTTAAAATTTATCATAACTCGCAATTTTGATACCTGACTTTCCTTCTCACTGGATAAGTTATACACTTGGTTTACATTGAATCCATCATAGTGTCATCAGTCCGTTGGTATGATTGTTATTAAACATCCAATGGTACCATTTGTATACAACACATTAGGTGTATATGACTTTCCCACCAATCAAATTTCTCGCATCGCATTTATTATGTCTTCCTTATACTCATGTCGCTTTACCTTCTTTGATATTTACACCCCGTAAGATAGTTAAATCCCTTTGAGTTTTCTCGTACACACTTTACAACCGCGTTGGTTGGTCTTATTAATTTCATCAACTCTTAGGTCATCAGTCCAGCTGAATTTTCCATGGAGTACCTCCATTTCTCCTTAAATAACAGTCTTTAGTCCTTTCGGTAACCATCTTATTGGTGTGATACCGGATCCATATAACAACCTTTAGTCTTTCACTTTTACTCCTTCTCATATCTGTTTTAGTCGACCTGTAGATTCTATCTGCAATCACCTCACAACTCGACCACACATTTCACCAAGGCTTTACATCATACTCCTTATGTTTGTGCCGCCTCGGAATTTCCAATTATTCTGTGTCACATCTTAAATCACAAGGGTTTTCCCTATCAATCTAGACAGTCTGACCCTACTTTTTCTCGAAGGAGCACCATCAGTCTTACTGGTGTGGGATGCTAAGACATAGGACATGTTTCCAATCATCTACTTCTTCTTAGTCTTCTAGTTCTTCTTACAGTCCTTCATTCTAACTCTGATATGTATCTTTCGTAGTCAGTAGTAAGTAATATTCCCAACAATTCCCTTTTTCACCATTACTATCATCAAGGGTCATTACCGACCGTCAAGAGCTGCTCTTAAATTTCTTTATTAGAGTTATCAGAATGGACTCATTTAACGTTACCATCCAGGCTACTAGTACTTGTATTGATTTAACTTCACCATTTTCGTCGTGGATCTCCGAAAGAAATTCACTAGATGTCGATAAAATTCTTTTATAACCTTGTGGTTATTCTTCTTATTGGTTAACTAACCATCACTAGTTAACCCGCACATGTAACTTTTAAGTTGTCCAAGTAGGATGTAGTTGACCTTCTACAACCTCATGGACTTACTTTTCTTCCATCTCTTTTGAGGCTTGATATACTTGGTGAAATATATCTCTTCAGTCTCTTTGTTTATTCTTCTTTAGCTCCTCCTACAATCTACACTTTTGTAAGATTGTTATACTCTTACGAGTCCAGTTGTATCATTCTTCTTCCATCAACAGACTTTTCAATCCTTCTAGGGTAGCTTGTAGGTACATCTTCGTGATTCTTTTACCTGAGTTATCGTCTATTTGCGGTTCTCTATTATGAACTTGTAGTGTTGTTAACTTAAATTCCTTTTGAATGAGAAGTTATTGGGGTCCCTCGGGTTCACCAATACTCTTCTCACACACTCTTTTTCCTTGGGTGTTGCTTGTAATGCTGCCTTTACAGAAGCTGGTTATTGTTGTATCCCGGTCTATGTCAGAATTCTCCTATGTTCTACGAGATCACTCCATTTCTACGTTGGTGAAATCCACCTTTCCCTTTCTGGCAATGCGTAGGCTTCCAAGTTGCAGCTCTTTAATTCTTTCTATTTGGATGGATAACGTATCGCGTGTTGACTTCCATACTTTTGACTGTCTCGGTTATCAATCTGGATTGTGGTGGCAATTAGCTTGTTGAGAGTGATCATATTTTGCCTTGCTTTTGGCATCAACTTTCACTTCCTAGTCTGTCAGTGAGCTTAAATTTTATGTCCCTTTTCTTGATCGCTACTATATCTCCCTTTTGACTTTCATGTCTATGGCAAATTTTCGACGTCATCCTCTTTGTTTGTTAAGTCACTTTACACAACTTGAAAGAGCCTCTCCGTTGTCTTTCTCAATTCCCTAGTTGGCGATCATCACTTGCTTCTCCGGAACTACTCTTTTGTATATCCTTCATTTGATCCCGTTGAGTTGATTCGGGATTCTCTTCTTGTCATCGTACTTGGTGTTGTCTTTGAGTCTTCACCTTTCCCTCTCGCCGTTCCTCAACAAGCTCGAAGGAGTTGTCCGACGTTCGTCTACCCTAATGCACATAAGATGTACATACTAATCCTCACGTTGACACTCTTCAAAAACTTAGGTGTGTCAACTGAATGAGGATCTCAAACTGTTATCTCCATTAAGGGCGTACTGTAACTATAAATTCTACTAATCTTCGGCATATACCTATCTATATAACATATCTTTATAAACAAGCTAAAAGTCCAACTGCAATAAAACCTAAAATCCATACTAAGCAAACTGAGATTCTCGGTATTAGTGGTGGTCAGCCGTACTTTTCTATTCCCAACCAGACTATGCATGCATTTAAAACCAAAAATTTTCTTTTTAAAACACAGACCCCTTTTCCGGTTCTGCTTAAAACTTATTCGGTCTTTCAGAAGATTTCAAGTGCCATCGTTGCCAACCTAGAGCTCTGATACCATGTTGTAACACCCCGAATTCTCGGAACTCGGGACGTTACTGGTTAGGACCTCACAATGGGTCCCGACCTCAGTTTGACAACAATTTTACTAGGATCTTGCAACAAGACACAAATAAGAAAAACTGAAATTTATAAAATAGTATTTTAGAGAGATGAATCCAACAACGTCTAACAGCCTAAAGTACTTAAACCACAAAATGACTAACTGTCTTTAACAAGAAGAAGAAACCAAAAGGTAAACACTCAACCCCACTCTAAGGAGTACGGAGACCCGGCTGACCACTACTTCCGGATCACTCAGCTGCTGTTCTAACATGCGGTAAATCTAAAAATACAACAAAACAACCATTAGCTAGTTATCTAAACATTAGGAGAATAATAATAGCACACACACACATAAAATAATAAACACTCATCATGCTTTCAAACAATCTATTTATTATCTTCATTTAAGTCATTCACTCTAATGATACTTATTTTGTGACACGAGGGATTCCCAAACCTCGCCTCCGCCCCCGTGTACCCATCAGGAGTGGATCCGATGCATCTCACCGTGTACCTGTATGGTCTGGGTATAGAGAACCTCCCAGTCTCCTGGCAGAGCTGGGCAGTGATGTCACGGCCCGTTATACATACACTTGGGCCTTAAACTATAAACCACGGTCGTCCTAACAAGTTGTTATTTATTATAACACACATTGTACATACACAACCATTATCATCCAACTAACATCCAGAAACCAGCTAAGTAAGTCGCAAGGACTTACCTGAGTCAAAATACACTCTAACACGTCTCAAACAGTCCGTACTCGTAGTAACTCAAACGCCTGTCAAATAAGGCATGTGTATCAAAATCACATCTCGATGTCCAACCTCATGCGAAGGAATCACGGAAAACTCTCTTATGGTATAAGACCATTTTACCCTTGGTATCGTAATTTCTCGAAGTTTATTCTTGAATTATACTAATTTCTTTTAGAACTTGTTTTCCATAAATTGTTTCTCTTTGATAGTTTTTATAAGTTATAAGTTCAAAACTCGAATCTACCCACAACACTCCTCCTCCTTCCCGGTTACAATCTACTCTAATACCTATTTTATCCGTAATATATACTTTAACCTTTCCCTCAACTCATTTATATAATTATGTTACTATTCGGTATATATATATATATATCTACCTATTTTTATTTCCCATCTCGTACGGATATAAGTACACTTATGTATGTGAATATATAAATTCTTATATGTATATCTATATATATATATAAGCAATTTCTCACCTATTCATATATATATATATATATATATATATATACATCTCTACTCACGTTTCTTTTTTTTTCTTTCCAACAAGGCCTTGCAGTACATATATATATATATATATACACATTTCTATCTCTTACAGTACTTATACAAACATGTACACAATTACGATGTAATTGATGAACTTCCAGCTTACTCATACCTAACTATACATTCGATTCTCTACTCCGTACCTTACTCCTCAAAACCGTGTCTATCTCTCTCTCGATCCTACCTATATACTCGCAACCTTACACCTCTCTATTTATATACAACCATAACTATTCCGCAAAGCACTGTCAAAGGACTCACCTAAACAGTCTGTAGTAGTCCCGTTCCTCTTCAGTCACGAGGTGGGGTCGGCGTCCTAGACCGGGCTCGTATGACGGCTTGAGTAGGCTCCACACAGCGCGCCACCTTCTTGGTCTAACACTGCAGAAATCGAGAGGCTCCCGACGTTAACCACACGAGCCCAGAAGGCTGAATAGGGAAGAAGAGAGAGAGAGAGAGAATCGGTTCGCATACCGCAGTGGAGAAGGAATCCTGTTACCGTGTCGTCCCATTCCCTGCAGCACTCCCCGGCGTCTCGAATCGTGGTTGTACGTGGTTCAAGTCAGGCTCCGGCTGGCGGTTTTCCGAAAACAAGGAGAAGAAGAAGATGGGTAAGGATGGCGGCTCACCTGGTCCGATGTGGTGCTGCTACGATTCGCGAGAGTTGCTGGTTCGGCTTTGGAGGTTGTTGCACAAATCGAATGGGAGGCGACGAAAGTAGGGCGAGTCGGCGTACTTGTCTCCTCCAGTCGTAAGGATGGTAAGTGAGGGAAGCGGCAGGCTGTTTAGTTGCTTGCTTAGGGTTAAATTAATTTTAAGATTAGGTTAATTAATCTAGTATTGGGCCGGCTGAGACATGGGCCAACAATTCGGGCTGGGTCCGTTCATTTAGCTAATGTGAAATGCTAGTTAAAAGTTATTAGTACGGAACCGCTCAACGGTTTTCATTTTATTATTATTATTATTATTTTTACTTTATAGGTACGGAAATATTTCCGGTTACCTAGTTTCATCATTTTATGTGACTTACGGTCACATAAAATAATAGAATTTAAACTCGTTTTATTTTATTTTTAATTTATGTACTTATTTATTTAAGATTGACGTTTCGGAAATCGGTTAAAATCAGGTTTAACGGGTTTCAAAATTCCGGTTATTACAATAATAAGTCTTTTATATTCGGAATATTAATTCCGGGATTTTATTTCTAGAACTTAATTTTCCGAATTTAAGATTTGACTTTTGGTTTCGGAATTTAATTCAGAAACTTAACTCCAAACTTAAATTCAAAACCTTTCAAATTTTAGGCTATTCATTTTCGGAACTTTAATTCCGCCTTTATTTCCATCATTTACTTTTCCAACTCTTTGTATGGCCACATCCACTATATATGGGGATGCTTGGCTCATTTGTAAAAACATGTTCAATTTGATTAAGTATTTGAGAAGTATTTTCCTCCTACTCACTTGAGCATCAATCCCTCTTCCATCCTCACAAAGTTCTTCTTTTGGATATTCGATCCAAACTCATCCACATTCGAGGATTCATCCAGAATCATCTCAATCGATCAACTTCAAGGCTTGATCGATCAATCTAGATCGACTCAACCACTCAACTTCTGCCTCCATCTTTAAGCTTCCTCAACTCACGTTCAAACCTTCCAGCGCATCCGCACTTCAACTAAAGAGTAGTTGATGCTTCAGATGATCTAGATCCGGAATATTTCCTTGACGCGTTGAAGGACTCATCAAATTGGTATCAGAGCAAAGGGATTGAAGCTAAGTTATCTTTACTCTTGTTTTTGTGCGTTATCACTTTCATCCTTTTTGCCTTTTGTTCATCATCATCTTCATCACGTTCTTCGTATCTTCATCCAAGTTCTTGAAAAACAAATTTTCTCGATCTATTTTGCAAAGAAAATTTAGGAGATTTTTGGTTTTCCATCAAACCATTAATCAAAAAACGTTTTTCCTCACCTAATCCGACAACTTTTGTAATCGATTTTACCGATTTCTTTGGATTTTTTGTTGACAAAATCGGATATTGCATCTATGATATTCCAAAAAACAAAAACAAACAAAAACTCTTTAAAAAACGGATTTCTTTCAAAAAGAAAAATTGGATTCATCTCTTGCATTCAAAAGTTTCAAAAAGAAACAATTCCACAAAAACAAAGTTTAAAAGATGTCCGACAAACCGGTCCATCCGAAAAATCGTTTTTTTCAAAAACGACATGCGGTTGCAAATTGCCGAATTCCAACAAGGAAGTCTTACTCCGGTGGCTTACTTAGCCAAGCTTGAGGACCTGCATATAAAGGTCAGCATCTCAACCTCCGCCTCCGCCCTTCGAACCAAGTTCATGAGCGGGCTTAATCCGTCAATCCGGCGCCCCCTCGAGATTGTCCCATACAAGGACTTGGGAGTCTTATGTCATGCCGCCATGAAACTTCACAAGCAACAACTCGAAACACCTCGATATTCAAGGTATAATTCTTTCACTAGTCAATATGCTTGTACCACTAATTTCCGTGCTCGAGATGTTTCTAGTTCTCAAGATTCTAGCGCCGCTAAAGATTACCACGAATGGGTCAACCCACCCGGCAAGTAGCTACCGAGAAGACACCATATTGTTACCCCGTTGCCCCAATATAAACGCCTCCGGATTGAGCCCAAAAAGGATCTCAAACGGAGGCCTGCCCAAGAGAACCCGTTTGTTACAAATGTAGCGGGTTTGGTCATGTGCAACGTGATTGCCTGAACAACAAGTGGGTGATGTTTGTCAACCCATCATATGACAATGGTGAAGATGAAGATAACGGCGATATCATCATGGAAGATGACCAAGATGTCAATCCCTACTATGGCATGGAGCCTTGCGACGACCAACTTGCTTGCGGTCCGGCACAACCAAGTAAGTATGCTCTTGTCTCTTGTTGTATTTTTGCTATCAAAGAGCATCTCCCTATTGACCAACGCGAGAATCTCTTCCACCCTCGTTGCTTGATCAATAACACTAGTCTCTCTCTCTTATCATCGATGGGAGTTTGTGTTGTAATATTGTCAACAAAAAAGTTGTGAAACACTTTAAGTTGCCTACAACCCCCACCCACAACCTTATGGACTCCAATGAATTTCCGATAAGGCGTGTGATACCATCACACAACAAGCGCGGGTGACACTTTTTATTGGAGCCTGTGTTGATAAGGGTCTTTGTGATGTTATCAAAATGAACGCCACCCATGTATAGTTAGGACGACCATGGTAATACAATCATCGATCGTTCCATGATGGTTATCTTAACCGGTACATGTTCTAGTTTCATGGAAAACGGATCACATTTTTGCTTATGACTCCACAAGAAATTTTAGTTGACTATGCAGAACAGAAGAGGCAACAAGTCATAAATGAGACCACTAAAGCGCAGGCGACATCGGACCCTCCTCGGAGCTCTCCCAATGTTGTGGGTGCTCGTAGTTCTAGGTCCTGTAACTCCGCCCCTAATGTCCAAGCTACCGAGTTGAGCGGTAGTAAAAGTTGCACCGTTCCTACGCATGCAACTTTTCCACCTTCAGCTCCTACCATTCAAGGACGGTGTGATCCGCAAATCCTTTTAGCTAGACAACACGATTTGACACCGGTCATGGAAGACAAGTTCCCTTGTTTCTTGCTTGTTCCTTTTTACTTATCTATTTCTCATGGTCCGAATAATGTACCACACGAGGTGTCCTTGTTGTTGTTTGAATTTCAGGATATCTTGACCGATGAACTACCACCCGGCTTGCCACCAATCTGAGAAATTGAGCACCAAATTGACTTGGTGTCCGGCCCTTCTTTTCCCAACCATGCCACTTACTGTGCAAGTTCGGAAGAGACGAAGGAGCTACAACACCAAGTCCAAGAGCTCCTAGACCGGGGACATGTCCGTAATCTTGGTGGATGTGCATAGATTGTTAAGCCATCAATCAAATAACCGTCATCCGATCCCGCACCTCGATGACATGTTGGACGTGCTCCATGGCGCTACCATCTTTTCCAAGATCAACCTCCAAAGCGGGTACCACCGAATCCGCATGGCCGAATGTGACGAATGGAAAACGGCTTTCAAAATGAAGCATGGCCTCTATGAGTTGCTTGTCATGCCATTTGGCCTCTCCAACTCCCCGTCTAAGTTCATGCGCCTCATGAACCATGTCTTGCGTTGATTTTTGGGTATTTTTGTACTTGTTTATTTTGATGATATTCTAGTTTTTAGCAAGTCTTTGGATGAACACGTCGGGCACCTTCGCCAAGTGCTCGAGTGCCTTAGATAAGAGCAATTGTATGTAAACTTTAAGAAATGTGTCTTTTGCTCGGATACCACCGTTTTTCTTGGCTATATCGTGTCTAAAGACGGACTACGAA
The DNA here is from genome assembly GCA_033239045.1 of Fagopyrum esculentum. Lineage (NCBI taxonomy): Eukaryota > Viridiplantae > Streptophyta > Magnoliopsida > Caryophyllales > Polygonaceae > Fagopyrum > Fagopyrum esculentum. The sequence goes on along the minus strand of BSUD01000005.1, from coordinate 128,501,855 downwards.
TGGACAAATCAAAAGTTTGCGCCATTTCGGAGAGGCCTACTCCTACTACGGCCGCCATGGTACGAGCCTTTCTCGGCTTAGCGGGCTTCTATCGACGCTTTGTCAAGGACTTTTAGCTCGATAGAGGCACCGTTACATGAGCTTACTAATAAAGGTGTCACGTTTGAGTGGTGTGACACCCATGCTCGAGCATTTGAGTCGCTCAAAGACCGTCTTTGTATTGCGTCACTACTCCAATTCCTAAATTTTTCTAAGACCTTTGAGGTGGAGTGTGACGCATCTAATGTGGCCATTAGGATTGGGGGGGGGGGGGTTCTCCAACAAGAAAATCGGCTCATTGCTTACTTTAGCGAAAAATTTTCCGGTCCTTCACTCAACTATCCAACTTATGACAAGGAACTATATGTCTTTGTTTGTTGTCTTAGAACGTGGCAACATTACTTGTGTCCGAAGTAGTTCGTGATTCATTGGGATCGTGCAGCTCTTTCGTATCTCAAGGATCAAACTACTTTAATTCGTCGGCGCCACGCAAGTTGAATAGAATTTCTTGAGACCTTTCCTTATGTCATTCAACATAAGAAAGGTAAAAAGAATGTGGTAGCTGATGCCCTTTCTCGACGATATATCCTTCTTATGGATATGGACCCCAAGATTCATGGCTTTGATAATATCAAAGAGTTATATGCCACGGATCTTGAATTCAAGGATATATTTGCTCAATGTCTTGACATCCGAGAGCATGAGTCTTTCTTTATTAACGATGGTTACTTATTTTGTGCGGGCAAGCTTTGTATCCAACGCTCATCTGTACGCCATTTGTTAATAAAGGAGGCCCATGCCATGAGAGTCATGGTCACTTCGGTGCTACCAAGACTATCTCTGCTCTACAGGAGCACTTCTTTTGGACCCGAATGCGAAAGCATGTGACACGGTTTTGCACAAGTTACATCACATGTCACAATGCAAAATCACGCCAAGGTCCGGATGGATTGTATTCTCCTTTTCCTATACCAATGGGACCTTGGGAGGATCTTTCTATGGACTTTGTGGTTGGCCAACCCATGTCTAAACGAGGCAAAGACTCCATTTTCGTGGTAGTCGACCGTTTTTTAAAAATGGCCCATTTTATCGCATGTAAGAGCACACAAAATGCTAGCAAAGTCTCTACACTTTTCTTTGACAACGTTGTGCGCTTACATGGGATACCACGTTCCATCCTTAGAGATCGGGACGTAAAGTTTGTGAGTCATTTTTGGCGGACGTTATGGGGAAAACTTGAAATCAACTTGTTGTTTTTGAGTAGTTATCACCCCAAACCGATGGTCAAATGGAGGTGACCAATCGGACTCTCGGCGCTCTACTTAGAGCGACCCTTAGGAACAACCCACGTAGGTGGGAGGACTTAACTTCTATCGTGGAGTTTTTGTATAACAGGTCTAGGCACTCGGCAACTAAGCTCTCACCTATTGAAGTTGTCTACGGCCTTAATCCACACACCCCCGATGGACTTCACTCCGCGCCCACTCAAAGACGGAGAACACCTCACCGCAGAAATCATGCCGCTCACATCATCGAGCTTCATGAGTGGACTACGACACAACTCCAACAGTGTGCCGATCAACTTGCCTCACAATGCAACAAATGCCGTCGTGACATCTCATTCGAACCCGGTGATCTTGTTTGGCTCCACTTAAGAAAGGAACGTTTTCCATCTCGCCGCAAAGGCAAGATCTCGGACCACGGTGATGAACCATTCCACATCTTATCCCGCCATGGCCCGAATGCATACAAGTTGGAGCTTCCGGACAACTATGACGTATACCCGACGTTCAATGTCAAGGATCTCGCACCGTACGTTGATCCCCTATTTGACGAAGGTGAAACGGGGACGTTTCACATCCAAGATGGGAGACTGATGCGCCCTTGACCACCATGTTCCACGATGAAGAAGACGAGGCATTCCGGGTTTGCTCCGATAGACCACTCACCCGTTTTCGTGCTAAGGCCCTCGCCCAAGCTACCGGCTTCATCATTGCCCGTACCGTTGCTTGTCATGGGCCCATTAGTAGCATACCATGTCACTACTCCACCATGGGAGGAGTCACGCCAAGTCGGCAACATTCTGGCACATTTTCCGTATTTAGCATTTTTGTAATGATAAGCCTTTTTATTTTTGGAATATTAATTATGGGACTTTATTTCCGAAACATAATTTTCCGAATTTAAGATTCGACTTTGGTTTTGGAATTTAATTCGGAAACTTAATTCCAATCCTTTCACATTTTTAGGCTTTTTCATTTTCGGAACTTTAACTCTTACTTTATTTCCGTCATTTACTTTTCCGACTCATTGTATGGTCACATCCACTATATAAGGGGTGCTTGGCTCATTTGTAAAACATGTTCAGTTTGATTAAATATTTGAGAAGTATTTTCCTCCTACTTACTTGAACATTAATCCCTCTTCCATCCTCTCAAAGTTCTTCTTTTGGATCTTCGATCCAAACTCATCCACATTCGCTGATTCATCAAGAATCAACTCAATCGATCCACTTCAACACTTGATCGATCAATCTAGATCGACTCAACCCCTCAAATTCCACCTCCATCTCTAACATTCTGGAACACACGTTCAAACCTTTCAACGCATCAGCACTTCAACTAAGGAGTAGTTGACGCTTCAGCTTGATCTAGATCCAGAATATTTCATTGGCGTGTCCAAGGACGCATCACTAATCGGAGGGTTTCAAAAAATTTAGTTTCGGATATCAGTGTATTCGGATCAGATCACTCCAATCTATATACATATATCAAAGCAGAAGCAATTCGTGTCATTCACATTTAACTTCGTGGCACGTGCCATTTTCTCATAATTTTCATTTTTATAACTTTACTATTTAACTAATAAATACAAAATCACTGATATAGATAATATATATTATTTCCATTTTTAACTTTATCACAATCTTCTACATATTCTTAAGATATCTTTAAAATATTTTCAATTTTATTTATAAAATGATTAGATAATTTTCTATTTTAACTCCAAGATATATGTATTTTAACTTTACCTTATAAATTAATAATTTCTTTTCACTAAATTAACTAATTAATAAATTATAACAATATTAGTGTTACATCTTATATGTTTTTTAAAGATCATATTCAGGATCACATAAAAAAATAAAATTAAACTTTTTAAATTTTCCTATTTTAAAACTTACATTTCAATTATGATATTTTTTTAGTATTTTTTAAAACTTTAATCTCACTTTGTCATCTTTTTAAAAAGTTAATTTATATTAACTTATCTTTACATATTTATATTTTATAAGAGTCAAAAAAACTTAGAATATATAATATCACCTTAATTAGTCTATTTCTTACGGTAAGGAGTAGAAACCGTTATGAGTCGTTGAATTATTAGATGAACGTTTAAGAACAAAGTCCCACCATAAGTTGTTTTAGTCAATAATCATACAAGAACCAATACAAGAATAATATCAATAAATAGATAAAAATAAATACTTTTTGAGAAAGAGAATATAAAAGATCTCCGTATTAATATTTGATGTTCATGAACGTGCATGTAACGACCTTGTTCATTTGTATCTTTGGTCGTACGATACTACTACAAAAATTAAGGTCAAGTACCCTGAATATTTGGGACTATATATCCGGGGCCACATCTGGTGTAAAGGTTAGAGATATATGTGGTCTAACAGTATATACCTCGGGCATTCCATTAGTATATCCAACGTATATACTTCAAACAAAAATCCAGCCATTTTACTTGTGCTTAAATATCCGAGGTATTTGATAGTATGTACCCAAATATATGTATATTCAGGGTATATACTATTTGGTATATCCGGCGTATATAACACCCCAAATTTTAGGAACTCGGTATGCTACGGGCTAGGACCTCACAATGGGTCATGACCCTTAGCTTGACAACAATTTCACCGGATCTTGCAACAAGGCACAAATAAATGAAAACCTCCAAAATAGATAAAGAATCCAAAAGGTTTAACATCCATAAAAGCAACAAACTCTCAACCGACTTCCACAAACATAACTAAAAAGACAACATGAAATATAAAACCCATATCCCGTCCTACAATGTACGGGACCCCCCGGCTGACCACTCCGACTGGATCACTCGACAACATCCCTAACCTGCAAGACATCTACACAACGGATAAACCGTGAGCCTACATTCTAAGCATCAAGATAATCATAATAGCGCATACACACATAAGGAAGTAAAACACAAAAACCGTTTATTATCTTTCATTAGGTCATACATTTTTCTAATTCAACTTCTTTTGTGACACGAGAGTCTCCTAAAAATTGTCTTTGTCCCCTTATACCAACACGAATGGATCCGATGCATCTCACCGTTTACTTACCTGACTAGTCGCAGAGAACCTCCTAGTCTCCTGTAGAATTGGACAAGTTGTCACCGTCCGGTCATCATACACTTGGGCCAATTAACATATAAGGTCGTCCTAGCATGTTCTTAATCATAATACATCTAGCAGATACCACTATCATAACTATGATAAAAAAAAAAGAAGGCAGCTAAGTAAGTTCAAGGGACTTACCTGTAACAAAAGTAAATCTCAGCTCCGATAACACGCTCAGCTTCCCGCAAGAAAGGAATCTATGCCTGCTCAAACAAGGCATCCCATATCAGAATCTTATCGACATGTTGGAAGTCTTCACTTCTAGTCTCATTGACCTCTACAAGGTCAAACCACAACTTCCTAGAACGTTCTTACTTCTAGTCTCAATGATCTTACCCAGATCACAACACCATGCTAGGATGTACTACTCCTAGTCTCAAGATCCTCATGGATTCACATCAACACAATAACTCACGGGTTCTAAAACCTCTTCCAAATACTTAGGTGTCCACAAGCCACTAACTACATTTACACTAGTTCATCTAGGTCCAGCCTAGCATGATCTAACTCAGGAAACGATAAGGAAGCAAGGAAGGAAGTGACATACGACAAAGACGGTACCCCACTGGAGGTAAGGCGCGATCGCGGGTAAGGAATGTGCGAGCGCGGTGATAGGGCTATAGATACCGCGATCGCGGTGATGAGGAGACATGGGGACAGGGGCTTAGGAAAAGTGGGGTGTGGGTTTGCACAGGCGCGGGTGTGGCAAAGTTCCAAGGGTGAGCGTCAAAGTCCTTCGACGAACAACAACTCTTACAAGACGGATCCACCCGCCTATGTGTTTCTCACACAACAACAAACCACTAAGACTAGGTTTAAAAACCATAGAGGACACAAGGCATGCATTGAATCAAGACTCAATCTTGATTCTTGCCAAAAAGGAGGAGAAGAAGAAGACAGAAAACAAGAGAAGAACGAGAAGAGGAAGACGTACGTCGGGTCTGCAATGTCCAAGTACGTGCCGAAGACTACAATTTGAACGAACTTGGATGTAGCAAGCATAAGGTGGAAGAAGGTAGGGAAAGAGAGCAAGATAAGTTACGTAAGAGAAGAAGGAGCAAGGGATGGGGAAAGGAAAAGAAGAGTAGGCTTCTAGGGTTAGAAGCATATGAATTAACGAACCGTAAGGAAGACAAGATATTCTAAAAGAGGAAAGAACGGATGACGATTACAACAGATCGCACGCGATCTGTTGTGAAAACCACGACCACGACATAACTCTACCGCGACGACCTGATCACCGTGCCCGCGAACTCCTGAGCCGCAGGTGCGGAGACTCTCTTTCGGCACCACTTAAGTTGTTCCAAAAGAAGTTTCAAGGATCAAAACCGGAACGAAATATCCGGTTGTTACAGTAGTATATACCCCGAATATACATATATTCGCGGGGTATACTATTTGATATATCTGTAATATCTAAAAATTTATTTCCGTTTATTCCGAGTTGAACCGGATTCCGACTCGTTGATCTTTTTACATGGTACCTAGTGTCATGTATCAAAAGTAATTTTACTATTTTATGTAAGTAACATTACTTACGTAAAGTGAAAAAAAATCACCAAAATTCTTCTTTTGCAACATTAAAAATACACGGCCATTTAGACGAGGCCATAAGGCCATATTGATAAGCCCATGCCCAAGGTGTTTTGACAAGGTCACATAACATATTGAACAAGGCCACTCGGCCAGCAGGAAGATGGAAATGTCAGCCCAATCCGGCCCGCTAATCCTCCATGAGCACTTTCCCAGCGCTGCATACCTCTTGGCCCGGTAAGCAAAATCCTCCAGTGTGGCATGAGGTTGCGTGATCCTAGTACCGTCATTTACGCAACAGTGACTCCTTGATCTTCAGGGCTCTTTTGCACATGGTAAGTATCGACAGAAGCCTCCCCTTTTCCTTCTACATATGTGTCCGTCTCGGTCTACTACTCTCCTAACTGCAGCGTTGTAGCGTTCATCTGATCATCCTTCTCGTCCACATTCATCGGCTATCACCGATCTCTCTCCTATCTGCAACTCCCTTCTCCACGCTCAGAAACCTAATTGTACCTCCTCTGTTGCCCTGTGAACTATCACGACAGAAGTTGTAATCGCCGCCTTAGTCCCGTACAAAGCGGTCGACAGCACGCCCCTTCTCTTGCACACAGACATCGGTCGCAGCCTTGCGTATTCTAAGCCTTGCTCCTTCGATCTTCCTAGGCCTGCTTGCAGTCAGAAGTGGCTTGAAGTCGGTGTCGTCAACGATCGCCATCCCCGAGGTAAGCGCCAGCCTCTCCCTCACTTCCGTATAATCGAAATGAGAGTTACTCTGATAACTTGAAGAGAACTCGTGTGTTGTTCACCCACTCATAGTAGTCGGAATCCAAGCATGTCTGTCGGCAAAGGGCATAGCCAGAAATCTTCATCGCCGATCGACAGCAAGCCTCCGTCCGTCCCTTCTGCGTTGGGTTAGCTGGTGTCGTCTTCCTTGCTGCGTGGGTAAGTATGTTATGTTCTTATCTTGAAGTTAGTAGTGAAGATGTGTTTTACTGAATATGTAGAGTAGTATATGGGAGTTGTGTAGTCTTGGCTTGGATCACCTAGGGACATTGTAGAGATTCGAACCTAGGACCATGTGTATGCCTAGCTTGGGTTATTCTTTTGTTGCTGGGAGGGCTCGAAGTTGGGATGTTTGGGTATGGCAAATTTCAGAATTGTTGCCAAGGAGAATAGAAGGCTTCACCTTTTCCAGGATTTAGATTGTTAACTGTCGACTTTGGGGATTAATTTCGATGCATTAAATCGAAAATTCAGCGTTCCATTTTTTATAGATTGTAGATAGATATATATAGTTGAATGTATAAAAAGTTGATATCTATCCAATGGTCGGATCTAGATTTAAAAGGTTCCAAAGTAGGCTAGTTAGGCAGATGCAGATTTTTGGCTAAGTATGGGAGATTTTGTGTTGAGAAGTTAATTTGGAATTTTTTTGGTAGGATTAGCTATTGATTATTTCTAAGATTTTTTTTCTTCTAGTGGGTAGAGGGCATTGCATAGAAGGTTTAGATATTTTATTTAGAATTTTTGGATTTTTGTGCGAGGGTTTTACGTTGAATCAAAATGGGATCCTTAGCGAGTTTTCTTAAAAGTTAAGAAGTTGGAAGATCTTCCAACTTAGTCAAATCCTTCTTTTGAGTTTGGATTGTGGTTTTGGGTTCCATAGGAAGTTCTGAAAATATTTTAGGAATATTTCTATGGTCATGAGGCTCAGGGGTAAAATAGTCATTTACCCTTATGAGATATTTTGGTAATTTCTCGGATGATAGAATTGAGTATCTTAGAAGTTGGAGACTTCTAATAAAGTGGGATTCCTTTTGATCCACTTGCCTTTTCACTACAAAATAAAACCTCAGTAGTCATTCTATTATTCACGCTATTGGAACGATTTGTGTAACGGAATGACCATGATTCAGCAACGAAATTCAAATTAGCAACATATATTGCAACAAATGACGTAAACATGGCTAAAAATGTTTTACTAAATTTACCAACGGAATGACCATGATTCAGCAACGAAATTCAAATTAGCAACATATATTGCAACAAATGACGTAAACATGGCTAAAAATGTTTTACTAAATTTACCCACGGACCAGTCATTGCTAACTGTCACGGTTGGTTAGAACAGTTAAACTAATCCAAATAGCAACGGCTGGGTGGTAATAAATTTCACTTTTAGCTATGCCTTAGCTACGGACTGACAATTGCAACTAGCATTTGTTACTTCAACGAATAATGCAACAGTCCATCTGTGGCTAGGGATGGCAATTTCATCCGAACCGACGGACATCCGATAACCCGATCCATGCTAAAAGGGTGAAAACCCGACATGAAACGGATGAAAGCGGGTGACATATGAAACGGGTGATGAATAGGGTCGGATTCGGGTGGACCTTTCATCCACCCGTCACCCAACCCATCATCCATCCATCCATCCACCCGACCCGCTTAACCCGCTATAAATATTTTAATAAATTTTTTTAATTTTAACAAAAGCCTAAAAAAATCATATCTGTAAACCTAACTTTGTTTGCCACTCCCAACTTTCATTCGCAACCCTCGCTCAGTCGCTCCTCTAGTCTACACTCTACAACAACGTCTCCTTCAACTGAATCAAGTCGCCAGTGGAAGAGATCTCTTCTTGCGCCACTTCTCCGACTCCATCGCCGGGGACATGCTTCAACGCGCAAGGCCGGTGACCAGCGTCTGCTTCAACTCGTAGATCTCTTCGTCTCCATCGCATGTCTCTTTGTCTTCAGTTTACGTTGTCTCGGTCTTCGATTCCGTTCACAAACTCACAGGTCTCTTCATCTTCAAGTCTCTTTGTCTCCATCGTAGCCTCGCAGGTCGCTTTACAGGTATTTTCTTATTCTTCAAATTTTTTTGGGGTTTCCATTGCCTGAGACTCTGAGTTTTCAGTTTTCATTGTTAGATCTCATCCTCACTCTTCGGTTGTCGGCCACATCGTCTTCGTCTCTATCGCAGCCTCGCATGTCTCCTTTACAGATCTCATCCTCCCACTCTTCAGTTTTCAGTTTACATTGTAAGCCAGTAAAGCCACTGTAGTTATTCTTCTTCTTTAGTTTTAGTATTTACTGTCTTTTGCTCTAAATTCTTGATGTATTGAAGTCTGAACTACTAACTAATATTGTGGATTTTAATTTATGCAAATTGTGATGCACTAACGGTTTAGTGATCTTAGTTTAGCAATTTTCTTTACTGAAATTGTGATGCACTAATTGTTTAGTAAGTCACTGTAGTTTGCATTGTAAGCCACTGTAGTTATTCTTCTTCTTCAATCTTCACATGATTACATGAATTAAGTACTTGTTTTTAATTTGTGTGTTTTTAATTTGTAGTAATAATGGTTGAGGATCAATCTTCATGTCCTCTAGTAGGTCCATCCCCAAGTCCTTGCACCCCATCTCTAGAAGGGCCAGAAACAACCCCAGCTTCCAATCCTAGTGATCCTAGTCCACTTGAAGAATCTAGCCAACCTTCTTCTTTGCCTGAAGTTTCCGGTCCATCCCAGAAGAGGAGTAGACAACTTAAATCTGAAGTTTGGAATCATTTTGAGAGATTTACGGACCCGACTGATGGACTTATGAAAGCAAAGTGCTTGCATTGTGGTCAAATGTTGACTACTAAGAGTAAGAACGGGACCTCACATCTCAAGGATCATATCAACACAAGGTGTAGCAGGAAGCACCTAAAGGTTGACTTGCGTCAAATGTGTCTCAACTACAATGTTAATAGATCACAGGGCTCAAGGCTTGAAAACTATAATTTTTTATCAAGATATATCAAGAAAAGAACTCAGGATCATGGTTTGTATGCATGAGTATCCATTGTCTATAGTGGATGACATTGGATTTAGAAGATTTATATCTAGCTTAAATCCGAGTTTCAAGCTGATTTCTCGCCGCAATACACTAAAGAGTGATATCCTGAAGTTGTTTGAAAGCTCAAAGTTAAGGCTCAAGAAGATATTTGAAGATCATAGTGGGAGGATTGCAATCACGACTGATATGTGGACTGCATCTCATCAAAAGAAGAGTTATATGGCGGTAACTGCACATTTTATAGATGAGCAATGGAATTTGCATGAGAAGATTATAAGGTAATCTCTTAATCTGATTTCTTTCCTTCTTTACTGTTTGTTGATTGTTTTTGCTCCTTTACTGATTTTTTTTTCTCATTTGTTGTTTGTAGTTTGCTGTTTGCTGTTTTTTTTTTCTTCTTTGCTGATTTTTTTTTTGTTGTTTTGCTGATTTTTTTT
>BSUD01000005.1:128385520-128491257 GCA_033239045.1 Fagopyrum esculentum | reverse complement strand
TTTTGCTGTTTTGGGGTTTTTTCCTGGCGTGCTGATTTTTTTGTTGTTTTTGCTGGATTGGTGATTTTTTTTTTTAATTATGTGACTAGGTTTGCATATGTGCCTTGTCCACATACAAAAGGTATTCTAGGTCAAGTTCTAATTAACACGTTTAGCAAGTACAACATTGCTGAAAAAATTTCTGTTGTGGTTGTGGATAATTGTACAACAAATGATGCCATGATGGAGATACTTAAACATAGGTTTGATTCGGGATCTCTTCTCTTGGGTGGTGAATATCTGCATATGCGTTGTAGTGCACACATATTGAACTTGATTGTGCAAGATGGATTGAGTGTGATTAGTAAGAGTATTGAGAAAATACGTAACTGTGACTTATTTTGGACTGGAACACCAAAAAGAATTGAGCAGTTTGAAGATAAAGCTAGATCATGCAAACTTGATTGTTCTAAAAAGTTAGTCCTTGATTGCAAAACAAGATGAAACTCCACTTTTCTGATGCTTCAAAGTGCTTTGCCGTTTAAGGATGTTTTCTCTAAGTTAAAGACCAATAACCCTCACTTTAAGTTTGTGCTTCCTGGTCAAGATGAATGGAAATTTGCTATTGATGTGTGTCAGAAGTTGGAGGTTTTTTACAAAGTGACATTGCTATTTTTTGGAAGAAATTATCCAACTGCTAATGTGTTCTTCAAACAAGTTTGTGAAATTAAGTTGGCATTGATTGATTGGTTATCAAGTGATGTAGATGTTATTCGGGTCATGGCTGAAAGTATGGATGAAAAGTTTGAGAAATATTGGTCGAGCATTAGTGGGATTTTAGCCATTGCTGCAGATTTAGATCCTAGAGACAAACTAGAATGTGTCAGTTTCTACTTTAATATGATTTATGGTGAACTTGGTCATATTGAACTTGAAAGGGTCAAGTCTCTTCTCTATGATTTGTTGGCTAAGTATGATGAGTTTGAGAGTCCAAATAGTGAGAATTATGCTCGTGATGGTGTCATTCTCGGAAAGAAGAATTGTAATTCTCAAATGAGTGGTTGATCAAGTTAAAGAAACTAAGAAGAGTCGAAAGAAGGCTTCGGTTAAGGCTGAATTAGACTTGTATGTTGATGATGATGTGCAACCAAACATTAGCTTATTTGATGTCCTTCATTATTGGAAGCTTACGCTGAAATTTCCCACCTTACGTAATATTGCACGAGATATTTTGGCAATTCCGGCTTCTACAATTGCTTCTGAGAGTGCATTTAGTTCAGGTGGTAGACTTGTTAGTCCACAATGTTCGGAACTTGTTTCTGAAACCGTAGAAGCATTGATGTGTTTACAAAATTGAAATCTTCAAGAGTATGCCGGTAATGTTCTATTATTTATTAATATTAATGTTAAACTATATATATATATATATATATATATTCTTATACTATTTTGATGTTGATAAATTTGAATTTTGTTATAGGACTTTATCGAAATTCTCAAGCATGTGCCCCTTGTACAAATGATGATTTTGAGCCCGAAAGTGTCAAGTTTGATGTAATTAATTTTATTTTCTTCTTATTTATAGTATATGCATTGAAATAGTTTATATTTTAATATTTTTACTTTCATATGGGTTTTAGGACATACTTGAATATGTTGGTGAAGATGTTCTCGGCATGTGAATCAAGTGTCACGGAGGGCAAATGTTCTATGTGTAGTTTCTTTCCACTGTTCTGAATAGGTATATGCAGGACATACTTTAGAGTTGTTTTATTTGTAAATTGTCATGTACATGCTATTTTTTTTTTTTTGCTATTTTGGAACTAATACGTCCATTTTAGATTTGATTTTTACGTGCTTATTTTGTTGTGTTGCAGGCATCGCTCAGATTTTCAGAACAATTGTGCGTTACCTTTTCAGAACCGAAGGCCATTTCTCTATTTTTCAAGAACTTAATAACACTTCTTGTAGTATTTCCACTTGGATGATTTGTAATGACTTTAGATTTATCATGTTTTTTATAGATAATACTTTTTCGGATTGAATTTATTTTTATTATTATTAATTTTTTGCATTCGAATCCGAGTTTAATATTGATTTACAGAAAATGCGCGAACACCCGAATATCACCCAATCCACCCACTTCATCCGTTGGATGCGGGTGGATCGGATGCGGGTGGTGGGTTTGGCGGGTGGCGGGTCGGGTGGGGTGGATGGAATTTTCTAGCGGGTTGGGTGGCGGACAGGGTTATCCACCCACCACCCGATCCATTGCCATCCCTATCTGTGGCTATACTTAAAATATATTATAACATGTAATATCAATTATTATTTATTACATGGGATGTATATAACAACATTTCTTGAGTTGCCAGCTTATTTTTTCACAACCATAGCTTCAATCATTTTTTAATTATATTATAACACGTAATACTACATAATTAATATATAAGTACAAACCATCAACAAGTTCAAAATATATCATTAAAACCTAGAGAGATTACATCATATATAATCTTGATTTATCACAACAAGTAAACTGTAAATATCCGCAACTAGCTTAAAAAATAGATGGGTAAAATAATCTCCCTACCCTAACAGTTATAAATACGGCAACTAGCAAAAATAGGGATAATCTCCATACCTAACAAAATGCAATGACACCACCTAACTTCACAAAATATACCAATTTGTTGATGTCACCGCCCTAACAATTTTAAACATTATCACTATCACAAGCTCTACTCAGAAGATGAAGTAACATTATCAACATTTCTTCACATTTAACTAGAGCTGTCAAAAGTTGACCCGACCCGTGAAACCGACCCGACAAACCCGAGCCCGAATCCGACCTGGCCCCGAAAATTTTGAAAAAAAGAAAATACCCGGAACCGACCCGCTTGATATTGATTTAACCCGAAATAATAAATAACCCGAACGGTCGAACCCGAAAATGACCCGGACCCGATAAAACCCGAGTAGAATAACCCGATAATGACCCGACAACCCGAAGTAACCCGACCCGAAATGACCCGATAGCTCGAAGTAACCCGACTCAAAATGACCCGATAGTCCGAAGTAACCCGACCCGAAATGACCCGATTGCCCGAAGTAACCCGACCGAAATGACTCGATAGCATGAAGTGACCCAACCCGAAATGACCTGTTAGCCCAAAGTAACCCGACTTGAAATGAGCCGCTAGCCCAAAATAACCCGACCCTAGATAACCTTGATAATGTGAAGTAAAATTATGTGATAGTACGAACTATAAACTATGAAGTAGTGCAAGCCCATATGACATGTTAATTCGGAGTAAATTGATAACAAAGAATAAAGTTACACATTTAAACCTAAAATTTTAAAATAATTATACTCTTACATGTATCATAAGTTCATTACTCTTACATGTATCATAAGTTCATGATATGTATAGAATATGTTAAGTTTTCATCTTTTATTTTTCTCTTACAATATATAAAATTATTCAATTTGAATTAATAGAATTTGAGTTTTGAGTTAAATTGATAGTTTGAAGGTTGAGATCATGTAGATAATTATGGCCAGTAATAATTGAGATCATCTTGATAATTATGGCTAGTGATTAAGAAAGATAATTTATAAAAATTTAAAAAATTTAATAGTACTAAAAGGAAAGCAAATATTGATAAAATAAAAATCTAATATTTTCATATAAGTATTGTCTCCTCCTTTGCTAGTCACTAACATTTATGGATGTTTTGTACCGATATTTTTATTTAATCTAATTGTGTAATAATTAAACTTTTTGTATTATTATTTTAATGACATTTAAAATATCATTTTACTTCATTTAGATAATTGTCGATCAAAGGTTAATATTAACAAAGAATATATTCAATACATTATTTTTATCTTAATAAATCAAAGTAATTTATGTTTATTTTATCAAAATAATATAAAAAAGTAAAACAGAGAACAATTGTAACCAATATTGAAGGATTTAAAAATACTAAATAAATGTGTTTATTATTGTATTTCCTATTTAATAGCATTACTTTTTTATATTCATAAAATTTAAATGTCAAGATCTTTCAGCAAAATGCAAATTAAGGTTATAAAATAAGAAATATAATTGTAAATATTGAGATCTCCCGGTAAATTAAGGTTAGAGAATAAGAAAGATAATTTTATTACTTTTTAATCCATTCAATATTAGTTACATTTGTTCTCACACCCAAATATTATATTTTATTTTTATTAGATTACTTTGATTAATTGAATAAACATAGATTACTTTAATTTCTTAAGATAAAAATAATGTAATGAAATATTTTTTTGTTAATATTAACCCTTGCTCGACAATTGGCGACTTGGGTGACGACGCGGTGGAACTTCTTAAAAGGTTGGGCTCGGTTGCTAAAGAGTTGTCCAGATATAGTAGGAGTACTTGTTTTATTCTGACTAGGATTGCGTTTACCATTCAGAAGGGATGTGGAGCCCAACTTGTTAGTCGTCTCCCATCCAACGGCTTGTAATGTGTTTTACCTTTGGTTTTATTATAATTATAATAATAATAATAATAATAATAATAATAATAATAATAATAATAATAATAATAATAAAGACATTTTGATGAATATTAAATTAGATTAATTAAAATATATCAATATAAAAGCATCTATAAATGTTAGTGATTAACAAAGGAAGAAGATAAACGGCTTATATCAAAATACTAATAAATGTGTTTTGTTTTTCAATATTCTCTTTCCTTTTTAGTACCAGTAAATTTCTTATATTTTCATAAATTATCTTTCTTCACTAGCAATAATTATCGAGATAGTTTTAATGATCACTCGTGTTAAATATCTCCCGGTTTTAAATTCGGATATCCATTCGATTCGTATTTGGTTGGATATCGGGCATTTTTCCCATGATCGGATCGGATAATTATCCGGATGTCCGGTTGATCTGAAATCCAAAATATAGTATGCGAAATGATTTGGTTGGATCGGATCGGATTATTATCCACGGATATCCGGATTATCCGAATGACTTTTGTTTGACCCAATTGATCCGGATATCCTCTTGATCTGAATATGCAAAAATGATTTAGCCGGATCCGATATCCGATTGATCTGAATATCCGTTTGATCCGGATATATATTTGCTACTTTGTTTATCACAAAATGTAATGAAAAAACAATTAAAAGGCACAAAACAAATCAAAGTAAAAATGATAAGTATACAGATGATAAAAAAAAATAGAATATTAAAGTACGTTATAATAAGAAAAAAAAAGGTTTTAAAACAATAGATATCTATATCTTTACATTTTATAACTATATCTGAAAACGAGAGTACGAGACCAACTTATAATTAAAGATTATTATAGACATTCGTTCATTTAAATGAGACCAACTTCTATTAAAAAACTATTATTAAGATCAAATTATAATCATATTTATAAGAATTAATATTTTAAAATCATACCCGCTTATAGTAAAAGATTATTATGAACTTATAAAGTAACCAAGTGTGCATAAGTTATTAAGCTGTAACAAATTAACATTATTAATTCATTGTTTTGGCTAACTCAAATATTTTCCCATTAAATACGTATATTTTTTAAATATAAATATTAGTACATACAATGTTGATTTATCCTTCATAAAACAAAACGGGTACTCGGATGCCTAAGACGATCTGGTGAGGCGATGAATCCGATGATCCACGGATATTTGGATATTCGATTATCCATGGATATCCGGTGAGCCACTGATCCATGAGTGTCCGGATAGGCGGATATCCATGATTATTCAAATATCCATGATTATTCGGATAGCCGTGGATATTCGGATGCCTAAAACCTTGATCCGTATCCGATCCGTTGATCCAGGAAGATCTCCCGTATCGGATTCTAACCGGATCAAAACGGATACTAAAATATCGGGGTTTTTCGGATCGAGTCAACGAAATTTTCAGACCGGATTGACGGATAAAATTGGTTTTACCGCCCATACTAATCATATTGGCTAATAATTATCCGATCCAACTAAAATCATTTGCGGATTCCATATTTTATTAGACCAAAATATTCACATAACTAGGTAATTTTGATTTAACTCGAAAATTGCACCATCCAAAACCGATCTGAATAAAGATGTTAGAAATCATATCATCTTTGAGCAAACCGAACTTGACCCGCCTTAATTGGCACCTCTCGAAAGATTAAAAATAAAAAATAATCCGGCCCGAAGTGACCCGAGAACCAACTAAACCAATTTGTTATGGCCCAAAAACCAAGTCTACCCGATAACCCGTTCCAACCCGAATAACTAGTACCCGACCCAAATTGACCCGATCCGAAACAACCCGCTAACAAAAACAAACCTATTTATACCCGACTCGATTTCAACCCGACCCCGTTTGACCCGACCCGAACTCGACCCGCGGACCCGTTTGACCCAACCCGAAATCGACCCGCCAACCCCGTTTGGCACCACGAAAAGAACCGATGCTACCCGATAACCCGTTTTAACCCGAACATTTGGTACCCGACCCAAACCGACCCGACCCGAAACAACCCGTTTAAAAACCAAGCCTACTTTTTACCCGACCCAATTCCAACCCGAGCTTGTTATAACCCGACCCGAACCCGACCTGTAGCCCCGTTTGACAGCTCTACATTTAACTAACATGTTGATGTGTAAGCATAGGCGTAGGCATAGGCATCCCAACATAAAAATTTGAATTCAACAGCTTTGTAAAATTGGTGGGTGCCTCACCAGATGGTCTAACATGCTATGGTCCAACATGCTGCTGATTTTGAAAAGGTTGATAAGCAGTAAAAAGTGGCGGGTGCCTCACTAGATGGTCCAACATGCTGCTGATTTTGATGTTGATGATTTTGAAAAGGTGGATGCTGTTGATTTTGAAAATGTGGATGTTGTTGATTTTCAAAAGGTGGATAAGGCGTTGAATATTGAAACTAGGAGGATGCATAAGCTGCTTTATTGGCATAAGACTGAAATTGAGAACATAATCTCTCCATGACAACAACAATGGTTTTAAGTTGATCATTCAATCCATGGACTTTATTTTGTACAAAAGAGACACTTGGTTGCACTTCATTGGTGGGATCTACATTTCTATATAATTTCGATGGTTGAGAAAAGGAATACTTCTCTAACAGCTCCGAAGGCACATCACTCAAGTTTAATTCGAGGCCAAATATGCATCCTTTTTTTACACCCCTAGCCGCCTCAATCCATAACTTGATATAATCTATCTCTTTTCCTTCCTCTTGAGCATTTTCCACTAATTCTTCATACTGCTCCTACAAAAAATCAACAAATTCATAGAGAACTTAATGAAGTGTTTATGATATGCATAAATTGAACTAAACATAATTTATAATCTAAAAACCATTTATCATAGGCATAAAACGTTACCATAGTTTTTTTAGCCCGTGTTGCACTCCATTGACCATCTTTTTCTTTGATACGTAATTTGCATCAATTCTTCCATTGTCGGATCTTGGTTGTCATGTTCAATCCGCTGAATTAAGTGAGAACAAGAAATGTATAAGTTCAGATTATTTAAAAAAAATGCAATAGTATCTACTCACATATTTCTTGACTTGTGGCACAAGTCAAGAAATGTATAAGTTTCTGCACAAGTCTTGTGCAAAACCTGATATGGATCCTCCGGTGTAAGAGGCTGACCCATTGGGACTGTCAAAAGCTCGATTGTTCTTGTTTATCTCAGAAATTCTTTTAAAATTTTCATCATTAGTCCATATAGCTAACATAGCAGCCCAATCTTCATCACTTACCCAATCAGGGTGTCGAGAGTGAGTTTGATTTCTATACTTGCTGAATATAGTTATGAGGTGTTCACTGGCCTTAATTTTCCAAATAGAATGAACTACTTCATCATTGGAAGCATCCCACCAATATGCTTTCTTGATACGTTATCATATAATCACCATTAAACATATAAATAATTGATAAACTAATGTCTTATATTATTGTATAAAATATCATGCTGTAATATTACCTTAAACTCAAGAAACCATAGAACTTTTACAGCTTTTGGAACTCGTTTGTAAGTTATCCAAGCACCCTTAAAGTGCCGGTGAATAATTCCTCTCAACTTTTTAAAGGACGACAAAGGCTCAAATCTAACCAAAAAAAAATGAAAAATAATAAAATGATTATAAAAACACAAACTGAGTTATACTTACGCTTTTCCAACAACATCAAGCTTTTGACGATTATTAAGATGAGATTGGTTAGCTTGATTATTGATTTCATCCCTTGGATTGAATTTGTGCTCATCTACGTCCAAATCTTCATCATCGTCTCAATCTGAAGGTTGTTCATATTCTGCTTAGTCTACTGGTGAAGATTGATGATGAGAATTGAGTATAGTGTTTCTTGAAAATATGCTAGGAGACTCTACACCATGAGAATCATGTTCACTGCCATTAACGGAAGTTTTTTGACTATTACTAGAAAATTACTAGTTCTTGGGGTCAAAGGTTGATGTTTGTTCTTGGATCCGAAGGTTGATTGCTGTGTGAGAATGTTCGTTTATGATTAGGGGCGCGTTGACTGCTTCTGGGGATGAAGGATTGAGTGAGGCCGGAAATTTCTTGGTTGCTTCTTCGGACCGAATGTGTCATCTAAGAAACCAAGGCGAAAATAAGTTAGAAACTATTTCAAACTACATACAAAAAAATTTACAAAACTAGACACACGTTCAACAACCACAATTTGCTATTTCAAACTAGGTTTCTCAACAAAACTTTGAAGAAAAACAGTAGGGACTGCTAGACACACATTCAACAACCACAAATTTTCTATTCAAGTGTTATTCAGATCCTTACCTACACACTATTAAACAAACATATTAAAAAGAAACATATTTCAATTGGTGTAGCATCAATCTGCCTAATATTATTCAGCTCCTTGCCTCTACACACTCTTAAAAAATCCACCTAGTGATGTGAGCATATTAAACACCAACAAACTGAGAAGATTAACTGCTAACAAATTGATGAGATTAAACGCTAACAATCATCTTTGAGCAGAAGAAAGAACGGAAGTAAATAACTAATCGAACAAAAGAAATAACAGAAGAAAAGAAAAGGCGTGTGGCCGGCGAACTGTACAGAAGAAATAACAACCAAAGATGTGGTCCCCTCTCCAACAAACAGAACAGGAGGAAAAAATAACAGAAGAAAAGAAAATAAGAAAAACAGAAAAAATGAACGAAGCGGCGAGAAGAGGCGTGTGGCCGGCAAGTGACCTCCTCTCCAACGTAGTGGCTGACGAGTGGCCTCCTCTTCAACACAGTGGCCGGTGAGAAGAGGCGAGTCTCCCAGCGGCCTCCTCTCCGATGCATTGGCCTCCTCTCCAAGATTCCAACGAATTGATCAAACAGAAGGAAGAAAAGATTAGAAGAACTGAAAATAAAAACCACATCCTCTCCGACGAAAGAACAGCGGGTGGCCGGCGATTCCAGATTAATCTCCCAGCGGTGAGAGAGGCGAGTTCCTTGTGCGACCTCTGTGTCTCTCAGCGGCAAACCCTACCAACTATTTGGGACCAAATGAAAGAAGTGGCGCCAGACCAAATGAAAGAAGCGACAACGTGTGTTTTTATTTTTTAGTCCTTTTTCTTTAACCTTTTTTTAAGAAAAAACGGTTCTATTAGTTTTTTAAACCTTTTCTTGTTATTAGTTCCTTTGATAGAGGTTCAAAATTTTTTCATTATAATTTAATAAAAATTTAAACATAGACTGTTATTTAATAAAAATTTCTTCATTATAATTTAAAACTAGCTTAATTATCTCTACTTTAGTATAGTTTATACATACTCACAAAATTAAAAATTATTCTAATTTAATATATAGTATAATTATAATATCACTTCTAAATGTACAAAAATCTAAATAATATATGTCTTTTATTAAGAATTAAATATAGATTAATATATATTTATATAAGTACAACTAACCATAAATAAAGCACTCAAGTTAATAACACATAAGTCCTTTATAAAAAAATATAATATCATGTAAGTCATTAAATATTATAGAATTCGTAAAATATGTGTTTTAATACTTATCAGAATATTCTTCATAATTTTGAATCTCATCTTCTGTGTTTGATATTGATCAGCCACAACAAGTGCTCCAAATGAATCTCGCAAAGTATCTAGTGAGTTATCAACTACGATAGGAGCTCTTACTCTTTCTGTAGGCTGGTAAGCATCTTGAACATTTTTCCATCGTTCTTCGATGGTTTTACTAGATTTTTTTTAGTGACCGCCCACCAATTACGTCTATCTCCTTTGGCACCAGGATAATCTAAATCATGAACTTGAACAGCTTGTTGTGCCAAGATAAAAGGTCATATTTTTTGTACAACCTTTGTGATTAATTGCCACCAAATCATATTTGGTATGCACATTGGTACCTGCAACCGGATCAAACCAACAACACTTGAGTAACACAATCTTTTTCATTGGTTCATCTGAGTACTCTAATTGGATGATCTCCTCAATCAGACCATAGTAATTTATCTCCCCTTCATTGTTGTCTGATCCTTTAACTATTGCACCACTATTCATTGTTGATTTACCATGACCCCAACGGAGAGTATGGAAATCATAACCATTTATTTTATACACCGGCCATGAAACTACCATTGACTCTGGTCCACATGTCAAGCTTTTTATGAAAGGGGTACATACATTTCCAACACTTTCAACCTACAATTAAAAGATTTACGTAATTAAAGCATAATTAATTAACTATTCAGTTTTGAATATTTGCACATACATATGACTTGAACCATGGTGTGACGCATTCATCCAACATTTATTTGTCGTTCCAAATTGATTTGTGTATTCCCTACAATTTGCATGTGTAGTATGTAAGTCATTTAAGTATAGTAAATAGCAAAAATATGCAAATATACGTTTAAGAAAATATCTGACATATGACTTAGTCTCGATGCCATTTAACAATATATATGTCTTAGCTGGATGAAATTCTTTTATATCTTTGGTTATCCACCGAGTTCTCAATTTTCCATATCCTCGGCCTGGATAGTTAAAAATGGAGACTTGAAAGTGATTTTCATCATCAACATCATTTTGTTGAGGCCTTCTCATTCTAGATAAAACATGTGGCTCAAAATAATGTTCTGTCAAAAAGGATATCTCTTCATTAATATAAGCAGAACATATAGAAGCTTCAACATGGGTCTTGTTCTTCACTTTCTTCTTCAAATGATACAAAATCTACAAAGTTTAAATCAAGATAATGAAAAATATGATATTACAAAAAAAATTATTAATTGTATATATGTAATTACCTCTCAAATCGATACATCCACCTGTATTGCATCGGTCTTGTAGTTTTTGCTTCATATGGTAAATGAATGACCACATGCTCCATTGAGTCAAAAAATGATGGAGGAAAAATTTTCTCTAACTTGCATAAAATAAGAGGAACTACTTCATCAAATGTTTGCATCTCTACAACTGGCAAGGATGATGAACACAATGACTGAAATAATTGGCTCAATTCAGTAAGCGGTCCCCACACAAAATCTGGCAACATCTCTCTAAAAGTTGTTAAAAGTAGTCGTTGCATAAATATATGACAATCATGACTCTTCATTCTAATCAACTTGTACTCATCCATTTGTACACATCGCCCAATGTTAGAAGCATATCCATCAGAAAATTTTAAACATCTTACTCATTCACATACCTGTTTTCTTTGGCTTTTGTGATTGTATAAAATCGACTTTGGCTTGGGGCTGTTATGATTTTCATCAACCTTAATTTCCGGACGATTGCAATATAGCTTGATATCTTTTCGTGCATTGAGAGTGTCTTTTGTTTTCCCCTTGATATCCGTCACAATATTAAAAACGTTTTCAAAAACGTTTTTCTCTATGTGCATAACATCAAGGTTGTGTTGGATCAAAAGAGATTCCCAATAAAGTAGCTGTCAAAAAAATGCTCTACTTTGTCCATTTATGACTATCACCATACCCTTCAATGATTGAATGAGGTTGTTCAGTTATAAATGGAAACCATTTTACCCTTTGCTTGATTTCATAACCTGTTACAATAAATTAAACTGTTAAGAATAACATATTTAAAAATACAAAAAAGAATTAACTAAAAAACTATATCAAACATCAAATCTCTTTGTATACCTGTTAGACGACGGGAAGGGCCTAACTTTTCAACCTGCCTTTGTAAAAAGCATTCTTGTTCTTTCTAAGAGGATGGTTTTTGTTCAAGAACCTCCTATGAGCATCAAACCAAGTTTCCTTTCTGTTGTGTTTTAACCAAAAAGTCTGAGTATCTTCCATACATGTTGGGCTCCCATTAGTCCAACAATGCTCCCTCCCGATAACATTCCAAAAGCTAGAAAATCATTTATAGTCCACAATAAGGCAGCCAACATATTAAGCCTCTCATTTTTTTTAAATATCATAAGTTGGTACACCGTGATGCCACAATAGCTGGAACTCCTCAAGTAGAGGTTATAAACACACATCTATCAACTTCTTAGTATTGCTAGGCACAAGCACAATCATTGACAAGAACATGTGAGGTGTTGTCAAACACATTGTTGGTAGAAGGTTGTAAGGAGTGACGATGATAGGCCAACATGAATAATTCTTTCCTGATTGTCCAAAAGGTGGGAATCCGTCTGCACATAAACCTAGACCAATATTGCGAGACACTGCTACAAAATCAGGATATGTTTGATCAAAATGTTTTCAAGCTTCACTATCAGAAAGAGAGACATTGTTCCCTCATCAGAAATATGCTCTGCATGTCACCTCATATTTTGAGTTGTAGTTCTTGAAGAAAACAACCTTTGCAACCTTGGAATCAATGGTAAATACCGTAATTTTTTTTATAAGAAGATAATGATGACCCACCTTTGTTTTTGTACCTTGGATGATTGCAAAACTTACATGAATCTCTAGCAGCATCATCCTTCCAATACAACATGCAACCTTGTGGGCAAATGTCATAAGTTTTCATAGGCAAACCCAACTCTTTGACAAGTTTTTTGATTTCATAATAACTTGTAGGCAGTTTATGTGGTTGAGGCAAGCATTCTCCAACTAATTGAACAATTGAATCAAAGCAAGCTTCAGACAAGTTATACTCTGACTTGATGTTCAGTAGTCTAGAAACAATATATAACTGAAGTTGACTTTCACCATTTGTCCATAATGGTTCATTTGTTGCTTTTCACACATTTCAAAACTTTGCAGAATCATCTTCTTGAACATTAAAATTTTCCTCAGTATATACCATGTTGTCAAGTGATGGAACATTAGTTGAAGAAGTTTGATTTTGGATACCTTCTCCCTCGTTACGAACAAAATTTGGACTAGAAACATCAAGCACCATTCTTTTTTGAGGATTCAAATACTCATAGCCCGAACTCATCGAAAGATTTTGATTTGCATGAGAGCTACTTGGCATCGAGTTAATCCCTAACTTATCGAAAGATTTTGATTTGCATGAGAGCTACTTGGCATCGAGTTAATCCCTAACTCATCATAATCTAAAGATTCCCCATGACAATTCTAATAATAATAATCAGGTGTGAACCCCTTTCTGTATAGGTGTTCTCTTACGGTGTTTATGTCCTTAAACTTTTCATTTGTGCATATGAAACACGGACATTGAACAAAGCAAAATTTATATTATGCAAAATTTAGACATGCAATGCTCCAATTGAATTTTACTTCCACTAGCATTGAACAAAGCAAAATTTAGAAATTCGTTGACTCCGAGATAAAATTTCCTTTTTAATCCAGCACGATTATCCAACTTTTTTTTGCACATCCAATTGCGTCTTAACATTTGTTCCTGCGATGCATAATTTAAATCAACTTATGTTCTATACGTCACTTAATTTGACTCACTTACTCCCTAATAACTTATTATATTTTACTATTAAGAAAGATTAACCAATTGGAGCATTGCATGTCTAATATAAGTTAACTTCTTTTCTCTACATGAATTAAAATAAGTTTTAAATTAATAACTTAACTAAATTAAATAATATGATTTCAAAATTTAAAAACCAGCTTATTATTTAACAACTTTCAATTTTAACGTATTTTAAATGCATAGAATATGTAGTCGGATGTATGAATCTAAGATTTGCAGTTGGCTATTCTTAGGCTTACAAGTTAAAAGAGCAATAATTGCTAATAGACTATAAACACAAAGCATAATATTAAATTTTGTACCTCAAATCCCATGATTACGCTTCAATTTGTTGCAAATAGCTTCTTCAAATGCTTCAAGTTGTAACTATTATTTTCAACCATTTCTTCTACCCATTTTTTCAGTGTTTTTTCTCAAGCTGAAACAAACCATGAAAATGGAGAAAATGTGTGATAGGAAGATGTAAAATTCATTTAATTAGCTCATCTACCAGCAATAAATTTTGGTACCGAACAACAATCCATGGCCACAACTACACTATGGCTAAAGTTGTGGGTGAAACAACCAACCATATAGCCACCTTTTAACCGTGGCTAAATTGTGTTGCTCAAAAAGGTAGATTTATGCCACATTATGAATGTGGCTGAAAGTTGTTGCAATAAAAAGTTAGATTTTTTGCCATAGTTTGAACGTGGCTGACATTTGTTGCAATAAAAAGTTAGATTTTTCCACAGTACCGTGGCTGAAATTAGTTGTTATGGGTTGTTGCAGTTCATCCGTGGCTAGTGATACATCCCTATTTTCTTCGGCCACGCCTTCCTTCTTTCGACCCTATATCCGTGGCTAATTAGCATCACCTGTTTTCCATTGTTGTCTTATCCATGACTATACCAACCTTTTTTTGTAGTGTTTATGACAGGCGGTTGAGTTTTTGCGGTTGCGGACTGAGTTGAGATAACGGGAGTTGTGATTTGATTCAGGTAAGTCCTTTGGGCTTACTTAGTTGGCTTATAGATGTTAGCTGGATGTTGATGGTTGTGTGTGTTGTGTGTTTGATAATTATAACATGCATAGGACGACCTTTACAAGTTTATGGCCCAAGTGTATGTATAACGGGCGGTGACATCACTGTCAACTCTGATATGAGACTGGGAGGTTCTCTATATCAGACTAGGCAGATACACGGTGAGGTGCATCGGATCCACTCTTGTTGGTTAAACGGGGCGGAGGCGATGTTTGTGAATCCCTCGTGTCACAAAATAAGTTGCATTAGTAAAGTGTATCACTTAATTAAAGATAATAAATTAAATTCTTTGAAAGCATGATGACTGTTTTTCTTTTGTTATTATATATGTGTGTATGCTATTATTATTCTACTAATATTTGGATAGTTAACTAACGGTTTATCCATGTTGTTAGATTATTTGTAGGTATAAACAATTGCTGAGAGATCCGGGGCGGATGGTTAGCCGGGTCCACGCACTCATTAATTAGATGGGGTGGGGAGTCTTTCTATTGCATGCACGGCGTTTATTTATTTATTTATTTATTTATTTATTTATTTATTTATTTATTTATTTATTTATTTATTTATTGTAAAGTTGTCACCTGTAGTACATTCATCAAATATAATTTAATGTTTTTCAAAATACTTATTCACTTTTGTTCCTTGTTGTAAGATCTTAAGTAAAGTTGTTGTTAAACCAATGTCGGGACCCATGGTGAGGTCCTAACCAGTGATCCTCGAGTTCTAAAAATTTGGGGTGTTACATTATCCAGCATATTTAAAGACATATACGTCGGATACATATATTAGGGGTATTTTCCAGAGCTTATCCACGGTATTTGATAGTATATACGGTGGATGTACATCCGGGATATATAATATTTGATATACCTACTGTATTTTCCAGGGAATTTATTCTGAAAATATTTTCGGATTGTAACAATCATAGATCCCAGATTTGTGTCATCCGGGGTATTTGATCTACGTTGAATTTAACACTCTATTGAAAATTTTAAAAACATATATCACATGTATATAAATACAAAATATGAAATTTAGTTGATATCATTCGAACACAATTCATTTCAATAAAAAAAACAACCAACTTTTTAATTAGTCTCTTGTGTCTCAGTTTACCTAATTTGAGGAGGAAATTGGGGAGAGAAAGAAAGACGAGTTTGAAGATGTACCTGTGTTAGTACAAGAATCGGCCCCAAGAATAACATCACCATTATAGGTAATACCGACCGTGGTGGTGGACGCCTAGAATTGAGACCTTTCACAATTACGAAAGTAAAATAAGAGAAGAAACCCTACAAACGAAGAACCCTAAAAAATACAGAAAACGAGAAGCGGATGAGATAGTGCAAAGAGCTTCAAACCTTATAACGCCTAGAATTGGTATGAGGAGAGTTGAGAAGACGCTTAGAGCTAGGATGACGAGCTTCGTCTCGTCTCCACCATGATCGATCGTTTGCTTCGCACCTGATCCGAAGAGAGGAAGAAGAGTTTCGTCTCTTCTCCACAATGATCGGTTTGTTTTGCACTTTCGCCCCTAGTCTAAAGAGAGATTATAATTACAAGGTAAAGATAAATATGTTTCAAACTTTAAACATATCGTATTAGTTAACTCTTTCAACTTTATACTCCAAGTATCCTAAATCCAAAATATAAAGTCCTAAATCTTTTTTTGAACTTTTTGACAGGCCAGCAATATTTTAGTTGAGTATAGATGAAGATGCATCTTAATATTTGAATTAGTTTAGTAGTTAATCTAATCCTCTAAACGCGCAGACGCACACATGCTCATCTTAACTGGCCACAGCCAAGAAGAGCAACTTGCCTCAAAGTCAAATCATCCCAATTCTTTGTTTTTTTCCCTTTTATTATTTACAAATTACAGTTTATTAATTTAATTGCATACGTACCTAATATATTATACAATGCACGCGGAGAAAAATATTGCACGACTCGCATTGTCAATTAATGACTTGTTACGACTCCATCTATATATACATACTACATTGACTTCTTCTTCTTCTTCTTCAGTTTGAGCTCTCAACTAGTTAGAGATCATGGCAGGAGGAGGATTTGCAGTGGACAGCAACGCCGGAGACTTCGGGGGGAGGATTACATGGGCGGTGGTGATCACCTGCATAGTGGCCGGCTCCGGCGGACTCATCTTTGGCTATGATATTGGAATTTCAGGTGCCTAACCATTTTAAGTCTTACCTTCTTCTGTTGAATGTTGTATATCTGTAGATTTACATTCACTTCTTGCTTCTAAATAATAGTTTTCAACAATATTAAAGAATTGCATCATAAATACAATTGTAATAGTATTTGTGATAATGAGAAATGACAAACATTATTAGATGAACGAGTATATATCCTTTTTTTCATTGTTTTGAAATGAAGTTTGTGATCCATAAGTTTGAATTTGGAAAAATAACAATACATTATCTTCTAGTATCTATTATTGTTTATTTAAAAAATACTTAATTTATCGATAACATATAAAATTAATTTTAATTTTTCTTAGTATATTAATTTGAATTATTACGATCTATCAAAATTATTTTATAAATAAAAAATATTTATCTATTAAGTTTTAGAATCACATGCCAAGATAACTAAACTAGTTTTCCCTAATTCCAAGATGAGATTGATGTAAAGGATTATTTACGAATAAATGGCTTAAGATGGCTTTAACACCAAGATTACTAAAATATATATACTTTTTCTTCTTATAAAAAATAAAAGTCCAACACATTTCATCATTATAACTTTTTAAAATCTTGAGTTTTCATCGAATTCAGTGTAGATTTCCTTAACCTCACATGAGACACATATTACTATTTTTATATTATATTAGATATTTAGGGCCCGTTTGGTTCCAACTCCGGAAACGAAAACGGAATGGAAACGAATTTAGTCCATATGTATATTCTTATTCATGAAATTCTATGAAATCATTTCATGTGTTTACATGCAAAATACACTTGCCTCCCCATCTTTTGTTACCCTATAGGGTATCAAAAGTAATCAAATTCCACCTCAATTACTTCAAATCATAAGGAATGATTCCAAAAACTTTCATGAATAAGGGTATACATATGGACTAGATTCGTTTCCATTCCATTTCCGATTCCGGTGTTCAAACCAAACGGGCCCTTATAGTAATTTTACGCTTAAATCCCGCCCATAAAATATTCAATTGCAAATCCCCTAAAATAAGCACCTAAAATCCAAAAATGTTCTAATTATAATCACAAAACTATTATACAGTTTATTGTATTGATTTTTAGTCTGTCTTGGACATTTAAATTTGAAAAAAATTCTAAATTAATGATTTAATTTTTTACAAATTTTATATATTTCTTGATTTGATAAATTTTTTAACTTGAGTATTAAATAATCATTGAGTAGGTACAATTTCATTTATCATTTCATATATATAGTTAAGGAGCTTAACATCAATTAAGCTGCATTTGAACGTCAATCAAGTTATGATAACGTACAATAAAGAAGAAGACTAATTCTTCAATATATGTTAGGACACCAACTCTCAGGCTACAGTTCTTTGTTGTTTTGTAGGTTGTTCCTAGCTATATAAGACATTCTTATGACAACATTATAATATATAATCACTTACTTTATCATGACGTACTTAATAACTACTACGTACCTAATAGCATTTTATACCAAACACACCCAGTTAATCTTTCTCATCGTTTTAACATTGACGACATGTATACGTACATATGAAAATGACAGGAGGGGTAACAACAATGATACCGTTCCTTGACAAATTCTTCCCATCCATATTGAACAAGGCAGCAGACGCAAAAACAAACGTCTACTGTGTTTATGACAGCCAAGCCTTGACGGCGTTCACTTCCTCCCTCTATTTAGCCGGCTTAGTGGCTTCCTTGGCAGCCAGCCGCCTCACCGCCACCTTTGGCCGAAAGTTTACCATGGTTCTTGGCGGCTGCACCTTCTTCGTTGGTGCTGCTATCAATGGTGGATCCGAGAATGTTGCAATGCTCATCGTTGGTCGTATTTTCCTCGGATTCGGAGTCGGCTTTACAAGTCAGGTAATGCAACTAGCCAACTACTCGTTCGGTGTGGATTGTTAATTTATGTTCATGCTTACTATTGGGAGGACAAAAAAGACAGAGTTCGCATGCGCCCAGAGTTTGGAGCGCATACCGACTCCGAGTCCGAAGCGGAGAACAACAAATTTATTGATACTTTCACTCCTTTAACCAAAATAATATTAATAACCTTGTTGCATGCGCCAACCCACACACACGCGGGTTGTGCATGCGCCACAATTCGGGCACATGCGCAGCCCGCATGCTTCGCCTTTTTTACGTTTTCAGTTCAAACAATTAACATCACTCTTTATTTTTTATATCTGATAAGTCTAACACGTGGAGGATATGCACGTTAGAGTGAAATTACACCTAAAATTTCAAGAACTTATATAATAGATTCAAACAATATAGTATTGTCGATGTGAGACATTTCACATCTCGAACATGGATCACTTCCCCTCACTAGATGAATTCATTGTTATCCTAAGTGTAACTAGCTATAAGTGTAATAATGGTGCAGGCAACCCCATTGTTACTGTCTGAAGTAGCCCCAGCAAAGTGGAGAGGAGCATTCAACACAGGCTTCCAGTTCTTCCTAGGAGTAGGGGTGGTCGCCTCCAACTGCATCAACTTCGGAACCTCGAAGCTCACTTGGGGCTGGCGCCTCTCTCTCGGCCTTGCCATCGTGCCGGCTGTTATCATGACCATCGGCGCCCTCCTCATCACCGACTCCCCCAGCAGCCTCGTCGAGCGTGGGAAGCTCGATGAAGCCAAGCGCTCCCTCGCCAAAATCAGAGGTGCCAAGGCAAACATAGAAGCCGAGATGGCGGCTCTCATCAAGGCCACCGAGGCATCAAGAGAGGGCAATAGGGAGCCATTCGTCACCATCTTCGAAAGGCGTTATCGGCCTTACCTTGTCATGGCTTTTATGATTCCTTTCTTCCAGCAGCTCACTGGGATCAATATCATCGCGTTTTACGCCCCAGTGCTGTTTCAGTCCGTTGGATTCGGAAGTGATTCCGCCCTCATTGCATCCATCATACTTGGATCTGTTAACTTGGGCTCCATCCTCGTCTCTACTCTTGTTGTCGACCGGTTTGGCCGCAGGGCGCTCTTCCTTGAAGGTGGGATTCAGATGTTCATCTCTCAGGTCGCGGTTGCGGCTGTGCTAGCATCAACAACAGCAGTGTCGCAAACGCAGCACATTCCGAAAATGCACGCAACGCTTGTGTTGGTGCTGATGTGTGTGTACGCAGCAGGGTTCGGGTGGTCATGGGGGCCGCTCACGTGGCTAGTTCCGAGCGAGATTTTCCCCCTCAAGATCAGGCCTACGGGTCAGAGTATCACCGTGGGCACAAACTTCGCCATAACTTTCGTCTTGTCACAGACGTTCCTTTCGATGTTGTGCCACTTCAAGTACGGGGCGTTCCTCTTTTACGCGGGCTGGATAGTAGTCATGACCACGTTCGTGTGGCTGTTCGTGCCGGAGACAAAGGGGGTTCCTCTGGAGTCCATGCATATTGTGTGGAAGCACCATTGGTTTTGGCAGAGGTACTTGAATGACGAGTACTAAGTAGTAGTACTTCCTTCATGATGGTCAATGTTAATTAGGATATATGTGCTATTGTAATGAATCAGCGGTATTTGGTACTTTGTTCTTATAACAGAATTTCTCCATTTTGTATTGTACTGTTAAGTTGATTAGTGGATTAGTTCTTAATCTTATGTGTTGAGCTTTAAGATAAAACAGCAAAGGCAGAATTGATTGTTGAGCTCTAAGACACAAACCATTCTCTTCATTTGTATAACCTTTCAAGTTTTCAACTGTAACCCAATATTATGTAACTCGTGTACACAATTCTCTAAGAAACGCGAGACGGAGACGGACTACCATTTAGACGGCTGTCCGGACGGATTCTAGACAGATATAACATTTTTGGCTTATTTTCATGTATTTTACCCTTAATTACACATAATAATAGATAGTTAAAGAACAATGAAACATGACACATTCAGATTTTACTATTTCAGTAACAAAGAGGGGGAGGCAAGACATTCACAATGTCAACAATCAACTCGGAAAGGGAGGTGAGAAAGACAGTAGACTACTCCGGCGGGGGGCATCGTCCTCAAATAGACTATACTCACCGTCGCTAAGTACACAAGCCTCTCAGAAGAAATCAAGAATGAGAGGATTTGGACTGTGAAGCAAATCGATTTTATTCATTTTAGAAATTTGGTTTTTATAGGCCGTCTAAGCTATATTCATCCCATCCAGACCGTCTAAACCTGAAGATTCATGTCTTCAACTGTCCAGTATCCGAAACCGTCCAGGAAGGATCATCTAGGCCATGTTTTAGAACACTGGGTGTACATAACACAAACATGAAGCAACTCGACGTGGCTAGCCCTACCTCTATCAAAGCAATAGATACCTATAATTTTGCAGTTAGTATAATTTACAACAGTAAACTGACAGTGACATGGATTCACTGGGTAGAAAGAATTGGTGAAATATGAAGATTAAGAAGAACTATTAATATAAGAGCTGATCTTGATGGGAAGAGCCTAAAAGGGGAAATGTAGTTGAATTTATACTAGGGTGTATTCAATCACACTCACAACATTAAAGCTGTTAGATGTGAGTTGTTTGAGAGAGAGAGTACAGACTTGAATCCATTGTGGAAGTTGGAAACATTAAAAGAGTTAAGTAGAAACGCATTCAACTCTCCTCTTTCAACTGTATTCCTTGAAGCCTATACATCAAGTTAGCATACCTCACCTTCCAACTCCCATGCATTTATGAATCCTTCATGATATACTATGTAATGTGTCTACTTCAACTTCTTCCCCGGCCTCTCTTCACGTCACCGCCTCCATTAACTCTCTTCATCGTCCTTGCATAAACTTTTTACTTAAACATAATTTCGGACATCATAATCCAATGTTGGACAACCTACATAAAATAATACGATATAAATCCATACCTGGCTCGACGACGACGATGATGGTTGATATAACGTAAGACCTGAATAAGGTGATGATGTATTAGGTGATAAACACAGACAACTAAGTAAAACAACTCAAATGTACTACGCAGACGGTTTGAATAGTAATTCAATATTGTGTTGAGTGAAGATGGACTCCACATTAATGGCTGGCCTCTATTTAGATTCTTGATGCAGTTGATATTAATTGCTCTTTGCCTATTTAAAGCACCGCCTCATCTTCACCCTATTTGATCAAACTTACTAGAGACAACTGCGCTTCAAGCGAGCAAAGCTATGGTGTCATTCCAAACACCTGACTCGCCAAACCATCATCAACATCATTCATCCAAGAAGAGAAAATTGGATGAACCGCAACCTCACCGCGCCCATTACGATCCCGTGATCAAGCCATGGAAGAATAACAATCCAAATGTCCGCCTTGATCTCCACCTTGAATTTCCTTTACCCTCAGACTGGCAACGCTGCCTTGATATTCAGGTATGCTTCATGTTTTTATTCAATTCATTCTCCTTCCGATTCAGTTATATTTCGGCCTTCATGCAGTCAGGAGAGATTCACTTCTACAACACGAGAACTCACAAGAGAACTCAAAGGGACCCGAGGTTCAAGGAGGTATCACCCCACTTCTCCGCTGCTCCCAATCCACCAACCCTCTTAAACTTAGAATTGGAGCTCAACATAGCGCATGGAGATCATCGCAGCACTGCTACGACCAAAGTCGATGACAAAAACAATCCTTCAACTAATAACAGGGCGTCATCGCTTGCAGCAGCTGATATGGACCAGCAAGAAATGCTGGCCGCTGCTTGTAAGCAGTGCCACCTGCTGGTGATGTTTTGCAAGTCATACCCTGAATGCCCAAACTGTAAGTTCGTGCACCCAACAGACCAGGGCCCTTCAAACTTTGCCAAGCCCAGCCTCGGTCTTCTCTGTTAGCCAGTCAATATTTCTACCTTTAGTATCAGTAAGGAGGAAAGAGTAAGTGTTAATACTATTAGTAGCAAGTGTTCTAAAACATGGACCTGCTCCAAGAGGATATCATTTCTTGGAGATTCTAGATGTAGACCCATTGAGCAGGTTAACTATGGTACCATGATATCAGTACTATGAGATTAATCTAGATAACTTCTAGTATATATGTACTGCTGCATTATTGTATAAATAACTAGTAAACTTACAATTCAATAGTTTTCTGTTCAAACTAGCTTGTTGCTAACCATATAAGCTGAAGAAGAGAGGAAAGAATAAATCTGATCATTGTTAATAGACAATGCTGCTAGTCAGGCCAAGATAACAGTGCTCTAAAGTTCAACTTCTTGTTCAATTGGCTTCTTTTTCCAATTATACAGAGCCAACCAAAACAAGGAGTTTAGATATAATTATATGAAATAGTCTCCAAAATATTCTCTCTAATTGAACAAAAGCTGTATGGCGAGCTTCAGGCATCCTTACTCCGTGTTCTTTTGTGTGGAGTGAACACTTGTCTACTTCAATTAGAGGTGAATGTCAATAACCAAGTTATACAAGTTAGAAGTTTACCTTCATGCTTTGTCAACTGAAGATAATTAACGCAGACTCGCCCTCAACTAGTCATCCTGTGGGTCGAAAGATAAGGAAACCCAATGAGCACATAATGCAGAAAGCCAGTTTGTGCACTATGTTAGCCAAAGGGATATTTGTTGTGTAAACTGTTTGCTGACGGTCTAAATTCAGCCACAGGTTAAAAGTGCAGATGAAAAAAAGTATAAACATTGATATGCAGATAACATAACAAGCTTTAGGAAATGATATTACAGGGAACTAACTTGATCAACAAAAGATAGTATAAGGGCCAGCTGTCCTGTGTCATAAATATACTATCGCATCAAGAGAAAATTGGTTCCAATATTAATGATGTACAGTAGGTGCTATTGTACGTAACCATGGTAGATGAAACCTCACTTTAATTGGAGACCCGAGTGCTCATTGATGATGGACTTGTTGAGCAGTTATAGCCCCTCATCAGTAATGCAATTAATTATTTCATCAGATAAAACCACTGAAATCTGTAAATTTGCAGGTAAATAACAGTTGATACTAAACCACAGAAGCTCACCATCGTTATCAATTTTTTTAACAGTGCTAATAGTAGATTAAGCAGAATTCTTATAGAGGCATTTCGTCGAACAACTAACATGCATTGATCACGCATCATAATCGACCATAGATATATTTTCATCACGTAAACGTGTCGAATTTAAGTTCAATTCATAACAGAAAAACGCAATAATACATCCACGAGCTAGACATCAATAACAAAGTACCTAATCAAGACAGAACAAAATCTACAACGAAGCTGAGCGCCGGGCCCAAGATATATGATTTTTCAGACCTCGTCTTCATGAAGTAGCATATTGGGAATACCCTTGGAAACGGGGAACCTCCGACCAGTCTCAGGGCAGATTAGGGCACCTTCTTCGAGATGAAGCTCGAGGAGCGCGTGATGGAACTTGCGGAGAAAATCTTCAGACTGAAGCATTGATGGATCAGCCTCGTCGGGTAGCTCCGAGTAGCCCATGGACTTTGCAGCGTCTATCAGAGCCTTCCACTCGATCTTTGCGAACATGTTCCTGAGGAAATCGATATTCAAATCAACCTCCTTCTGCACCACATTTTGGGCTTCGATTCGAAGGGGAAATCCGTTTGAAACTCCCTTAATGTTGGATGATAGCATGTTGTGGGTTAAAAGCCTCATCTTCGTCGGAAGTAATTTGCGGCGGCGCTGTGTAGCCGGTAGAGATGCTCTCTGGCGTATTCATCAGGATAGAGAATAGAATACTACATTATAACTTAACTGATGGGCCGAGCCTATCTAGTTTTATGGGTATAAATGGCCCATTTTTCCCTTATACATTAGTGAAGCTTATTGATAAGACAAGTAATTTGCTTGCACAACGCATAATCATAGTTTGGATATTCATAAGACAAGTAATCTAGCCATCATTTTGGTCCTACGTAAAATTACTTACTAATATAGCATCAAATATTGCATAATCACCTTCGAATTACTTATAGGTCTCATCTAGGGTGATTGATTCATACATCACTGATTTCATGCTTGAAAATATACAATGTGTTAAAGGAACAATCTAGACTATCATTAATCTAGCATCCGACATTTAAAATAAATTCAAACATGATATAAATCATAGATAAATTCGAGAACTCCTATATGCTACTAAACATGCATTTGATTCTCGTCAATTCATAAACACAACATAGAACACGCTAGTCTATCATGATGTAGTGTTTTCACCTTAAATTCTAGCAAGATGACTACCCATTCATGACCCAAAATCCAAGAACACAAATAGTAGAAATAAATAGGATGGTGACAAACTAGACTAAAAATAAGGAATGCAGAAAAAAGAATGGAAGCAATCGGCTTACAATCCAAAGTTATGATCGGAACAAGTTGGATTAAAGATCTAGAGAAGAGAAATGTCAAGAACACTAAGAACTTCTTCAAGTTTTCAAATTGGCCAAACTGCAACTAAAGAGAGAGTTTTTAGAGAATTGTTTAAAGAATCGTTGGTGAATGACTTGATACATTTGCAAGAGCCTAAGATCTATATGTATTGGCTTAGAATCGTGGTCCGCCTCATTCTAGAATCATCCAAAAAATACTCATGCAACTAGCATGAGTTAGTTAAAAAAATGGTTCACACCAGCTTTGACAACCTTGGGTTGAACTTTGCCTAATGTCGGGTGAGGTTTTCACTTTGGGTCGAGTTCTTCCACCATCTTACAACTTTACTCTTTAGTCGAGTTTTTCATCCTCTTTAGTCGGTTTTTCGTCTTCTTCAGTCGAGTTGCACATTTCACCCGAGGTATGTTGACATCCTTTCTCAAAAGAATTTTTTGTCTGGTTTTCTTGCCTTCTTCAGCCGAACTCCAGGTACACCTTTGTTATGTGGACACTTTGTTTTCTCACTTAGGTTTCTGGTCTTCTTTGGTAGGGTTTTTTTGTCTTCTTCACTTGGGGAACTGGATAAACTCGACCTTAATTGACAATAACTCTTTGGTGTCTTCATTGTCTAGGTGAGTTTGTCTTCTTTAATTGGGTTTTCTGTCTTCTTCACTTGGATTTTCGGATAAACCCGACCTTAGTTGACAAAAGCACCTTGGATTCTTCTTTGTTGGGGTTTTCATGTCTTCTTTACTCGGATTTTAGTTCACCCGAGGTTCCTCCTTGAGGTTCTTTTGCTCATTTAGCTTCTTGCATTTGTTGATCTCTTGTTTCCTTTCCTACTTTTCTTGATGATGACAGTGATGTTTTGATGAGTGTTCCTTGAATTGCTTAGATTTGATTATCTATGTTCTATTTTAGACCTAAATCACCTATAAATATAAAACACAAGGGAAGTAGACATTCTTTGATAATTTATGCATAAGCAAAGATGTAGATGTCTTATCCCATGAAAACTTAAGGAAAACACATAAAAAGACATTTATAAAGATAGCATAAAACATGGGAACTCCTCAAAGGACATCTCAATCATGGGAACTCCTCATTGGACATGCATGAGGGAAAACCGAGTGGGGTAGGGGGTTGTTAGATATGCCGGCGGTAGAGGTGTACTCTTGTTAGTTGATAACTCCCTCATTTGAGTTTGGATATCCTTATTTTTCGCTTTCAAGTCGGCCAATTGCTCTTGTAGAGCGTTGACTATGTTGAAGAAGTCCGGACTCACATATTCAGATCCTTGGGGTATTGCACTAGATCCCTTGGGTGATTTGGTCCCTAACAGGATTACAAACAATAATAGAGCAAACACGCTAGGTTAATGAAAAAGATCCTACAAAAGTCCACTCATAAATGTCTCGCTCTTCTTGCAAGGTCTAGTAAATCCAACTCACAAGTATCTCGCTCTATTTTTCTGCTTTCGTAAATATATTTGTTCCCTAATGATAACAAAGTAACACGGCTAATATATATGGTGTTAAGGCTAAAAAGGCACAACTAAACCTCCTAAAAATCAAAACCAATTAATGCACTTTAAATTGACAATGCACAACCAAGAAAATGGGTACAAAGGTTAGGTAAAAATCAAGCAAAAAATGTCTCAAATCAACTCAGCAGTCACAAACTGATATATACATAAAGTGATTATAAATGATACTCGATCCTTTTCGAATGAATTCATTCTAAAAATATTATAACATTTTTAGTTAAATGCAACACAAATCGCCGGTTTAGGGTTTCGGTTTTGGCGGGTTTGAAGAGCTAATTTCTCCGGTTTTTTGGAGTGTCTCGTTTTTGTGGAGTGATATACCCTTGTATATTGTTACCATCCGTGCCTCCTCCTAAGCCGACCCGTCAGGTGGCACGCCTTGTCTTTGCTCCATCATAGCTTTGCATTAGTGTTAAACCGATAGTTAAGGCTTGTCTGTTATGCCGAAGAACGTCTTTACTTTCCGTTTTTTCTTATGTAATAGGAGAAGGGATATTCTTGTTGAATATTCTCTTTAGACATTTCATCATTGACCTTTCATTTTCGACAATTTGTCCCATCATCCTTCTATAAAAGGGATGATTGGCTTCACTTGTAAATCATGTTCAAATTAAATCAAGTTTATTAGAGAAGAATTTTCTCCTCCTTGATTTGGGACATCACAATCATCCCTCTCAAATTTCTTCGTTGAATCTTCAATCCAAGTCTTCACATTTGAGGTTTCTTCAAGAATCATCATATTCACTCTACTTCACGGATTGTTCGATCAACTTTGATCGGATCAACCATTGGCTTCCACACCCATTATATCACTTCCGCCAACCACTTTATATTGTTTGATCCACCCGCATATGAACAACGGAGTAGTTGAAGCTTTAGCTAGATCTAGATCCACAGTTTCTCCTTTAACGCATCCAAGGACGCATTAAATTGGTATCAAGGCAAAGGGAGTGAGGCTAAGTTATCTTACTCTTGCTTTTGTGTGTTTATCATACGTCATTGTTCATCATCGTTCATCATTCTTTTTCATTGTTTATCATTGTTTTTCATCGTTCATAAATGCTCCCGGATGACGAGTTTTGTTAGGATGAGGAGTCATTGTCTTCTTCATACCTACCAAGGACCAAACAAGCTATCCATGGGCACCAACGGTATCCGCACATCCAACGGTGATCCTATCATGATGATCATTCTCAATGTTTGATAACACGATTTATGATTTAGGTTTAGGTAATCATTTAGATAGATTTCTCACTCATTCATCAATGGTTTAGCACTAGTTCACGACGTTTGCACTCAATTCACGTATTTTGTCGAGATAGACGTCTACACGGACTTTTGCATTGCTTTGTAGGTATTTTGGGAGATTTAGGAGCTTAATCGATACGTTTGAGGATCGTTCATCAAGATGACACACCCTCGGACTCATTAGGATGCAAGCTAGAGGCTAAGGAGGACTCATGGAACCTTGTCAACACAAGCCATGCACCAAATCATAGCTTAATGATCCAAGGCGAAGCTGAAGCACCAAACCACGGCTGCTGCCACTTCCACGACCGTAGAACCAACCGTGGTTTTTTCCAGACGGTTGTGACAGCTGTGCCACGATCTCATGGCCCTCTCTAGCAAGGTTGTAGTATAAAAGTGGTTCTGCAAGGCTGAGAGAAAGGATCCCCGATCATCCAATCAAATTGGGAATCAAAATACACTCTCTCAACAAGAAGATTCTCTCAAGAGGAAGGAAGGAGCTACCATTTGGATGAGGAAGAAGAGTTCCATTGGAGAAGAAGAGAAGAACACACAATTGCTAGTCTTTGATAGGATTTGTAGTGAAGATTATCGGAATCGTTTTCTAGAGTTGTAAGAATCGATTAAACCTTCTTTTGAAGGGTTGTGAGTCTTTCTAATCTCATTTTCAGCTTGGTTTCACTTGTTTCACTTGTTCATCTCTTTCTCTTCATTATCTTGCAAATGGATGCTATGATTTTATGCTTGATGATTTCGATTGTTATGATGAATGTTGTAGGCTAAATAGATGCGATTCTAGGGTAAGGAAAGTTTTATGGTCATGACTATGATAGGATGGACTTAGATATGCCTTTGGATGACTTGTTTACTTGAACGAAGCCTCTGTTGAGTCCACGGTTTGTTCTTGCCAGTCCACAGCCGTGGAAGTGGTAGAACAGACCGTGGTTTGTCTAGTTCGATAGATCTAAGTTCTAGATTGTTAGAATGTTGAAATCCTAGTGTTTGTTGAAGTTAAATCTACCCTAGGGTGACCTAGTGTTAGCAACTAAGTGTTAGAAGAGACCTACCCGGTGATTCTACTCTTAGATTTCAAAGATGATGAACTCTAGGTAGTGGTGAGCCTCACAAGCCGCCATTGGACTAAGTGTGCTAGTATAGTTGTTTAGGACTTACCCTTCCGAGACTTACCCGGTAAGGATAGGTTAGATTCCTAGGTGGCAATCCGGTTTGTGTGGAATTCCATTCCTTAGGCTCTTTGAGACTTACCCGGTGATGAGGCCTTAGGATTGGACTAGTGGACCATGAGACCTACCCGGTGGTTGATCCCAATCTAGAAATACTTACTCCCAACATATTGTAGTTAATCCAAGGAATGGTTAGATAGCTTGAGTCCTATGCCATAACCGGAATTTCCAACCCCTAGAATCCACCTTTTCTCTCTTTGATCTCGTATCTCGTTTTAGCTTGTT
Organism: Fagopyrum esculentum; assembly: GCA_033239045.1. NCBI lineage: Eukaryota > Viridiplantae > Streptophyta > Magnoliopsida > Caryophyllales > Polygonaceae > Fagopyrum > Fagopyrum esculentum. The sequence continues at coordinate 128,461,461 of BSUD01000005.1, read as the reverse complement.
TGTTCGTGTTGATTTGTTAGTTTAGTTGGTTGTTTATTTCGCATGATTTGTGATCCTTGATTGACCACCCAAAAACTTACCAAAAACATTGAGATTTTCATTTCTTTATTTCTTTCCCTTTTCCTTAACCTAGATCTTCACTAAACTTAATCACTAATCGAATCAATCTCACCTCAGTCCTTGTGTTCGACCTCGGGATACTATCCCTACTACAAAACGTACCGTACACTGCGGATTTGCTAGGAGTTAGGAGAAATATAACGAGTATAAATTTAAGGCTTATTGCGCATCTATTCTTAGACGTGACAAGTTTTTGGCGCCGTTGCCGGGGACTAGGTTAAGATTAAGTCTATTTGTGATTGTCTATAGTGTAGGTCTTTCTTGTTGCTTTTGATCTCTTTTGGTGTGTGTCTTTGCTTTTCAGGACATCTCTATTCTTTAGGTGTATGCGAAGATCTCGTGGCAAGGATTTAGCTCCATTCGATCCCGAACCGAAGAAAACCCTTAGATCTAGATCCAAAAGCATTAAAAAGGGAAAAGAGATGGCCGGAAGAGATCTCGAAGCTGAATTGGATGAGGCTTTAGAGCAAATTAGGATAAGGGATGAAGCTTTGGAGAATGAAAGGAGACTTGTAATTGAGAGGCAAGAGGCAACTAGGAGGGAGATTGAAGAGATTAGGCAAGCTCTTGTGCAAAGAGAGCTTAATCGTCAACAACCTCCACCTCCACCACAACCGCAACCGGATGCGGTTAATATACGGGTTATGCCCATTGCCATTGGAGAGCCACAAACGTTAGGACAACGTATGGATCCGGCACAAAGAGCACACCGTCCGGGTGTGAACTTAGGAGATCCCACAGCCCATGATTATGAACTCCGCCCTCAAGTTCTATAAATGATCCGGCATAATCAATTTGGAGGGATGGAAGGAGAGTCTCCTCATCAACACTTGATGAGCTATGAGATCTTGATGAACTCCACCCGGATTATGAACTCCACCCGGATTCACTCAACCACCAAAGGATAGAACCGAAATGATGTTTGAGCAATTGCTTGGAAGGTTGAGTGGTCTTGAGAGCACGGTGACTTCCATTTCTAAGGCTCAAAAGGTGTTGGAAGCACAAGTGTTCCAAAAGGCGGGTGAAGCTCATAGAGATCCGGAAAAGCTTCCCGGAAGAACCGAAGACAACCCAAGAGGCCAAGTGTTGGCCATTACAACGAGGAGTGGGTTGAGCATGAAGGATCCCTTACTGATAGCATGAATTATAGTCTATATTTTGGGGTTTGTTTGGACGTTTTATCTTTCATAATCTGCATGTTTGTATGTACATTATGTGATTTTACTACCATTTCATCTACCTTTGCGAGAATCGAGGTCTACACCTAGTTTCGTTGTAATTGCAGGTAATATGGTACGTTTTGCATCAAAAAGGAGCAAAAGGAGTCAAGAGTCATTTGGAGCTACATTCAGGAAGCACAACCATGGATTAAAGATTTACTTTGGACCAGTTTTGAGAGATTCTACATTCAGTTCTGAGTCACCTCGGTTGACCAGAGATTCATCTCGACCGAGGCGATCCAGAGACGCCGACTCGACCGAGGCGAACACCTAGGACGCGGCGAGAATATTTTATTCTTGGCTGAGATCTTTTAAAAAATTGGAAAGTGATCTTATATTTTTGGGCTGAGCTTCTAGAAGGAAGGAGATATGCAGAATCATATATTTTACCTATATTTATGGGATAATATCTTCTTAAGATTTATTATCTTTGGAGGTTTATTTTTCCTATAAAAAGGGTTGATTTTCTACAATTGAAGGAGGCTGCATACATCGATTACATCTCGCATACAAGCGCAGCAGCCGCATCCTACTCCAATTTGGGAGAGATTTGAAGAACCTTTTTGAAGGTTAAAGGAAGATTGAAGACTATAGCTTTATAGCTTTTTGAAGGGTTTTGTAAGATTGTCTTCAATTCCTTCATTGATTGTCTTGTCTTGTTGGATTGCTATCCAAGGAACGCTTTTGTGTGTGATATTTGATTCAGTTATTGAAGTGTTTTCATTAAATTCTTCTTTGTTCAAATATTCACCTTCTTCCCATATATTTAATACTTTCATTATGATGATGAGTGGCTAATTTCCTTGTGTGATTCTAGGGTGATTGGCTGAAGGTTGTGGGAAAAACAATGATAGAATAATCTTAGATTCCAGTAGGATCCTGAAAGCTCGAGTCTTTAACCTTAACCCTAAGTATCTCGTTCGGTTGATGAACATCTCGGCCGGGGTGGAAATTCTTCTGACCGAGGTGACTTATCCTATCCTAAACTGAGAGTTAAGTGTTAGAGTTTGCCAAATCCTATTCTTATTATACCTTTCTGGTCCAAAGCAAGCTTAGGATGAGACTTACCCGGTAATTCCTTAGTTTGTGTATCAACGATCATAAGTGTAGGTAATAAAGGTTTATCCTTTATTGGGGTTTGAGTGTGCTTCCATCCCATCTTTGTGAGTTAGCCTGAGACTTACCCGGTAAAGGTTGATTCTATTCCCTTAGATGGTGTGTTAGTTTGAGGTTATAGTTCTTTATCTTGATTCCTTGAGACTTACCCGGTAATAGGAGTTACGGTTTAGGATTAGTGTGTAGTGAGACTTACCCGGTGATCTACTCCACTTTAGAAACATCTTCCCCACGCAATAATCTCAGCTTTGTCCGCTTATCTATAGATCTTGAGTTGGAACCACAACTAGATGCTTTAATCCCTAGAATTGCATGTTTGCTTTATTTGACATCTTATTCATCTTTGATTGTGTTAATTTGCTCTTGTGGTTAGCATTAACATTAGCATACCGTATTGGACTTTGTTTCACTAAGTCCTTGTGATCGACCCCTAGAATTTTCTTGCTTTTACTACGATTGACCCGTACACTGCGGGTTCGCATCCTTGTTTTAAGCTTAAGTCTAGGGTTATAAATTTAAAGCTTGCACACACCGTTTGGAGCGAACAAGTTTTTGGCGCCGTTGCCGGGGACTTGGTCTAGACCGAGCCGGTACGGTTTGCTCTTGGGGCACTTGCCCCTGTTGCTACTAACTACTCTTTCTATGAGTTTTGTAGTTTTCAGGATTTCTGATGGCTATGTTTGATCCAGCCTGGATAGCAAGACAAAGTGCTAGGGCAGATCATTATGAATACTTGGAGGAGAAGTACTCCTTCTACTGGTTCAACAATGAATGGGAAAGAGAAGAGGCCATTCAACACGAACTTGCAATGTGGGATGAACTTAATGTCCCTAAAAAGACTTATGAGCAACCTCTTGAAGATTCTCTCGAATCTAGGTTGGAGAAGTTAATGAAGAAGGTGACGGAGCTCAAGGAAAGCACCCTATCCTATGCTAAGCCGGAAGAGGAGCATAAGGAAGTGTTGCACGTTTCGAGCATACCTCCAGTCAAACCAGAAGTTTCTCCTGAAGCTTCTGAGGGAGAAGATGTGGAAGATCTCGATCTGACTGTTGAGACCTCGGTCGAGGTAGAAGAGACCTCGGTCGAGATGATGGAAGAATCTGCAGAACCGGAAGAGGCAGATGCAGAAGACTTTAGCCAAATTACTGAGATTATGGTCAAGGTGGAAGAAAGACCAGCAGAACTGAGAGAGATTTCGTGGGTGGAATATCAACCCAACACGAAACTTGCCTCAAGCTTTGGAGAACTTTGCAAGGTACGTTCTCCTACTTCATTTGAATTCCCTATTAATATTTCTGAATTTTTCAGGAATGCACCGGAAAGTTGGAGGTCTCTTCCGAAAGAACCTCCTAAAATCAAGATGAAGTCTTCCTTGAAATTGTTGGAAGAAGAAGCTCCTTGGATTATAAGGAGTGGAGTTTGCAAACACTACACCGCTAAGTCGATGAAGTATCTCTTGTTCAAGTATGGGGTCCCTCGCATGCTCAGGACCCTGTACCATCCCCAAGCTATAGATGGGGAAGCTGCTATGATTCTCGAGAAACTATTTTCTCGATCAAGGAAAGGATGGGACGCAAGGCTAGATTATGTCCCATTGAAGTGCAGGAAGTCTAGAAGGATTCCGGTGAGAATCAAACCGTACAAGCTTGTACGTGGGAGATCTTACCATTTGCCGGTGAAATTAGGAACCGGAACCTCTTTGGAAGAATTTTATGATGGATGTGATGAGCACTCCATGGTGTTCAAGGTACATTGAGTAATTCTATGGAGAAGGGTCCAGCTAGCGACCTTAAATCAAGCGCTTCTTGGGAGGCAACCCAAGGTGTTGCTTTCTTCTCCCTTTTCTAGTTTAGATTAGATAGTTGCTTTGTTTTTGTTTTCCTCTAGACAACAACCAGGTATTCCAAAAGGAAGGATCACAGTTCAGGAGCTACACTGGAAGAACAAAATTTCGAGAAGTTTAGAAAACGAGCTTTATTGATATACATCTCGGGTACTGTCAGAACGCCTCGACCGAGATGTGCTTCGCCAACCGAGATGGTCTTATCTAGGAGCTGTTTCTTACTTCTTCATGCAGTTTAGCTATGTTCGGTGAGTATCCTGTCCTTAGACTTATTTTGACCCACTGGGACAGTGTGTCCCAAGTATGGGGTGTTCAATGATGTATTATTTGACTTATGATGTATTATATCGGATATTTTCATATTTATGCTTCATTCTGCATTTATATGTTTATCTGAGATTGCATGCATACTTACAGGTTATTTGATTGAGAAAAACGTCGAAACCGAAAAAAAAAAAATGGATTTAAAAAAATTTTTGACCTCGACCGGGACAGTTCTGGCAAAACGAGGTGTTTCACCTCGGTTGAACCAAGAACATCTCGACCGAGGTGGGTTAACAGAAAGTTTTCGAAAACGATTTGTGTTACTTATCTGGATATGATCTCAGTGAAGATTTTGTTTACCGACTGGATTTAAATTCTTTATATGTTTGAAATGTTTTATGATATGTTTAAGTTGCTAAATGCTTTGTTTGAAATTATTGGCATGTTTAATACTTTATTTTTATCCAAATTATGTTGAATTTGAAGGTTGACACCGCAGCATAAGTTCTCTCACGTTCTTCTTGGAAAGACCAAGGCAATTCATTCTTCTTCTTCTTCTTCTTCTTGATCATGCTTAGCCCCTCATATACATTTTGCCTCCCTTTACCTATCCGGGAATTTGGAAGCAAGCAAAGTGGTGAAAGCAAGTTAAAAGTTGAGAAGTGGCTGAAAGTGAAAGTGTTAGAAAGCAATAATAGGTTTGGGGAAGTCAATCATGAAGATGAGTAACTCGGCACCATTCACATAGCCGGGTGTTTGTGTCTTGCCAAAGTCGGATTGAGCGATATTCCTAACGGGTCATGGTATGTGCATCAAGGGTTTGATGCATCTCAAGAAATTGATGATTGCGGATTTCCTAGGCTTCGGTTATTGTGCACCTCTGTCCATGCATCCCAAAAAGTAAAGTAAAAGAAAAAGTGTGAAATAAGCAAAGCTTATTGGTGGAAGATGTTGAAAGTCAAAGTGAAAGTGAAGTACATCCTTTTCCCGGATTCTAGCACCACATTACCTTACATACATCCTTGCCCTACACGTTTCTTGACCTTTCTTTTGGGAAGCCCTTGAGACCTTGAGCTTGTTGATTGACTTAGCGGTTTAAATCGGATTATACATGATTAATTTTGATAATTATGATTTATTATGCATTCTATGATTTTATGCAAAGATGAACAACTTTCCTATATTTATAAAATGTTTTGATCATATTGAGTTTTTAATTTCCAGGAAGTACTCTCTTAGAGTGATCTATGATAGTTGCACACCATAAAATGTTTTTGAAAAGCTTTTTCATTGATTTTCATGACTTATAATCCATTCTATCTTGATTTCTATATGAGGAACTTGCTTAGGGACAAGCAAGGGCTAAGTATGGGGTATTTTGATAGCATGAATTATAGTCTATATTTTGGGGTTTGTTTGGACGTTTTATCTTTCATAATCTGCATGTTTGTATGTACATTATGTGATTTTACTACCATTTCATCTACCTTTGCGAGAATCGAGGTCTACACCTAGTTTCGTTGTAATTGCAGGTAATATGGTACGTTTTGCATCAAAAAGGAGCAAAAGGAGTCAAGAGTCATTTGGAGCTACATTCAGGAAGCACAACCATGGATTAAAGATTTACTTTGGACCAGTTTTGAGAGATTCCACATCCAGTTATGAGTCACCTCGGTTGACCAGAGATTCATCTCGACCGAGGCGATCCAGAGACGCCGACTCGACCGAGGCGAACACCTAGGACGCGGCGAGAATATTTTATTCTTGGCTGAGATCTTTTAAAATTGGAAAGTGATCTTATATTTTTGGGCTGAGCTTCTAGAAGGAAGGAGATATGCAGAATCATATATTTTACCTATATTTATGGGATAATATCTTCTTAAGATTTATTATCTTTGGAGGTTTATTTTTCCTATAAAAAGGGTTGATTTTCTACAATTGAAGGGGGCTGCATACATCGATTAAATTTCGCATAAGACGCAGCAGCCGCAACCTACTCCAATTTGGGAGAGATTTGAAGAACCTTTTTGAAGGTTGAAGGAAGATTGAAGACTATAGCTTTTTATAGCTTTTTGGAGGGTTTTGTAAGATTGTCTTCAATTCCTTTCCTTGTTGTCTTGTCTTGTTGGATTATTATCCAAGGAACGATTTTTGTGTGATATTTGATTCAGTTATTGAAGTGTTTTCATTAAATTCTTCTTTGTTCAAATATTCACCTTCTTCCCATATATTTAATACTTTCATTATGATGATGAGTGGCTAATTTCCTTGTGTGATTCTAGGGTGATTGGCTGAAGGTTGTGGGAAAAACAATGATAGAATAATCTTAGATTCCAGTAGGATCCTGAAAGCTCGAGTCTTTAACCTTAACCCTAAGTATCTCGTTCGGTTGATGAACATCTCGGCCGGGGTGGAATTCTTCTGACCGAGGTGACTTATCCTATCCTAAACTGAGAGTTAAGTGTTAGAGTTTGCCAAATCCTATTCTTATTATACCTTTCTGGTCCAAAGCAAGCTTAGGATGAGACTTACCCGGTAATTCCTTAGTTTGTGTATCAACGATCATAAGTGTAGGTAATAAAGGTTTATCCTTTATTGGGGTTTGAGTGTGCTTCCATCCCATCTTTGTGAGTTAGCCTGAGACTTACCCGGTAAAGGTTGATTCTATTCCCTTAGATGGTGTGTTAGTTTGAGGTTATAGTTCTTTATCTTGATTCCTTGAGACTTACCCGGTAATAGGAGTTACGGTTTAGGATTAGTGTGTAGTGAGACTTACCCGGTGATCTACTCCACTTTAGAAACATCTTCCCCACGCAATAATCTCAGCTTTGTCCGCTTATCTATAGATCTTGAGTTGGAACCACAACTAGATGCTTTAATCCCTAGAATTGCATGTTTGCTTTATTTGACATCTTATTCATCTTTGATTGTGTTAATTTGCTCTTGTGGTTAGCATTAACATTAGCATACCGTATTGGACTTTGTTTCACTAAGTCCTTGTGATCGACCCCTAGAATTTTCTTGCTTTTACTACGATTGACCCGTACACTGCGGGTTCGCATCCTTGTTTTAAGCTTAAGTCTAGGGTTATAAATTTAAAGCTTGCACACACCGTTTGGAGCGAACAAGTTTTTGGCGCCGTTGCCGGGGACTTGGTCTAGACCGAGCCGGTACGGTTTGCTCTTGGGGCACTTGCCCCCTTTTTGTCTAACCACTCTACTTGAGTGACTTTCGCAGGTTCTTTCTTAGGTATATGCGAAGAACCCGCACTGGGAAGGAAATCGTTCCTTACGATCCCGAACCAGAAAAGACATACAAGAGACGCTTAAGAGAAGCGAAAATGGCCCAACAAGACGATCACGATCTTGCGGCCCAGTTAAGAGAGACGCAGGAGCTGCTACGTCTCAGTAAAGAAGAGCTAAGGCAAGAGAAAGAGGAGAACCAGGCCAGGACTGCAGCAATCGAAGCTGAGATTGCAGCAATTCGGAACCAGATTCAACCTCGACCGATGCAGGATCCAGTAATTGATCCTCGACCGAGGCAGGTCCCAGTACCTGACGCCCCGGCCGATGTACATCCACTTCGGATGCCAGTCCGAGATGTTCTTCTTGCAGGAATTCCACAAACCCTAGGTCAAAGGATGGACCCTAATCAACAACTGAGGCGTCCAGGAGTGAACCTAGGAGATCCAGCGGATCATGACTACGAACTTCGACCGCAAGTTCTAGCCATGATTCGCCAATGTCAATTCGGAGGGCTGAAGAAGGAGTCGCCGCATCAACATCTTCAAAACTACGAGATCTTGATGGAGACCTTGCGACCTCCCAGAATTGAAAATAACAACTACAAGCTAAGACCTTTCTACTTTTCTCTTAAAGATAGAGCTCTTACTTGGTATCAATCTCTTCCTGCAGGAAAAATCAGCACATGGGAAGAGATGACTACGGAATTCTTGACCAAATTCTTTCCCCCCTCAAAGACTGCTGAAATGAGAGGGAAGATCAATGCTTTCATCATGAAGGACAAGGAGAGCTTGTCCAAATCATGGGAGCGGTTCAAGGATATCCTTTTGGATTGCCCACATCATGGGATTCCAAAGATAGAGTTGTTGGAGATCTACTTCAAAGGGCTGGACGGAAACACCCAGTTCAATCTCCAACTACTCTCCGCCGGTACATTCATGGATATGGCGGTTGATGAGGCTTGGGACTTCATTGAGAAGCAAGCCTTGCACATGGAGAAATACACCCACCAAGGAGCTGAAGGTGGAGTTAAAAGAGTCAACTTTCAAGAGACTCAAACCAACAACAACCAACTCACGTCCTTGAAGAACGACGTGAAGCAATTGAAGGAGCTATTGATGGCTCAAACTAAGCAGGAAGAGCAAGGGCAAAGGAACAACAACAACAACAACAACAAGAACGGGTACCGCAACAACAACAACGGACCCCGAAACAACAACTACAACAACAATAGAGGATCCAATAGCAACAATTGGAGGGCGAATAACCAAAACAACGGTAACAATCATTCAAACTCCAACTCTAATGATTCCTCTAACCCTTTCCTCTCTCCTCCTTCTTCTTCTTCTACTCCATTGAAGAGCCAAGGACAAGGATCAAGTTCGTCTCAGCCGGAAAAGAAGGACGCAGTCCTGGAGGCAATCTTGATCAAGCTTAGTGCTATGGAGAATTCTATGACTTCATTTTCGAGGGCCCAAAAGTCCTTCGAACAACAACTTGCTAATAGGGCGAATGAAGCGCCAAGAGATCCAGGGAAGCTTCCAGCAAAGACGGAAACTAACCCTAAGGGCCAGTGCATGGCCATCACGACGAGGAGTGGACTCAAAACCACAGATCCAGTACCTCGCTCGACGCAGACCACCTCGGTCCAGATCCAGTCGAAGAACACCTCGACCGAAATGCCAACCGAGGCGGCGCAACAGAAAGCAGGAGGAACGACAGAAGTTTATGTTCCACCTCCTGCATACAAACCACCACTTCCATTCCCCCAGTCCAGAGCCAGAGCACATCTTGACAAGCACTTTGGTAAGTTCCTTGACTTGATGAATAAGCTCCATATTAATATTCCTTTCCTTGATGCTATTTTAGGTATGCCCGCCTATGGGAAGTTCTTAAAGGAGATCCTATCAAGGAAGAGGAAACTGGAGGATGTTGGTGAAGTTAGGATGACATCTAAGTCTTCGGAACTCATAAAGATCATGAAGGAGAAGATGCCACCTAAATTGAGAGATCCCGGCTCATTTTGCATTCCCATTCAAGTTGGGGATGTCACTTGTGAAGCCCTTTGCGATCTAGGAGCCAGCGTGAGCATCATTCCGCTGGAGCTATGCATTAAGATCGGTCTTGGAGAGCCCAAGCCGGTCAAGATTCGACTTTACATGGCGGATCGCTCCATCACCCATCCCGTGGGCATTTTGGAGGACGTTCCGGTCAAGTTAGGTAACTTCTATCTACCCATAGATTTTGTCGTACTTGACATTCCCGCAGATTATCCTGTTCCCATCATTCTCGGGAGGCCATTTCTAGCAACTTCGGGTTGCAATGTGGATTGCAAGAACGCCAAGTTGAAATTCAACGTTGGTGGCGATGAGGTGGAATTCGCACTACTTGCAGCCATGAAAGGGGAGCAGCTAACTGATGATATCTTCAACATCTACGATGAAGAAGAATCAAGAGAATTGGTGAGCTCTATCCTTATTAATGATCCACTCGAAAGAGTTATAAGCTTCAGTTTAATGGAGGAAGGTATAGATGCTTCTTGTGATGCAGATATACGGAGCTTGAAGGCACTGGAAGAGGATCCAGGAGCTAAAACTGAGAAGCTGATCCAGGAAACGAAGATCTCCAGCCTCGGATCCAGTAGCAGTACCTCGACCGAGGCACTTTCTGGACTGAGCGAGGCGTCTGAAGAACACCTCGGTCAACGCCTTTGCGCCTCGACCGAGGTCGACAGTGAGACAATGTCAACTGAGATTGCTGAGAATAAAAATTTTTCTTCTCCCTTCTCTGACATTCACCCACAGTTGGCGGACCATTCCCTCCGTCAACTTTCTGATAATAAAGGTCCTTGGTATGCTGATATCGTGAATTATCTTGTTTGCCAGGAAATACCGCCCGGATTGACGTACTCCCAAAAGAAGAAATTCCTCAAAGAAGTACGGCATTACTACTGGGATGAGCCGCTGCTATTCAAGCGCGGACCGGATGGGATGCTTCGAAGGTGCATTCCGGAAGATGAAGTTAATAGCGTCATAAGGCATTGCCATTCACTTCCTTGCGGAGGGCATGCTAGCACCGATAAAACATGCGCTAAGGTATTACGTTCCGGTTTCTTTTGGCCTACATTATTTAAGGATGTGCAATCTTTCGTTGTTTCTTGTGATGCATGCCAAAGAACAGGGAACCTATCAAGGAGGAACGAAATGCCACTTAACAACATCCAAGAAGTGGAAATCTTTGATGTATGGGGGATTGACTTCATGGGACCTTTCCCATCCTCAGGAGGAAACCTCTACATTCTCCTTGCAGTGGATTACGTCTCTAGATGGGTCGAAGCCATCGCTTCTCCCACTAACGACGCCAAGGTGGTTGTGAAGTTCTTGAATAGAACTATCTTTCCACGATTTGGAACTCCACGCATCATCATCAGCGATGGAGGAACGCATTTCATCAACCGGAAGTTTAAGGCACTTCTATCGAAGTATGGGGTAACCCACAAGGTATCAACCGCTTATCACCCTCAAACTAGTGGACAGGTCGAGATCTCAAACAGAGAAATCAAGGCAATTTTGGAGAAGACCGTCTCTAGAACGAGGAAGGATTGGTCCATGAAATTAGACGATGCTCTTTGGGCATACAGGACCGCATTCAAGACTCCCATAGGCACCACCCCTTATAATTTGGTGTATGGGAAATCTTGCCACTTGCCCGTTGAGTTGGAGCACAAAGCGTATTGGGCTATCAAATGGTTGAACTTTGACATTAAGGAGGCTGGTGAGAAGCGACTATTGGAACTTAACGAGCTGGAGGAGCTGCGTTTGAACGCCTATGAGAATGCCAAAATCTACAAGGAAAGGACGAAGAGATGGCATGACAAGCGTATCGTTCCAAAGGAGCTTAACGAAGGAGATTTAGTTCTACTCTTCAACTCCCGCCTCCGTCTTTTTCCAGGTAAGTTGAAATCTAGATGGACCGGACCTTACGTTGTGAAACATGTTTTCCCTCATGGTGCAGTTGAGATATGGGGCGAAACTAGCGGAAGCTTCAAGGTCAACGGTCATAGACTTAAGAAGTACCAACCGGAAACGCCGGTTGAGGAGGTCGCACCGATCTACCTCCTTTGAGACGCACCATGGTCCAGCTAGCGACCTTAAATCAAGCGCTTCTTGGGAGGCAACCCAAGGTATTGCTTTCTTTCCCGTTTTCTAGTCTAGTTTAGATAGTTTTTTTTGTTTTTGCCTTGCTTTGCTTTGTTTTTGGTGTTCTAGACAGATAACAGGAAGGAGCATTCCAGAAAAGGGAGAAGTTCGAGATTCTGAGAAGAAAGAAGCACCTCGGTCACTGTCAGAACACCTCGACCGAGTTGATTCTTGAAGCAACCGAGGCGACTAGGGTTTCTGCAGAACCGCCTCGGTCCGTACCACCTCGGTCCAAACGGTGTGTGCAAGCTTTAAATTTATAACCCTAGACTTAAGCTTAAAACAAGGATGCGAACCCGCAGTGTACGGGTCAATCGTAGTAAAAGCAAGAAAATTCCAGGGGTCGATCACAGGGACTTAGTGAAACAAAGTCCAATACGGTATGCTAGTGTTAATGCTAACCACAAGAGCAAGTATACAATCAAAGATGAATAAGATGTCAAATAAGCAAACATGCAATTCTAGGGATTAAAGCATCTAGTTGTGGTTCCAACTCAAGATCTATAGATAAGCGGACAAAGCTGAGATTTTTGCATGGGGAAGGTGTTTCTAAAGTGGAGTAGATCACCGGGTAAGTCTCACTACACACTAATCCCAAACCGTAACTCCTATTACCGGGTAAGTCTCAAGGAATTAAGATAAAGAACTATTGCCTCAAACTAACACACCATCTAAGGGAATAGAATCAACCTTTACCGGGTAAGTCTCAGGCTAACTCACAAAGATGGGATGGAAGCACACTCAAACCCCAATAAAGGACAAGCCTTTATTACCTACACTTATGATCGTTAGTATACAAACTAAGGAATTACCGGGTAAGTCTCATCCTAAGCTTGCTTTGAACCAGAAAGGTATAATAAGAATAGGATTTGGCAAACTCTAACACATTAACTCTCAGTTAAGGATCGGATAAGCCACCTCGGTCAGCCAGTTTCCACCCCGGCCGAGATGTTCATCGACTGAACGAGATGCTTAGGGTTAAGGTTAAAGACTCGAACTTTCAGGGTCCTACTGTGATTAAGATCATTCTATCATTGTTTTTCCCACAACCTTCAGCCAATCACCCTAGAATCACACAAGGAAATTAGCCACTCATCATCATAATGAAAGTATTAAATATATGGGAAGAAGGTGAATATTTGAACAAAGAAGAATTTAATGAAAACACTTCAATAACTGAATCAAATAACACACAAAATCGTTCCTTGGATAATGATCCAACAAGACAAGACAACAAGGAAAAGAATTGAAGACAATCTTACAAAACCCTCCAAAAAGCTATAAAGCTATAGTCTTCAATCTTCCTTCAACCTTCAAAAAGGTTCTTCGAATCTCCCAAATTGGAGTAGGATGCGGCTGCTGCGCTGATAGCGGGTGTTCTAACTGTAAGCGGATGTAAGCGGGCTTGTCGAATTGTGGAAATCCAACCCTTTTTATAGGAAAAATAAACCTCCAAAGATAATAAATCTTAAGAAGATATATTCCCATAAAAATAGGTAAAATATATGATTCTGCATATCTCCTTCCTTCCAGAAGCTCAGCCCAAAAAATATAAGATCACTTTCCAATTTTAAAAGATCTCAGCCAAGAATAAAATATTCTCGCCGCGTCCTAGGTGTTCGCCTCGGTCGAGTCGGCGTCTCTGGATCGCCTCGGTCGAGATGAATCTCTGGGCAACCGAGGTGATCATAACTGAGTGTAGAATCTCTCAAAACTGGTCCAAAGTAAATCTTTAATCCATGGTTGTGCTTCCTGAATGTAGCTCCAAATGACTCTTGACTCCTTTTGCTCCTTTTCGATGCAAAACGTACCATATTACCTGCAATTACAACGAAACTAGGTGTAGACCTCGATTCTCGCAAAGGTAGATGAAATGGTAGTAAAATCACATAATGTACATACAAACATGCAGATTATGAAAGATAAAACGTCCAAACAAACCCCAAAATATAGACTATAATTCATGCTATCAATCACCCATCCCGTGGGCATTTTGGAGGACGTTCCGGTCAAGTTAGGTAACTTCTATCTACCCATAGATTTTGTCGTACTTGACATTCCCGCAGATTATCCTGTTCCCATCATTCTCGGGAGGCCATTTCTAGCAACTTCGGGTTGCAATGTGGATTGCAAGAACGCCAAGTTGAAATTCAACGTTGGTGGCGATGAGGTGGAATTCGCACTACTTGCAGCCATGAAAGGGGAGCAGCTAACTGATGATATCTTCAACATCTACGATGAAGAAGAATCAAGAGAATTGGTGAGCTCTATCCTTATTAATGATCCACTCGAAAGAGTTATAAGCTTCAGTTTAATGGAGGAAGGTATAGATGCTTCTTGTGATGCAGATATACGGAGCTTAAAAGCACTGGAAGAGGATCCAGGAGCTAAAACTGAGAAGCTAATCCAGGAAACGAAGATTTCCAGCCTCGGATCCAGTAGCAGTACCTCGACCGAGGCACTTTCTGGACTGAGCGAGGCGTCTGAAGAACACCTCGGTCAACGCCTTTGCGCCTCGACCGAGGTCGACAGTGAGACAATGTCAACTGAGATTGCTGAGAATAACAATTTTTCTACTCCCTTCTCTGACATTCACCCACAGTTGGCGGATCATTCCCTCCACCAACTTTCTGATAATAAAGGTCCTTGGTATGCTGATATCGTGAATTATCTTGTTTGCCAGGAAATACCGCCCGGATTGACGTACTCCCAAAAGAAGAAATTCTTCAAGGAAGTACGACATTACTACTGGGATGAGCCGCTGCTATTCAAGCGCGGACCGGATGGGATGCTTCGAAGGTGCATTCCGGAAGACGAAGTTAATAGCGTCATAAAGCATTGCCACTCACTTCCATGTGGAGGGCATGCTAGCACCGATAAAACATGCGCCAAGGTATTGCGTTCCGGTTTCTTTTGGCCTACATTATTTAAGGATGTGCAATCTTTCGTTGTTTCTTGTGATGCATGCCAAAGAACAGGGAACCTATCAAGGAGGAACGAAATGCCACTTAACAACATCCAAGAAGTGGAAATCTTTGATGTATGGGGGATTGACTTCATGGGACCTTTCCCATCCTCAGGAGGAAACCTCTACATTCTCCTTGCAGTGGATTACGTCTCTAGATGGGTCGAAGCCATCGCTTCTCCCACTAACGACGCCAAGGTGGTTGTGAAGTTCTTGAATAGAACTATCTTTCCACGATTTGGAACTCCACGCATCATCATCAGCGATGGAGGAACGCATTTCATCAACCGGAAGTTTAAGGCACTTCTATCGAAGTATGGGGTAACCCACAAGGTATCAACCGCTTATCACCCTCAAACTAGTGGACAGGTCGAGATCTCGAACAGAGAAATCAAGGCGATTTTGGAGAAGACCGTCTCTAGAACGAGGAAGGATTGGTCCATGAAATTAGACGATGCTCTTTGGGCGTACAGGACCGCATTCAAGACTCCCATAGGCACCACCCCTTATAATTTGGTGTATGGGAAATCTTGCCACTTGCCCGTTGAGTTGGAGCACAAAGCGTATTGGGCTATCAAATGGTTGAACTTTGACATTAAGGATGCTGGTGAGAAGCGACTATTGGAACTTAACGAGCTGGAGGAGCTGCGTTTGAACGCCTATGAGAATGCCAAAATCTACAAGGAAAGGACAAAGAGATGGCATGACAAGCGTATCGTTCCAAAGGAGCTTAACGAAGGAGATTTAGTTCTACTCTTCTACTCCCGCCTCCGTCTTTTTCCGGGTAAGTTGAAATCTAGATGGACCGGACCTTACGTTGTGAAACATGTTTTCCCTCATGGTGCAGTTGAGATATGGGGCGAAACTAGCGGAAGCTTCAAGGTCAACGGTCATAGACTTAAGAAGTACCAACCGGAAACGCCGGTTGAGGAGGTCGCGCCGATCTACCTCCTTTGAGACGCATCATGGTCCAGCTAGCGACCTTAAATCAAGCGCTTCTTGGGAGGCAACCCAAGGTATTGCTTTCTTTCCCGTTTTCTAGTCTAGTTTAGATAGTTTTTGTTTTTGCTTTGCTTTGCTTTGTTTTTGGCGTTCTGGACAGACAACAGGAAGGAGCACCCCAGGAAAGAGAGAAGTTCGAGATTCTGAGAAGAAAGAGGCACCTCGGTTAGTGTCAGAACACCTCGACCGAGTTGATTCTTGAAGCAACCGAGGCGACTAGGGTTTCTGCAGAACCGCCTCGGTCCGTACCACCTCGGTCCAGTCGAGACCATCTCGACCGAGGTGACAGCAGATTCAGTAACAGTATAAAAAGGGAAAATTACTTTTCACTTTTTATTTTTTACGCATTTCGACCGCGGCGACAGCGCACCTCGTTCTCCCTCGTTTCTCACTCTTTTTCGACGATTTCTGCTTCAAAACTGCAATTGAGGGGAAGAAGAATCGATTGCAACTACAGATCTGCAAGAAGGTTGAGTGTTTTCGACCGAAACGAGGTAAACAAAGTTCGAAAACCCTAACCGACTCGTTTACTGCTTATTGGGCTTTGGTTGCCCTTGATTTTGCTGAGGAAACCCATAAGTACCCCTTAGGAAGCATTTGTAGTGATTTTAGGGGGAAAAGAACTGAAATTCTGAGAATTGGAATTCGAACTGCTACGCCTCGGTCCAGTCGGCCTGCATCTCGACCGAGGTGATTTCTGAGACTTGTCAGTTAACCGAGGTGATCTGACAGTGCTGTTTTGTGAAGATGAGTTCAGACAGATTACTGGCCCTTAGAGATAGATCCTCTCCTTCCCCTTCCCCTTCTTCTTCCCGTCCCTACCGCCCGGTCATCCACGAGAGATGCCGGGTAGACTATGAGAGGATAGCGGGCCGTCCAATTATCGCACCACGATTTCTGGAGGTATCCGCTTTTGACTGCCTAGGGTTAGAGGCTGACCTTAGGAGGATGATCGCCACAGTCGGGCTGGATCAGTTTTCTGAGATCCGAGCCCCAGCCTACATAGAGCCGACACTCGAGTTTGTCAGCTCCTTCTCCTACCTACCCACAGAGGGATCTGTGAAGTACCGGCTGATGGGCCGGAACTTCTTAGTTCCACTAGAGATATGGAGAGAGATCTTTAGCTTTCCTGCCCCTACCGCTGTAGACTTTCCCTCCCGTTCAGTAGCTAGGGAGTTTTGGGGACAGATAGCCCACATCACTACTCACGCAGACAGATGGCGCCCTGGAGATTCCAGGGAGAAGGTCATCTTTCACCCAGCCTTCAGACTCGCCCACCGGATATTCAGTGAGATGCTTCTGGCGCATACTGAGACGCCCCAGAAGATCAGACAGGGGGAGCTATTTTCGCTTTACTGCATGGTCACAGGAGGTTTCTCCGACTTTGGCTTGCTCTTGGCAGAGGATCTGCACAAGATCAAGGCCAAAGGGAAGGGGGATATTTGCTGTGGAGGTCTAGTCACCCACATCGCCACTTACCATGGGATGGACCTCAGCGTATGCACATTGGCGGCGGCTCCGAAGCCGCTGGGACTGCAGGAGATGATTACGCGGAGGATTCTTGTCCCCCGTAGGTTGACCACTCCGTACGTTGCCATGCCTTGGGAGCGGACAGCGCCTCAGGGCATCAGATGGTCTGCACAGTTCTCTGTTGCCGACCCGCATTTCTGGCAGGCAGCATGGGTCCCGCTGATGGAGGACTATAGAGATGGAGCAGCTGCTGCTGCAGCTGCAGAGGAGGCTGAGGATGTCGATGAGGATGACGACGACGAGACTGTCGACGAGAGAGGAGGCGGCGTCCCGATGGACACAGGGACAGATACTGCTGGGACGAGCGCGCCTCCCATTATTGATCTTGATGAGGACGAGGAGGACACTGAGCCGGCGCCAGCTGAGACTTCTCCAGTCAGGCCCGCCAGGAGCAGGAGGCAGAGAGTTAGGGACAAAGCAGCACACCGACGGATCGATGACCTGACGGATCAGGTTATTGACTCTTATGCTGCACTTTCATTGGATATCCGGGAGATGCAGGAGCGGCAGCATCATCAGTACATGATGGCTCAGCTACAGTTCCAGCATGTCATGGGCTATCCCTATGATCCTGCCCAGCATCCCTACATACCACCACCACCTCCACCGGATCGAGATTACTGAGGAGCTGCAGGGTTTTATTTATTTATTTTTATGCAGTTCGGCTCTTTATCCGGTGAGTCCTCTTTCTTTCAGACTTTTATTATACCCACTAGGACAGTGTGTCTCAAGTATGGGGTATTTGATGTATTTTACTTGACTTATATGACTTCGATGTATTATTCGACTTATGATGTATTTTATTGACCGGATATTTTCATATTTATGCTTCATTCTGCATTTATATGTTTATCTGAGATTTCATGCATACTTACAGGTTATTTGATTGAGAAAAACGTCAAAACTGAAAAAAAATTTGTTATAAAAAAAAAAATATATTTTTCGACCTCGACCGGGACAGTTCTGGCAAAACGAGGTGTTTCACCTCGGTTGAACCAAGAACATCTCGACCGAGGTGGGTTATCTGAGAGTTTTCGAAAACGATTTTTTGTGTTACTTATCTGGATATGATCTCAGTGAAGATCTTGTTTACTGACTGGTTTTAAATTCTTTATATGTTTGAAATGTTTTATGATATGTTTAAGTTGCTAAATGCTTTGTTTGAAATTATTGGCATGTTTAATACTTTATTTTTATCCAAATTATGTTGAATTTGAAGGTTGACACCGCAGCATAAGTTCTCTCACGTTCTTCTTGGAAAGACCAAGGCAATTCATTCTTCTTCTTCTTCTTCTTCTTGATCATGCTTAGCCCCTCATATACATTTTGCCTCCCTTTACCTATCCGGGAATTTGGAAGCAAGCAAAGTGGTGAAAGCAAGTTAAAAGTTGAGAAGTGACTGAAAGTGAAAGTGTTAGAAAGCAATAATAGGTTTGGGGAAGTCAATCATGATGATGAGTAACTCGGCACCATTCACATAGCCGGGTGTTTGTGTCTTGCCAAAGTCGGATTGAGCGATATTCCTAACGGGTCATGGTATGTGCATCAAGGGTTTGATGCATCTCAAGAAATTGATGATTGCGGATTTCCTAGGCTTCGGTTATTGTGCACCTCTGTCCATGCATCCCAAAAAGTAAAGTAAAAGAAAAAGTGTGAAATAAGCAAAGCTTATTGGTGGAAGATGTTGCAAGTCAAAGTGAAAGTGAAGTTCATCCTTTTCCCGGATTCTAGCACCACATTACCTTACATACATCCCTACCCTACACGTTTCTTGACCTTTCTTTTGGGAAGCCCTTGAGACCTTGAGCTTGTTGATTGACTTAGCGGTTTAAATCGGATTATACATGATTAATTTTGATAATTATGATTTATTATGCATTCTATGGTTTTATGCAAAGATGAACAACTTTCCTATATTTATAAAATGTTTTGAACATATTGAGTTTTTAAATTCCATGAAGCATTCTCTTAGAGTGATCTATGATAGTTGCACACCATAAAATGTTTTTGAAAGACTTTTTCATTGATTTTCATGACTTATAATCCATTCTATCTTGATTTCTATATGAGGAACTTGCTTAGGGACAAGCAAGGGCTAAGTATGGGGTATTTTGATAGCATGAATTATAGTCTATATTTTGGGGTTTGTTTGGACGTTTTATCTTTCATAATCTGCATGTTTGTATGTACATTATGTGATTTTACTACCATTTCATCTACCTTTGCGAGAATCGAGGTCTACACCTAGTTTCGTTGTAATTGCAGGTAATATGGTACGTTTTGCATCAAAAAGGAGCAAAAGGAGTCAAGAGTCATTTGGAGCTACATTCAGGAAGCACAACCATGGATTAAAGATTTACTTTGGACCAGTTTTGAGAGATTCTACATTCAGTTCTGAGTCACCTCGGTTGACCAGAGATTCATCTCGACCGAGGCGATCCAGAGACGCCGACTCGACCGAGGCGAACACCTAGGACGCGGCGAGAATATTTTATTCTTGGCTGAGATCTTTTAAAAAATTGGAAAGTGATCTTATATTTTTGGGCTGAGCTTCTAGAAGAAAGGAGATATGCAGAATCATATATTTTACCTATATTTATGGGATAATATCTTCTTAAGATTTATTATCTTTGGAGGTTTATTTTTCCTATAAAAAGGGTTGATTTTCTACAATTGAAGGAGGCTGCATACATCGATTACATCTCGCATACAAGCGCAGCAGCCGCATCCTACTCCAATTTGGGAGAGATTTGAAGAACCTTTTTGAAGGTTAAAGGAAGATTGAAGACTATAGCTTTATAGCTTTTTGAAGGGTTTTGTAAGATTGTCTTCAATTCCTTCATTGATTGTCTTGTCTTGTTGGATTGCTATCCAAGGAACGCTTTTGTGTGTGATATTTGATTCAGTTATTGAAGTGTTTTCATTAAATTCTTCTTTGTTCAAATATTCACCTTCTTCCCATATATTTAATACTTTCATTATGATGATGAGTGACTAATTTCCTTGTGTGATTCTAGGGTGATTGGCTGAAGGTTGTGGGAAAAACAATGATAGAATAATCTTAGATTCCAGTAGGATCCTGAAAGCTCGAGTCTTTAACCTTAACCCTAAGTATCTCGTTCGGTTGATGAACATCTCGGCCGGGGTGGAATTCTTCTGACCGAGGTGACTTATCCTATCCTAAACTGAGAGTTAAGTGTTAGAGTTTGCCAAATCCTATTCTTATTATACCTTTCTGGTCCAAAGCAAGCTTAGGATGAGACTTACCCGGTAATTCCTTAGTTTGTGTATCAACGATCATAAGTGTAGGTAATAAAGGTTTATCCTTTATTGGGGTTTGAGTGTGCTTCCATCCCATCTTTGTGAGTTAGCCTGAGACTTACCCGGTAAAGGTTGATTCTATTCCCTTAGATGGTGTGTTAGTTTGAGGTTATAGTTCTTTATCTTGATTCCTTGAGACTTACCCGGTAATAGGAGTTACGGTTTAGGATTAGTGTGTAGTGAGACTTACCCGGTGATCTACTCCACTTTAGAAACATCTTCCCCACGCAATAATCTCAGCTTTGTCCGCTTATCTATAGATCTTGAGTTGGAACCACAACTAGATGCTTTAATCCCTAGAATTGCATGTTTGCTTTATTTGACATCTTATTCATCTTTGATTGTGTTAATTTGCTCTTGTGGTTAGCATTAACATTAGCATACCGTATTGGACTTTGTTTCACTAAGTCCCTGTGATCGACCCCTGGAATTTTCTTGCTTTTACTACGATTGACCCGTACACTGCGGGTTCGCATCCTTGTTTTAAGCTTAAGTCTAGGGTTATAAATTTAAAGCTTGCACACACCGTTTGGAGTGAACACTTACCTAAGGGAAATGACAAAGGGAAGCAAGTGGTGAATGAAGAAGAGCAATTACATGAAGATGGAGGAAAGAGCAAGGATGATGAGCCAACTTATGTGGCACCGCCTCCATACAAACCACCACTACCGTTCCCTCAATCACGAGCAAGGGCTCGTTTAGACAAACACTTTGGTAAATTCCTTGAATTTATGTCTAAATTGCATATTAACATTCCGTTCATGGATGCTATCTTAGGTATGCCGGCATATGGAAAATTCTTGAAGGAAATACTCTCCAACAAAAGGAAGTTGGAGGAGTATGGGGAAGTGAGAATGACGAAGAGATCCTCGGAATTGATCCAAACAATGAAGGAGGAGATGCCTCCTAAGCTAAGAGATCCGGGATCTTTTTGTGTACCAATTGGAGTGGAAGAAGTGAAGTATGAAGCCCTTTGTGATCTTGGGGCAAGTGTGAGCATCATACCGCTTGCACTTTGCAACAAGGTTGGGCTAGGAGAGCCTAAACCGGTCAAGATGACCCTTTACATGGCGGACCGTTCTATCACTCACCCGGTTGGGATCTTGGAGGACATACCGGTGCAACTAGGAAGGTTCTACGTGCCGATTGATTTTGTTGTCTTGGACATCCCGGCGGACTATCCGGTTCCCATCATCTTAGGGAGACCTTTCCTAGCCACTTCCGGATGCTTAGTGGATTGTAAAAATGGAATTCTCTCCTTCAACATTGGAGAAGGGAATATCAAGTTCAAGTTGTCCACAATGATGAAAGGGCCAACCCTTGATAAGGATTTATTCAACATTGTCGAGCAAGAGGAGTCTAGAGAAGTTGTGAGCTCGATCTTGATCAAGGACCCCTTGGAGAAGGTTCTTAGCTTAAGTTTGATGGAGGAAGGTGTTGAGGAGGCTTGCAATGAAGAAATCAAGGCCTTGGAAGCATTAGAAAAGGAGACAAGAGCTGAATTTGAAGTTCACGAGAGCATGCTAAGTACCTGTAGGAACCACGGTCGTGGAAGGAGTTCCACAGCCGTTGAACTCTCTAGAGAGCTCCGAAGAGCAAGCTCTGCAAGGTCCACGACCGTGGATGTGCCTGAAACCGTGGAGTTGGCCGTGGTTTCCCCATAAGCAGCCCTTGTTGATGATCAAGCTTCAAGGAGTCTTGGAGAGCCTTCATTTGCTTTGGATTCATCTCAACCAACGTTATTTGGATCGTCTCCACTCGATAAAGGTCCTCCTAAACTTGAACTCAAACTCCTCCCCTCTTATTTGAAGTATGCTTTTCTTGGTGATAATTCTACATATCCGGTGATTGTGAATGCATGCTTGAATGATGATGAACTTGCTAGGTTGTTGCATGAGCTAAGATTGCATAGGAAAGCCATTGGCTATACTATTGATGATTTAGTTGGCATTAAGCCTTGTTTGTGCATGCATAAGATATTGATGGAAGATGACCATAAACCCTCTATTGAACATCAAAGAAGATTGAACCCTATAATGAAAGAGGTAGTTAAGAAAGAGATTATTAAGTTGCTAGATGCGGGAATTATCTACCCTATCTCGGATAGTAAGTGGGTTAGTCCCGTGCATGTGGTTCCTAAGAAGGGTGGGATGACCGTAGTGACTAACGAGAACAATGAACTAATCCCAACTAGAATGGTTACGGGATGGAGGATGTGTATTGACTATAGGAAATTGAACATGACCTCTAGGAAAGATCACTTCCCCCTTCTTTTCATTGACCAAATGCTAGAGAGGTTAGCTCAACATTCTCACTTTTTCTACCAAGATGGCTATAGTGGATTCTTCCAAATCCCTATCCACCCCGATGACCAAGACAAAACCACATTTACATGTCCATGGGGAACTTTTGCATATAGGAGAATGCCATTTGGGTTGTGTAATGCACCCGCTACCTTCCAAAGGTGTATGATGGCTATCTTTTCGGAATACATTGAGAATATCATGGAAGTGTTTATGGATGATTTTCTGTTTATGGATCTTCCTTTGATAATTGCCTAGCTAATTTGTCTTTGGTATTGAAAAGATGTGAGGAGACAAACCTTGTCTTAAATTGGGAAAAATGCCACTTCATGGTAAGTGAAGGTATTGTGTTGGGACATTTGGTATCCAACCGTGGCATTGAGGTTGATAGGGCCAAGATTGAAACGATAGAGAAGTTGCCACCACCTACCTCGGTGAAGGGGGTAAGGAGTTTTCTAGGGCATGCCGGTTTTTACCGGAGGTTTATTAAAGACTTCTCTAAAATTTCTAAGCTCCTTACTAACCTACTAATGAAAGATGTTGAGTTTGTTTTCTCCAAGGATTGCCTTGAGGCTTTTTGTAGGTTGAAGAACGCTTTGATCTCCGCACCTATCATGCAACCTCCGGATTGGAGTTTACCGTTTGAGATCATGTGCGATGCAAGTGATGTAGCCGTTGGGGCTGTTTTGGGGCAAAAGAAAGATGGGCGCACACATGCTATTTATTATGCTAGCAAGACGCTAGATGATGCCCAACTCAATTATGCTACCACCGAGAAGGAATTGCTAGCGCTAGTGTATGCATTTGAGAAGTTCCGCTCATATCTTGTTGGAGCGAAGGTCATTGTTTATACGGATCATGCTGCGATCCGTTATCTACTTACCAAGAAGGATGCCAAGCCTAGGTTGATTCGGTGGATCCTCCTTCTTCAAGAATTTGATTTGGAAATCCGGGACAAGAAGGGGTCCGAGAATTCCGTGGCGGATCACCTTAGTAGACTCCCACCGTTAGAGCTTGAAAGAGATGACATCCCAATTGATGACTCATTCCGGGATGAGCAATTGCAAATGGTCGAGGAGTGCTTGTTCCAAGTGTCTAGAGGAAGTGAGCCATGGTATGCCGACATTGTGAACTATCTTGTGTGTGAGGAAGTGCCTCCCGATTTGTCATATGCCCAAAGGAAGAAGTTCTTCAAAGATGTGAGGCACTACTATTGGAGTGAGCCTCTTTTGTTCAAGAGAGGGCCGGATGGAATGTTTAGGAGATGCATACCAGAGGATGAGGTGGAGAGTGTGATGCGCCATTGTCACTCCTTGCCATGTGGAGGGCATGCTAGCTCCCACAAGACATGTGCAAAGGTGTTGCAATCGGGCTTCTTTTGGCCAAGCTTGTTCAAGGATGTGCAAAGCTTTGTGGTAGCTTGTGATGCTTGCCAAAGGACGGGCAACATCTCAAGGAGGAATGAGATGCCCTTGAACAACATACAAGAAGTGGAAATATTTGATGTGTAGGGTGTGGACTTCATGGGGCCATTCCCTTCTTCATGTGGCAACCTCTACATCCTATTGGCGGTTGACTATGTTTTGAGATGGGTGGAGGCAATCGCCTCTCCCACAAATGATGCCAAGGTGGTGGTGCGGTTCTTCAACCGAGTGATCTTCCCTAGGTTTGGAACACCAAGGGTGATCATAAGTGATGGAGGGAAGCACTTCACCAATAGGAACTTTGGAGCACTTTTCGCTAAGTATGGGGTGACTCACAAGGTGGCAACACCTTACCATCCCCAAACTAGTGGCCAAGTGGAGATCTCCAACTGGGAGATCAAGGGAATTCTTAAGAAGACGGTCTCTAGGACCAGAAAGGATTGGGCTATGAAGCTCGATGATGCCTTATGGGCATATAGAACCGCCTTCAAGACACCAATTGGCACCACTCCTTACAAGTTAGTCTATGGCAAGTCTTGCCACCTTCCGGTAGAGATGGAGCATAGAGCTTATTGGGCCATTAAGTGGCTAAATTTTGACCTCAAGGAGGCCGGAGAGAAGAGGTTGCTTGATATGAACGCCCTTGAGGAGATCCGTTTGGATGCTTACGAAAATGCCCGGATCTACAAGGAGAGGACCAAACGGTGGCATGACAAACGCCTCATCCTGAAGGAGTTGAGTGAAGGCGACCTTGTCCTTCTCTTCAACTCAAGGCTGCGGCTCTTCCCCAGAAAGCTAAAATCAAGATGGATCGGGCCTTATGTGGTGAAGAAGATCTTTCCCCATGGAGCAATTGAGATAGGAGGGGAGCATTGTGGAGATTTCAAGGTGAATGGGCATCAGTTGAAGAAGTATATTCCGGGAGCTCCGGTGAACATGATTGCCCCACTTCACCTTGAATGAGACGCCCCCGAGTATGGTCAAGCTAATGACCTTAAAGAAGCGCTTGATGGGAGGCAACCCATTGGTAGACATCTTTCCCTTTTCATTTTTGTTTTTGCTTTTGCTTTTTCTGTTTTTGTGTGTTTTTGTGCTTTGTGTGTGTGCTAAAATCTTGGTAGCATGGAAGCCTTGCATGACATATGAATGATGGTGATGAACCCCTCGTCAATTATGGGTGGAGCGGACGCGGAACTTGGACGGCTAGCGGTGCCTAGCGCGGGTCCCGACGCCTTGATGAACACTTTGAGCTCTCTATCATTGTTGATAGGATCATCACCCATCAATCCACTTGAGTAATCCCAAATACCCAAGCAAACCATGTTTACATTGTGAGAACCCTCTTTCACTCTTCTTTACTTGAATTACACATTGGGGACAATGTGTTTCTAAGTATGGGGTGGGGTTTGCATGATCCTTTGCATGATTAGCATCTAGGATAGTTTAATATTATCATATCTCTTGCATTGTATATACTCATTTCGAAAAATCCAAAAAAAATCAGAAAATTTAAAAATTTTTGTGCTTTCTAGTCTTGGATATGACCCTAATGATGAATCTTGTCATGTGGATTGGCTATGGATGGATTTATGTGTTAAATTGATGAATGCATATGTGGACTTGAAGTACTTATATTGAATCCCATGAATGGATTGTGATCATGATGTTTGCCTTGATTGGATTGAGTATTGAAAGTCGAAATTACATGCTAGTTCCTGCACATCATCTAGGAATGATTAAGGCAATTCATCTTTCTCTATTTCTCATCTTGATCATAATGTTTGAGCACCTCAATTGATATAAATTTGACCTCTTTTGACCCATCCGGGAATAGGAGCATGTTAGTGTGTTGAGTGTGTGAAAAGCAAGTTTGGGGTGAAGTTGTTGATGGATGAATGTTATGAAATGAAGTGCTGAATTTGTTGTGAAAGTGTAGACAAAAATATAGGTTTGGGGACGTTGGTTTAAATGACAAGTAACTCGGCACCATTCACATATTCGGGTATTTGTGCCTTGCCAAAGTCAAATAAACCAATAGTCCTAACGAGCTTTGGTATGTGTGCCCGGTGTGGATGCACCTCGAAAAAATAGAAAAAGTCCGAGGACGGCTAATCACCAAGGTTTCGGCTTTTGTACACCAAAGCCATTGTCTCAAAAATAAATGAAAGAAAAAGAAAAGAAAGAAAGAAATGGAGAAAATATACACTTGTGGGAAGTTGATCAAGGACAAGATTGTGGAGTTAGTTCCGTTCCCGGATTAGCATCACATAGCCTAGAAAAATCCCAACCTAATCTCAACGTTTCTTGGCCTTCTATTTCACAAGGCCTTATGACCTATTTGCATGTGTGTAAGACTTAGTAATCTAGATTGGATATATGCTCTTGATCATCTTGACTTCTTCATTTTTACATTTCATGCATGCTTTCGAGTTAAGTACAATTGTCTTTCCATGCCTTCACTTGTTTGATGCATGATTGCTTGTCCATTGCCATGAAACGTGATTATGAAGATGATCCAATATTAGAAGCACAACACCAAAAAGATTTTGCCATTTTTCTGCATACATAAATCATGTCATCTCTTAGTCTATAGTTGGGAGATTGCTTTGGGACGAGCAAACCTTAAGTATGGGGTATTTTTGATAACACGATTTATGACTTAGGTTTAGGTAATCATTTAGATAGATTTCTCACTCATTCATGCATGGTTTAGCACTAGTTCACGACGTTTGCACTCAATTCACGTATTTTGTCGAGATAGACGTCTACACGGACTTTTGCATTGCTTTGTAGGTATTTTGGGAGATTTAGGAGCTTAATCGATACGTTTGAGGATCGTTAATCAAGATGACACACCCTCGGACTCATTAGGATGCAAGCTAGAGGCTAAGGAGGACTCATGGAACCTTGTCAACACAAGTCATGCACCAAATCATAGCTTAATGATCCAAGGCGAAGCTGAAGCACCAAACCACGGTTGCTGGAACTTCCACGGCCGTGGAACCAACCGTGGTTTTTGCCAGACGGTTGTGACAGCTGTGCCACGATCTCATGGCCCTCTCTAGCAAGGTTGTAGTATAAAAGTGGTCCTGCAAGGCTGAGAGAAAGGATCCCCGATCATCCAATCAAATTGGGAATCAAAATACACTCTCTAAACAAGAAGATTCTCTCAAGAGGAAGGAAGGAGCTACCATTGGAGGAGGAAGAAGAGCTCCATTGGAGAAGAAGAGAAGAACACACAATTGCTAGTCTTTGATAGGATTTGTCGTGAAGATTATCGGAATCGTTTTCTAGAGTTGTAAGAATTGATTAAACCTTCTTTTGAACGGTTGTGAGTCTTTCTAATCTCATTTTCAGCTTGGTTTCACTTGTTCATCTCTTTCTCTTCATTATCATGCAAATGGATGCTATGATTTTATGCTTGATGATTTCGATTGTTATGATGAATGTTGTAGGCTAAATAGATGCGATTCTAGGGTAAGGAAAGGATGGTTATGGTCAAGACTATGATAGGATGGACTTAGATATGCCTTTGGATGACTTGTTTACTTGAACGAAGCCTCTGTTGGAGTCCACGGTTTGTTCTTGCCAGTCCACGGCCGTGGAAGTGGTAGAACAGACCGTGGTTTGTCTGGTTCGATGGATCTAAGTTCTAGATTGTTAGAATGTTGAAATCCTAGTGTTTGTTAAAGTTAAATCTACCCTAGGGTGACCTAGTGTTAGCAACTAAGTGTTAGAAGAGACCTACCCAGTGATTCTACTCTTAGATTTCAAAGATGATGAACTCTAGGTAGTGGTGAGCCTCACAAGCCGCCATTGGACTAAGTGTGCTAGTATAGTTGTTTAGGACTTACCCTTCCGAGACTTACCCGGTAAGGATAGGTTAGATTCCTAGGTGGCAATCCGGTTTGTGTGGAATTCCATTCCTTAGGCTCTTTGAGACTTACCCGGTGATGAGGCCTTAGGATTGGACTAGTGGACCATGAGACCTACCCGGTGAATGATCCCAATCTAGAAACACTTACTCCCAACATATTGTAGTTAATCCAAGGAATGGTTAGATAGCTTGAGTCCTATGTCATAACCGAAATTTCCAACCCCTAGAATCCACCTTTTCTCTCTTTGATCTCGTATCTCGTTTTAGCTTGTTTGTTCGTGTTGATTTGTTAGTTTAGTTGGTTGTTTATTTCGCATGATTTGTGATCCTTGATTGATACCCAAAAACTTACCAAAAACATTGAGATTTTCATTTCTTTATTTCTTTCCCTTTTCCTTAACCTAGATCTTCACTAAACTTAATCACTAATCGAATCAATCTCACCTCAGTCTTTGTGTTCGACCTCGGAATACTATCCCTACTACAAAACATCCCGTACACTGCGGGTTTGCTAGGAGTTAGGAGAAATATAACGAGTATAAATTTAAGGCTTATTGCGCATCTATTCCTAGACGTGACAATGTTCCTCGGCATCATCACCCCACTAATACCATAACTTGTTATCTCTGGAGTGATCATTCTGTGTACTACCGCCAAAGTACCAAGTGTCGCGCCACGTTTTGAGATTACAAGGAGTATGACGAGTTTGGTGATTATGGGAAATGGTTGCCTCCTCCAAATCCACCAAGGCCCAAACATACCATCTATGAGCACCAACGGTATCTGTATGAACACCAAATACGTGATGCCACCTTGGCCAAGGAACACAATGTCCTAAGGAGTGAGATAAAGCGGTAAGGGTGGAAATACATGTCCTCGCGTAGAATGCACAACACCAAGCGGCTATCAAAAGGGAGCAACACCATGCCCTTATTGCCCCAACGCAAGCCAACTCCCCGGCCAAGGACCCCAAGCGATAGCATAACCTGAGTGGGAGTTGTTTGTCAACCCGTTCTATGCCGATGGAAAAGTCAAAGATGATGATGACAACATCATTGAGGATGAAGGGTCATCAACTCCGGCATGGAGCCATATGAGGATCAATTATATTGCACCTCAACACCTTCATTTTGGTTTGTCAATCCGTTGTATGACGAGTACCACAAAGAGGACCAAGACGATGTCATCATCAAGGGTAAAGGAGATGCCAAGCCCAACAATGGGGACATTATCTTGATGGAATACAAGTCAAGAATCCCAATCTAGAGTATGTCCTTGTTATGTTCAATGATCCACCACCAGTCTTGCCACCCATCCATGGCATTGATCACCACATCGATTTGGTTTTGGACGCGTCTTTGTCCAACCATGCCACATTTAGTACAAGTCCGAAAGATATGAAGAAGCTTCATTGCCAAGTACAAAAGTTTTGGAACCTTTCAAATACCAACACCCAATCTTGTGCCTTGACAACATGATAGACAAACTCCATGGTGACACTATCCTAATGGACTACAAGTTTGAGCCTGTCAATCCAGAGTTTGTCCCATTTATGTCTAATAATTTACCATCTAGCTTGCTACCTCTCCGAGACATTGAGCACCACCTGAAAGAGTTTCATCACCATCAAAGACCAAAATCATTCTAATACCAGCACTTGATTTTGTGTCTTGTTGGCATGATAGACAAACTCCATTGTGACACCATGCTAATGGACTACAAGTTTATGCCTTCCGATCTAGAGTTTGTCCTTGTTATGTCCAATGATCTACCGCTTGACTTGTCTGCCATCTGAGGCATTGAGTACTGTTAGCATGAAATATTGTGATATTTTAGGCACGTTCTCTAAACGTATTTGATTCATATTGATAGTCTTTGATTGAACTTTGTGC
Source organism: Fagopyrum esculentum (assembly GCA_033239045.1). Lineage (NCBI taxonomy): Eukaryota > Viridiplantae > Streptophyta > Magnoliopsida > Caryophyllales > Polygonaceae > Fagopyrum > Fagopyrum esculentum. The sequence continues at coordinate 128,431,143 of BSUD01000005.1, read as the reverse complement.
ATATGTGAGCTAGTATTACCTATATTGTCGATATGGATGTCTACACTAGTTCTATGTTGATTATAGGTGATTTGGAGCTATTTCCGAACGGAATCGAGCAAAGGAGAGTTGATTTGATATGTCCAAGGATTGAGGACATTCTTAGGAAGCAAATTGGAGTTTTAGCTTGAGGAATGCACGAGGCTAGGGAAGAATTACGTTCTTGCCCTAAACCACGCTCTAAAATATGACCGTATCACGTTCCACGTTCAATTCCACGACCGTGGATTTGGAGTCAGAAATTGAAGTTCATTCCAGTGGATTACACGGCCGTGGAACATATGGTGCAAACCGTATTTATATCCACGCTCTAAATTATGGTCGTGGAACACTTCCACGACCGTGATCTTGGCGAATCTTTTCGCCACACTTTGAAGCCACGATCTTTTGAAGATTGGGCCGGGCCGACATTTTGTCTTGCCCTATAAAAAGACGGACGAAGCAAGAATCCGTCATCCTCGCATACATACATCCGCATCACCGCTTATCCCCGCTTATCCTCGTTTATCGACGCTTGGAAGGATTAATCATCTCATTGGAGATTGAAGTTCGCATCGGGGAATTGCCCTAATCTCGCACTTTTGGTGGAGATTGCTGTTGAGATCTCCGGATTGGCGGAAGATCGAAGTTTTGGAAGATTTTGCAAGAAGATCTCTCTTCTTGTTTAGGTTCGATTCGGAAAACGGATTGACATCTCGTTTTCCCTTCTTTCCTAAGGTTGTGATTGTTTTACTTTATTGTGAATCTTTTGACGACATTCGTTCTTGATTGTGACTTTGAGATTGATTTGAAGATTATTGAAAGTTCTTGAAAGTTTTCATCTTTTTATCTTTTAATTCTTGAATTGATATCAACATGACTGTTATTGGCTAAAAACCCTTAACAATTCTAAGGTGAAGGGTTGATAGTTGTGGCTTAGATAATGATAGATCGATCGCAAACAGATTAGACCCTGAGAGTTAGAGAGAATCGCCGACAACCTTAAATTACGGCCTGTTCTTGAGTCCACGGCCGTGGAACCTCAAGAACTAACCGTGATTTCCCTTAAGTCCACGAACTTGCTTTTACTTTAATCCAAAGTTAAAGATTTGCTTTAGCTTAGTTTAGACTTGTCTTTTCTAGGAGGTAGTGAAGCCTCAACAACCTCTACCTCGATTGTGAGTGTCACAACCTCAATCGGCTAAGTTAGTCTTGATCCTTGGGTTACAAGTTTGGGTATTTGACACTAATTCTCATCTTTAGAATCTTTCTATATTGAGCCTCAACAACCTGTATAGGGAGTGCCTTGTAGGTAAGTTATATAAGGTTTTTGGAACTTCACCGTACGATTACCTTACATTAGTATACCTTCGCATATCTCAACTCTGTCTTTATATCATTAAGTATATCTTGAATCGATTGCCACAGCTGGATACTTGGATCTTTAGGATTGTTGTTTTCCCAATATTTGCAAAACTCTCATATTTACATGCTTGATAACCTGCAATCGAGTTCGTTCCCACCCAAATCCCTGTGTTCGATACTTTGGAATTCTTGCTTAGCTACGTCGATCCGTATACTGCGGGTTCGCTGCTTGATTCTAGTTTTATAAATTTAAAGCTTATTTGCACACACCTTCAGGGGCGAACAAGTTTTTGGCGCCGTTGCCGGGGATTTGGTTTCGGCCGAATCCGGTTGCCGGTTGTCAAGCTTGGGAGCTTGCTCTCGTTATTTGATATTTCTTTGAGTGCATGCGCAGGTCTAGGAACACCGAAGATCTCTTACCTCTTGATCAAGAGCTAGAGAAAACCTTGAGGCAAAAGCGCAAGGAAAAGAAGATGGCTGAAGAACACGAACGTGATCTTCAAACGGAGTTGGCAGAAAAGAATGCTCAACTCCAGTGGAACGAGAACCTCCGCCAGGATGAAATGGATCGTCATCAATCCGAAGTTAGCAAACTGCAGGATGCGATGTTCCAAATGAGGATGGAGTTAAGCGACCTCAAGAATAAAGGAAGCAAGAAATCCTCAAGGAGGGGATCAAGAACTAGAAGAAGAAGCCACTCGTCCACTGATGATAGTGACTCTTCCATGCCACCGTTAGAGGAGATTGATCCCACGATCAATATGAATCCTTTCTATCCACAAGGAGCTGTTAATCGCCGCATTCCACCTAGGAATGTGAGAGTCGAACGTGTGGATAATGAGCCAAGAACTCTTGGCCAGCGGATGGATCCAACACAACAACCACACCACTTGGGTGTGAAATTTGATGCTGAAGATGTGCAAGGGTTTAGCTTTAACCCTCAAGTTATCACTCTTGTTCGCCAAAGCCAATTTGGCGGTACAAGCGCTGAATCTCCACACCAACACTTGCAAAACTTTGAGTGTATGATGGAGACGATGAGACCGAAGAACGCTACTACCAACAGCTATAAGCTCAAACCTTTCTTTTTCTCTTTGAAAGGGAAAGCGTTGTCTTGGTACCAAGCTCTTCCTAATGAGAAACTAGACACGTGGGAAGACCTTTCCGCGGAGTTTCTCACCAAATTCTTTCCGCCTTCCAAAATGGCGGAACTTAGAGGTAAGATTAATGCTTTTTCAATGAGACCTAACGAAAGTTTGTTTCAATCTTGGAAAAGGTTTCAGGATTTGCTCTTGGATTGCCCTCATCATGGCATATCCAAACTTGCCTTGCTGGAGATTTACTACAAGGGGCTGGATGCGGGAACGCAATTCAACCTCCAATCCCTCTCATGTGGAACATTCATGGACATGAGAGAAGATGACGCTTGGGACTTCATTGAGAAGCAAGAAAGAGTCATAGAGAAGTATTCCCACCGGAAAGTGGAGGGAAATCGTGTGGAGCAAGGAGCAAAGCTCACACATGAAGCTCAAAATCAGATTTTCTCCCTCAACAATGAGATCAAGGAGTTGAAGGAGGCTATCAAAACCAACTTCCCAAAGCAACAAGAGAAGGATGTTGGCTATTTGGGCAACAACAATGGCGGTGATAACACCAACCGCAACAACAATAACCGGAACAACAACCGGAATAACAATTGGAATGGAAACAACAACAACCGGAACAACAATTGGAACAACAATAGGGGTTCAAACAACAACAATTGGCGCTCCAATCAACAAAATTCCGGTAACTCCTATCCTTCCAATTCTAATTCATTAACTCCACCTTCCTCTTCCTCTACTCCTTTGAAAAGCTAGGGGCAATCATCTAATGGAGGAAACAATACGGGAAAGGAGAAGCCCGATCCCATGTTGGAAACAATCTTGGGAAAGCTTCAAGGGTTGGAGAACCGCCTCATCAAGGTTGATGATCAAGTTTCTAAGGTTGACAAAGCTCAAAAAGTTTTGGAAAACCAAATGTTCAACCACGCGGAGGAAGTTCTTAGAAATCAAGGGAAACTTCCAGGAAAGACGGAGGACAACCCTAAGGGAAGGGTGATGGCAATTACAACTAGGAGCGGAGTGACTACTACCGATCCGCAGCCTACGTTCATTGAAGTCTCTGTAGAGAAAGACAAAGAAAAGGGGAAGGAGAAGGAAGATGTCTATGTTCCTCCTCCAGCTTACAAACCTCCCCTACCGTTCCCTCAATCTAGAGCGCGAGCGCGCCTAGATAAATAATTCGGTAAGTTCATAGAACTCATGAGTAAGCTGCATATTAATATACCATTCATTGATGCTATTGTAGGTATGCCGGCTTATGGCAAGTTCTTGAAAGAGCTCCTCTCCAACAAGAGGAAGCTAGAAGATTTCGGAGAGGTCAAGATGAGTTCGGATTCTTCGGATCTCATCAAGACTATGAAGGAGAAAATGCCCCCAAAGTTGAAGGATCCGAGGTCATTTTGCATTCCCATTGGAGTGGGAGATGTCACATATGACGCTTTATGTGACTTAGGAGCAAGTGTGAGCATCATACCACTTGCATTATGTAGGAAGATCGGTTTAGGCGATCCTAAACCGGTAAAGATGACGTTATACATGGCGGATCGATCCATCACTCGCCCCGTCGGTATTGTAGAAGATGTCCCGGTCAAGCTAGGTAAATTCTTTGTTCCCATTGATTTTGCCGTGCTTGACATTCCTGCAGATAGTCCGGTCCCGATCATACTCGGAAGACCGTTTCTTGCAACTTCCGGCTGCATGGTCGATTGCAAGAATGGAAGACTCGCTTTTGATATTGGAGAAGAGAAAGTGGAATTCGTTCTTTCCACTCTAGTAAAGGAGCCAATCTTTGATGAGGATATTTACGATATCCAAGATGAAGAAGGTTTGTCTAGAGAAGAGGTAAGTGCGATTCTCTTTAACGATCCTTTACAAAAAGTTATTACTATGAGTCTAACAGATGTAGGGGAAGAAGAAGAGTGCAATGAGGCAATTGAAGCCTTAGAAGCACAAGAAGAGATGCATGAAGTGGAGTTTGAGAAACTCCACGATGAAGCTGAGAATATTAGAATCCACGGTCACACCCTATATTCCACGACCGTGGATTTCACAACCAAAATCGACCTCCATTCCAGTGGATTACACGGCCGTGGAACATCTGGAGAGCCCGTAATTCTGACCGTGGAAGAGGGTGACCGGCATACCTCTTCAACTTCTTTTGATTCTTCTCCAACTCACTCAACACCCTTAGAAACTTCTAAGGAAACGTCGGATGCTCCTCAAGGACCATTGGAAGCTCCGAAAGTGATGGAACTCAAACCACTTCCTACTCACCTAAGGTACGCTTTTCTTGGATCTAATTCTACCTTTCCGGTTATTGTTAGTTCCGATCTAAGCATAGATGAACATGAACAGCTCATGATTGTCCTTAGGAAACATAGAAGAGCCATAGGCTACACTATCGAGGACTTAGTAGGAATTAAACCCTTCCTATGTATGCATAAGATACTAATGGAGGAGGACTTTAGAACTTCAAGACAACCTCAAAGGCGGTTGAATCCGACCATGAAGGAGGTTGTCAAGAAGGAAATTCTTAAACTTCTTGACGCAGGTATCATCTATCCTATCTCCGATAGCAAGTGGGTGAGTCCAGTTCAAGTAGTTCCGAAGAAGGGAGGAATGACAATCATCACCAATAAGAACAACGAACTCATTCCTACCCGAACCGTGACTGGATGGCGAATGTGCATAGACTACCGCAAGCTCAACAACGCAACGCGGAAGGATCACTTTCCATTGCCATTCATCGATCAAATGCTTGAAAGGTTAGCACAACATTCACATTTCTGCTACCTTGACGGTTATAGTGGTTTCTTTCAGATTCCGGTACATCCGGACGATCAGGAGAAGACCACATTCACGTGCCCTTGGGGTACGTTCGCCTATAGGAGAATGCCGTTCGGGATTTGCAACGCCCCAGCCACCTTTCAACGGTGCATGATGGCCATCTTCTCCGAATACGTAGAGGAAATCATGGAAGTCTTCATGGACGACTTCTCCGTATACGGTTCCTCTTTTAACGATTGCCTTTCTAACCTTTCTCTTGTTTTACAAAGGTGTGAAGACACTAACCTAGTTCTTAATTGGGAGAAGTGTCAATTCATGGTGAAGGAAGGAATCGTATTAGGTCACTTAGTCTCTAGTAGAGGGATAGAGGTAGACAAGGCTAAGATAGAGACCATAGAGAAACTTCCTCCCCCAATTTCGGTGAAAGGGATAAGAAGTTTCCTGAGACATGCTGAATTTTATAGACGTTTCATTAAGGACTTTTCTAAGATATCAAAACCTCTCACTAATCTATTGATGAAAGATGCGGTTTTTGAGTTTTCGCAGGAATGTTTGGATGCGTTTAACACCATTCGGCAAGCTCTAATTTCAGCACCTATTATCCAACCTCCGGATTGGACTCTCCCCTTCGAGATTATGTGCGATGCTAGTGACGTAGCTATTGGAGCTGTTCTTGGACAACAAAAGGAAGGGCGAACCCATGCCATATACTATGCTAGCAAGACGCTAGATGAAGCGCAGCTCAACTACGCCACTACAGAGAAAGAGTTTTTAGCCATTGTCTATGCTATTGACAAGTTTCGCTCTTATCTTGTAGGTGCAAAGGTGATTGTCTACACGGATCATGCTGCGATCCGGTACCTCCTTGCGAAGAAAGATGCGAAGCCAAGGTTGATTAGATGGATTCTTCTCCTACAAGAATTCGATCTTGAGATCCGCGATAAGAAAGGCTCGGAAAATTCTGTCGCGGATCATTTGAGTCGTCTAACACATCTAGAGGACGACCATCTGCCCATTGATGACTCCTTTCCGGACGAACACCTACACATCATAGAGGAGTGCATCAAGGTGATCTCCAAAGGTAACGAACCATGGTTTGCTGATTTTGTTAACTATTTGGTTTGCCAGGAGATACCGCCCGGACTATCCTACGCACAAAGGAAGAAGTTCTTTAAGGACGTCCGGGAATACTATTGGAACGAGCCTCTCCTCTTCAAGAGAGGTCCGGATGGCATCATTCGGCGATGTGTGCCGGAAGATGAGATGCAAAGTGTCATCCGCCATTGTCATTCACTACCTTGTGAAGGACACGCTAGTTCAAACAAGACTAGCGCAAAGGTATTGCAATCTGGATTCTATTGGCCTACCTTATTTAGAGATGTGCAATCCTTTGTTTCTTGTTGCGATGCTTGTCAAAGAACAGGCAATATTTCTAGAAGGAACGAGATGCCCCTCAACAACATCCAATAGGTGGAGATTTTCGACGTTTGGGGAGTTGATTTCATGGGACCATTCCCATCTTCTTGTGGAAACCAATACATACTATTGGCGGTAGATTACGTTTCTAGATGGGTGGAAACAATCGCCTCTCCCACAAATGATGCCATGGTGGTGGTTAAGTTCTTCAACAAGACCATTTTCCCGCGATTTGGGACACCAAGGACTATCATTAGTGATGGAGGTTCTCACTTCATAGCCCGTCGCTTTGAAGCTCTGCTAGCTAAGTATGGGGTTACTCACAAGATCGCTACCCCTTACCATCCACAAACAAGTGGACAAGTTGAGATCTCAAATAGGGAGATCAAAGGAATTCTAGAGAAGATGGTTTCAAGGACTAGGAAGGATTGGTCCTTGAAGCTAGATGATGCATTATGGGCATACCGGACTGCGTACAAGACTCCCATAGGAACCACACCATACAACCTTGTGTATGGGAAGTCTTGTCACTTGCCGGTGGAGCTGGAGCACAAAGCGTTTTGGGCTATCAAGTGGCTGAATTTCGGCATGAAGGAAGCGGGAGAGAAGCGTCTCCTAGACATCAACAAGCTGGATGAACTTCGCTTGAACGCCTATGAAAACGCCAAGATCTACAAGGAAAGAGCAAAGCGTTGGCATGATAAGCATATCATTCCAAAGGACTTCAAAGAAGGGGATCAAGTTCTCCTCTTCAATTCGAGACTTCGCCTCTTTCCAAGTAAGCTTAAATCCCGTTGGACCGGACCTTTTCTAATTAAGCGTATTTTCCCCCATGGTGCAGTTGAAGTATGGGGTGAAGCTAGCGGAAGTTTTAAGGTGAACGGCCAACGACTCAAGAAGTATACGCCGGAACTCCAAACTGAGGAGTTTGCGCCTACCGCACTCGAATAAGTGCGAGATTGGTCTAGCTACGGACCTTAAACAAAGCGCTTCTTGGGAGGCAACCCAAGGTATTGCATTTTCGTTTTTGTTTCCGATTCATAGTTTAGCTTAGAATAGACGTTTTCGCTTTATTTTGCCTCGATTTCTTCCGGTATGTTCGTGTTTTTGGTTGTAGGATCAATGGAAAAGGAAAAAGGGAGAATAATGTCGAAGAAGAGTGACGAAATTTGGACTTTGAAGCTTTACAGAAGGTTCCACGGTCTAAATTACGGTCGTCATAGCTACAGTGGCCGTAATTCTCAAAAGCCTTTGAAAAATCACCAAAACCACGGTTCCGTACACTTCCACGGCCGTGGAACACCCCGACAGACCGTGATTTTCAAAATTTTGCCTGCGACTATATAAGCTGCATTCTTCACAAATTTACCCCAAAAATTTCCCTTTCCACGACCTAAACGCCGAAACCCCACGACCTCCTCCAAGTCTTCGTTTTCTAATCGTTTTCAACGATTCTTCATCCTAAACTGCAGCAAATCCAACCACGAACAAGATCCAAGCAACAAACCGAGCGGAAATCCATCAACAAACGCGCATTTCGGGTTTTTCAATCCGAAAAAGAGGTTTATTCTTTCTTCTTGATTTTCGCGGATTTGGTTCGTTTTTGCTATAGATTTTTAGGAAGAACTGACAAAGACTGAAAGGAATTAGATTAGGACTGCTTGTTGTGGTGATTGTTGGTGAATTTGCTGAGATTCGTGGAATTCTGAGACGAATCACGGTCTCTGGGTAAACCACGGCCGTGAAACCTGAAGAACAGACCGTAATTTTTGGTGAAAAATGGATTTCGTAAGGAGAGTGTCGGGAAGGATAAAAGAGAAGAAGGGAGAGCAGAATAAGAAAAGGAAAGGCAATCCCTCCACCTCTAGAGCACCACCACCCTCATCTCCTACACCTCCATCTTCACCTTCACCTCCATCCTCACCTCCTCACCCTAGCATCCCGACCATACATGAGAACCACCTTGCTGCATTTGAGAGGATCACAAAGAGGGCAGTGATTGGCCCTAGGTATTTGTTGTTGGAGGATCTACATCCTCTCAACATAGTTGATGATCTTACATGGCTCTTGGATGGAGCCGGATTGCTTATCTTCACGAACATTCGTGAAGACGCCTATGAGGAGATCACCCGGGAGGTTGTGACGTCTTTTGAGCACAGCCACGTAGACAGGACCGTCTCTTTCCGCCTCATGGAAAAAGACTATCATTTGAGTATTGTCGAGTTTGGGACCATTTTCGGGTTCCATGAGACCTTTAATGGTCGATTTCCGAGTGGAGTTTACCCCAAGAACTTTTGGGAGGAAGTTGCGATGATTTACGCCGACGAGGACCGTTGGCAACCCGCCGACACCAAGGCTAGATTGATGTACCATCTAGCCTTGAAGATAGCTCACCGTGTTCTTTCGGAGTGTCTCTTTCCTAGGACGGAGACGCCCCAAAAGATCAAGACGGATGAGCTATTCTTGCTCTATTGCATGCTCTATGGACGCCGTGCAGATTGTGCTACTCTCTTGGCTGCTACGATGAGCAAGCTCAAGAACAAGAAGAAGGGGAATATTGGATACGGTGGGATAGTTACCCACATTGCTAGGAGTTTTGGTGTGGATTTTTCTGCTTGCACCCGCATACCGGCCGTTCCCTTAGGGCTACATGCTTTCATGGTTAGGGGTCTCATTTTCCCCACACATAGAGGTCCGCCTTATGCGGGCATGCCTTGGGAGAGTAGGACGGGTAGGGGTATAGAGTGGCTGCCGGAGTACTCCATTATGGCGGGACGCCATAATTGGAAGGAGACGTTCGCTGCGATGTATGCGAAAAGGATAGTAGCTCCCCCTTACGTCCCACCGCCGGTTGTAGAGGAGGAGGATATGGGAGATCAGTTCGAGAGTGGAGGAGGAGCGGAGCAGGAGTTTGGCACGTTTCCGGATCAGCCGGAGGCGGCCCCAGATGTACCTAGACGCTCTCCACGTCCAGCTAGAGCATCAGGCTCGTCATCTCGCCGCGCTAGCGTGAGTGAGAGGCCCACGTGGATGACCATACCTCCCACATGGTATGCCATCCCACCTCCTTGGTCCACGGAGTAGCCAGCAGCACCACCACCAGCACCATCCGATGCCCCCGCATGGTACAGTCACGCCCCAGGATGGTACGAGCAGATGCCGGATTGGGCTACCGGACTTTCAGAGAGAGTTGGAGCGTTGGAGATCCGGGCCGACGCTAGAGACGGACGCCTCGACGACCTCGAACACATGATGAGGGACGTCTACCGCCAGCAGTTTGGGCGGCACTACGACTCCAGCTTCTCCCCATTCCCACCTCCGCCGGCACCGCAGTGATTCGATTCATGACCGTTCGTTTTAGACATTCCCGCCACCACTTTGTGAGTTTCTTTTTCTTTTCTTTCTTTTCTTTCTTTCTTTTGAACATTAGGGACAATGTTCGTCCTAAGTATGGGGTGGGATGTACTAAAAAGTTTGTAATAACTCTACTTACTATGTTCGCTTTCATTTGAGACTATCGTTGCATGTTCATTATGTGTTACACGTTTCCTTATTGCATTGCATGAAAAATAACTTGAAAAACCCATAAAAATTGGAAAATTTTGAAAATTTTGTGCTCCTAATGAATTGAGATGATTTCCATGATAATCACTACTTGTGAATTGAGTTTGATGACAATTGCATGCTTAAAAGGATTGTGAATTGAAAAGAATTTGAATGAATGAATTTTACCTCTTTTGCAAGTTTTATAATGTGAAAATGTTACCTAAATCATGCTAGGAAATTGAAGTTGAAATCACGTTATAAGTTCCTATGCTTCTTGTTGAAATGATTAAGGCAATTCGATACTTTCTTTCTTCTTTCTTTGATCATCTAGCTCCTCATTGAAGTATTAGCCTCCTTTACCTATCCGGGAATTTGGAGAAGTGAATGAGAAAAAGGCACGTTTGATGTGGGAGGGCCATGAGAGAAATTATTTGCAATCAAATGAATAGAAAGAAATTGTAGGATTGGGGAAGTCAATCATGACGATGAGTAACTCGGCACCATTCACATAGCCGGGTGTTTGTGTCTTGCCAAAGTCGGATTGAGCGATATCCTAGCGGATTATGGTATGTGCGCTAAGGGTTTGAGGCATCTCTTGAAAAATTTGAGAAACGCCGATCTCCTAGGCTTCGGTTTTTGTGCACCTCTGTCCATAACTCCAAAAGTAAAGTCGAAAAATGAAAAGAAGAGAGCGAAGCTCTAAGTTGAAGTGTTGCGGGAACCGCATAAGAAGAAGAAGGCAGTTGTCCACTTTCCCGGATTTATGCACCACTTTCCCTTAAAGTTTTCCCTTCCCTTCCGTATTCTAGACCTTTTCTTTGGAAGTCCTTAAGATCAAAAGAATGTTATATGACTTGGTGATCTAAATTGAAGTTTCTTGTGATTGATTTTGATAATGTTTGAAGGTTATAATGCTTGTTTTGAAGTTAAATTGGTTCATGAATTTTCTTTGCCTTTTACTCTTTGATTGAGTGTGTAAAAGTTTGATGAACGATTGAAGCAAGGTTTGAGAATGATCTATTCTTTAGAAGGCACATTCATCCAAAAGAAGGTACACATATTTCATCCTAACTCTTGTTTAAAGCTTTTTGAAAGACCTTGCTTAGGGACAAGCAAGTGTTAAGTATGGGGTTATTTGTTAGCATGAAATATTGTGATATTTTAGGCACGTTTTCTAAACGTATTTGATTCATATTGATAGTCTTTGATTGAACTTTGTGCATATGTGAGCTAGTATTACCTATATTGTCGATATGGATGTCTACACTAGTTCTATGTTGATTATAGGTGATTTGGAGCTATTTCCGAACGGAATCGAGCAAAGGAGAGTTGATTTGATATGTCCAAGGATTGAGGACATTCTTAGGAAGCAAATTGGAGTTTTAGCTTGAGGAATGCACGAGGCTAGGGAAGAATTACGTTCTTGCCCTAAACCACGCTCTAAAATACGACCGTATCACGTTCCACGTTCAATTCCACGACCGTGGATTTGGAGTCAGAAATTGAAGTTCATTTCAGTGGATTACACGGCCGTGGAACATATGGTGCAAACCGTATTTATATCCACGCTCTAAATTACGGTCGTGGAACACTTCCACGACCGTGATCTTGGCGAATCTTTTTGCCACACTTTGAAGCCACGATCTTTTGAAGATTGGGCCGGGCCGACATTTTGTCTTTCCCTATAAAAAGACGGACGAAGCAAGAATCCGTCATCCTCGCATACATACATCCGCATCACCGCTTATCCCCGCTTATCCTCGTTTATCGACGCTTGGAAGGATTAATCATCTCATTGGAGATTGAAGTTCGCATCGGGGAATTGCCCTAATCTCGCACTTTTGGTGGAGATTGCTGTTGAGATCTCCGGATTGGCGGAAGATCGAAGTTTTGGAAGATTTTGCAAGAAGATCTCTCTTCTTGTTTATGTTCGATTCGGAAAACGGATTGACATCCCGTTTTCCCTTCTTTCCTAAGGTTGTGATTGTTTTACTTTATTGTGAATCTTTTGACGACATTCGTTCTTGATTGTGACTTTGAGATTGATTTAAAGATTATTGAAAGTTCTTGAAAGTTTTCATCTTTTTATCTTTTAATTCTTGAATTGATATCAACATGACTGTTATTGGCTAAAAACCCTTAACAATTCTAAGATGAAGGGTTGATAGTTGTGGCTTAGATAATGATAGATCGATCGCAAACAGATTAGACCCTGAGAGTTAGAGAGAATCGCCGACAACCTTAAATTACGGCCTATTCTTGAGTCCACGGCCGTGGAACCTCAAGAACTAACCGTGATTTCCCTTAAGTCCACGAACTTGCTTTTACTTTAATCCAAAGTTAAAGATTTGCTTTAGCTTAGTTTAGACTTGTCTTTTCTAGGTGGTAGTGAAGCCTCAACAACCTCTACCTCGATTGTGAGTGTCACAACCTCAATCGGCTAAGTTAGTCTTGATCCTTGGGTTACAAGTTTGGGTATTTGACACTAATTCTCATCTTTAGAATCTTTCTATATTGAGCCTCAACAACCTGTATAGGGAGTGCCTTGTAGGTAAGTTATATAAGGTTTTTGGAACTTCACCGTACGATTACCTTACATTAGTATACCTTCGCATATCTCAACTCTGTCTTTACATCATTAAGTATATCTTGAATCGATTGCCACAGCTGGATACTTGGATCTTTAGGATTGTTGTTTTCCCAATATTTGCAAAACTCTCATATTTACTTGCTTGATAACCTGCAATCGAGTTCGTTCCCACCCAAATCCCTGTGTTCGATACTCTGGAATTCTTGCTTAGCTACGTCGATCCGTGCACTGCGGGTTCGCTGCTTGATTCTAGTTTTATAAATTTAAAGCTTATTTGCACACACCTTTAGGGGCGAACAAGTACCACATCAGTTTGGATCCTAACGCGTCTCTACCCCAACCATGTCACATTTAGAGCAAGTCTAGAAGAGATAAATGAGCCACGTCGCCACATACAAGAGTTCCTACCATCAAATACCGGCATCATTTAAATACTAGCACCATTCAAATACCGGCACTTGATCTTGCATCTTAACCACATGCTAGACAACATCCACGGAGCCACCATCTTGAGGGACTACAAGTTCAAGCCTCCTGGTTCCTACAACGAGGACCCGATGTTCAACGCAAAGGGTCTTGCCTCATATGTTGATCTCTTCTTTGACGACGGTGAAACGGGGATATTTCACATCCAAAACAGGGGGACTAATATGCCCTTGGATATTGTTGTCATCCATTCTTCCACCTAAGTCAACCCGTCAAGCGGCATGCCTTGTCTTTGCTCCACCATGGCTTTGCATTAGTGTTGGACTGATGGTTAAGGCTTTCCCATTATACCGAAACACGTCTTTAGTTAACGTTATTTCCGTCTTTTACTTATGTAATAGTAGAAGGAATATTCTTGTGGAATATTCCATTTAGACCTTTCATTTCCAACCTTTCGGCCCCTCATCCTTCTTTAAGTTGATGATTGACCTCACTTGTAATTCATGTTAAAATTAAATCAAGTTTAGTAAAGAAGAATTTTTCTCCTCCTTCGATCCAAGCCTTCATATTAGAGGTTTCTTCAATAATCAACCTCTCAACTCCACTTTATGGATTGCTCGATCAACCTTGATCGGATTAGCCATTCACTTCCCCGTCCATTTCATCACTTCCGCCAGCTATTTTCTATCGTTTGATCCACTTGCACATGAATAACGTAGTAGTTGAACTTTAGCAAGATCTAGATTCGGAGCTTGTCCTTGAACGCATCCAAGGACACATCATGGAGGTTAGGGTTGGGTGATAGAAACAACGGTTAAGGGTTTTGATGATGGTTTTCTCCTTGTTATAAGAAACAAGAAATTTTGCTCTAACAATGGGTGTTGGTTTGATGATGCGAGTTGATTGTTATAGAAATGGTAATGTTGGTGAAAATTATTGCATATGGGTTTGAAAAGGGCTCTTTTAAGGGCACTTTAGAGAGTATAAGCGGCAAATTAGCAATGTAAAATCGATCAAAAGAACAATAAAAATAATTAAAATTAGTAAAGAAAGGGCATAGTAGATAATACTAGGTGCGGTGATGATTCAAGTTGACAATAAGAATTAACAAGATATGATCTGCTTCCGAAGAGTTTGATCCAAATGATAGATGGCGGTTGTGGTATGGACGAATAGATGGGAAATGATGGCAATGTTGGATTGATAGGTCAAACCTCTTGAAACCATATAGAGAATCTTGATTTCGATTGAATAAAACTCAAGACGAAAGTCAATAAACTCTCCCTTATATAACCTAACAAATCAAGGAACAAAGCCAAGAGAGCATTAGGAGGGGGCATGTGAAAGTTTGCTAACACGAAATTATCAATGAATTTTTATACACCTAAGAAAAAACCAAGGAAACTAGACTAGCAAGATTATCTCTCGCTCAATCTCCCTCGAGTACATATGAGTAGAACACGATGGAACCAAAACATGACAAACGCCAAACGTCAATCACCTTCAAAAATCCATGTCCAAGATGCCCTAATATAGTCTAATTTAGGACTAGAAATTATTAGAAAAAAAAACTAACTAAAAGATGGAGTCAAAACACATTAAAAAATCTCAATAAAAAAACTCAATAGTTTAATTAATGTTATTCGGACTAAAATATTAAAAAAAAATTCATGGGTGGAATCAGCCTCGTCCACACACATGCATGCTCTCCTTGGACGTCCCACATGCGTCGAGTTTGACCGGATTGATTTGACTTGAGTCTTAGACATTTTTACCCTTGACACCTTCTTTCTCTTAAAGATGGTGTTTATTTGTCTTCTTACTTGAATTGTTTCATCTTGATTTGTCTCTCCTCGTGCATGATGTTAAGTCCATGGATGGTCCCTCGTCAATGCATGTCCGAGTCTCTTGTACCACAAGTAGGTATCCTTAATGATTGATCCAAGATACTTTTTTCTTGTAAGGAAAATCCAAGTAAATAATGTAAACATTAATCACCCAGTTCCCTTACAAAAATACTTATCTTGAAGGTTCAACAAATGCCGCACAATCTCATTAGTTTAAACAACAATATTATCTTCATGATCACGTAACTTATCAACATTGATCAATGCATATCAAAGATTATTGGCAAGACTTACCTCACTTACGTGAAGATATTTTGTGAGATCCATCTTTCCAACACACTAATCAGTTCTTCTTGTTACTAAAGAAAATCTTTCCTCTAAAAACTGCTCCAATTTTATATTCTTACATAATATTTTTTTCTTCTAGCACTCAAAACACATAATGTCTTTGACATCTTTGTTGCTCCAACTTTATGGTTTGTCTTCTCCTTATTGTAGAATTGGCAAATGTCCTTGACAAAGTATATTTAACCTGAAATCAAAACAATCCAAAATCAAAATGAGTAGACGTAAGTAGGCTTTAATTGTATAAATGTAGATTGAGTGAGCAATTATGTATCAATGGGAATTAACTAGGCCCCTTGTAATTTTAAGAAAAAAGATAAAATCTATAATAATTGAAGATACTTTCAAAAATAAAAAGATATTCTACCTTAATTAATATGGCAGTTTTTAAATTAAATAAGGAAAATGAAAGTGGTCCCCTACAATTAAGGAATTAGTTACAGCCAGCACATTCCGATTTGAACGTCATTCCAGATTCAAGATATCCACCGTTTTTTAGGGTCATAACCACCATTTTTCCATAGAGCATCCATCATCATCATCCAAAAAAATTCTTGTTTTTGTGCGATTGTTGGTGAATTCAGTAAATGAATTGACAGACATCATTGAGGATCGGAATCGTCAAACAAAACGTTCGATTTGAGGAGTTGTAT
Organism: Fagopyrum esculentum; assembly: GCA_033239045.1. Classification (NCBI taxonomy): domain Eukaryota; kingdom Viridiplantae; phylum Streptophyta; class Magnoliopsida; order Caryophyllales; family Polygonaceae; genus Fagopyrum; species Fagopyrum esculentum. Next base: position 128,415,047 of record BSUD01000005.1, on the reverse strand, counting down.
GTGCAATTGTTGTTGTTGTGCGATAATCCCCAATCGATTTATAGATCTGTATATACAATCATTGTTTCTGTGTGACGATCACGATAATCACCGTTTTTTGGACGAAGAACTCATTACAGTCGAGGATCTGTATCTGGAATCTACTTAAATTTGCTTCGAACAATTTATTGATGTTTTTTGTCTCCAGATCTGTAAGGTATGTTTGTTTTTCATATTATCTATGAGGATAACTTTTTTGTTGTGCAGATTTATGTGTGTCTGTGAAAATTATGTACATAATTTTTACATACAACATTTGAAGGTTGAAGACGAGTGTGTTGTATGTGAAAATTATGTACATAATTATGTGCTGACTGTGAAAATTATGTACATAGTTTTCACATACAACATTTGAAGCTTGATGAAGAAGAAGACAAAGAAGACGATGAAGACGAGTGTGTTGTCTGTGAAAATTATGTACATAATTTTCACATATAGCATTTGAAGGTTGAAGACGAAGAAGACGAGTGTGATGTTTGTGAAAATTATGTACATAAATATGTACATAATTAACATTTGAAGGTTGAAGATGAAGAAGATGAAGAAGACGAGTGTGTTGTTTGTGAAAATTATGTACATAATTATGTACATAATTTTCACATGCAGCATTTGAATGTTGAAGACGAAAAAGACGAGTGTTTTGCGAGTTGCAAGTGAATATTCTCCAAAATATCTATGACGCTATTTTCTCGGGATGTTTTGAGCGTGAAAGTTGAAGAGAAGAATCTCGTAATATCAATAAATATCCAGTTGCCTTTTTTGCGGGATTTAAGTTTTTTTGTTTTTGGCAGTTTATTATATCTTTTAGGGAAAAACCCTTAATTAGTTATCCTAATTTCAGCATTAATCTATTTTATTTACCTTTATTATTTGGCTAGAAAATGGAGGGGCCTAGATTGTATCATTGATACAAAAAGGGCTTCTCTACACCAATTTTCTCAATCAAAATTGATGGAGCTCGATGACACAAATTTAAAAATAACAAATCTCCGGGCTAACTAATATCAACACGTCCAATAAACTCGATTGATCATTAAAGAGTGTGTTTGGTAAGAGATGGAGATTATTTTAAAGATTAATCTAAATGAAATTTATTAGGGACTATATTTGTAGATGGGGTTTATAGTTTATACAAGGTTATAACATTTAAAATAAAATGCATAGGAGTGTTTGGTATGAGGTTTTTTTATGAGTAAAATGGGTGTGTGGGTAGGTTTTGTAATCATGAGAATAAATAGGACCTCAAGTTAAAAATGGATACAAACTAGGCCCCTATAGTTTTTATAAAAAAAATTTATTAGAAATAAAAAAGGAAGATTGTGGTAGTTTTAAGATTTTTCTCTTTCCTATTAATTATATTTAATTTCATAGGGTAACTTATTATTCTTCTCTCTCCTCTTAACTATAATAAATAAAAAATTGTGTCAAAATTGGGATTCAAACTCTGGATGATAGATCCTCCCACCCACATTATACCAGTTGGACTAATTAAATTTTATATATTCTTTTGATAGTACACAATTTCAATTACACAATTTTATTACACAATTTCAATTACACAATGTTCATACACAATTTCAATTACACAATTTCATTTGTCATGTCAATTTATGTAGTTAACACATTCAGTCATTTTTCAATTACACATGAGGGTGTCAAGTGAATGTGGAGGATAACCACAGGGATTTTGATTATTGGGTTGTATCATGTTGAAGGCCCGACATGAATTAAGTGTTTATTCATTAATTGATGAACGATCCGACTGGGTCATATTATGGAAATGTGACCAAGTGAATTATGTCCCAAAGAATATATTAAGCACCTATTAAAGTTCTGGGAGATGTCCAAGATCATTGTCCAGATATGATGATCGTGATCTTTCAGGACGTTTCAAACAAGTGGATTTAATGAAAGGAATAAAGCTCTTATAACTTATACTCAGTGGGGTAACCTTCATTCAGATGCATAGGTCAAAGGTGTTCGAGTAAGGATGAATGACTGAAGGTTGTTATACGGATCCGTATCACCCCAATAAAATAATTACCGAAAAGTGTTTATGTAAGAGTTTACTGAGAAATGGTAGCACTCCAATAGCCAATCTTGATAACCGGTCATAGGTGGATTGAGGAGTAATTTTGGAACCGTATACAAATGGTAAGCCTTGGAGTCTTCTCTTGACTGATGAGAGAAGAATTGTTGAAAGCACCAAATCTAATCAACATAATCCATAAATGTTGTACGAGAAAGCTTAAAGATATTTAATTATCATACTTGGTGTAAGGATTTGAAAGATAGTAGAGCGACAAAAGTATTCTGGTAAACTAGTAGATATGTGTGAGGAATTAGATTTTTTAGAGAAAATCATATACATTTAGTGATTTCTATACAATTGGTACAGGAGGATGTCAGCAAAAGTAATACTATCGAGTCAATAAAACCATGGTGAGGAAGTGTAACCCCAGGCGGATAGCTTAACCAATGAGAAGAAAAATACCAAGTATCAAAAGGTGAGTCCTGTCAACCTTAATTATAGTGTTGGGATAGAGATACTCTTATAGAATCTATTCAAGAGTACAACACAACTGAGTATTGAACACTGAATAGTGGTAGGAAGAAACCGTCAAGGAGTACTACTGGTGAGTATCAAGTCAAGGGTCTGATAGGACATAAGTGAATTTCGGGAATTCCTAAGGCCGCACATTCCATTCCTTTCAAGAAGTTGTGACCGGAGATGATTCACGGAATGACGTCGTTATGATTAACGGGTGCAATAGATGGATCAGAGTAGCACAGTGGAAGCGTGGTGGGCCCATAAGCCACAGAGCAAGAAACTCGATGATACAAAAAGGTGATGTGTCGAGTTTAAGGCGCTGCTAGTTGGAGAATACATCTCAATTGAAACGGACAGGAGATAGGTTATGGTGAGCGACTGGGGACTTTTGCATGAATCTAGTGTCAACTCGAGAAGATTGATACAGAAAGGTGCATATATAAAGAGTTTATCGAGAGATATTAGTACTCTGTTATAGATCCAAGTCAATCTGGATAACCTCGTCACATGTCGACTGAGGAGTAGTTATTGGAAAATGAGTACATAAATGGTGTACTTTGGAGTCATTTTTTCGATGGATTGGAGAAGAGTTAATGAAATAGTAAATTGTTTTCCGCGTGACTTATAAAGGTTGTGTAAGAAAACTCAAAGGGAGTAACCCACATATCTTAGATAAGGCTTTATAAGGTGGTGAAGCGACATAATTATACGATCAACCTAGTAAACGATGCGTCGAGAAAGCGGATATGTCGAACAGATCATACGTATTATGTTTATATTGAATGGTGTGAGTTTTGAGTAAAAGTGATATTATTGGGCTAATAATCCAGTGTGGATAAAGTAAAACGTAGCGAATGACTTAACCATAAATATAGGGTAATATTCAATTGGCAGTAGTGAGACCATTCCTTGTGAGAAAAGGACCAAATAAGTTATCTAGTAGAACAACTTATAAGAGAACATAAATATTTACTTTGCGGTAAATATATATTTCTACAGCATTTTAAATCTTTGGAGTTAAGCAAGAAGCTCAATGTTCAATTAGTTTTTAAATTGCACTTATTTCTTTTGAGAAATTGGAGTGTTACATTTCGTTTGTTTATGCCATGTACACAAGTGTGTCATTTACCCAAGGTTTGGTTACACAAGTCCGTTATTTACTCAAGGTTTGGTTACACTAGTCTTTTATGTATTAACATGGTGTAATTGAAATTATGTATTTACATTGTGTAATTGAAATTGTGTATTGATACGTGAATCATCAAAAGAATACACAAAGTTTAAATAGTCCGTTTGATATAATGTGGGTGGGAGGGTCTCTCATCTAGACTTTGAATCCCAAATTTGGCACAATCTTTTATTTATTATAATTAAAATGAGAGAGAATAATAATAAGTTACCCTAATTAATAAAATTAAATATAATTAATAAGAAAGAGAAGAATCTCAAAATTACCACAATCTTCCTTTTTATTTTTAATATATTTTTTTGTTAAAATCGCTTTCCTTTTTTAGCCCATTTAATATATTAATTACTCTCTCCGATCAAAAATAAATGTCATTTTAGCCTTTAACACAATTTTTAAAAAAATATTAAATAACATAGATTTTATAAAGTTTTTATAAATCTTATCACTTATTTAATATTCAACCTTCTTTTAAACCAATAAGAAAGATTTTAGAACTAAATTAATCATTTACACAATTTTCAAGAACATTTCTTATAATTATTGTTCATTTATTGGCTTAGAAAACTTAAAACGAGAGATAATTTTGATCAAATTTCTATTGCTAAAACGACAGTTATTTTTGATCGGAGGGATTAATAATTATCCTTATTTGCTTCCTTAACTATTTAATTAAGATCTTATTAAACCTCATATTTATCTTTTTTTTTTAATGATAAATATTAGGAGCCCAATTAATATTGAAGAAATAAAACATGTGTTAGTAGCTTAATCTTCTCTTTTTTTATTAGGTTTATTTTATACTAATTTAAAATATTACCCTCACATATTTTTTTATGAAACAATTTGGTTTACTAGGCTTTTTGTAGTTTTGTGTTTGTAAATATACCCCTTGAGAGAAGAGTGTGTAGAGTTTGAGAATAAATACAAAAGGTTGGGGTATATTTACTTAATTAAAATATTAAAAAGCCTAATATACTATAGTTTTTAAAAAAGATCTAATTACCAAAATTACCTTTTTTTTTTATGAGGGTGTTTTTGTTGCTCTCAAATGTTTAGCAATTGAAGTGTGATTACATAGTCAAAGTTTGTTTATTCAACTTTATTGTTGTTTTTACAACAAATTTTATTATAGAATCCAAATTTAAACCAATGTCTAGGTTCAACAAAGAGCTTAGACAACTAGCAATGATAATCAGTTTGAGAGCAACATACATGATTTTCAATTTGATAGCAATAAACAGTAAATCAAAACTGAAATAAATCGAAAATGAGAAATGAAATAAATCGAAACAACAACAAACATGGTTCATCAAAGAGGTTAGCAAAATCAAATCTAATTTTATGTTGACGAAAATGAAATAAATTGAAAATGGGATAAAATTCAAACCTATCACTGGGACTCATATTCGGAGATTAGCAAAATCAATTTCTAAGGTTCAACAAAGAAATTAGCAAAATCGAATCCAATTTCAGTTTAAAAGCAACATGCATTATGATGAAGAACGAATGAATAACCGACTTTTCCTCTTTTCTCTTCACAAGCTATTATCTTCTACTCTTTTATTGACGTCGCGATGTTTTGATTCTTCCAACATTCAATAATGGCATGTAATATTTCTTCCAAAAGGGTATAAGTGAAATTGTAAAATGATGGAACTATGGAAAGAGATTAATTAATTTTAAGGTTTTTTTTACCCATTTAACTTCTTCTATAATCTTTCTATAATTTTCATAATCTTCCAAACACCAAAAATTAATCTCCAAATTTAATCTAAAATAACCCCATTAATACCCCACCAAACAACCCAATATCTCATTCCCCTGCATTGCTTCGATCGATAATGACACATATATATACTAGTAATAAAAGCTGAAAATGATTAGCAAAGAAGAAAAATTCAACCCTCGACTTGCAAAAGAATATGATTTCCAAAATTGTTTAATAAAAAACTGGACACTTGGATTATTTTCCAGAGTTACATCTACCCACCCCCACCAAGCAGACGACCACGGTAACACCAACCCGCCCGCCTCATTCAAAAGAGCTTCCTATAAGTTCAACCCCTTCGTCTTCCTCCTATCAACGGATTCCTCGCTGCTTCACAAAATCCCCAAATAGCCATGTTTTCTCTCTCCTCCCTCCACTCTTCATCCACCACTCCACCGCCGTCCCTAGAGCCACCACTCTCCTTACACTTTCTATCCTCCTTCTCTTCCCGCCTCCAATACCGCCATCAACACGTTCGCTCCCTCCGAATCTTCAATACCGGCATCACGCATACCAGCGGCCTCAATTCCAAGCTTGTCCATCCCGATAACAATTGCCACGACGATTCCGAAGCTTCAGTTTCGTTCGCAAAGCTCAAGATCGCCATAATTGGGTTCGGGAACTATGGCCAGTTCCTCGCTAAAACACTTGTTGGCCAGGGCCACACCGTCCTCGCTCATTCTCGCTCCGATTACTCCCAATTGGCTTCTAATCTCGGTGTATCCTTCTTCTTTGATCCCAATGATCTCTGCGAGGAACATCCTGAGGTCGTTCTTCTATGCACCTCCATTCTGTCAACTGAATCTGTACTCCGATCCTTTCCTCTGCAGCGTCTCAAGCGGAGTACGCTCTTCGTCGACGTTTTGTCTGTCAAGGAATTCCCTCGATCTTTGTTTCTTAAGGCTCTTCCCCGCGAATTTGATATTCTGTGCACTCATCCGATGTTTGGGCCAGAATCGGGGAAGAACAGCTGGAACGGTTTGCCTTTTGTGTATGATAAGGTTCGGATTGGGCAATCGGAGCCTAGAATCAAGAGGTGTGAGGCTTTCATTGATGTGTTTAGGAGAGAAGGGTGTAGGATGGTGGAGATGAGCTGCGCTGAGCATGATAAACATGCCGCTGGCTCGCAGTTCATCACTCACATGATGGGTAGGGTTTTGGAAGAACTGGATTTAGGGACTACTCCAATCAATACAAAGGGGTATGAGAGTTTGCTGAATTTGGTTGATAATACTTCCAAAGATAGTTTTGAGTTGTTTTATGGGTTATTTTCGTACAACATAAATGCAATGGAGCAGACGGATAGGATGGGGTTGGCATTTGAGATGGTTAAGCAGCAATTGTTTGGGCATTTGCAGAGGCTGTTGAGGAAACAATTGTATGATTATGAACATGAGGTTTTGGAGTCGAAGCCTCAAAAGCTTTTGCCAGGGTCCTCTCAGAATGCACTTTTGTTGTTGCCTTGTTCATCTGATACTATAAAGGTGGATGTCAATTGCTGATTTACTCGTATATAACTGTAAAACAATGTTTGATGAATAAGTTGATCATGGAGATTGATGTTTACTTATCTGTTTATATATGGACATGGCCTTTGTAATGAATTGTTGACCGGATACACCTTTCTGGGCTTGAATCACTCTGTTTAAGAGTGAAGGCAGATTAGTTTTGTTTTTGGTAAGAAAGACTGGGAGCCGGAGCCGGAGCATCGCCCGTATATTATTTGGACGTGTCGAAGTTCAAACAAGGATCACACCTTCCTGGGCTTGTATTTGGAGGCTAAAATGATAGTCTAAGGTTTCTCTTTAGTCTTTATCATTGATCATACGCCAAACAAGCTTCCCAAGTCAAGCGAGATTGGAATCGGTGGTTGTTCGAATGCTCAACCCGCCAAAAACTTTAGGCATGCAGACCTTTCTCCAGGCCACGTGGTGTATGTGTCGCTTCCCATCAATGTCATTCCATAAGAAATCTCGGCAAATTTTATCAAGCTCAGTGATGTGAAGTGAAGTGAGAGACCTCAATTACCACATATTAGAATATTACCGCATGACCATTGTCAATGTGGTATATGATTTAGCATCCAGGTCGAATCTCAATGAACTATACAGTTTGAAATGTTTCAGGTTCAATTAGCATGGTTCAAGTGTGTAAAAGAAAGCAAAAGGGTGATAAAAAAAAAAAAATCAAATTTTGAGTTTGGGGTAGCAAGTAAGCAACTAACACAATCAAGTATCAAGTATGGATGTTCACGGGTGATTTTTCTCATCTAAAAGTACCAAAGCTCGATATGCAAGTCTTTGTTGATCGAGATTTTTCAACAGTTGCTTCGGACGGTGGTGGTGGTCCTTTCGTCGGACATCTTTGTTGAGAAGAAAGAGAAAGTCGAAGACACTCATCGGGACTTTCTACCGGCGCCGAGGTAGAAGAAGACTTATCGTGTATGTGCAACGACGCTTTACTCCATCAACTGAATCTGCATACGGCTTGCTTCACCACACCTTGCTGCTTATGCCCTTCGTCCGGAGTTTTGTCTCGTTGTTTCTTGGCTATCAAAAGATGGAGAGTTTCGGACCCTCAATGGTATACGGAGAGAGCTTGTGCTCATTATTAAGGGAAACCAATTGAACAGAATATCTCTCGTATATTGATGAAGATAGAGCTACAAAGTTTATATAGACACATGTAGTTGGTTAGGGTTGTTAGCCTTTTAGGCTATATTACAAACCATAACCTTTTATTCTATATATTCACATCATATATCCTATACCCCCCCCCCCAAGCTGGACAGGTTGAACAAGGTCAAGCTTGCGAGAGAGAAACAAATGTTGTTGTGCGCCTAAAGGCTTAGTGAAGATGTCTGCCAACTGCAGATGAGAATGAACATGAGCAGTGGATATAAAACCTTTCTGAACTTCATCCCTTACGAAATGACAATCAATGCGAAGGTGTTTAGTTCGCTCATGAAACACAGGATTAGCAGTTAAGTGATGGGTAGCTTTATTGTCACAGTAGAGAACAAATGGGCGAGGTAAAGAGATATGAAGATCATGTAACAAGCCATCAAGCCAAATGACTTCACTTGTGGTCATAGACATGACCCTATACTCACTTTCTGCAGAAGATTTACTAACGGTCTGTTGCTTCTTCGCCTTCCATGACATAAGGGAATTACCCAGAAATATGCAATATCCGGTGATGGAACAACATGAGTATGGACACGAGCCCAGTCAACATCGCTATAAGTAGTAAGAGAAAGGGTAGATTGTGTTGGATAGGACAAGACATAATCCATGGTACCCGTGAGATATCGAAGAAGATATGTAGCAGCATGCCAGTGAGGAAGGCGTGGAGACGCAAGAAACTGGCTAAGTTGTTGGACAGTGTATGCAATATCCGGACGAGTATGCGATAGGTATAATAACCGGCCAACCAATCGTCTGTATGAATCAGATTGTGAAAGAAATGTGGAAGATAAAACACGTTATGCAGATTGATAATAGGAGACAGCTGCACAGTGCCAGTGTAATGAACCTCTTTGACAGAGCCATCAGGTTGGCCAAACAAAATTGGTTTGGCAAGCCTATGTAATATAGAGAAATAATGCTTGCAAAAGGAGATGTGGTCTGTTGTACCAGAATCCACAATCCATGTAGTATGATTGACAGCAGTAGCCACAAGATGAGTTAGATTACCTGCGAAGTTAATGGAAGAAGACAACTGCTTATCCTTCATTAACTTTATAACCTCCTGATATACAACATTCACAACAGAAGGATCCAAAGAAGGAGACACATCTGAAGTCTCCAAGGGATTATCATCAACTGCAACTTCCAGATTGTTAGCAGATCGAGAAAAATGATCATTAGTACCAGTGGTAGCGCCTGAGAGTTTATCATCCTTGTTTTTAAACTCTTTGTACCAGTCAGGAACACATGTGAGCTTGAAGCAAGACTCGCGAAGGTGTCATTTCTCTTTACAATAAGAGCATGTCCTATCAAGCTTGTCCTTGCGAAAATCTCTCCTGCTGCCACCTGCTTGTCTGTAAGGAGTAGATCTAGAGACAACAAGAGCTTCATGTGTAGAGGAAGAGTGACAGGTAAGTTCCTTTTGCTTCTCGACTTGGAGAACCATTTGAAATACTCTATTCTCAGTAGGAAAAATTTCAAGAGAAAGAATATGGCTACGAATATGTTCATATTGCTCATTAAGTCCCATAAGGAATTGTAGAGCACGTAACTTAGCTTCTCTAGCAGCAATTTTCTTGAGAATATCACAAGAGCAATTGAGAATCCCTCAACATAAGCAAGAAGGGACAACATCAACAGAAGCAAGTTCATCCCATAATTTCTTCATTTTGCTATAATAAATGGAAATTGTAGCATTGTCTTGTTTGAGGGATGCTAAATCCTTATGGATCTTATAAACTAAGGGAGCATTAGATAACACAAAGCGCTCCACAATGTTTGTCCATAGTTGCAAGCCTGATTCTGCATATGTGAACATCTCAGCAATATCCGATTTCATGGAGTGAAGGATCCAACATCGGATCATGTAGTCTGCACGAATCCAGCGAGCTAGTTGATCATTATCTGCAATCAAAGGCTTCACACAAGTGCCATCGATGAAGCCAAGTTTCTGTTTGGCACCAAGAGCCATTCGGATGCTCCGACGCCATGAATTGAAATTCGATCCGTTGAACAGAATCGAAACCAGCTGCATCCCAGGGTTATCGGAATTGGAGAGGTATAATGGATCATTTACATCTATCGAAGTATTGCGATTCAGATTGGAAACAGGAAGAAGAGGATCTGGTCCTGAATCCTTAATGGTAGCCATGAATGTGTATTAAGAAGAAGAAAAGCGATAGAGATGAAGAATCGAAGTAGGAGAAAACTTCGATTTCAGAAAAATTGGAAATCAGGAGTCATGTGCTCTGATACCATATTAAAGGAAACCAATTGAACATTATATATCTCGTATATTGATGAAGATAGAGTTACAAAGTTTATATACACACATGTAGTCGGTTAGGGTTGTTAGCCTTTTAGGCTATATTACAAACCATAACCTTTTATTCTATATATTCACAGTATATATCCTATACTCATACACCATGAAGACCAATCTAGGGATGGATTATTTTTTTTCCAGCCTTGGATCTGGTAATACAAACACCAATGACAACAAAAATCTTTACCATCTCTCTTGTGGAAGATGGCCCTTAACAAGGTCCCCAAATCACGATTTTGAAACTCCGGTAACAACAAAAAGGTGGAGTCTAGAATACTCTTTCAGCTGTTCTCTTATCCTCTCTCAATTTTATGATAATTTTAGAATAACCTTTCTCTATGACTCGATTGTTTTCTCTAAACTATCGATTGAAAGGTACCATATTGAATTCAGTGAGGTGTACAGAAGAAAAGTTTCTGTGTATTCTTCTTTGATCCATCTCGGGATTAAACTATTTTTAGTCTTTATACTCCTTAATTTGATCGATAACCGAAATGTTACTAAGCAAAACATCCCTCAAACTAACAACCCAACAACCCAACAATTCTTATCGGAAACCGAAATGTTACTAAGCAAAACATCCCTCAAACTAACGACCCAACAATTCTTATGACCATTGAATTTGCTAAATTTTGTCATTATACAACTTCTGCTTTGCTGGAATCCATGTGTCGTTTTGTGCCTATTAGTGATGAGGGCCTTATGGTTCTTAGTTGTAACTCAACAACAACTCTTGATTTTTATAAATCTGACCAACATCTTGAGGCTACCTCTAACGAGGCCATCTTAACTAATCATAATTATAAAACTCTAATCATTGTGTCTATGCTTGTGAGTACTAACCAAATTAGCTACAATATTCTCTTCCATTACTGCCTTGTTTCGCTTGGTGAATAATTTTACACTAATTCATTTCCTCATGGTGTTCTTTTGACTGCCAGTTATTGGGGGCAGTGGCGGAGCCTGAATATAATTGAAGGGGGACTAATCGCTTAAGATATTTAATTCGATTATAAAAGAAATAGCGATAAAATAGTTCATTAGTAAGAATTAAAGTTTAATACAACAAAAGAGTTCACTTCTCATATTTTTGAAAATGTTGAATGATAACTTCATTTTATAATGCTTTTGAAATTTTCTTTCTCGATATAACAAATCAAACTATCAGTGAGAAATTCATCTCTCACCTTGTTGCGCAAATCTATCTTAATTATACTCATCGCGGAAAATGCTCTTTCCACTGTAGGTGTGACAACCGGTAACACTAAAATCAACTCTATAAGACGATATATTAAATGAAACACTCTGTGAATTCCTTTCTCAACCATTTTTCTTAGAAACATCTGCAATATTTTGCAACATTGAATAATCTTCACCTTTCCTCATTTCAAAAATCCACAATTCAAGTTGTTCTCTGCTCCATTTGCTCACAAATTGAAAATTCTTGTGGATATAACTTTGCAAGTTAAAGTAGTTTCTTTACACTGAAATTGGAGAACGTATTCTTAGGATCAAGACATCCTATAACAGTAAGTAATTATGTTGTTGACTCACTGAAACGATTCTCTATCTCAGTATCAATTTGGTCAATAACCTACAAATATAGCATAACATTAATTTGATACAAACACTAGTTTAATAGTTAATTAGGAAACAACAAATTACTTGACAAAATTTTTTGCTTTGAAGTGGTGGTAGTTTGTTGTACCATTTTCATTACGTCTAAAACGACGATTTGTAGCAAGATGATTCATGTTAAGAATCACAACATTGTGCTTAGTACAAAAATCGTTGACTTCTCCAATCAAATGATCTCATCCATTGTTCCTCAAGTCTTGAAATTTCAGTTTACAACTTTGATCGAGACCAACATCGGCAATGATATGTTACTCCTTTTGTTGCAAGCATTGTGACAACATACTTGTCGCCACCAACACTTTATTCATCAATAAGCAATGAAAATAAAATCATATCTCTCCATCTTTTTTGCCAAACTACTTGTAGCGCCCCGAGTTTTCTCATGAGTACCCTCATCAAATATATTGTCTAGCACTTTGAGAGTTGAGTTTCACAAATAAAAAATATAAACAATGGTTGTATAGTGAGAACCCCATCGTGTAGACCTTGGTCGAGCTAAAACACTTTCTTGATTTTTTTTCCTTTTCCCTCTTCATGTTTTCTTTGCCGAAACTCATATTTTCTCTTGCAAAAAGCTTCAACCATGTTAGTAATCGCGGACAGATATTCAAAGAAATCACTCACAAACTGATTTTTTGTGAAACGACCACAATCACTAGTTGTATTTGGTGAGCAAAACTATGAACATACCTTGCACAAGGATTTTCTTTTAAGATAAGAGTCTTCAATCTATTAAACTCACCTTGCATATTAGAAGCTTTATCATATCCTTGAACTCTCACCTTAGAGATAGATAACTCATGTTTAGAAAAAAAACTCATCAATATCACATTTTAAAGATAAAACAAATGTATCAACAACATGAACAACTCTGAAAAACTACTCCACTACTACCACAAGGCTATTAACATATCTTACAACAATTACCATTTGTTCTTTGACAAAACTATCACGAGTTTCATCAATCAACAGAGAAAAGAACTTGTCTCCAATATCACTGATTATGGCTTTTGTTGTCTCTGATGCACAAGCACTAACAATTTCCTTTCGAATGGGAGGACTAGTAAGTTGGTGATATAATGGTGCATTCTCTAGAACCACTTTTCTAACCTCGGCATTGCGTAAACTATATCACATAATAATTTCCAAAAAATTCCTCTATTTGGAGACCCCATCGCCTCGACATGTTCATGAAAAGTCAATCCTTGTACAAGTAATAATCTAACAACATCCACACTTGCGGTCAACCGAATGCGATATGCAACATCTAATACGTCTTTTCCAACCGACAAACATCTTGACACATTGTCTTTGATCTTTGTAAGCAAAAAATGTCTTCTAGCATTGTTGTGTACACTATTCATAGTTCCCACATGCTTTAAAATTTTCAGAACCCTTCTTCCAATTGCAAAATCCTGCCATCACAAAAACATTATCACCAAACCTTTTACCAACAGCCCATTGAAAAAGATAACATCAAAAGCAAAAAGCGGCATCTTTATAAACACTATATTCCAACCATTTAAATTCTTTGAACCACTTAGGAAAGAAAGCCCTTTGTTTATGTCCTTGCATACTTAATGGAAAATCATGTGACAATGATTGACAAGCACCTTGAACAACATATTCTCTTTTCACAACATCTCTAACCCGAGGCTCATACTTATTGATGGATTTGCGCAATGCCGGGATCACTAATAATACTAAATTCACAAGTTGAATCATGAGGACTTTCCATTCGAACTCTTTTTTTGCCAACAACGTCATTTCTAACATCATTTTCATTTGATGCACCAACATTCATACTATGAATTAGACTTGCATCTCCAACACTTTGAATCGACACCTTTTTTCAAATAAGATACTTGTCCATATTATTAAATCTTAATTATACAATTCACAAATTTAGTTCAAGCATAATTGAATTATTAAAACCTAAAATATCCAACTTAACAAATTAAACCTAAATCACAATCTAACACGCTTAAAACAAATACTCAATCAAACTTGAGCACTCAGCAGTTAGCAGAATAATCAAACTTCAACACTCGACACTCAGCAGAATGATCAAACTTCGGGTGCAAAACTCAAATCACAATCAATACACAATCGAACAAGTTTAAAGAAACTTCAACAATCAACATTATGAAAATTGAAGAGAATTTCAGCACTCAGCAGGAACACAAATAACAATCTAATACGCTTAAAACAAATGCTCATCACTACCACCCACAACGATGAGTCTATCAAGATACATCGAAGACCCTCTAATGAGTCTAACAATCTAAAACACTCAAAAATAACAAATCTCCGGCCTAACCAACGTCAACACCTGTCTTTGACAAAATATATTCAACCCTCTAATGAGTCTAACAATATGAAATATGATTGATTTTTATACTAAATGCATGAAAACTACGAAAGAATTTGGCCAATTAGGCTCTTTTCTATTTCCATTAGGTTTGTGCACTCCATTATTTTTTTACCACTTTCATTTAAGGGTAGGTAAAAGTAATTAACCCATCTATTTTAATAAAAAAAAAAGAAACAAACATTACAAATCAATGTTAGGTAGAAATGAAAGAATTCTTGACTTTGTTTTTTATTTTCTTTTCTTTTGTTTTGTCTTTTTTATTTTTTATTTTCTGGTATAATTCATACCAGAATTTCATACCAGAATTTTCTTACCAAAATTTTAATACCAAAATTTCATACGAGAATTTCATACCAAAATTTTAATGCCAGAGTTTCATCCAGTTATAGGCTTATTCATTGTTCAAACATGTACAATTCAAGTCATTGCTTACTGTATAAAATCATCAAGCACTCATCCAATGACCAAACCCTGTAAAATCTAAAATCACAAACAAACCTCTTGTATTTCGATATAATTATATTAGATTTCTTATCATGGACACTTGAGCGGTGATGTTCTCACAGACGATAACAATGCAACAGTAAATAAACGTTGCCTTTCACTCTCAGATGTTGAAACTACCAAGGAGTTGGTAAAGAAACAAAAACTCATTGAGAAGGGAGTAAAGTAAGTGAGAAACTTGTTCCATCATCTAAAAAGACGGACAAAGAAAATAGAGTGCTTGAAGAACAATTTGAGATGGATCCCGAGCTAAGCAAGAAACAAAAGCTCATCGAAAAAGTTCAGAGGAAGGTTAAGAAGGAGAGAAAAGTGAGTGAGAAGCTTGCATCTTCGTCAAAGTCGAAACCCTAGCAAAATGAAGCTAGTAAGGAACCCGTGGCGGTAAAAGAGAGACAAAGTGCAAGTCGCTTATCAGGTATTTTCAAGGAACATGTGGTTGTAAAAGAGAGGTTATTTTTAGTTTTGCAATTGTACCGGAGAAGGAAAACGAGATCTCATCTTCCTCCGTTTAGCCCTGGCCAGATCTATAGTCGTGACTACAACCACAACCACAACGAGATCTCATCTTCCTCCGCTTGTTAGATCGAGAGCCGGACAAAAGCGTATTGCAGTCAAACTGTCGATTCCGAGTTGCACTGGTTGCTCTACAATCCGGCTATTGACGAAGATCCGGTAGGTGAGCCGGTGAACGAGAGAGAAAGTTGAGGGAGGAGAGACTTGTTGAAGAGAGGTGAGATGGAGAGCTCGAAAGGTTGGGGAAGGAGGAAGACGGTAGCGTTGATTTAGGGTTTCAAAGCACTGAACAGTAAAATAAAAACGAGGGTACATTTACTTAATAACAAAACAGCATGAGCCTACTTACTCTATTAAAAATTGAAAATAGCCAATTTATCAAAATTCACCGAAAAACTACACTATATGAATATGAATTATTTAGGGGGGGTATTCAATTTAGATTTTTAAAGATTTTGACTGATTTGAACAATCCATATAATTTGCTGATTTTGTGGGATATTTTAATTCTATATAAATTTAATACAGATTCTGTCGGATTAATACATGACCAAAATCTCAAAGAAACGGGAAAGACGACCACTGCCATAAGGGTTTCTCAAAACATAGAGACGCCGTCGTTGGCTCGACTTTGGCTCGTTCAATTTTTGAGTGTATCAATTTTGATTTTATTTAAAACCTCTTTCTTCTATGTTTTGACAACCTTGGATTATATTCGAGATTGATGAGATCGAAGGTTGGAGGGAGAAAATGGTGGGAATTTGGGGAGGGAAGGTAAATCAGCAAACAAGCAATTCTAAAGAACAAGCAATTCTAGACATGACACATGATGAAAAACAATTAACATGGCACACACGAGTAAGGAAACAATCAACATGTCGGAAAGCACGAGAAATAACTAACCTCCAACGATGCACCGAGCTCAAGCACTCGAAAACGCTCAAAGATGTTGATTTGGCCGTTAGGGTTCTTCAGTGTTGTAGTTTGGCGTGGAAATCTTATGTTTTGGGAGACGACTTCTGTAGGGTTTAGATATTTATAAAAGTAATAAGAAAGTACTACAAAATCAATGAAATAATAGATTCTTTTTAAAATCAACTAACTTTTAA
The DNA here is from genome assembly GCA_033239045.1 of Fagopyrum esculentum. Taxonomy (NCBI): domain Eukaryota; kingdom Viridiplantae; phylum Streptophyta; class Magnoliopsida; order Caryophyllales; family Polygonaceae; genus Fagopyrum; species Fagopyrum esculentum. The sequence goes on along the minus strand of BSUD01000005.1, from coordinate 128,398,349 downwards.
ATACCATAGGAATTTTATGGAAAATTTAAATCTTAATTGAATATCAAAAAATTTATATAGACTTCTAAAAATCTATATTGAATACGCACAGACTTTTAAATTCAAAAAAATTCCTATAAAATATTAATTGAATACACCCCTTAAACTACTACTAATACGAAGGACAAATCTAAGATATCAAAATGCCTCATACTTGAAACAAATGACATGGCTTAACTAAAAAAATTAACTTTTCAACCATGTCATCATACCATACCATACAAAGATTTTATCATAAGTTTATTTATGTTTTTATAGTGGCGTTCTCAAACTCCATCACCTATTAAATAAAACTATAAAACTAAAAGACAATATTTAAATCAACAGGTCTTTATATAGGTTATAACGGGTCTTTATATAGGGTATAGGGGAGAAATAAGACTAGGAAAATGTAATGTACATACTACACATCCTTTATAAAATATGCGAATTATAAAAGGTACATTTGTGCAGAAAACAACGGTCTACCAAATTAATATTCAGCCACACCACACCAAACCGCATCAAATATCAATGCTGATACCCACACAACAAATCATACATACAGACATGTATTTAAATTTACATAATCCCACCCAAAGCACAAAGGGAAAATAAAGTTCAAAGATTTATTTTTAAGTATTTGCTTGATCAAATCTTCTTCTTCTAACTTCAATCCCAGCAAGAGCAAAGGATTTTGTTTTTGTTTCTACTTCAATACAAAGGCACTCTACCAAATAAATACATGATTAATCATAGCTTCTCTATTCATCTTCTTCTCTCTAAATATATAACTTTATTTCCGGGACGTGTTTCATGTATTCCCCGTTCTTCATCGTCCCTTCCGGATGTACCGGTCAATGAAATCTCACAACAACACAAGATATATCATCTTTGCTGTCTTTCTTCAGCGCTTCGCATGTCAACTGTTTCGCGGCTTTCTGTGGATCTCTAATCTTCCGAGCAATATCAACTGCGTCTTGATTTGTCATTACCTACATTAACAAACAAGATACATGTTCGAATGTCCAAACAAGAAAAGACGAAGAATGGAAATAATGCTTTTGAAGCCATATTGGATTCACCTTCCATAGACCATCACTTGCAAGAATCATAATATCAGTCGTTGAATCAATGACAGAGTCACGGACGTCGGGTTCTGATTTTATATATGTTTTAAGGTTCTTATCTCCAAATGCACGGGACACTGCCAGCTGACCATTCACTCGGGGTACATCTCCTGTTAAGGACACACAAAACGCCGATTACAACAGTTCAAACGATTACCTGACATGAAAGTTCAGACAGTCTATCTTGCTGTGTTTGTATAGAATTCAAAAGCAACATGAAAACTGCTAAATCAACTAATGACCTACTGAAGTAATGAAGTAACAAAGCCATCAATGATGACCCTCATGATCAGGTGCATGTATAACTTCCAAATAGGATCTGTAATATTCGTATGTTCCGTAAATTTGAAGATATAATGTAATGCTAGTAAGGGGTAAAGAGAAACCTGGCATGTTCGAGACAAAACCACCAGTACTCTCAATGCTTCCCCTATCAGCATTAGGATCATGATCAGTACTCATCTGTATTGCTTGACCTCTTCTAGAGAGAACTGCTCGCGAATCACCAACATTGCCTACCCATAGCTTACGTCCGTTTATCAAAATTGCAGTAACAGCAGTGGAACCCCCTCTAGCCATCTCAGAAGCATCAGAAAGAATGGTTTGATCAGTTTTTTCATAGGCTTTTGTGATTGATCTCCCTGTGTCGGTCCAAAACTCGCCCTAAGATAAGTTAACAAGTTTAAAAACAAAAAACTCACGAAAACATAAAGAGATATTTGCTTAAGCATTCCCACCTCCTTGAGGATATTTTGAAATAGATGTTTTTGCAGGTAGGATGGAACACCATGACCCAAGTGTCCATCGAAGATAGCAAACAACCCAACCTCGTGATCTTGAATCTGCATAAACTTGGCAACATGGTAATCTTCCATGGGATGGTCGGCTTTGCCCTTGACAAGGCTATAACCATAAGCAATCTGACCATCACTGTTTTTCCCTTTCCCAGTGTTAAGTGAAGGATTTCCTGATAACTAAAACCACAAATTTCCTATTTGTTACATTACCCCCATAACATTGGTAAATTCACAATAACATGAAAGAGTTTCCCCTAATAGACCAACCAATCAAGAGTGCATGAATATCAACGATGATGCCTAATCATGTTAGTATATAACAACATAAGAGAGATTTCGAGGTCTGAAAATAACAAGATTACCTGAGAATACGAGCCATTAAAACAACTCAAGCACCCCATGATTGAAAAATTGGAAAGGTTAAGAGTTTACAACTAAGACTAGAAGCTCCAATCTCCTAATGAAAACGCGAATTTGCTGAACTCAAATTCGCCCCCAAATTCAAGACCTGAAAGTCAAAATAAGCACACAGAAACAAAATAATCATCAAATTCAATATATACCCTAACATGGATCAAGCAACACTATGAAAGTATGAAACCCGTTAAAACCCCAAAATTTAGGAATAACATAATACAATCAATTATACCGGAGTCTACGAACAGCGAGAAAACACAAAACCTAGCTTTAGTTTACTTAAAAGGGGTGAAAAGTGTAAATTGGGGTAGAGAACTCTTGTACAATCGCTTCCCCTTTGGAATTCCTCGCGAAATGATGATTAAGAACATCAAAAGAGCGTCCAATTAAAGCCTTTTTAAGCATAAAAATTGAAGAGAAAGCAAAGAAAAACAAGGGATACTGCTGGGGAGCTTGAATTTAAAAAAAGAGATGGAGAGAGGAGTACCGAAAGAAGGATTTGGAAATAACTAGTTGAGGGGAAATACGACCTTTCCTTGTAATTGTAAAGCTTGAATCTATTTCTGTGAGAGAAAGTGGATTGCCAACAAGAAGTGGAAATTGGGAAAGGGTGGAAGAGAGAGAAAGAGAGTATGAGAAAAGTCTCCTCTCCGTGTTGACTTTGTTGTCTGTACGTCTGGTGGTGGACTGTGGTGGGTGCCGTGTTCTTATTATTTGTAAAATATCATTTTTGAAGAATACTGTAAAATATATATATTCAAAGACGACCAGAACCTTTCAGGTTGATACATATCACATCTTTTGTAATCAGGGGATTGACAGACTTATATCATAAATCATCAACTCGTCTTTCAAACAAACAAAACTCAAAATGCTTGAATTTCATAACTCGAATCGATTTGAAAGAGAAATAACTAAGGAAAATCAAAGATTGGCCTCAGAGATCTTGGTGGAAAGTAATCATCAGTTGGATTCTTAAAAAATCCAGTCAAGAGTAGCAAATATAAAATCGCACATCACCAGCCAATCATAGGAATTTCAAAGCAAAAATACTTGATTGAACAATACAGTTTGTTTATAAGGATGAGCACGAAGGATCAGAAGTAGCTGTTTGGTAATCAAATTTTACTGAATACAAGAAAATCAGTGGGAATCCGTCTGTTCTCTTCATCATACAAATTCGTGCATCAATCGACAATGAACAAGCATCAAAATGACTATCTATTTACCTTGTCACCAAAAATTCCCATCTATTAAAGAAAAATGTTCAACGAGCATTAGGAGTTAAGGGAATACTGAATTTTAATTTAGCCTAACGATAGATCCCTTGAGCACATTCACTATATGGTTGCGGACAAGGAATTGCAATATTAGGCAAAAACAAAGCAGATCACTTCTTCAAATTAGTACATGATAAATGAAACGATGAGAGAAGTACTGGCATACCAAAAAGGGATCCAAGGAAAGAACAATTTGTCTCTGGATGAGAGAAAGTCCTCGAAATTGGGATTCGATTTGTGCCAACAAAGCATTACAAGAAATTGATCAAGTGATCTCAAGCCTTGCAGCCGAAAGGGAGGGAAAGACAGCCTACTTGTCTGAGAAGGTTAAGCGAGTGATTCAACTACTGCATACTTCTTGGCAATGAACTGATTACGAAGAGACAGTCAAGACAGACGGCGAACCCACGAATATATAGAGATGAGGACAGCAAAACTGTAAAGAACACAGCCACCAAAAATCCCTAAAAAAAATGAGACATAACCAAAATAATAAATTACACAAAACCACCCCTCATATATTCTAACTTTCAATAAACCACCTCCTATAAAAAAAATCAACGAACCACCTATTTTTATAAACTGTCAACAAATGAAACACCATCTAAACAATCTCTCAATTTCTTTGTCATGTGTCGACATAAATGTATTTATTTTATTAATTAAAAAAATATTTTTCAATGAAAAAAGAAAAACATTTTCAATTAAAAAGTAAAATCATCGACCACCAAAATTGGAATCGAGTAGAAACCGGAGTGTCTTCTTCTTTTGGATTGGAATAGATCTGGAACAAAACTCGGGAATTGGAAGAAGGAGATGCACCTCGATGAAGTCACGGAGATGATGACAAATAGCGAAGATGAAGACCAAAATTGGAGTCGGAATCTTAAACAAAAGAAACTGAAGATGAAGTAGATATTTTGGCTCGATTCACCAGTTCAACCCACAACCGTCTTAAACAACTCAAGTATGATGATGGACTGCCTATGTTGACGACATTGAGAGATCTCAACACGCAACTTAAGTATTCGTGGACCATTGCCCGAGGAAAAAATTGTTGTTCTATGTCGAGCCATAGATCCTGAGTTGTGGTCACATATGTGATTGTAGAACTTAGAAAAGGATCAATAGTCTAGAGAAGCCATCCTATTAGCATAGAATTCATTGTTTTCCGGTGAATGTAATTTGTAGACGTGGTTTTTGGTTTTTTGATTATGTCTTCAATACATGAATCCAAGCTTTTCATTTGGCTTGAAAATTGTTGAGCATGTTCCTTTTCCATTCGGAAAATTTGTCGCTAGGGCTGTTCAAACGGTCCGGACCGGACCGGACCGGACCGTAAACTCTCGGACCGGACCGGACCGGACCGTTTCACACTAGCAGTGAAACGGTCCATGGACCGGACCGGACCGGACCGTAACGGTCCGGTCCAACACGGTCCGGTCCAATACGGTCCGGTCCGGACCGTTTTATTAATTTTTTTAAAAAAAAATTAAAAAAAATATTTTTTTTGTATGCATTTAATCCGGTCCGGTCCGGGTTTGGACCGGACCGGATACTCTTCTTATTGAAAAAAAAATTAAAACGACAATTAACGGTCCGGACCGGACCGGACCGGAACATTACGGTCCTGGACCGGACCGGACCGTAATTTCCGGTCCGGTCCGGTCCGGTTTTCCGGTCCGGTCCAAAATTGTGCAGCCCTATTTGTCGCCCTTGAGAACCACAGAACAAAGGGAAAGACTCGGGTGATCCGAGGGATGAAGGTAATATGGATGCTAGATTCAAGAGTTGTAGTAGGTGCCATGAAAAATCGATTGGATGAAGATGATGTATTTTGAATGTGTGGTAGGTTTAGAGGATCGATAATTCGGTATTAAGCCTGATACCACGTAGCATTAGAATATATATATATATATATATATAGCAAAAGCCCTTGAATCCACGTGTCATTCAATTATACATCGGGTGACACATGTCATTTTTTCACAATTTACCTTTTAATGTTATTATTTGTTTATTTTTATTATATCTTTCATTAACTAAAATCAAGCCATTTTTTACCATATAAGTCAAGAAGATATTAAATACTACTAATCTAAAAACCTAATATCTATCTAATTAATATTTTTAGCTTCTAACATTTTAATTTTGATAAAAACAATTCCTCATGTATTCATTTCCTAATACACTCGATCAAGTAGATTTCTTTGAAACTTAATTTATAAATCACCGAAAATTAAATTATTAATAAACCAAAGAAAAATGTACTTTTAATTATAATTGTTATAAAATCTCTCTCTATATATATATTATATATATATATATATATATATATATATATATATATATATATATATATATACACACACTACAGTAGCCCGTGAAGTTACACTTGACAATAATTTCATGAAGCCACATCATCAAACTTACACACGTCGTTTACTTGTTAACACACTTCAAGTTATTATTTAATTTAATTGATTACTTAATATCTTAACAATTCTAATTCAAATGCAAGATCATAACTAACTCTAATTTTATTTTATTTTCTTTAACCATACAAAATAAACTTAGTTTTTTCTTGAGATTAAATAATAAAGTACATTAATAATTACTTTATTGTGATATTATTCTAACAAATTTTATTTCTTCTATTATTGTAGACTATTTAGAAACATACCATATGATTGATCAATTTTATATATGAATTATTTTTTCCAGTAAATATTTATTTAGTTAAGAATATATTTTGAATATTTTATTGTGTTAATGTCTCAAATATATGTTATTATGATTTTTATTCTTACAATTACGATTATGTCAAAAAAAAATCATATTTTATAACACATTTTTTTTTTTGCAGCTTAGACACATATTCATCTGTAACGCCCCACATCTCAGACTCGGTGCGTTACGGGTTAGGACCTCATATTGGGTCTCGACCTTAGCTTAACAACTTTACCGAACCTTACAACAAGGCACCAATGTAAAAGTATGAAAACTGAAGAGAAGATCGGTGGAATATGGCCCATTTTTTCTACTTTTGTGTTTAGTAAATATACCCCTTGAGAGAATAGTGTGTCGATTTTGAGAATAAATACAAAAGGTTGGGGTATATTTACTTAATTGAAACATTAAAAAGCCTAGTTACTACTATAGTTGATGATGCCCTTGTAACTCTTGTATATCCCTCTTTCAATACAATTACAATTTCAAAAAAAAAACATTTGTAACTATTTTGATTGTGTGCATAATTGTGTACATTAATTGAAATTATTAATTGTTTTTCATTATTTTCTTTTAATTGTACACATTAATTGATTGTATGTATTAATTGATTTTATTATTTTTTTCTTTAGGTGATAATAACTAAACTTATTGAAACAAAACGTGATCTTACTTTTTTTTTTGAAATAATTTGGTTTATTAGCCTTTTTCTAGTTTTGTGTTTAGTAAATGTACCCCTTGAAAGAAGAGTGTATAGAGTTTGAAAATAAATACAAGAGGTTGGGGTATTTTGATAGCATGAATTGTAGTCTATATTTTGGGTTTGTTTGAACGTTTTATCTTTCATAATCTGCATGTTTGTATGTATAATATGTGATTATATTACCATTTCATCTACCTTTGCGGGAATCGAGGTCTACATCTAGTTTTATTGTAATCGTAGGTAAAATGGCACGTTTTGCATCAAAAAGGAGCAAAAGGAGCTATGGAGTCATTGGAGCTACATTCAGGAACATAAGGAATCATCCAAGAAGCATAACCATGGATTTGAGATTTACTTTGGACCAGATTTGAGAGATTTCACATTCAGTTGTGACTCACCTCGGTTGACCACAGATTCACCTCGACCGAGGTGATCCAAGGAAGTCGACTCGACCGAGACGAATACCTAGGACGCGGCGAGAATATTTTATTCTTGGCTAAGATCTTTTATCTTTGGAAAGTGATCTTATATTTTTGGGCTTGACTCCTGGAAGGAAGAAGATATACTAGATCTTATATTTTACCTATTTTTATGGGAAGAGATCTTTCTAAGATATCTTATCTTTGGAGGGTTATTTTCCTATAAAAAGGGTCGGATTTCCCACAAATCCAACATCCGCATACAGTTGGAAACCTCGCTTGCGCCGCAGCAGCCACACTCCAGTTGGGAGGTTTGAAGAACCTTTTTGAAGGTTGAAGGAAGATTGAAGATTGTAGCTTTTATAGCTTTTGAAGGTTTTCTTGTGAAATTACCTTAGATTCTCTTCCTTGTTGTCTTGCTTGTTGGATTTCTATCCAAGGAACGCTTTTGTTGTGATATTTGATTCAGTTATTGAAGTCTTTTCATTAAATTCTTCTTGTTCAAATATTCACCTTCTTCCCATATATTTGATTATTGCTTTCATGATGATGAGTGGCTAATTTCTTTGTGTGATTCTAGGGTGATTGGTTGAAGGTTGTGGGAAAAAAATGATAGAATAATCTTAATCACAGTAGGACCGTGAAAGTTCGAGTCTTTAACTTTAACCCTAAGCATCTCGCTCATTCGATGAACATCTCGGCCGGGGTGGAATTCGGCTGACCGAGGTGAATTTCCTGATCCGAAACTGAGAGTTAAGTGTTAGAGTTTGCCAAATCCTATTCTTATTACACCTTTCCTGGTTCAATGCAAGCTTAGGATGAGACTTACCCGGTAATTCCTTTGTTTGTGTACCAACGATCATAAGTGTAGGTAATAAAGGTTTATCCTTTATTGGGGTTTGAGTGTGCTTTCATCCCATCTTTGTGAGTTAGCCTGAGACTTACCCGGTAAAGGTTGATTCTATTCCCTTAGATGGTGTGTTAGTTTGAGGTTATAGTTCTTTATCTTGATTCCTTGAGACTTACCCGGTAATAGGAGTTACGGTTTAGGATTAGTGAGTAGTGAGACTTACCCGGTGATCTATTCCACTTTAGTAACACCTTCCCCATGCAAATATCTCAGCTTTGTCCGCTTATCTTTAGATCTTGAGTTGGAACCACAACTAGATGCTTTAATCCCTAGGATTGCATATTTCCTTTATTGACTTCTATATCATCTTTGATTGTTTTAATTGCTCTTGTGGTTAGTATTTACATAAGCATACCGTGATTGGACTTTGTTTCACTAAGTCCTTGTGATCGACCCCTGGAATTCCTTGCTTTTTACTACGATTGACCCGTACACTGCGGGTTCGCATCCTTGTTTTAAGCTTACGTCTAGGGTTACAAATTTAAAGTTTGCACACACCGTTTGGAGCGAACAAGTTTTTGGCACCGTTGCCGGGGACTTGGTCTAGACCGAGCCGGTTACGGTTTGCTCTTGGGGCACTTGCCCCCGTGTCTACTAACCACTCTACTTGAGTGACTTTTGCAGGTTCTTTCTTAGGTATATGCGAAGAACCCGCACTGGGAAGGAAATCGTTCCTTACGATCCCGAACCAGAAAAGACATACAAGCGACGCTTAAGAGAAGCAAAGATGGCCCAACAAGACAACCGCGATCTTGAGGCCGAGTTGAAAGAGGCGTTAGAGCTACTACGCCTCAGCAAGGAAGAACTAAGGCAAGAGAAGGAAGAAACTCGCACCAAGACTGAAGCAATCGAAGCAGAAATGGCAGCCATACGAGACTAGATTCTACTTCGACCGAGGGAAGACCCATTTCCCGATGTTGGACCGAGGCAGCTCCTAGTTGCTGACCCTCGACCGAGGCAGGTCCCAGCACCTAACGCCCCGGCCGAGGAGCTTCCACCTCGGATGCCAGTCCGAAACGTTCTTCTTGCAGAAATCCCACAAACCCTAGGTCAAAGGATGGACCCCAATCAACAACTGAGGCGTCCAGGAGTTAACCTAGGAGATCCAGCGGACCATGACTACGAACTTCGACCGCAAGTTCTATCCATGATTCGCCAATGCCAGTTCGGAGGGCTAGAGAAGGAATCACCACATCAACATCTTCAAAACTATGAGATCTTGATGGAAACCTTGAGACCTTCAAGGATTGAAAACAATAACTACAAGCTAAGACCTTTTTACTTTTCTTTAAAAGATAGAGCTCTTACTTGGTATCAATCTCTTCCTCCAAGAAAAATCAGCACATGGGAGGAGATGACAACGGAGTTCTTGACCAAATTCTTTCCCCCCCTCAAAGACCGCTGAAATGAGAGGGAAGATCAATGCTTTCATTATGAAGGACAAGGAGAGCTTGTCGAAGTCATGGGAGCGGTTCAAGGACATTCTTTTGGATTACCCACATCATGGGATTCCAAAGATAGAGTTATTAGAGATATACTTCAAGGGACTGGACGGGAGCACCCAGTTCAATCTCCAACTACTCTCCGCCGGTACCTTTATGGACATGGCGATTGACGAGGCTTGGGACTTCATCGAGAAGCAAGCCTTGCATATGGAGAAGTACACCCACCAAGGAGTTGAAGGAGGAGTTAAAAGAGTTAACTTCCAGGAAACTCAGCCCAACAACAATCAACTCACGTCTTTGAAGAATGACGTGAAGCAATTGAAGGAACTCTTGGTTGCTCAAACCAAGAAGGAAGAGGAAGGACAAAGGAACAACAACAACGGATACCGTAACAACAACAACGGTTCCCGGAACAACAATTATAACAACAACAATAGAGGATCCAATAGCAACAATTGGAGGGCGAACAACCAAAATTCTGGTAACAATCATTCATACTCCAACTCTAATGATCCCTCTAACCCTTTCCTCTCTTCCCCTTCTTTTTCTTCTACTCCATTGAAAAGCCAGGGGCAAGGATCAAGTTCGTCTCAGCCGGAAAAGAAAGACGCAGTTCTGGAGGCTATCTTGATCAAGCTCAACGCATGGAGAATTCTATGACTTCGTTTTCGAAGGCCCAAAAGACCTTTGAATAACAACTTGCAAATAGGGCGAATGAAGCGCCAAGAGATCCAGGGAAGCTTCCAGCAAGGACGGAAAGCAACCCTAAGGGCCAGATCATGGCCATAACTACGAGGAGTGGACTGAAAACTGCAGATCCAGTGCCTCGGTCGGTGCTAGTACCGACGAAGACCACCTCGGTCCAGATGCAGCCGAAGAATAGTTCGACCGAGATGCCAACCGAGGTGGAGCCACAGAAAGCGGAGGGGAAAACTGAAGTTTATGTTCCACCTCCTGCATACAAACCACCACTTCCATTCCCCCAGTCAAGGGCCAGAGCACATCTAGACAAGCACTTTGGTAAGTTCCTTGACTTGATGAATAAACTGCACATTAACATTCCTTTCCTTGATGCTATTATAGGAATGCCCGCCTATGGGAAGTTCTTGAAGGAGATCCTATCAAGGAAGAGGAAACTGGAAGACTTTGGTGAAGTTAGGATGACATCTAAATCCTCGGAGCTCATTCAAATCATGAAGGAGAAGATGCCACCTAAATTGAGAGATCCCGGCTCATTTTGCATTCCCATTCAAGTTGGGGATGTCACTCGTGAAGCCCTTTGTGATCTAGGAGCCAGCGTGAGCATCATCCCGCTGGAGCTATGTGCGAAGATCGGACTTGGAGAGCCCAAGCCGGTCAAGATTCGACTTTATATGGCGGATCGCTCCATCACCCATCCCGTGGGAATCTTGGAGGACGTTCCGGTCAAGTTGGGTAACTTCTATCTACCTATAGATTTTGTTGTACTTGACATTCCCGCAGATTATCCTGTTCCTATTATTCTCGGGAGGCCATTTCTAGCAACTTCGGGTTACAACGTGGATTGCAAGAACGCCAAGTTGAAATTCAACATTGGCGGCGACGAGGTGGAGTTCGCACTACTTGCAGCCATGAAAGGGGAGCAGCTAAGCGACGATATCTTCAACATCTACGATGAAGAAGAATCAAGAGAATTGGTGAGCTCTATCCTTACTAACGATCCACTCGAAAGAGTTATTAGCTTCAGTTTAATGGAGGAAGGTATAGATGCTTCTTGTGATGCAGATATACGGAGCTTAAAAGCAATGGAAGAAGATCCAGGAGCTAAAACTGAGAAGCTAATCCAGGAGACGAAGATCTCCAGTTTCGGTTCCAATTGCAGTACCTCGACCGAGACACCTTCTAGACTGAGCGAGGTGACTGAAGAACATCTCGGTCAACGCCTCTGTGCCTCGACCGAGGTCGATGGCGAGACGACTTCAACTGAGACTTCCGAAAGTCCAGTTTCTGGATCTACTCCACTAGAAGGAGGAAGCAAGGATCCCCCTCAGAAAGCACCCCCAGTTGTGGAGCTTAAACAACTCCCAAATCACTTGAGGTATGTCTTTCTTGGACCGGATTCCACTTATCCCGTTATTGTTAGTGCTTCCCTTTCCGAAACTGAATTATCTAAACTAATGCATCGCCTGAGAAAGCATCAAAAGGCTTTGGGCTATACTATAGATGATCTTATTGGCATTAAGCCCTCTTTCTGCATGCATAGAATTCTAATGGAGGATGATCATAAGACTTCACGGGAACCTCAAAGACGGTTAAATCCGATCATGAAAGAGGTTGTGAAGAAGGAAATTCTTAAGTTGTTGGATGCATGTATTATATACCCTATCTCGGACAGCAAGTGGGTTAGCCCGGTGCATGTAGTTCCGAAGAAAGGAGTGATGACCGTTGTGACGAATAAGAACAACGAGTTGATCCCAACTAGGACGGTTACGGGCTGGAGGGTTTGCATCGATTATAGGAAGCTGAACACGGCCACACGGAAGGACCATTTTCCACTTCCTTTCATTGATCAAATGCTCGAACGGTTGGCCCAGCATTCACACTTTTGCTACTTAGACGGTTATAGTGGATTCTTCCAGATTCCTATCCATCCGGATGATCAGGAGAAGACCACTTTCACTTGTCCATGGGGGACATTTGCTTATAGGAGGATGCCATTTGGATTGTGCAATGCACCCGCTACCTTCCAACGATGCATGATGGCTATCTTTTCCGAGTACATAGAGGAGATCATGGAGGTATTTATGGATGATTTTTCTGTATATGGTTCCTCTTTTGATGATTGCCTATCTAACCTTTCTCTAGTGCTTAAAAGATGTGAAGACACTAATCTTGTTTTGAATTGGGAGAAGTGTCATTTTATGGTTAATGAAGGCATTGTGCTAGGACACCTCGTTTCTAATCGAGGCATTGAGGTCGATCGCGCTAAGATCGAGACTAT